>LR738715.1:454524920-454760798 GCA_902687465.1 Secale cereale
AAAACTGATACCACTTGATAGAGGCAAAGGTGTCCCGTCTTTCGATGAGATGGTGGCTATCGTTTTGTAGGAAGTCGACTTTGACGATCCGACTACGAACGTGTGAGGACGTCGCGCCTTAGCAATCGCTAAACCAACTCCGGAAGGTTATTGACCACACCGGAGCACGATCAACCTGAACACGAAGGTCTGTTTCCTGCAGGCAAACGAAGAACAAGCAAGAAACTGAGATTGCAATCTAGATATTGCGAATTCAAGAGGAAAGCTTTATTGATCAAGGTGGGGTTCTGTGACGCCTTTGTCTGGTCGTTGAACACAAACGAAGTACGCGAAGTTGCAACTATGGCGAACTTTTAATCTAAACAAAACCCAAAGAAAAAGCTACTAGATGGATCTACTTATATAGGAGCAAGGGGTGGCGTCCAAGGAGGTGGGAGGACGTCCCAAGGCAGCCTAAAACTAACCCTAGGTCGTACAAGGCTCATGGGCCCAAGTGGAGGTGATGCAACACCTTTGGACTTGTAGTTTGACTCGGATTCTGCTGCAGGGTCAGATTGTTTCGTCGATATCTCAACGCTCAGGACGAATTTGAAGGTGAATCCAATTAGGTTGGAAAGTGTACGAAATCTAGTTTCCAACAAAAAACACCCAATTCGGAGTCCGTATGAAGGAGTTCTTGCCGTTTTGAGTCAGGTATGTCTATGCAGTCCGAATCTGGATGCAGAGCGTGAGAGACTTGGACTCTATCTTCTCTTGGCCCAAAAGTGACGTGAGAGAACTTTTTGAACAGCACCTAAACTTCTCTTTTTCCCTTATCTTCATATGTGGATTGTACAATTGTCCCATACACCTGGAATTAGACATGGCACAAAAATATGTGAAGTATTTTTGTCCTGGATGACAAAAATAAATTGTTGCATAGTTTGCATTAGAAATCACCTCAAAAATGTACATGTATGCAATATTTTTGGTCGTATCAAAGGTAGTCATGTCCTCATCATGAAGAAAAACACACCAATAGCAATGAGCAAGTGAAATCAGCATCTCATAACAAGTTTCAGCACTTAACAGCCAAATGCACTTTTGCAACAGAGATTAACATGGCAATATGACACCTAACATGAATGCTACAGCAACCATCATGTACAGCACTTCACAATGAACATTTTGACATATCATATGCTCCATTTGGATAAACATGCACCAAGTTATCATATCTCAAACATGGCATCAAATTAACAAGTAACAGCAGTTTATAACAAGTAGCACTCATGCAACAGAGATTAGAGCATCAAGATGAAGTCAAACAAGCATGGCACAATGGAACATAGTGTAGAGCATATGATGCGGAGCATCCTAAGGTCATCCCCATGGACCCTCCATCGCCTCACCAAGTGCTCAAAGGACCAATGACTCGAGCCCGTGCAAGAGCTCTCGAGACCGAGGTGACTTCGCTCCTCTCTCTACATCTTTCGGATTCACTTGAGACATGGCTTCTACCTTCATCAGGGACTCTGTGCTTACTCAGGTACTTGGACGAAGGCCACGGGACAGCTCTGCACAATTGTCAAGACGACAGGCCCGACAAGTACACGAGACAAGAAGAAGGAAAGCTGAAGATGCTACAGGCACCGGACGTCCGGCCTGCACCGGACGACCGGCGACATCCAGGCACCGGACGATCGGAAGACACCGGACGTCCGGCCCCTCCCAGACGACCGGACGACCGGAAGCCACTGGACGTCCGTGACAACGACTACAGAAGCTAAATAGCGGAAATCCGAGGATTACCGGACGTCCGGTCCCTCCGGAACCACCGGACGTCCGGTAACCAGCGGACGTCCGCCCCGACGGTGTCCATCCGTGTAATATATACTCGTTGACTTCGCTCCTTTGGAGGCAGCTGTTGGATAGCTCATTTTCAGACTTGTGTGGATTCTCTCCCACGAGACCGTGCGCCTCTACGGAGAAGATCCACTACGGATTCAAGGCCTCCACATCGGAGAAGATCCTACGGGATTCCAAGACCTCCTCACGGAGAAGACTACCCTTGTACCACCGACGTTGACTTTGGATCGTGTAGCTCGACTATGTATCGTGAATCTAGCACTTGTGTGATCATCTTCGTGTTGATTTGAGTGTTTCCTCTCGTGTTTTCCCCGTTTTCCTCCTTGTGTTCTCCGTGTTCATCGTGGGATACTCTCCAAAACGTGAAAGATCCGCTGATTAGGGTTCCACCCTACATCATCTTGGTATCAAGAGCAAGGTTGATCACGATTTTGGAGCCCCACACTTTGTTTTCTAGCTTGTTTTTGTTGTGTTCTTCCCAATTTCGAAAATTCCCCACAAAAATAGCCCCAAATTTTTTTTGTGATCTGTTGATTTGGCAAGATTTTGTTGAATTTGTTCCATGGATTTGATGTGCCACGTGTCGATCTAGCATTTCCCCACCTTTTCACCGTTTTCCCCCGCCAATTCGGGCAAGTCTCACCAATTTATCCACGGTTCCACCAACACCAGCCCCAGACTACCGGACGATCGACGTTTACCAGACGTCCGGCACATCTCGAGACACGGGACGTCCGCTAAACACCGGACGACCGGCACCCCGCCTACAGAAACTTTTACCGGATATCCGGAACTTCCGGACGTCCGACCCCTTCCGACCGACCGGACGACCGGTAACTTCCGGACGTCCGACAAAACCTGACGAAGCTGACTTTGTTCAGTTCCGTACCACCTTCCGCTACCACCTACCTTTCATCCCACCTTCCGCAACCACCATCGCTTACCCGCTCCGAGTTTGACAAGTGTGTCTCCCTTTGCCTTGAATACATGAGTTGTGGTTTCACCATTTCCTTGGATGTTTAGGCTACCCTGGAAAGGCAAGACTTCGACAACACCACCACTCAACTTCGGCAAGGACGGTAACATCGACGACACTTCGCTCATCCTACCTTGCGATTGCATTGTCACCCTATGAACCATCTTTGCGTAGCTTTCCCATTGAGACTAGCCATTTGAGTATTGCCGGGCCACGACACTTGTGCACATTAGTGATAGTCATAGATATTGCATACTACATTCATCTTGGTATCATCATATCTCCGTGTGCCACAAGAGTGCTCCGCATACACAATAGCTACCTTGATCCGAGAAGCATGCATATGTGCCCAAAGAAAGAGTTCACAAGCTTTTAAGCAAAAGAGCCACCCAAAGCATAAAGACAATAGCATCATACGATTTGCATCAAAGGAGATCATACATCATAGCAACATCATCTTGTGCTCAAGCATCGGCACATCATACACTCATAGCATACTTGTGATAGATAGTCGTTACGTTTTGCCTCTTATAGGTCGTGCACAAGTGCGTATCCGCCTATTAAGCAATCGGTTAGCGTCTCTCTAGTGTTGTGCAACACGAGCATTTTCCGTGGTTTCCACATTTTCGCTCAACCTTGGTTGCACAACCACATTTATCTATCCGTGCGTGTGTTCCGTGTGCTACTTTGCTAGTGATCTACTTCTTGCATGAGCAAATTGTGAACCATTTTCAACATCATTGAGTCATTTTGACGATTGCATTGAATTTGTGCCACATCCTAACCAAGCTCCTCTCAAAGCTTTACTTTTGTAGGTGTGAGAATCGACACGAAGTGATACCAATAGTACTATTTCCGGGATACATTATTGAGTGATCATTGATCCATTTTCAACCTCGGTTAAGGTACATTGATATTGTCTTCTCCTTTCTCCCACTCACATACTTGCTTGTGATGATGGATAGGCCAAGTACATCTTCCAACCCGATCTTCGACGATCCTCAAGAAGCGAACAACTACGTCACCAAACTACATCTCTTCGGTGTCCAACGAGCTCTACATCAAGAGAGTGAAGCTATGCGTGAGTACATTGGTCAAGTCGCCGAGGACGCGCGCCAATTTGAAGCAAGGACAAAAGAACAATTCGACATCATCAACACCAACATGACTACTCAATACAATGAGCTCCGTACATTGATAATCTACCGACGTTCTTCCTCAACATCTTCTCAAAGACGAAGCCGCTCAAGTCGACACTCCGACTCCACGCAAGACTCAAGTACACCTACGTCCAACACTCTTCGTCAAGCCGCACGTCAAGCTCGACATGAACACCGGCAGCCTATACATGACAAGAGTTCACAAGAGCTATTCGACGAGCAAGAAAGCCGACGTCGTCAAAACCAAGCTACAATTGAGCAAGCACAAGAACGGCAACGACTACGCCAACAACAACAAGAGCGAGCACGTCAATATCAACAAGAACAAGACGCCGAGGCTAACCACCACGCACAACAATGTCGAGAAGCTCAAGCTATGGAGGCGCAACGAGCACTACAAGATGCACATCGCAATGTGGCAGCCCGCACTTGACACACTCGTCAAGAAGAGGATTTCCTTCGTGATGAGATGCAAGAGAGGCGCCATCAAGCACGAATGCAAGAAGAAGCTCCTCCTCAAGCACGACAAGAACATCAACTCCAACAAGAACATCTACATAAACAAGAGCAACAAGATATGGCAAACCGCCAAAATCGAGACCGCCCTCCCAATAGGCAAGGAAACAACGATGAGCATCGCTATGGCAAGCTCAAGTTCACCATGCCAAAGTTCTCAGGAAGCATCGATCCCGAAGACTATCTCTCATGGGCATTGAAAGTTGACAAGATCTTTCGCCTTTACAACTTCGATGAAGAGAAGAAGATCGCAATGGCATCCCTTGAGTTCCAAGACTATGTTCTCATTTGGTGGGAGCAAATCATAGAGAGAAGAGAAGCAAAAGGCGAACCTCCTATCACCACTTGGGCTCAAATGAAGGAAGTCATGAGAGCACGCTTTGTGCCTACCCACTACAATCGTGACTTGTTCAAGAAGCTACAACTCCTCAAGCAAGGTACCAAGTCCGTTGAAGAGTACTACAAGGAGATGGAGATTGCTATGATACGAGCAAACATCACGGAAGATGACGAGGAAACAATGGCGAGATTCTTGAATGGACTCAACTATCCCATCAAGAAGATTGCGGACTTCCAACCATACAAAAATCTCCTCGAGCTAGTACATCAAGCAACAAAAGCGGAGCGACAAGTTAAAGAGGACTACAAGTACTCCAAGTTCAACTTCAAGAACTACGGCTCCTACAACCAACCTTCAACGACTTCGGCTACCCCTCCTACCTCTACCAAGCCATCTACAAACTTCGGTGACAAGTCAAGCTACAAGAATGCGACTACATCGAGTCGTCCACCTTCTACCAACAACTTCAAGCAAAGAGCCTCCTCAACTACAACTCCAACCGAAGACAACAACAAGACGAGCTCCATCAAATGCTTCAAGTGCCAAGGACGAGGCCACAAGTCATTTGAGTGCAAGACCGTTCGAACCATGATCATCAACGATGACGGATCTTATGACTCCATGAGCGATGATGAGATGGAAGCACTTGAGCATGTCGCTATGCATCGCCAAGTGAATGAAGAAGAAGACCATCAAGTGTTTTGCGACAATGAATCAAGTCCCAATCTTGTTGTTTCCAAAGTCTTGACACTCCAACATCAACAAGATGACGACCAACGATGTCACATTTTCCATACGAAGGCCGGCATCAATGGACGCTCCGTCAAGGTTATCATCGATGGAGGAAGTTGTCACAACTTGGCAAGCTAAGAGCTATGCAACAAGCTTCATTTGGTCAAGACGAAGCATCCTCACCCCTACAAAGTCCAGTGGCTCAACGACGCCGGAATTCTTCGAGTCGAGCACACTGTGCAAGTCTCTTTCAAGGTTGGCGCCTACGAGGACACCCTTGAATGTGATGTGATACCCATGTCCGTGTGCCACCTTATTCTTGGACGTCCATGGCAATATGATCGTGGAGTTACACACAATGGACGGACAAATCACTATCATTTCAAGATGAAGGGCAAGGAATTCGTGCTCCGGCCAATGTCTCCAAGTCAAGTAGCAGCCGACAAGCTTGTACCTACCAACCATCGTGGAGAGAATGGTGAGAGAGTGAGCCACCAAAAAGAGAGTGAGAGCCACAAGCCAAATATGAGCGACTCCACGATGAGCGACAAGAAGCAACTAGTTCTATTTGCCACCAAACGTGAGATGAGAGAAGTGTGTGAGAACCCATCGAGCGTCTTCCACCTTGTGCTCTTATGCAAAGGGGAAGCCAAACCTACTAACACTTCACCACCTCCGCCTTTTGTGTTGTCTCAATTGTTGCAGGAATTCTCGGACGTCTTTCCCGATGAACTACCTCCGGGTCTTCCTCCACTTCGCGGAATCGAACACCGCATCGACCTCATACCCGGCGCACCTCTTCCAAACAAGGCTCCCTACCGCGTCAACCCCGAGGAAACAAAGGAGATACAACGGCAAGTGCAAAAACTCATCGACAAAGGTCATGTACGTGAAAGCTTAAGCCCTTGTGCCGTTCCCGTTATCCTCGTGCCTAAGAAAGATGGAAGTTTTCGCATGTGTTCCGATTGTCGTCCGATAAATGCTATCACCGTTAGATACCGTCACCCTATTCCACGATTAGATGACATGCTTGATGAATTATGTGGTGCCACAATTTTTTCCAAAATTGATCTTAAAAGTGGCTATTACCAAATTCACATTCAAGAGGGTGACGAATGGAAAACAGCTTTCAAAACCAAGTTTGGACTTTATGAGTGGTTGGTCATGCCGATGGGCTTATCGGAAGGGCCCGGAACATTCGTGCGTCTTATGCACTTTGTTCTTCGACCTTATATAGGCGTCTTTGTAGTGGTTTACTTTGATGACATCCTAGTCTTTAGCAAGTCGCTTGAGGAACATGTTGACCATGTCCGTCTGGTTTTGCAAGCACTTCGCACCCAACAATTATATGCTAATATGGAGAAATGCACTTTATGCAATTTGTCATGTCTTCTCAAGGTGTTCACGTTGATGAAACTAAAATTGAAGCAATTAAAACTTGGCCTCAACCAACAAATCTCATGCAAGTGCGTAGTTTTCTTGGTTTAGCCGGTTTCTATCGACGTTTTGTGAAGGACTTTAGCAACATTGCTATGCCTCTACACGCTTTGAGCAAGAAGAATGCACCCTTCATTTGGGGTCCTTCGCAAGACACCGTGTTCAATGAGCTTAAAAGCTTGCTCACGCACGCACCACTTCTAGCCCTACCAAACTTTGACAAACCGTTTGAGATTCATTGTGATGCTAGTGGTACCGGCATAGGTGGCGTGCTAATGCAAGAAAAGCGCCCAATTGCGTACTTTAGCGAGAAGCTATCGGGAGCACAACTTAACTATCCCATCTATGATAAAGAGCTTTATGCCTTGGTGAGAGTTTTACGTGTTTGGGAACACTATCTTCGACCTCATGAATTCATTCTTCATACGGACCATGAGACACTCAACTATCTCAAAGGTCAAACTAAGTTGAACAAGCGTCATGCTAAATGGAGTGAGTTCATTGAGTCTTTTCCCTATGTCATCAAATACATCAAGGGCAAAGAAAATGTTGTGGCGGACGCGCTTTCCCGCAAATGCATGCTTGTAACACAACTTGAGTTGAATGTGATTGGATTTGAGCATATTAAAGATTTATATGAGCATGATCCTTTCTTTAATAATGCCTATGATAAATGCTTGACTCACACTTCTTGGGAACATTACTACATCAAGGATGGATATCTTATGAGAGCTAACAAACTTTGCATCCCCGAGTCTTCGCTTCGTTTGCTCCTTTTGCAGGAATCTCATGGAGGAGGACTCATGGGACACTTTGGACGCGACAAGACGTTTGCTACCCTCTCCCAGAACTATTTTTGGCCCAAGATGCTTCGTGATGTCTCGCGCCTCACCAACCGATGTTCTACATGCCGCAAAGCTAAGTCCAAAGCTCAATCTCATGGACTTTACATGCCTCTTCCTATTCCATACCATCCATGGGAAGACATAAGCATGGATTTCATACTTGGCTTGCCTAGGACTCAAAATGGAAAAGATTCCGTGCTTGTCGTGGTAGATAGATTCTCTAAAATGGCTCATTTCATTCCTTGTAACAAGATCGACGATGCTTCACATGTTGCAACTCTCTTTTGTAGGGAAATACTTCGTCTACACGGTGTGCCCAAAACGATCATGTCGGACCGGGACGTCAAGTTCTTGAGTTACTTTTGGAAAACACTATGTGCCAAGCTCGGAATCAAGCTACTCTTTTCTTCGGCGTACCATCCACAAATGGACGGCCAGACGGAGGTGACGAACCGCACGCTTTCCACTCTTCTTCGTGTGTTGATCAAGAGGAACATCCGGGAATGGGAGCATTGCTTGCCCATAGCCGAGTACGCCTACAACCGCGCAAGACATTCGACCACCAGCAAGTCGCCATTCGAGGTTGTCTACGGCTTCAACCCGTTGTCCCCTTTGGACATTCTACCTCTACCCCTACAAGAGCGCATCAACATGGACGCAAGTGCACGAGCAAGCTATCTCAAGAAGGTGCATGAAGATACAAGGGCAATGATCGAGCGACAAGTCCAACGTCTCGCCACCAAGCTCAACGTCAACAAGGCACCAATGGTGTTCCAACCGGGAGATCTTGTTTGGCTCCATCTTCGCAAGGACCGCTTCCCACACGAGCGCAAGTCCAAACTTCTACCTCGCGCCGACGGACCTTTCAAGGTGCTAGCTCGCTACAACGACAAAGCCTACAAGATCGACATCCCACAAGACAAGTACTTCGTGAGCGATACTTTCAACGTCAAGGACCTATCTCCTTTCCATGGTGATGAAGATTTCGATCCGAGGTCGGATCTTTCCCAAGGGAGGGGAGATGATGCGGAGCATCCTAAGGTCATCCCCATGGACCCTCCATCGCCTCACGAAGTGCTCAAAGGACCAATGACTCGAGCCCGTGCAAGAGCTCTCGAGACCAAGGTGACTTCGCTCCTCTCTCTACATCTTTCGGATTCACTTGAGACATGGCTTCTACCTTCATCAGGGACTTTGTGCATACTCAGGTACTTGGACGAAGGCCACGGGACAGCTCTGCACAATGGTCAAGACGACAGGCCCGACAAGTACACGAGACAAGAAGAAGGAAAGCTGAAGATGCTACACGCACCGGACGTCCGGCCTGCACCGGACGACCGATGACTTCCAGGCACCAGACGACCGGAAGACACCAGACGTCTGGCCCCTCCCAGACGACCGGACGACCGGAAGCCACCGGACGTCCGTGACAACGACTACAGAAGCTAAATAGCGGAAAATCCGAGGATTACCGGACGTCCGGTCCCTCCGGAACCACCGGACGTCCGGTAACCAGCGGACGTCCGCCCCGACGGTGTCCATCCGTGTAATATATACTCGTTGACTTCCCTCCTTTGGAGGCAGCTGTTGGATAGCTCATTTTCAGACTTGTGTGGATTCTCTCCCACGAGACCGTGCGCCTCTACGGAGAAGATCCACTACGGATTCAAGGCCTCCACATCGGAGAAGATCCTACGGGATTCCAAGACCTCCTCACGGAGAAGACTACCCTTGTACCACCGACGTTGACTTTGGATCGTGTAGCTCGACTATGTATCGTGAATCTAGCACTTGTGTGATCATCTTCATGTTGATTTGAGTGTTTCCTCTCGTGTTTTCCCCGTTTTCCTCCTTGTGTTCTCCGTGTTCATCGTGGGATACTCTCCAAAACGTGAAAGATCCGCTGATTAGGGTTCCACCCTACATCAGCATATCACCATGATCATTTTGACATATTATTCACTCAATTTGGACATACACACAAAAAGTTACAGGCATGCAAAGTATGCATCAGATTAACAAAACTTAGGAACTTAGTAGTTTTTGACTTAGGAAAAAACACAAAGAGCGCAGAATAGGAAAAGTCGCACAGGCGAGACTTAGCGGGGCGGCTCACCCATGGGCTCGGCCCAGGACGGAGAGGCGGCGCAGCTGGGCCGGTGCGGTGGGCCTGGCCCACGTCGAGGCTGAGGCCGGCTGCTGGGCCTCGATTGGATCCAGCCTGGAGGAGGCCCACGCGCGGGACGGCCTGCGGGGCCGAGGCGTCGTCTTGCCCTCGCCCGAGGAGACGAGCAAGACGGCGCCGGCGAACGACGACGACGGCCGGCGGCTGGCGAGGTCGGAGAGGGCCGGGGCCGTCCGGATCCGGCGGCTCCTCGCCGGATCTGGCCGGAGCGGGTCCCCTGCGGCGGCGGGAGCGGGCCTCCAGGGCGGCGGCGAGCTTGGCGGCTGGGCTGGCGAAGCTGTGAGGCGGCGGCGGTCATGCTCCGACGAGCTCTTGCCGGAGCGGCGGCGGCTCGGGAGCGGGAAGGCGCGAAAACGACGGGAAGGCGCGGAAACGACGGGAGGCTCGGGCCCGGGAGCGGCCAGAGGCGGGCCCGATCTGGGCTTCGCGCGGCCCGGCGGCGAAGTGGGCACGGTGCGGTCGGCGAACCAGGGGCCGGCACGTGGCGGCGGTGGAGGAGGCTGGACATGTCCGTCGGCGTACGGACGTGTCCGGCGCGGCGGAAGGGAGTTTTCTAGGGTTTCATCCGTGAATGGAGGAGGGAGAGGCAAATATATATGTAGAGGGAGCTAGGAGTGTCCAAATGAGGAGCGGTTCACGGCCACGCGATCGTGATCGAACGGCCAGGAGCATGGAGGGGCTTAGAATGGGCTTGGGGGCTGTTGTGAAAGGGGTGTTGGGCCAAAAGAGAAAAGGCTTCCGGCGGTTAACACGGTTAACCATTGGGCTATCAAACGAACTCCGAATGCGACGAAAATTGGCAGGCGGTCTACCTATGCTATAATAAGACAACATACCAAGGTTCACCCCATTTCGAGAACATTTTCTGGCCACTCAGAAATTAAATATCCGGAGGTGCAACGGGCACGTGCAAGTGTGTCTGGGCTTAGAACGGACAGTGGAAAGGACAGGCGGACTCAGACGGATGCAAGTTTTGAAAACATGAGGATGCAACACACATGATGACATGGCAAGATGCAACACGCAAGCAGATGACATGGCAACGATGACGAATAACTGGCTGACACCTGGCGCATCGGTCTCGGGGTGTCACAAAATGTGGGACCTAGCACCAAATGAGAAGACACAATAGAGGTACAGGACATGTCGTTAGCATTGAAAGTGGCCTCACATGACCTATCAACTATCTCACTCTCTCTATGTGGTGGCTCACTCACTCCCTCAAGGTAGGTTCACTCAATGTCGCATATGGTGGAGTCACTCATCTCACTCAAGTGGTGGGGGTTGTGGCTCTCCTCACATGGGAATTGGGGCAACTCGTCATATATGGGGCTAGTGGTGAACTCGCTCTCACTCTCAACATGGTGGCACAAGTCACTCAAGTTATCATACGTCGCCGTGGTCGAAGGTAAAATCCCATGCTCAACCATCTCGTCATCGTCGCCGTGGATGAAGGCTGTAGATGGCACATCATCACTCTCGCCTCCAAAGATGGAAGCATCATCCTAGCTCGTCACCATGTCGTTCGCCTTCAAAGCTTGATCCTTGAATGGCTCCGTAGTCGTAGTCGTCGCCGCACCGTCTTGAAAAAGAGTCGAAGTGGACTCGGCATCATCAATGCCACAAAGAGGGATGGCAGTGGAGTCGAACTTGGGGTCTTGGAGCTCGTTGGGCTTGGACATCGTGGTGGTACTACCCTCATGGTCGCCATCTTGGTGCTTGGTCTTCGAGAAGTGTGCTTGCGGTGGAGAAGCCTTGGCCTTCATGAGTTCTTGTTCCGCCTTGAGAGCACCAATGTAGTTGTCGTCGAGGGACTTGTAGTTCTCGAAGAAGATAGTCTTGTAGATGTCGTTGTGCAATCCCATCATGAAGTGGAGCTTCATCGAAATGGGGTCGTCCATGCCGGCTTGTCGCAAGGCATTCTTCATCTCATTGAAGTACATGTCGATGGACTTGGATCCTTGTATGGTGTTCTCCAATTGGCGTAGAAGATGTTCCGTGTAAGTGGGAGGCACGAACTCTAGCCGCAAAGCTTTCTTCGTCTTGGGCCAATTCACGTTGAAGCTCGTCGAAGGTGTGTGAAGCAACCATGTTGACGCGTTGTCGTGGAAGTTTCTTGTGGCGCACTTCACTTGATCTTCGTAGGGAACTTGATGTAGCTTGAGGTAGTCGTCCATCTTGCGCTCCCACTCGAGATACTCATCGGGGTCTTGAGTCCCATATAAAGGAAACTCATGGTCGTTGTCGAGGTCGTAGTAGCTCGTGGAAGTCGCGGACTTGAGCTTGGGAAGCTTCTCTTCAGCATAATCTTGAGGTTCTTGTGGGCGAAGATGCCGTATGTCCAAAGGCGAAGATGCCTTGAAGTCGCTTGGCAAAGATGCCAAGGTACATGGTGAAGTCGTTGAGCAATTGTGGGTGTTGAGCTCATGACCTTCACGTTCTTGTCGTTGATGTTGTCGATGCCGATGTGATCTCGCCGAAGATGGTAGCTCGGAAGGATGTGCACTAGAGCGTCTTCTCGAAGATGAGGGAGACCTCTTGCGGTTCTTGATGAGGGCTTTGAGCTCCTCCATTTGAGCATCCATGTTGGCGCACAAGTTGTTCGTCATGGCATCGAACTTGTCGTTGTTGTTGTAGACCAGAGATGAAATGCTTTGCCTGTCCATCACAAGACTCGAGCAAAGGTGAGTAGGAGATGAGATAAACAATACCAAGTTACCTTTTCCCAATGTTGAGGATGTATCCCGTTTCACTCAATGTGAAATGAAAGAATAGTGGAATTGGTACCGGACTTGTTCACTCACACCTATCAAGTAAAGCTTATCAAGTGGCTTGGTTAGGATAAGTGGCACAAAATTTTGATGCAAAATGTTAGAAAGAGTCAATAATGTTGAAAGAGAATCACAAATTCGCAAATGTAACAAGTAGACCAATAGCAAGGAGTGGCACACGGAAACACACGCACGGATAGATAAATGTGGTTGTGCAACCAAGGAATGAGCACAAAATGTGGAATCCACGGAAAACGCTCGTGTTTCCCAACTCAAGAGAGACGCTAGCACGATTGCTCAATAGGCGGATACGACACTTGTGCACAACCTATAAGATGCAAAATGTAAGGACTTTCTATCCCAATTATGCTACGTGTATGATGTTTCAATGCTTTAGCACAACATGATCAAAGATGATCAAGTATGATATGATATTTTGTGATGCTATGGATCTTGCTTACAAGCTTCTTTGTGGATCTTTTGCTTAAAAGCTTATTCTTTTTTATATATGTATATGGCCACGATGCACAAACTAAGATATCAATTGTGTATATGCGGGAACAATCTTGTGACACAAGGGATGATATGATGATACCAATATGATATGGTATATACGCAATGGAAGAGCGGATCGATGATTACTGATGTGCACAAGTAACGTTGCCGGCAATACTCAAAGGCTGATCTCGATAGGCAAGTGATGCAAAATGGGCTAGGGATTAACAATGCAATTGCAAGGGGATATACAATGATGTCATAGAAGTTACCGTCCGTGTCAATGATGAGAGGTGGTGCTCTTGATGTAGACCCGTTCCTAATTAGCCGAAACACCTTAGGAAATGGAAAAACCACAACTCAAAATCTCAAGGACAAATGTCAAATGGTGGTAGCGGACAAGCGGTGGTGGTTGCAGAAATGTTGGTGGAAACCCGGTCAGAAGTGGTTATGGTGGTGTAAGTGTATGATGGGCTATACACGCTGTCGGAGTTGAATTCACGGTCCCTAAGTAGCCGAAACACCTTAGGAGACACAAGCCACAACTCAAACAAGCTCAACCAAACTAGGTTAAGTTGGGTTGGCGGAAATGTATAGTGGGCTAGGCTAAGCGGAAGTGGTGGTGGTGATTGATGAAGAAACAATTGTCCCTAAGTAGCCTAAACACCTTAGGAGACTCAAATCACTCTCAAGCAACCACAAATGCGATGGGTAACAAAATGGCTTAGGTTGCGGAAAACTATGGTGGCTATGCGGTTGATATGGTGGAGGGCCTATACAAACTTGCCAAATTTGACAAAATTTGATGGAGTCAAATGATGATGGTAGTATTTTTGTGGTACGGGAATGTCAAGAGCTTCAAAACGAGCTAAAGAACGTCCAAATCGGAGTTCGGATGAATTAGTTATGGACAAAACAAAAATCAGCCGAAAAGGGAATCTACAAGTACCGGACGTCCGGAAATGGACGGATGTCCGGTGGCCGGACGTCCGGTCGAGCTCGGAAATCCGATAAGTTCTTCTGTATAGGTGGTTCCGGTCGTTCGGTGAGTTCCGGACGTCCGGTGCTTCGTGAGGGTCCGGACGTCCGGTAAAACGCCGGTCGTCCGGTGGGTCGGGGTCAACGCGAGATTTGAGCCCGGAAACGCGATTTTGGGCGGAATTTGATGATTTGGGGGTCAAAATTGATGAGATTTCGTGGATGAAATATAGGGAAACTTGGGGAAATGCTAGATCCACTTGAAACCAAGCAAATCCATGGATCAAAATCAACAAAACGTCATCAAACCAACAAATCACACAAAACATTTGGGGCTATTTTTGGTGGGGATTTTCGAATTTTAGGACGAAATCACACAAAAGAAAGCTAGAAAATGGTGGAGGGGGCTCCAAATTCGTGAGAAACCGTGGCTCTTGATACCATATGATGTAGGGTGGAACCCTAGATGGCCGATCTTTCACGAAATGGAGGGGATCCCACGAAGAACACGAGGGGGAACACGAGGGGAAACACGAGAGAAACACTCAAACCAACAAGAACAAGTCACACATATGCTAGATCCTCGAAACACAAAGAGATACAAGATCCATCATCAACAAGTGACGATACAAAGGGTAACCGATTCTTCTCCGTGAGGAGGCCTTGGGGAATCCCGCGGGATCTTCTCCGTGAAGCTCTGACAATACATATGCATGCACACGAGAGGAGTGTCAAGTAGTATACCATCCTCGAAGGGGTTAAGTGAACACGTGTAAAGGAGATGATTCACCTTTTTGTATGAGAAGTAGAGGTCGCACGTGTCACTTGCCAAGCGGACTCTTGACATGGTGATGTCCATAGGATGCCCCGCATCACATTTGCAAAGATATTTTAGTAGGTGTCAACTTACTCAAGTCAAGTCTACGATATAAAGAGAGAGGCATAACACTAACACCAGCTCCAAGATCACACAATGCAGTTTTAACATAGTTTTTCTTAATGGAGCAAGGTATAGTAGGCACTCCTGGATCTCCTAATTTCTTAGGCATTCCACCCTCAAAAGTGTAATTAGCAAGCATGGTGGAAATTTCTACCTCATGTATCTTTCTTTTATTGGTAATAATATCTTTCATATACTTAGCATAAGGATTTGTTTTAACCACGTCGGGCAAACGCATACGCAAAAAGATAGGTCAAATCATTTCAGCGAAGCGCTCAAAATCCTCATCATCCTTTTTCTTGGATGGTTTCGGAGGAAAAGGCATGGGTTTCTGAACCCATAGTTCTCTTTCCCTACCATGCTTCCTAGCAACAAAGTCTCTCTTATCATAACGTTGATTCTTTGATTGTGGGTTATCAAGGTCAACAGCAGGTTCAATCTCTACATCATTATCATTGCTAGGTTGAGCATCATCATGAACATCATCACTAATATTATCACTATGATGTAGGGTGGAACCCTAGATGGCCGATCTTTCACGAAATGGAGGGATCCCGCGATGAACACGAAGAACACAAAGGGGAATCACGAGGGAAAACACTCAAGAACAAGTCCAATCACACATCCACTAGACAATCAAACACACAAGATCACGAGTACATGAACAACAAAGGGAAAGATACAAGGTCGAGTTCATCTCCAAGAGGAGGTCTTGAATCCGTGAAGGATCTTCCCGTTTAGGGGTCTTGAATCCAAGGTGGATCTTCTCCATAGAGGGGCCGCGGTCTCTCTCGTGGAGTAGATCCGGGATGGATGAGCAAAGCTCTATCTCACATATGAGCTAAACTAATGCTAACCCTAAAATGGTGGAGGTGGAGGAGTATATATAGTCTAGGGCCACGAAGGGGTAAGTGAGGGGCGAAGGGGGTACATGGCCAAAAGGCCCGCGGCTGCGCACAGGCAGGGAGCGGACGTCCGCTGGGCACCGGACGTCCGGTGGCTCGGGAGGGACCAAACGTCCGGTAGCTCTCGGACTTCCGCTATTTTGGTTCTGTGAAGGATGTCACGGTCGTCCGGTGGCTGTCGGTCGTCCGGTCGCCTGGGACACGTCGGACGTCCGGTAAACGCCGGTCGTCCGGAGCCTATAGCTTGCAGCAGCTCCGTTTCTTCCGTCTTCTCTTCCACGCTTCCCTCGCGGATGGTGTAGGTGATCCTTGGCGCTTGCACTCCTCCTCGTCATCCGTGAAGCTCCGACAATACCTATGCATGCACACGAGTGGAGTGTCAAGTAGTATACCATCCTCGAAGGGGTCAAGTGGACACGTGTAAAGGAGATGATTCACCTTTTTGTATGAGAAGTAGAGGTCACACGTGTCACTTGCCAAGTAGACTCTTGACATGGTGATGTCCATAGGATGTTCCGCATCATCCCCTCCCCCTTGGGAAAGATCCAACCTCGGATCGAAAACCAAATCACCATGGGAAAGAGATGGTGTCGCCGTGTAGAAGTGGACGATCACAAAGTACTCGTCATCTTGAAGCTCAACATGGGCGCTCTCCAATGTCGCACCATCTAGTGATTCCTTCAAAAGGAGCAAAGACAACAAACACTTGGAAAAACAAATGTGGTTAGCGTTAGTGCAAAACCAAACATTCAAGAGGTGATTTACCAAACAAGTGTTGTCATCAAGCATAGCATAGGGCATGACAAAGGGTTGTGGCATGGCATTTAAGCACATCAATTGAGCACAATCAAGGTCATCATGGAAACAAGCATGTAAATGTGAGGTAGAGATGCACATATGTGTTACAAGAGAATAAGCATCTACCTCATGGTCATAGCAAGCATGTATAAAGCGCTCAATGAAAGGTCTATGGTAGGCATAAGAATCATTCACAACACCAAAGAAAATGAAGTGTCTAAACACAAGGGTCAAGTGCAAGACAATCCAAGCATAATGCGCATAGGGTGTAGTGAAAATCGAGTGGCACTCAACACAATAGAAATAGCAATTGTTCATCATGTGTGAGGCAAACAAGTCAATCATGTGACAAGCAATGGGACATGGCATATGTGAAGAGATGATATTGTTGCAACCAAGCACATGATAGGAGCAAGTAATCCACAAGTCGGATGCAACACACAAGGCAGATATAACATGAGGCATGGCAATGTGGCTATCGTGAAAGAAAGCAATATCACTAACATGTGCACGATCAAGGGGTCCAAGATGACAAATAAGTCTCATGGTGCAAGCAACACATGTAGTATGATCCACAATATTCATGCTCATGGTTTTTGGGTTCTCGAAAGAGAAGGATATCACCTTGAAAGCATGTCCTTGTGCATTCTTCACAATGCCGAAGCACAAGCAAGTGCGATGTAGAAGCGTCGTGGTAGAAAGTGGTTCGCTCTCAAGAGCTCGAATGGTCAACTCACGTGAAGTGGAAGTCGACACATAGTCCAAGTATCCTACAGATGCAAACAACAAAAGGAAGAACGTATGCGCATGGTAGATAAACACATCATCCATCATGATGGTTCTCTTCTCTTGCACATAACCATTAGGAGCAAAAGTGCATGAATAATATGATGCAATAATAGCTATATTCATGGCACTAGGCATATGGTGCAAGAAGGTAAGACAAGCATGCTTTTCAAGAATTATGTCAACATCTCCAAATAAATGCGAGAATGCTATGGGGGCAATCTCATTGGCAAGACTAAAATCATGGTTGCACTCAATACATGGTAGCATGAGAGATGCAACATGTGGAGACATATGACAACAAGCAATATCAATCATGTGCAAAGCATGGCAATAACAAGTGATATCTCCACCAAGCTTGCAAATACACATACAAGTATGAGAATCAATCATCATGTGTAATGCAAAGCATGGGTCACAAATGCATGGCAAAGGCAAAGACATTGACATATCATGCAATGTGAACATGGCAAAAGGGGCATAAGAGATATAATGGACAATAACCCATAACCATGTGAGTGCCATGAAGAAGGAATGCATGAAGTCTTTGCGCGAAGGGAGCGGTGGGAAAGATAATCCACGGAATCCCAAGTCATCATTGCTCTCTAGAGCTCTTTTCGTCAACTCGTGCTCTTGTGAGGTTGACGAGTAAGTATGGGGACCTACACAAAAGACACACAAACCAAAGAAATTGTGCGCGTGGTAAATGTACACATCATCCATCATGATGTGTATGTGCACGTTAGAGTTAGCACAAGATAAGCATCTCTCAAAGAAATTTCATGCATGGTATAAGAACATGTCATCCATCATGAATGAATAGTTATTGTGTATAGCATGATGTGGATGCAAATTGAGCATACAATTATATGGCACATCTATAGCATGTTCATTCATGGGGAGCATATTGTGCACACAAGCATGGGGATCATGCAATGGATGGGATGGGTCAAAATCTCCTAAAATGTATGAGGAAACTATGGGGTCTCCTCATGAGCATTATTGGAAAGTTCACATGGAGAATATTGACAACATCCAAAGCAAAGCATATTTGGAACAATGTGTTCATGGCATGGCATAGTTGATGAATTGCACAAATCATGTAAAGGAAGCATGGCAATATTATCGCAAGAGAAACACAAGCCAATGACCATCATCTTGTCATCTATGCCACAAGTGCAAATAGGATTCACTTTAATGGTGCATGCATAGTTCCTATGTTGAGATTGAAATGATGCAATATGTGAGATCTCACTCATAGCATATGACAAATTTAAAGGGTTGTCGAACATGATGTGACCAAAAGAATTTTCACATGAGATCCTATGGAGCATAGCATCACAACTAGGCAACTCAACATGCTCATAATCATATTCATCATAAATAGGTAAGTCAAGACATGATGAAGTCGCACTAGCATGAAGCATGGTAATAGGTGTGTCAACATCATGCAAGCAATCATTCGCAAGATAGTCCACTAGTGGGACGAAAGAAGCACCATCACCTATGTTACCTTTACAGCTCCGCTCATGTGTTGTAGGTGAGGTTGCAACTTGATGGTAACATGTGGGGGTGCATCTTCTTCCACCATGGCCATCGGGTTTTCCATTGGCGGGATGGACTCGTCGAGGATTGGTGCGTCGTCATGTAGGAGACCTAGCACCAAAGAAAACACACTTGGAGTTGAGGTTAAGTCATTAGAAATCATAGTGGCCTCACATGCCCTCTCAACTACCTCACTCACTAAGTGGTGTGGCTCACTCACTTCCTCCTGGATGCTCTCACTCGTATGGTTGGTGGAGTCACTCAAATGGCTCTCAACATCACATATGATGTGTGGCATGCTCTCATGTGTGGGGATAGTGGTGATCACTCTCGTCCTCTCAAAAGAAATGCTCTCAATCTCACATATGGTGGAGTCACTCATGTCACTCGTATGGTGGTGTCTCTCCTCACATGGAAATTGGGGCATCTCATGATATATGGGTGTCGGAGAGATGTAGGTGCAAACGTCTCCAAACTCAACTCCTTTCGCCACCTCATCCATAACGCCTCCAAAGGGGAATGCCGTAGGGTGTGGCAAATCATCACTCTCCTTCGAGACCAAAGAGAAGGTATCATGCTTGCTCGCGTAGCTTGACCCGGAGTAGTAGTCCAATATGGGCGCCGTCTTCATGGTGTCGAAGAGGTTCATGCTCGTCGCCTTGGTCGAAGGGGATGGCCCATGCTCGACCGTCTTGTCGCTATCGCTCGTAGATGATCGCCATGATGATGAAGACGTCGATGTAGGCGATTTCATGGGAAGTAGGCGAAGATGCCGTACATCCAAAGGCGAAGATGCCTTGATAACACTTGGCGAAGATGACGAAGTGGTGGTTGTAGCCGTAGCTCCGTCTTGGGTATGCTTGTCTCGCGGTCTTCTTATGTTCTCTTGAAGCTTGGGCTTGGCGTGAAGTACAGCGTCTTCGGACTTGTAGGTATGTGCTTGTCGAGCATCTTCATGATGATGATGCCGTTGTCGTGCTTGATCTCTTGGTAGATGTCGTTCGTCGTCGTCGTGCACATGATGCTTGGAGGTGACTTGCCCTTCATGACGATGTCGATGGTCGCCATGGCGGTGTGGTCGTGGAAGACTTGCACTAGCATCATGTTTGCGCTCCAAAGACTTGTGACTTGAACGTCTCCGCCGAGAGGATGACGAAGGGGAAGAAGACTTGTAATCGACCACCAAGTGTCGGAGCTCCGCCATTTGTTTGTTGAAGGAGTCGCACATGTCGTCGAAGGAAGCCATTGTCCTTGTCTCGGAGTGTCGTAGTTCGATGGCGATGTTGCCCAAGCACTCTTGCATTTCTTGTTGTAGTCCGATGGTTTTCACGTGGATGTCCTTGTTCGCGCCGTCGATGTCGAAGATCGGAGATGAAATGCCTTGCCTATCCATCACAAGACTCGAGCAAAGGTGAGTAGGAGATGAGATAAACAATACCAAGTTACCTTTTCCGAATGTTGAGGATGTATCCCGTTTCACTCAATGTGAAATGAAAGAATAGTGGAATTGGTACCGGACTTGTTCACTCACACCTATCAAGTAAAGCTTTTCGAGTGGCTCGGTGAGGATAGTGGCACAAAAATTTGATGCAAAATGTTAGAAAGAGTCAATAATGTTGAAAGAGATTCACAAATTTGCAAATTTAACAAGTAGACCAATAGCAATATGTGGCACACGGAAACACACACATGGATAGATAGATGGGGTCGTGCAACCAAGGAATGAGCACAAAATGTGGAATCCACGGAAAACGCTCGTGTTGCACAACTCAAGAGAGACGCTAGCACGATTGCTCTATAGGCGGATACGACACTTGTGCACAACCTATAAGATGCAAATGTATGAACTTTCTATCTCAAGTATGCTATTTGTGTATGATGTTCCGGTACTTTTAGCACAAGATGATCCAAGATGATCAAGTATAATATGATATTTTTTGATGCTATGGCTCTTGTTTACAAGCTTCTTTCTGGCTCTTTTGCTTAAAAGCTTATTCTTTTTTGTATATGGCCACGATGCACAAACCAAGATAGCAATTGTGTATATGCGGGAACAATCTTGTGACACAAGGGATGATAAGATGATACCAATATGATATGGTATATATGCAATGGAAGAGTGGATTGATGATCACTAATGTGCACAAGTAACGTTGCCGGCAATACTCAAAGGTTAGTCTCGATAGGAAAGTGACGCAAAATGCACTAGGGGTTAACAATGCAATTGCAAGGGGAATATACAAAGATGTCGTCGAGGTTACCGTCCGTGTCGATGATGAGAGGTGGTGCTCTTGATGTAGACCCGTTCCTAATTAGCCGAAACACCTTAGGAAACAGAAAAACCACAACTCAAAATCGCAAGGACAAATATCAAATGGTGGTAGAGGCAATGCCGTGGTGGTTGCGGAAGTGGAATGATGGGCTATGCATGATGTCGGAGTTGAAGTCACGGTCCCTAAGTAGCCGAAACATCTTAGGAGACACGAGCCACAACTCAAACAAGCTCACAAAAAATTGGGTTAAGTTTGGTTGGCTATGTATAGTGGGCAATGGGTATGCAGAAGTGGTGGTCGTGGTTGATGAAGAAGCAATTGTCCCTAAGTAGCCTAAACACCTTAGGAGACTCAAATCACTACTCAAGCAACCACAAATGCTATGGTGGACAAAATGGGTTAGGTTGCGGAAAGCTATGGTGGCTATGCGGATGATATGGTGGAGGGCCTATACAAACTTGCCAAATTTGACAAAAGTTAGTGGAGTCAAATGATGATGGTAGTATTTTTCTGGTATGGGGAATGTCAAGAGCTTCAAAACGAGCTCAAGAACGTCCAAATCGGAGTTCGTATGAATTAGTTATGACCAAAACAAAAATCAGCCGAAGTCAAAATCTGGGTGTACCGGACGTCCGCAAAAGACCGGAAATCCGGTATTTTCTGCTGTATAGGTGGTTCCGGTCGTCCGGTGAGTTCCGGACGTCTGGTGCTTCGTGAGGGTCCGGACGTCCGGTAAAACGCCGGTCGTCCGGTGGGTCGGGGTCAACGCGAGATTTGAGTTCCGGGACGCGATTTTGGGCGGAAATTGGAGATTTTGGGGTCAAAATTGAAGAGATTTCGTGGAGGAAAGATGGGGAAACTTGGGGAAATGCTAGATCCACTTGAAACCAAGAAAATCCATGGATCAAAATCAACAAAACGTCATCAAACCAACATATCACAATAAAATTTGGGACTATTTTTGGTGGGGATTTTCGAATTTTAGGACGAAATCACACAAAAGAACGCTAGAAAACGGTGGAGGGGACTCCAAATTCGTGAGAAACGTGGCTCATGATACCATAATGATGTAGGGTGGAACCCTAGATGGCCGATCTTTCACGAAATGGAGGGATCCCGCGATGAACACGAAGAACACAAAGGGGAATCACGAGGGAAAACACTCAAGAACAAGTCCAATCACACATCCACTAGACAATCAAACACACAAGATCACGAGTACATGAACAACAAAGGGAAAGATACAAGGTCGAGTTCATCTCCAAGAGGAGGTCTTGAATCCGTGAAGGATCTTCCCGTTTAGGGGTCTTGAATCCAAGGTGGATCTTCTCCGTAGAGGGGCCGCGGTCTCTCTCGTGGAGTAGATCCGGGATGGATGAGCAAAGCTCTATCTCACATATGAGCTAAACTAATGCTAACCCTAAAATGGTGGAGGTGGAGGAGTATATATAATCTAGGGCCACGAAGGGGTAAGTGAGGGGCGAAAGGGGTACATGGCCAAAAGGCCCGCGGCTGCGCACAGGCAGGGAGCGGACGTCCGCTGGGCACCGGACGTCCGGTGGCTCGGGAGGGACCGGACGTCCGGTAGCTCTCGGACTTCCGCTATTTTGGTTCTGTGAAGGATGTCACGGATGTCCGGTGGCTGTCGGTCGTCCGGTCGCCTGGGACACGTCGGACGTCCGGTAAACGCCGGTCGTCCGGAGCCTGTAGCTTGCAGCAGCTCCGTTTCTTCCGTCTTCTCTTCCACGCTTCCCTCGCGGATGGTGTAGGTGATCCTTGGCGCTTGCACTCCTCCTCGTCATCCGTGAAGCTCCGACAATACCTATGCATGCACACGATTGGAGTGTCAAGTAGTATACCATCCTCGAAGGGGTCAAGTGGACACGTGTAAAGGAGATGATTCACCTTTTTGTATGAGAAGTAGAGGTCACACGTGTCACTTGCCAAGTAGACTCTTGACATGGTGATGTCCATAGGATGCTCCGCATCACACTAGGTTCATATTCATTACCCGATTGTGTCTCACCATCAGAAACAGATATATCATGTAACATCCCAAATTTTCAATTTGAAATATTATACACTAGATCATCAATGCACACCATATTTTCTTGCTTTTGGTTTGATCCTAGAAATTCTACGCAGCTCAAGGACCCTCGCAGAGAGTTGGGGATTTCGTTATTTTCATATTTGAGTTTTCTCAAATTTTGAAAATAGGATCAATGATTTTTTTATCTTCAATTATTTCTAGAATAAAATATGAGAGAGGGAGTAAAATGACTCTCCCAAAATAAAGAAATATTGAGGATTTAATAAAAAAATCAAATAAGATTTATTTTGGAGTTTTTGCTATTTTATTTGAATTTAGGAAAAATTGCACGTTTTCGAAACTGCATTTTAGGGCCAAGAAAGTGTTCATCTTGTTCTAAATATTTCATTTAGACGGTGAAAATTTGTTTTGGCATCTTTAGAATTTTATTTTCTAGATTTTTTCTTAGTTTCGGCGGCTTTGTTTAAAAAAAAAAGGTTCCCCGCGCCCGACTGGGCCGAAGGCCCAGCCGAGCCATGCTAGGCCCGCACCGCCACCGCCTCCCCGCGGGAGTCCGACCCGCCGCCGCCGCCGAGTCCGGCCGGGGCACGCCTCCCGAGGACGACCCGGCGCCCCCTTCCCCAAGTCACCGCCACCCCTCTCATAAATACCGCCGCCGCCGCCACACCCCGCCACCTCGCCCCGCCCCGCCTCCCGCTACAGCAGCAGCCGCCGTGTGCCGCCGGCGCCGCAGCAGCCAGACGCCGCCGCCGCCGCGGACGCCTGCCGCCGCCGACGTCACGCCGCCCGCCGCCGACGCCACCCACCGCCGGAGCCCCGAGCCGCCGGAGTCCGACGAGGTAGCCGCGCCGAGCCGTCAGTTTTATGAAGAAAACCGATTCGATTTTTTTTAGAAAACCCTAGTTTCGTTTTTTTATTAGATCGGTTTTTCTGGTTTAGCTGTTTAGCGAGCGTTCGCGCGTTCGTTCATTTTAACGAACAAATTCGCCGTTTAGTTTCAGTTAACGAATGTTCTTTCGTTAATCTGTTCGTCAGTTTTTCTTTTTCTCAGTTTTTTCGCGGTTATTTTCTGATCGCGATTTCCGATCCGTTTTTCGTTCTAGTATAACTTTTTGCTCGTTTATCGGAATCAAGCGCCTGGAGTTTCGTCTCAAAACTCTCTTTCTGTTTAACCAACTCAAGCGCCTGGAGTTTCGTCTCAAAACTCTCTTTCTGTTTAACCAACTCAAGCAAGTTTTTTGCTTCTGTAAAATGTGGACTTAGATCCAGATTAGTAACCGAAGCCTTTCACTTTCACCGGTTGACTTTCGTTGCTTCATTCGATTTGTTTCTTTTGCCAACCGGAGTTCTTAAGTTGAACTTTCTGGTTAGATATCTTATTTAAGTTTTACCCATGCTTTAGATGAGTACTTATTTTATGCTTGTATGTTTGCGATAGAGTACCCGGAGTGCGCCGCTTGCTACTTTGAATCTCTAGGTTTCGTGGATCATCAACAAGGCAAGTAACACTTTGATCATACTTTCCAATACCCAGTTTTCATTGCATTAGAGCAATCCTCAAACACTTGCATAACTAGGATCTGTTAAACATGTGGGTTCTGGGAAGTAGATGAGGTAGTACCTATTACCTGTTTTATTATTAAACCCTTGGGAGTTACTTCTACGTTTGCTTGTTATGACATGCTATGCTAGTACACGTGGATTGGGTGAGTGTATCCATGACATATGTGACATTGTTAAATTAATGGTTTATTTAAGGTGGTAACTTAAACACACATCTGGGTGGATTGAGGCACCTGGGTATTCCAGCGACTTCCTGTTGTTTTTCTTTATGGACCGCCACCCAGGCTCAAAGGGATCATGAGATAATTCATACTAGAAACTTCCGTGTGCAGCCACAAGCTACTATAGGCTCTAGCATAGTTGACTAAGTCGTGCGAACTCTTACAGTGGTGGACTAGCAGATGTAGGGGATGTAGGTTGGTACGGTCTACCCAATCGTAAGGTGCTAGCGCTTCTGCAAGACTATGTCTCGGTCATCCGTTTCTCAAACATCATGTAGTGCGAGAATCCCAACGGAGGAGATCGAGTCTTGTGGGGAAAAGTGCACAAACCTCTGCAGAGTGTATAAACTAATCATGATTAGCCGTGTCCCCGGTTATGGACGTTTTGAGTATCTAGTACTTGGATTATCAAGTGAATCTCATCATGTTACTTTAATTTAAAATTTGGGTTTTAATGTTATGCTTAATTGGGATTGAGAGGATGTCTATCTTCTGAATGTTCAACAACCACCATGATAGTTAAATGAAAATATATTCCTTTGCAGTATGGAAAATTGGCTTTATGCAAAATTGTAACCATAGAGCTTTCCAACAGCCATATATTCATGTAGTTTAGTTTAATTCTTCCATTACTCTGTGTGTGTTACTTTGCCAGCATATTCCATGTGCTGACCCGTTTTCGGGCTGCAACGTTCATGTTGCAGACTTTTCAGAAGACGAGTAAGGTGCTTTTAGGTCATGGATCTATACTCAGTGATGTCGTTGGAGTTGATGGACTCACTTATCTTCCAAGCCTTCCGTTGTTATCGTTATTAGATGGCCTTAAGCCATTTTTATTGTAATAAGTTCTCTTTTGAGACTTTTGATGTATTAAGTGTGTGATTGCTACTCTGTTATAAATCCTTTAAGTATTGTGCGTGTGAGCATTACTGTTCCAGGGATGACACTAAAGCACAGAGATCAGACTGTTTGAGGTCTGGTCGTTACAAGATGGGATCAGAGCACACGCTGACTGTAGGACACGACCACTAAGCTAAAGCCCTAGATCACTACTCACTCTTCTCATTTCTGACTCCTCATCTTTTCTACTCTTTTAGGATAGCGGATGCAAGGAACAAGTTCACGCAACCGGATGAAGATACACCTTTTGGACGTCACCTGAAGGAAGTCACTAGATACCTAAACATCGGAGTACCAAGCTTCACCGGAACCTACAACGCCACTTTACCTGAAGGGGGGCGCTGGATGATTCAAGTTCAAGTTCCAGGAAGGACGTTCATGCCCGTCACTGATCCCATAGAGTTTTCCTTTGATGCACCAACCTGGAGTCTAGGCAAGAGTATGGCAGCCCACATCACTATGGGAAGGATTGGATAAGTCTACAAGCAGGAACTGAAGGACACTATCTACCAGATTTGTGGACGCCGAGATGAGCGTTGGGACATGATTAGCACCCGGAAGGACAGGTCCATTGCAGCGTTCATCCAGGAGTTAAACCAGCACATTCGTCGACAGTAGCACCAGATGTGTGCAGGGATGATAGATTTGAAGAATGCACTAACCAGGAACTTGGAACTAGAAGAGGAACTCAAGTCTACACGCGACGGATACGAGGAGGAGATGATGATACTTGTGAAGAAGAATGATGATCTGACAAGGAAGCTAGGAGTATTCATGGGAGATCCAGCACCGGGAGGAGAAGAAGAGGAAGAAGAACCCAAGGAGATTCGTCCTGAAGACTACATCATCATCGACGACATAGATTCAGACCTCGATGATAGTGATGACGAAGACTATGAAGATGAAGCTGGAGCAGACACCATGGAATCTTCCGCCGATCAAAATTTCTAGATGACCACTCTATGACTAGTAGTTTTCTCCATAGAGTAGAATTTAGAGCACTTTTGTAACGTTAGATCTGTGTAAGCCCTTGTTTGAAATTAATTTTGGTGTGATATGTTTGTGTTTGTCTCATGTGCATTTGGGTAGTGATTTTCCCTTAGACCTCATTTCTATTCTAATCTCTTCCCTCTACACCCATCAGATGCCTCCGAGACGTGAGCATGTATTCCAGTTTCCCCCTGAGCTCACTCAGTTGATCCAGCAGCAGAACAATTTGATGCAACTACTTGTCCAGAACACTCAGAACAACCAGAACAACAACAACCCACCACCGCCACCACCTGTTGACCACTTAACCCGTTTTCTTAGGCTAAACCCGCCGGTGTTCTCCAGTAGCACCGAGTCGATTGTTGCGGATGATTGGCTCCGCAAGACTGCAAGGGAATTGACCACGGCAGGATGCACAGATGCGGAGAGGGTGCGTTTTGCCGCACATCAGCTTGAAGGAGCCGCAACATCATGGTGGGAAAATTTCACCGCCACTTATCCTATCGGCACTGTCACATGGGATCAGTTTCGGCAGGCTTTTTGTACTGCCCATGTTTCAGCAGGAGCTATGACCATGAAGAAGCGTGAGTTTCGCAACTTGCGCCAAGGAGGACGGACAGTTGGCCAGTATGTGGATGACTTTAGTAAGCTAGCACGTTATTCCCCAGATGACGTTGCTACGGATGCAGCTAAGCAGGAGAAGTTTCTAGAAGGATTGAATGATGAGCTGAGCATGCAGTTGATGGTAGCAACCTTCAACAACTACCAGGAATTGGTAGATCGCGCTCTTATGATTGAAGGGAAGCAGCAGTAGATTGAAAACCGCAAGAGGAAGTATGGACAAGGGAAGTACAATTCTGGAGCTCAGCAGAAGCCATGTTTTACCCCTAAACCGGGAGGACAATTTCAACATACCCATGGAGGAAGTAGCTCGCACAATCATAATGGCCCCAACAATGGTAATGGGAATGGAGGAAGCAACGGCTAGAACCGTACCAACCCATCAATACCACCCAAGAGAGACCCGAGCCAAGTCACACGCTATAAGTGCCAGAAGACGGGACATTACGCCAATGAATGTCCTGAAGCCCAGAATGGAAATGGCAATGTAAGCTCTGGGAAGAAGCCGAACCCTTTCAATAGGGGACAGGTGAACCACGTTAGCGTGGAGGAGGTTGAAGCTCAGCCAGATGCAGTAATTGGTAAGTTTTTGGTTAAGTCATTTACTGCCCTCGTTCTTTTTTATACTGGTGCATCGCATTCATACATCTCAAGGGGATTTGTGGATAAGTATAAACTGCCAACCCAAGCCCTTAGGTCACCCATGTTAGTAACCTCTCCTGGAGCGGAGTATATGGCTAGTCTATGGTGTGATCAGTTACCATTAAGGATTGGTAACTACGTATTTCCCTCGGACCTAATAGTATTGGAATCTCAAGGATTGGATGTGATATTGGGCATGGATTGGTTATCGAAGTATGGAGGGAATATTGAATGCGCCAGTAAGTCAATTTTGCTTACGACGACAGAAGGAAGAAGGATCAAGTATGTATCCCGGCGTGTGCCGAAAAGGACCCGAGTAAATTCCTTATCAGGAGTTGTGCAGGAGGAAGTACCAGTGGTGAAGGATTTCCCTGACGTATTTCCAGAGGAATTGCCAGGCATGCCACCGGATAGAGATGTTGAGTTTTTGATTGAGCTTTTGCCAGGCACGGGGCCAATATCTAAGAGACCATACAGGGTGCCCGCAAAAGATTTGGAGGAGATTAAGAAGCAGATTAAAGAGTTACTGGATAAAGGTTATATTCATCCAAGTTCTTCGCCTTGGGGATCGCCAGTACTTCTAGTGGAGAAGAAGGATGGATCATTAAGAATGGTTGTTGATTATCGAGGATTAAATGAAGTAACAATCAAGAACAAGTACCCACTGCCGATGATCAATGATCTGTTTGATCGATTGCAAGGAGCTATGGTATTTTCCCAGATCGACCTGCGATCAGGATACCATCAGTTGAAGATTCGAGAGCAGGATAAACCTAAGACGGCTTTTACCACCAGGTATGGGATGTACGAGTATACCGTTATGTCATTTGGTCTGACTAACGCACCTGCATATTTCATGAACATGATGAACAAAGTATTTATGGAGTTATTGGATAAGTTCGTCGTGGTGTTCATAGATGATATTTTGATCTACTCAAAGGATGAAGAGGAGCATAAGGAGCATTTGCGTTTGGTACTTGAGAAGCTCAGAGAACATCGGTTATATGCCAAGTTCAGCAAATGTGAGTTTTGGTTGAAGGAAGTTGGATTCCTCGGACACGTTATATCCGGGGAAGGTATAGCAGTAGATCCCACCAAGGTTGACACTGTGATAAATTGGGAAGCACCAATAACAGTTGGAGAGATCCGGAGTTTTTTTGGACTTGCAGGATACTACCGGAGATTCATTGAGAATTTCTCAAAAATTGCAAAGCCTATGACGGAGTTGTTGAAGAAGGATACCAAGTTCAAATGGACTGAGGAATGTGAGGCCAGTTTCGAGGAGTTAAAGAAACGTTTGGTTACATCACCAGTGTTGATTTTGTCGGATCAGCGCAAGGATTATGAGGTGTATTGCGACGCTTCACGTCGAGGACTTGGAGCAGTGCTCATGCAGGAGGGAAGAGTAGTTTCGTATGCTTCACGACAGCTGAAACCTCATGAGTTGAATTATGCCACGCATGATTTGGAGTTAGCAGCCGTAGTGCATGCATTGAAAACTTGGAGACATTTTCTCATTGGAAACCATTGTGAAGTGTACACGGATCACAAGAGTTTGAAATATATTTTCACGCAGAAGGAGCTAAATCTCAGGCAAAGGAGATGGTTGGAACTCATCAAGGATTATGATATGAGATTGCATTATCATCCCGGAAAGGCTAACGTAGTAGCCGATGCGCTGAGCCGAAAGAGCCATATCAACACACTAATGATGGAAGATTTACCGAAGGAGTTAGCCGAGGACCTTCGTGAGCTATGTTTGGAGATAGTTCCGAGAGGCTATGTAGCAGCAATGGAGATTCAGTCTACTTTGATGGATAAGATCAGAGAAGCCTAGAAGACTAACAAGGAGGTTGTCTCTATAAAGGAGAAGATGAGCAAAGGAAAAGTTAAAGGATTTCGTGAGAATGAGCACGATACCCTATGGTTTGAAGACTGCGTTTATGTGCCTAACGACCCGGATCAGGAAGTTGATTTTACAAGAGGCCCATGATTCACCATATTCCATTCACCCAGGCAATACCAAGATGTATTTGGATTTTAAGGATACTTTCTGGTGGACCGGAATGAAGAAGGATATTGCGGAGTATGTAGCAGTTTGTGATGTATGTCAGAGAGTAAAGGCAGAGCATCAAAAGCCGGTAGGATTGTTACAGCCATTGCCAATACCCGAATGGAAGTGGGATAAGCTATGCATGGATTTTATTACGGGATTACCCACAACTTGTTCAGGCTATGACTCGATTTGGGTTTTAGTCGACCGTTTGACAAAGGTAGCTCATTTCATCCCAGTGAAGACTACTTACACCAGTGCTAAGTTGGCAAAGATATATATGACCAGGATCGTATGTCTGCATGGAGTTTCGAGGAGCATTGTATCAGATAGAGAAACCCAGTTTACCTCAAAGTTCTGGAAACAGTTGCACGAAACTTTGGGTACCAGGCTAGAGTTCAGTACAGCTTTTCATCCGCAGACAGATGGACAGACCGAGAGAGTCAATCAAATTTTGGAGGATATGATGAGAGCTTGTGCGCTAGATTATGGATCTAGTTGGGACTACAATTTGCCATATGCAGAGTTCTCTTACAACAATAGTTATCAATCCAGTTTGAAAATGGCCCCTTTCGAAGCCTTGTACGTGATGCGGAGCATCCTAAGTACATCACCATGTCAAGAGTCCGTTTGGCAAGTGACACGTGCGGCCTCTACTTCTCATACATAAAGGTGAATCATCTCCTTTACACGTGTTCACTTGACCCCTTCGAGGATGGTATACTACTTGACACTTCTTCCGTGTGCATGCATAGGTATTGTCGGAGCTTCACAGACGACGAGGAGGAGTGCAAGCGCCGAGGAACACCTACGCCATCAGCGAGGGAAGCATGGAAGCGAAGGCGGAAGAAGACGGAGCGGCTGAAGTTACAGGCGCCGGACATCCGGCGCCAGCCCGGACATCCGGCCTTCAGCCCAGAAATCCGGCGCCAGCAACAGAACCGCACCCGAGACTTGCCCCGCTAGCCCGGACATCCGGCCAACCGCCCCGGACATCTGGCCCCCAGCCGGACATCCGGCGCCTGCCTACGCGCATGGACAGGGCCCGAGGCCCATGTATCCCCCCATCTACTTACCCCTTCGTGTACTAGACTATATATACTCCTCCACCTCCACCATTTTAGGGTTAGCAATGATTTAGCTCATACGTGAGATAGAGCTTTGCTCATCCATCCCGGATCTACTCCACGAGAGAGACCGCGGCCCCTCTACGAAGAAGATCCACCTTGGATTCAAGACCCCTAAACGGGAAGATCCTTCACGGATTCAAGACCTCCTCTTGGAGATGAACTCTACCCATGTATCTTTCCCTTTGTTGTCCATGTATCTTGTGATCTTGTATGTTTGATTGTCTAGTGGATGTGTGATTGGACTTGTTCTTGAGTGTTTCCCTCGTGATTTCCCTTTGTGTTCTTCGTGTTCATCGTGGGATCCCCTCCATTTCGTGAAAGATCGGCCACCTAGGGTTCCACCCTACATCATATGGTATCATGAGCCACGGTTTCTCACGAATTTGGAGCCTCCCCACCGTTTTCTAGCCATGTTTTGTTGTGTTCTTCCCCAATTTCGAAAATTCCCCACCAAAAATAGCCCCAAATTTTTTTTGTGATCTGTTGGTTTGATAATATTTTGTTGATTTTGATCCGTGGATTTGCTTGGTTTCAAGTGGATCTAGCATTTCCCCAAGTTTCCCCTTCTTTCCTCCACAAAATCTCTCAAATTTTGAGCCCCAAATCATCAATTTCCGCCCCCAATTCGAAAAGTTCGTCCCGATTCAGATCTGGAATCTTCGGGCCGGACATCCGGGCCACTGGCCGGACATCCGGGCCATCGGGCCGGACATCCGGCTCCTGGAGGGAAAAATCCCGCGCGGTTCTGGACATCAGGTCCCGGAAATCCGGGCTCCACCCCGGATGTCCGACCCCTGTAGTTTCAGACTTTTCCGTTTTACCGTTTTGTCCATAACTAATTCATCCAAACTCCGATTTCGACGTTCTTGAGCTCGTTTTGAAGCTCTTGACATCCCCCATACCACAAAAATACCACCATAATCATTTGACTCCATCATATTTTTGGTATTTTGGCATCTTTGCCTAGGGCTTCCACCACATCATCCGCTACACCACCACCGACTTCCGCAACCTAACCAATTTTGTTCCCATACCATTTGTGGTTGCTTGAGTAGTGATTTGAGTCTCCTAAGGTGTTTAGGAAACTTAGGGACAATTGCTTCTTCATCAACCACCACCACCACTTCCGCATACCCATTGCCCATTATACATAGCCAACCAAACTTAACAAAATTTTGTTCGAGATTGTTTGATTTGTGGCTTGTGTCTCCTAAGGTGTTTCGGCTACTTAGGGACCGTGACTTCAACTCCAACATCATGTATAGCCCATCATACCACTTTTGCAACCACCACGGCATTGCCGCTACCACCATTGTCCTTGAGATTTTGAGTTGTGGTTTTTCCGTTTCCTAAAGTGTTTCCGCTAATTAGGAACGGGTCTACATCAAGAACACCGCCATCTCATCATCGACTCGGACGGTAACCTCGACGACATCATTGTATATTCCCCTTGCAATTGCATTGTTAACCCCTAGCCCATTTTGCGTCACTTGCCTATCGAGACTAGCCTTTGAGTATTGCCGGCAACGTTACTTGTGCACATTAGTATCATCGATCCGCCCTTCCATTGTATACATACCTTATCATCTTGGTATCATCATATCATCCCTTGTGTCACAAGATTGTTCCCGCATATACACAATTGCTATCTTGGTTTGTGCATTTCGCATCGTGGCCATACAAAAAAAGAGAATAAAGCTTTTAAGCAAAAAGAGAAAGACAAAGAAGCTTGTAAGCAAGAGACATAGCATCGCATCATATGATATCATACTTGATCATCTTGGATCATCTTGTGCTAAAAGCACCGGAACATCATACACATAGCATACTTGGGATAGAAAGTTCATACATTTGCATCTTATAGGTTGTGCACAAGTGTCGTATCCGCCTATAGAGCAATCGTGCTAGCGTCTCTCTTGAGTTGTGCAACACGAGCGTTTTCCATGGATTCCACATTTTGTATTCATTCCTTGGTTGCACGACCCCATTTATCTATCCGTGTGTGTGTTTTCGTGTGCCACATATTGCTATTGGTCTACTTGTTTCACTTGCGAATTTGTGAATCTCTTTCAACTTTATTGACTCTTGCTAACATTTTGCATCAAATTTTTGTGCCACTATCCTCACCAAGCTAATCGATAAGCTTTACTTGATAGGTGTGAGTGAACAAGTCCGGTACCAATTCCACTATTCTTTCATTTCACATTGAGTGAAACGGGATACATCCTCAACATTCGGAAAAGGTAACTTGGTATTGTTTTTCTCATCTCCTACTCACCTTTGCTCGAGTCTTGTGATGGATAGGAAAAGCATTTCATCTACTTCGGTCTACAACAACAACGAAAAGTTTGATGCCATGACGAACAACTTGTGCGCCAACATGAATGCTCAAATGGAGGAGCTCAAAGCCCTCATCAAGAACCACAAGAGGTCTCCCTCATCTTCGAGAAGACGCTCAAGTGCGCATCCTTCCGAGCTACCATCTCCGGCAAGATCTCATTGGCATCGACACCATCAACGACAAGAACGTGAAGGTCAAGAGCTCATCACCAACAACCGCTCAACGACTTCACCGTACACCTTGGCATCTTCGCCAAGCGACTTCAAGGCATCTTCGCCTTTGGATATGCGGCATCTTCGCCCACAAGCACCTCAAGCTTATGATCAAGACAAGCTCCCCAAGCTCAAGTTCGCGACTACCACGAGCTACTACGACCTCGACAACGACCATGAGATTCCTTTCTATGGGACTCAAGACCCCGAGGAGTATCACGAGTGGGAGCGCAAGATGGACGACTACCTCAAGCTACATCAAGTTCCCTACGAAGATCAAGTGAAGTGCACCACAAGACACCTCCACGACAACGCGTCCACATGGTGGCTTCACACACCTTCGACGAGCTTCAACGTGAATTGGCCCAAGATGAAGAAAGCTATGCGAAGAGAGTTCGTGCCTCCCACCTACACGGAAGAACTTCAACGCCTATTGGAGAACACCATTCAAGGATCCAAGTCCATCGACAAGTACTTCAAGGAGATGAAGAATGCCTTGCGACGTGCCGGCGTGGACGACCCCATTTCAATGAAGCTCCACTTCATGATGGGATTGCACTATGACGTCTACAAGACTATCTTCTTCGAGAACTACAAGTCCCTCAACGACAACTACATTGGTGCTCTCAAGGCGGAACAAGAACTAATGAAGGCCAAGGCTTCTCCACCGCAAGCAAACTTCTCGAAGACCAAGATCCAAGACAACGAGCATGAGGGTAGTACCACCATGATGTCCAAGCCCAACGAGCTCCAAGACGATGCTCCCAAGTTCGACTCCACCTCCATCCATCTTTGTGGTATTGATGATGCCGAGTCTATTTTGACTCTTTTTCAAGACGGTGCGGCGACGACTATGACTACGGAGCCATTCGAGGACCAAGCTTTGGAGGCGAACGACATGGTGACGAGCAAGGATGATGCTTCCATCTTTGGAGGCGAGAGTGATGATGTGCCATCTTCGGCCTTCATCCACGACGACGATGAGGAGATGGTTGAGCATGGGATTTTCCCTTCGACCACGGCGATGTATGATGACTTGAGTAACCTGTGCCACCATATTGAGAGTGAGAGCGAGTTCACCACTAGCCCCATATATGATGAGCTGCCCCAATTTCCATGTGAGGAGAGCCACAACCCCCACCACTTGAGTGAGATGAGTGACTCCATCATATGTGAGCTTGAGTGCACCTACCTTGAGGGAGTGAGTGAGCAACCACATAGAGAGAGTGAGATAGTTGATACGGCATGTGAGGCCAATTTCAACACTAACGACTTAACCTCTACCTCTATTGTGCCATCTCATTTGGTGCTAGGTCCCACATATGATGACACACCGATTCTCGACGACTTCATCCTTCCATTGGACAAGACGATGGCCATGGTGGAATATTATGCACCCCCACATGGTTCCATCAAGATGAAGATGATGACCACCATTTGGTCTTTCCCACCTCACCTACACCACATGAGTGGAATGAGAAAGGTAACAAAGGTGAAGGTGATGCTCTCGTCCCACTAGTGGACTATGTTAACTTTAATTGCTTGCATGATGTTGATCCACCTATTGCCATGCTTCGTGCTAGTATGATTTCCCCATGCCATTATTTACCCATTTATGATGAGTTTGATGATTGTCATGTGGAGTCTATTAGTTGTGATGCCATGTTGCATAGGATTTCTTGTGATAATTCTCTCGGTCACATCATGTTTGACAATCCACTTGACTTGTCCTATGCTATGCATGAGATCAACAATATGTCATATTTGCAATCTCATCGTAGTAACTATGCATATGCCATTAAAATAAATCCAATTTGCACTTATGGCATAGATGACAAGCCCATGGTTATTGGTATTTCTTTTTCTTGTGATGATATTGACATGCTTCCTTTGCATCATATCCATCATATGCCATGCCATGATTACCTAGCTTCCGACATGCATTGTTTTGGATGTCGTTACACTTCTCCAAATTATGCTTCCGATATTGCTTATGAGGAGACTCCCATAGTTTCCTCATACTTTTTAGGAGATTTTGACCCATCCCATCCATTGCATAATCCTCATGCTTGTGTGCACAATATGCTCCCCATGAATGAACTTGCTATCGATGTGCCATATAATTGTATGCTCAATTTGCATCCACATCATGCTATACACAATAACTATTCATTCATGATGGATGACATGTTCTTATACCATGCATCAAATTTCTTTGAGAGATGCTTATCTTGTGCTAACTCACACATGCACATACACATCATGATGGATGATGTGTACATTTACCACGCGCAAAATTTCTTTGGTTTGTGTCTCTTTTGTGTAGGTACCCATCCATACTCGTCAACTTCACAAACGCACGAGTTGAAGAAAAGAGCTCTAGAGAGCAACAATGACTTGGGATATCGTGGATTGCCCTTCCAACCGCTCCCTTTGCGCAAATACTTCGCGCATCTCTTCTACATGGCCCTCACATGGTTATGGGTTATTGTCCATTATATCTCTTATGCCCCTCTTGCCATGTTCACATTGCATGATATGCCAATGCCTTTGCCTTTGCCATGCATTTGTGACCCATGCTTCGCATTACACATGATGATTGATTCTCATACTTGTATGTGTATTTGCAAGTTTGGTGGAGATATCACTTGTTGTTGCCATGATTCCTTTGCACACCATGACTATTATGATGCTTTGACATTGATTTGTGATCGTGCTTGCGATATGTCATGTGCATTGCCTATATCCACTATTTGCTCACATGACATGATTGCCATGCCTTCTCCTAGTGTGTTGCATCTTCGCTCCACTAGTGTGCACAACTTGATCACCATGCTTGCTTATGTTGCATCATCGATGATTCATACTTCCTCCTTTCATGCGGTTGATGTCAACCATTGCCATGCTTTGCACATGATTGATATTGCTTGTTGTCATATGTCTCCACATGTTGCCTCTCTCATGCTATATGATTGCCCATGCATTGAGCGCAACCATAATTTTAGTATTGCCAATGAGATTGCCCCCATAGCATTCTCGCATTTATTTGGAGATTTTGACATAATTCTTGTGAAGCATGCTTGTCTTACCTCTTTGCACCATATGCCTAGTGCCATGAATATAGCCATTGTTGCATCATATTATTCATGCACTTTTGCTCCTAATGGTTATGCGCAAGAGAAGAGAACCATCATGATGGATGATGTGTTTATCTACCATGCACATACATTCTTTGTTTTGTTGTGTGCATGTGTAGGATACTTGGACTATGTGTCGACTTCCACTTCACGTGAGTTGACCATTCGAGCTCTTGAGAGCGAACCACCTTTGTTCACGACGCTTCTACATCGCACTTGCTTGTGCTTCGGCATTGTGAAGGACACACAAGGACAGACTTTCAAGGTGATATCCTTATCTTTCGGGACACCCAAAACCATGAGCATGGATATTGTGGATCACACTACATGTGTTGCTTGCACCATGAGACTTATTTGTCATCTTGGACCCCTTGATTGCACACATGTTAGAGATCTCACTTCGACTTGCCGTTGTCACATTGACTTGCCTCATGTTATATATGCCTTGTGTGTTGCATCCAATTCTTGGATTACTTCTCCCTATCTTATGCTTGGTTGCAACAATGTCATCTCTTCGCATATGCCGTATCCCATTGCTTGTCACATGCTTCGCTTGATTGCCTCACACATGTTGAACAATTTCTCTTTCTATTGTGTTGAGTGCCACAAGACTTTCACTACACCATATGCACGCTATGCTTGCTACGACTTTGAGGTAGATGCTTACTCTCTTGTCACACATATGTGCATCTCTACCTCACATTTACATGCTTGCTTCCATGATGACCTTGATTGTGCTCAATTCATATGCTTACATGCCATGTCACAATCCTTTGTCACACCACATGCTATGCTTGATGACCATACTTGTTGGGTGAATCACCTCTTGAATGCTTGGTTTTGCACTACCGCTAACCACATTTGTTTTTCCAAGTGTTTGTTTTCCTTGCTCCTTTTGAAGGAATCACTAGATGGTGCGACATTGGAGAGGGCCCATTTCGAGCTTCAAGATGATGAGTGCTTGGTGATCGACCGCTTCGACATGGCGACGCCATCTCTTTCCCATGGTGATTTGGCTATCGATCCGAGGTCGGATCTTTTCCAAGGGGGAGGGGATGATGCGGAGCATCCTAAGTACATCACCATGTCAAGAGTCCGTTTGGCAAGTGACACGTGCGGCCTCTACTTCTCATACATAAAGGTGAATCATCTCCTTTACACGTGTTCACTTGACCCCTTCGAGGATGGTATACTACTTGACACTTCTTCCGTGTGCATGCATAGGTATTGTCGGAGCTTCACGGACGACGAGGAGGAGTGCAAGCGCCGAGGAACACCTACGCCATCAGCGAGGGAAGCATGGAAGCGAAGGCGGAAGAAGACGGAGCGGCTGAAGTTACAGGCGCCGGACATCCGGCGCCAGCCCGGACATCCGGCCTTCAGCCCGGAAATCCGGCGCCAGCAACAGAACCGCACCCGAGACTTGCCCCGCTAGCACGGACATCCGGCCAACCGCCCCGGACATCCTGCGTCTCATGAGAGCCCGGGCATCCGGCCCCCAGCCGGACATCCGGCACCTGCCTGCGCGCATGGACAGGGCCCGAGGCCCATGTAACCCCCCATCTACTTACCCCTTCGTGTACTAGACTATATATACTCCTCCACCTCCACCATTTTAGGGTTAGCAATGATTTAGCTCATACGTGAGATAGAGCTTTGCTCATCCATCCCGGATCTACTCCACGAGAGAGACCGCGGCCCCTCTACGGAGAAGATCCACCTTGGATTCAAGACCCCTAAATGGGAAGATCCTTCACGGATTCAAGACCTCCTCTTGGAGACGAACTCTATCCATGTATCTTTCCCTTTGTTGTCCATGTATCTTGTGATCTTGTGTGTTTGATTGTCTAGTGGATGTGTGATTGGACTTGTTCTTGAGTGTTTCCCTCGTGATTTCCCTTTGTGTTCTTCGTGTTCATCGTGGGATCCCCTCCATTTCATGAAAGATCGGCCACCTAGGGTTCCACCCTACATCAGTACGGAAGGAGGTGCAGGACTCCATTGTCTTGGGACGAAGTTGGAGACCACCAATTGTTTGGACCAGACTTGATTAAGGAGTCTGAACAGAAGGTAAAATTGATTCGCGATAGGCTCAAGGTAGCCCAGTCCAGGCAGAAGAGCTACGCAGATTCTAAATGCAAAGATACAGTTTACGAAGTTGGAGACCGAGTTTATCTTCGAGTATCTCCACTTCGAGGAGTTAAGCATTTTGGAGTTAAGGGAAAGTTAGCGCCACGTTTTGTAGGACCATACAAGGTTTTGAAGCGTATGGGAGAAGTAGCCTACAAGTTGGAACTGTCCGAAGGATTGTCAGGAGTTCACGATGTATTCCACGTTTCCTAGTTGAAGAAGTGCCGCCGAGATGGCTGATATACCGCTGAGGGATACAATGCCGCTGGAAGCAATTCAGTTGGACAATGATTTGACCTATGAGGAAAACCCAGTCAAGATTCTTGAGTATGCCAGCCGAGTCACCCGCAGCAAGGTTATCAAGTTTTGCAAAGTTCAGTGGAGCCACCACACCGAGGATGAAGCCACCTGGGAGCGAGAGGAAGATTTGCTGAAGGACCACCCTCACCTATTTTCTAGCCAACCTGAATCTCGAGGGCAAGATTTATCTTAAGGGGGGTAGGTTTGTAACATCCCAAATTTTCAATTTGGAATGTTATACACTAGATCATCAATGCACACCCTATTTTCTTGCTTTTGGTTTGATCCTAGAAATTCTACGCAACTCAAGGACCCTCGGAGAGAGTTGGGGATTTCGTTATTTTCATATTTGAGTTTTCTCAAATTTTGAAAATAGGATCATTGATTTTTTTTCATCTTGAATTATTTATAGAATAAAATATGAGAGAGGGAGTAAAATGACTCTCCCAAAATAAAGAAATATTGAGGATTTAATAAATAAAATCAAATAAGATTTATTTTGGAGTTTTTGCTATTTTATTTGAATTTAGGAAAAATTGCACGTTTTCGAAACTGCATTTTAGGGCCAAGAAAATGTTCATCTTGTTCTAAATATTTCATTTAGACGGTGAAAATTTGTTTTGGCATTTTTTAGAATTTTATTTTATTTTCTAGATTTTTTCTTAGTTTCGGCGGTTTTGTTTAAAAAAAAAAGGTTCCCCGCGCCTGACTGGGCCGAAGGCCGAGCCGAGCCAGGCCAGGCCCGTGCCGCCACCGCCTCCCAGCGGGAGTCCGACCCACCGCCGCCGCCGAGTCCGGCCGAGGCACGCCTCCCGAGGCCGACCCGGCACCCCCTTCCCCAAGTCACCGTCGCCCCTCCTCTCATAAATACCGTCGTCGCCGCCGCCTCACCCCGCCACCTCGCCCCGCCCCGCCTCCCGCAGCAGCAGCCGCCGCTGCCGCCGTCGACGCCACCCACCACCGGAGCCCCGATCCACCGGAGTCCGACGAGGTAGCCGCGCCGAGCCGCTGGTTTTCTGAAGAAAACCGATTCGGGTTTTTTAGAAAACCCTAGTTTCTTTTTTTATTTTATTAGATCGGTTTCTCCGGTTTAGCTGTTTAGCGAGTGTTCGCCCATTCGTTCGTTTTAACGAACGAATTCGCCGTTTAGTTTCAGTTAACGAACGTTCGTTCTTTAGTCTGTTCGTCGGTTTTTCTTTTTCTCGGTTTTTTCGCGGTTATTTTCTGATCGTGATTTCTGATCCGTTTTTCATTCTAGTATAACTTTTCGCTCGTTTATCGGAATCAGGCGATTCAAGCGCCTAGAGTTTTGTCTCGAAACTCTCTTTCCGTTTAACCAACTCAAGAAAGTTTTTGCTTCTGTAAAATTTGGACTTAGATCCAGATTAGTAACCGAAGCCTTTCTCTTTCGCCGGTTGACTTTTGTTGCTTCGTTCGATTTGTTTCTTTTACCAACCGGAGTTCTTAAGTTGAACTTTCTGGTTAGATATATTATTTAAGTTTTACCCATGCATTAGATGAGTACTTATTGTATGCTTGTTTGTTTGCGATAGAGTACCCGGAGTGCGCCGCTTGCTACTTTGAATCTCTAGGTTTCGGGGATCATCAGCAAGGCAAGTAACACTTTGATCATACTTTCCAATACCCAGTTTTCATTGCATTAGAGCAATCCTCAAACACTTGCATTACTAGGATCTGTTAAACATGTGGGTTCTGGGAAGTAGATGAGGTAGTACCTATTACCTGTTTTATTATTAAAACCTTGGGAGTTACTTCTACGTTTGCTTGTTATGCCATGCTATGCTAGTAGACGTGGATTGGGTGAGTGTATCCATGACAGTTGTGAGATTGTTAAATTAATGGTTTATTTAAGGTGGCAACTTAAACACACATCTGGGTGGATTGAGGCACGTGGGTATTCCAGCGATTGCCTGTTGTTTTTCTTTATGGACCGCCACCCAGGCTAAAAGGGATCATGAGATTATTCATACTAGAAACTTTCGTGTGCAGCCACAAGCTACTATGGGCTCTAGCATAGTTGACTAAGTCATGCAAACTCTTACAGTGGTGGACTAGCAGATGTAGGGGATGTAGGTTGGTACGGTCTACCCCATCATAAGGTGCTAGCGCTTCTGAAAGACTATGTCTCGGTCATCCGTTTCTCAAACAGCATGTAGTGCGAGAATCCCAACGGAGGAGATCGAGTCTTGTGGGGAAAAGTGCACAAACCTATGCAGAGTGTATAAACTAATCATGATTAGCCGTGTCCCCGGTTATGGACGTTTTGAGTATCTAGTACTTGGATTATTAAGTGAATCTCATCATGTTACTTTAATTAATTTTGTTGGGTTTCAATGTTATGCTTAATTGCGATTGAGGGGATGTCTATCTTCTCAATGTTCAACAACCACCATGATAGTTAAATGAAAATCTATTCCTTTGCAGTAGGGAAAAAGTGGCTTTATGCAAAACTGTAACCATAGAGCTTTCCAGTAGCCATATATGCATGTAGTATACTTTTATTCTTCCATTACTCTCTATGTGTTACTTTGCCAGCATATTCCATGTGTTGACCCATTTTCTGGTTGCAACGTTCATGTTGCAGACTTTTCAGACAGCGAGTAAGGTGTTTTTAGGTCGTGGATCTATACTCGGTGATGCCGTTGGAGTTGATGGACTCAGTTATCTTCCAAGCCTTCCGTTGTTATCGTTATTAGATGGCCTTAAGCCATTTTTATTGTAATAAGTTCTCTTTTGAGACTTTTGATGTATTAGGTGTGTGATTGCTACTCTGTTATAAATCCTTCAAGTACTGTGCGTGTCAGCATTACTGATCCAGGGATGACACTAAAGCACAGAGATCAGACTGTTTGAGGTCTGGTCGCTACATATCATTGGGATTCTCAGGTTTGTCAGCTACAGGTTCACTAGGAGCATGCAAATTCCTATCGTTGCTCTTTTTCTTCTTCTTAGAAGAACTAGGTGCATCTAAATTAGCTCTCTGAGAATCTTGCTCAAATCTCTTAGGTTGGCCTTCAGGATACAGAGGTTCCTGAGTCACTTTACCACCTCCAGTTGCAACTCTAACAGCATAGTCATTATTCTTACTATTTAATTCATTGAGCAAATCACTCTGAGCCTTAAGTGATAGAGGCAAAGGTGTCCCGTCTTTCGATGAGAAGGTGGCTATCGTTTGGATGAAGTCGACTTTGACGATCCAACTACGAACGTGCGCGGACGTCGCGCCTTAGCAATCGCTACACCAACTCCGAGAGGTTATTGACCACGCCGGAGCACGATCAACCTGACCACAAAAGTCTGTTTCCTGCAGGCAAACGAAGAACAAGCAAGAAACTGAGATTGCAATCTGGATATTGCGAATTCAAGAGGAAAGCTTTCTTGATCAAGTGGGGTTCTGTGACGTCTTGGTCTGGTCGTTAAACACAAACGAAGTACGCGAAGTTGTAGCTATGGCGAACTTTAACCTAAACAAAACCCAAAGTCTAAACGACGCCCTAAGGGCTGTATATATGGGGGAAAGAGGGGGGAATTTCGTGGCCCTTGGTGGAGGGGTCCGAAACCAACCCTAACTCTTGTTTCCCCACACATACGGACTCTAAAAACAGCCTATACTCAAGTATTTTGAAATTACATGGGCCTGGCCCAATAATAAGGTGACGCAGCACCTATAATAGCCTCTGGATGAAATTTATGAAGTGGCATCTTGTATATTTCGTCCAAGGCTTCTCGCACTCATTATGGTGGCTTCAAAGTCCTGAAATCATCAATTGAAACTCCATTCTTGTTCCCCTTGCGCATGCCATCATCTCCATGCTTGATCTTGCTCCAATGTTCATCCTTCTTGTCCAAGCTAGGCCCTTCATTTGTAAGCAAGACAAATGTACCCAATTTAGGCAGCATCATATTCTCATGAACATTAGATTCATTACCAAGAAACGAAAGTACCTGGTAATTTAATTGGCGTACGCGAGCTCTAGTAATTGGTCCTGTATATGTGTCAGTTGGAGCTGTGGGTGTAACCTTGTTAGTGATGTCCTCATCATCCTCCCCTTCTTGAATTGAAGTCGTCCTCGATGGAAGCTCATCTTCCTCACCCAAGTAAGGCTTCAAATCTGCAATGTTAAATGTGGGTCTAACCCCAAAATCTGCAGGCAGCTCAAGTTTATATGCATTATCATTTATTTTCTCTAACACCTTGAAAGGACCATCAGCACGTGGCATTAGCTTTGACTTGCGCAAATTAGGAAACCTATCCTTACGCAAATGTAACCAAACAAGATCTCCAGGTGCAAAGACAACACGTTTTCTACCCTTATCTCCAACAAGTTTATATTTAGCATTCATGCGCTCAATATTTTCCTTAATTAACTCATGCATTTTTAAGATCAATTCAGCATGTTGTTTAGCATCAAAATTAACCTTCTCCGAAGATGGAAGAGGCAACAAATCAATAGGTGCATGAGGTAGAAAACCATAGACAATTTCAAAAGGACACATCTTAGTAGTAGAATGCAACGAACGATTATAAGCAAATTCAATATGAGGCAAGCATTCTTCCCACATTTTCTTATTATTCTTCAAAACAGCCCTAAGCATAGTAGACAAAGTTCTGTTGACTACTTCAGTTTGTCCATCAGTTTGGGGGTGACAAGTAGTACTAAAAAGTAGTTTAGTCCCCAACTTAGCCCATAAACATCTCCAAAAGTGGCTAAGAAATTTAGTATCACGATCTGAAACAATAGTATTTGGCACACCATGCAACCGAATAATTTCACGAAAGAACAAATCAGCAACATTAGCAGCATCATCGCTTTTATGACATGGTATAAAGTGTGCCATCTTCGAGAACCTATCCACGACAACAAATATGCTATCCCTCCCCTTCTTTGTTCGAGGTAAACCCAAAACAAAGTCCATAGATATATCTTCCCAAGGAACACTAGGGACAGGCAAAGGCATATATAAACCATGAGGATTGAGTCGTGACTTAGCTTTTTGACATGTAGTGCAGCGAGCAACAAAACGCTCAACATCCTGTCACATCTTTGGCCAAAAGAAATGTGTAGCAAGTGCGTCCTCCGTCTTCTTCACGCCAAAGTGTCCCATTAATCCTCCTCCATGCGCCTCCTGCAACAACAAAAGACGAACAGAGCTAGCTGGAATGCATAGCTTGTTAGCACGAAACACAAATCCATCATTAACGACGAACTTGTTTCATGTTCTCCCTTCTTTGCAATTCTGCAATACATCTTTAAATTCAGCATCATGCACATATTGATCTTTGATGGTCTCCAAACCAAATATTTTAAAGTCAAGTTGTGAAAGCATAGTATAACGACGAGATAATGCATCAGCAATAACATTTTCTTTTCCCTTCTTGTGTTTAATAACATAAGGGAAAGTCTCTATGAATTCAACCCATTTAGCATGTCTACGGTGCAGTTTTGCTTGACTTTTAATGTGCTTCAAAGATTCATGATCAGAATGTATAACAAATTCTTTGGGCCATAAATAATGTTGCCATGTTTCCAAAGTCCGAACAAGAGCATATAATTCCTTATCATAAGTAGAATAATTCAGACTAGGCCCACTCAATTTTTCAGAAAAGTATGCAACAGGTTTACCATCTTGTAATAACACACCTCCTAACCCAATTCCACTAGCATCACATTCAAGCTCAATAGTCTTATTAAAATCAGGAAGTTGGAGTAAAGGAGCATGTGTCAACTTATCTTTCAATACCGTGAATGCTTCTTCCTGTGCAGTACCCCAAACAAAAGGCACATCCTTCTTTGTAAGCTCATTAAGAGGTGCAGCAATGGTGCTGAAATCTCTCACAAAACGCCGATAGAATCCAGCGAGGCCAAGGAAACTCCTCACGTGTGTGACCGTTTTGGGCTGCGGCCAACTCTCAATAGCTTCAATCTTGGCTTTATCAACCTCAATTCCCTGTGGAGTAACAACATAGCCAAGAAAAGAGACTCGGTCGGTGCAAAAGGTGCACTTTCCAAGGTTACCAAACAAACGTGCATCACGTAGAGCAATAAAAACAGCACGTAAATGTTCCAAATGTTCCTCCAAAGATCTGCTAAATATCAATATATCGTCAAAGTATACTACCACAAATCGTCCAATGAAAGCACGTAAAAGTTCATTCATTAATCTCATGAAAGTACTAGGTGCATTAGTTAACCCTAAAGGCATGACTAACCACTCATATAATCCAAACTTAGTTTGAAATGTTGTTTTCCATTCATCTCCCAATTTCATACGAATTTGATGGTATCCACTACGCAAATCAACTTTGGAGAAAATTGTAGAGCCACTCAATTCATCAAGCATATCATCTAGCCTAGGAATAGGATGACGAGAACGAATAGTAATATTATTAATGCCTCTACAATCAACACACATACGCAATGTACCATCCTTTTTCGGCACTAGAATAATAGGAACAACACAAGGACTAAGGGATTCGCGTATATAACCTTTGTCGAGTAGCTCCTGTACTTGACACATAATCTCCTTCGTCTCTTCTGGATTGGTACGGTATGGTGCGCGGTTGGGTAGCGATGCACCGGGAATTAAGTCAATCTGATGCTCAATCCCTCGAATAGGTGGTAATCCCGGTGGCACGTCTTGTGGAAAGACGTCGGCGAACTCCTGCAAAATGTTAGTGACAGCAGGAGGCAAAGAGGAAGGCACGTCCTCGAATGAAAATAATGCATCTTTACACACAAAAGCATAGCAAACAGATTTGCTAAAATCTAGCTCATCAATATCCGATTTGGTGGCAAATAAACATGCACTTTTCAATTTAATTTCAGAAGCAACAGTAGATGGTTTATTATTAGGCTTCATTTGTTGCTCAAATTCTTTTGCCACAATCTGATTTTCACTCTTATTTTTCTCCTGTTTTGCTTTATTAGCTCTATTAATATCATCTTTCAAAATGGAATCAGGAGTCATAGGAAGCAAAGTAATATTTTTATCCTTATGAACAAGAGTATACTGATTGTTTCTACCATGGTGTACAGAATTTTTATCAAATTGCCATGGTCTACCAAGTAATAAGGAACATGCTTGCATAGGTACCACATCACAATCAACATAATCAGCTTATGTAGAGATACTAAAATGCACACGAACAGTACGTGTTACCTTAACCTTGCCGCTGTTGTTGAACCATTGGATGTAGTAAGGATGTGGATGTGGTCTTGTGGTAAGAGATAGCTTCTCCACCATCTCCATGCTAGCCAAGTTGTTGCAACTCCCTCCATCTATGATCACTCGAACAGAACGTTCCTTCACAACTCCCTTTGTATGGAACAAATTATGCCTCTGATTTTGCTCACCTTGTGTAACCTACACACTCAAAACACGTTGAGCAACTAAACATTCATACCTGTCAGCATCTTCAGAAGCCATGTATTGCGTCTCATGATCATAATCGTCTCTGCCGTGTTCTTCACGTGTAATAAGAGCCAAAGTCTCCTCATCATAGTCACTAGCGGATTCATATCCACCATCCTCAGTAGCAATCATCACACGCTGAGATTTGCAATCTCTCGCAAAATGTCATCTTCCCTTACAACGACGACAAATAATATCACTGGTGTGCCCTGTTGATGCCATGGAAGAAGAAGAACTCTGTGCAGGCCCAATAGGTGTGCTCTTGGCAGATAATGGTGGTTGTGCCTGCTTCCTTGTATCACGGCTGGAGGTAACAGCTGATGGAGGTGTCGGTGCAGTAGAATGTGTGGAAGTAGAGGATGCACGCGGTGTCCATGATGAAGGTCGACCTGCAGAAAAGTTAGTCCGCGCCAATGCCTATCGAACCTGCACTTCACGTTCAGCTTTACAAGCAAGATGGAATAAACGAGTGATATTAGTATAATCCTTATACTCTAGAATGGTCTGAATCTCTATATTTAATCCACCCATAAAACGTGCAAGCATAGCTTCATTCTCCTCAACAATACCACATCTAATCAGGCCAGTTTGTAATTGCGGATAATATTCTTCTACACAATTTTTTCCTTGTCTTAAGCGCTGCAGTTTTTGAAGTAATTCTCGTTGATAATATGGTGGAACCCAACGAGTACGCATAGCAGTTTTCAAAGCAGCCCAAGTAGCTGGAATAGGATATAATCTACAATGTTCAGACCACCAAACACATGCAAAACTAGTGAAAGCACAAACAGCAGCGGGAACACGTCTCTCCTCGGGATAATGTAAACATGTAAAACGTTGTTCAGTTTCTAACTCCCAAGTAAGATATATATATCAGGAACATATCTACCCTCAAATGGTGGAATATTCAATTTCAGTTTAGGAATGATAGAGGCAAAGGTGTCCCGTCTTTCGATGAGATGGTGGCTATCGTTTGGATGAAGTCGACTTTGACGATCCGACTACGAACGTGCGTGGACGTCGCGCCTTAGCAATCGCTAAACCAACTCCGAGAGGTTATTGACAACACCGGAGCACGATCAACCTGACCACGAAGGTCTGTTTCCTGCAGGCAAACGAAGAACAAGCAAGAAACTGAGATTGCAATCTGGATATTGCGAATTCAAGAGGAAAGCTTTATTGATCAAGTGGGGTTCTGTGACGCCTTTGTCTGGTCGTTGAACACAAACGAAGTACGCGAAGTTGCAGCTATGGCGAACTTTTAATCTAAACAAACCCAAAGTCTAAACGACGCCCTAAGGGCTGTATATATATGAGGGAAAGAGGGGGGAATTTCGTGGCCCTTGGTGGAGGGGTCCGAAACCAACCCTAACTCTTGTTTCCCCACACATACAGACTCTAAAAACAGCCTATACTCAAGTATTTCGAAATTACATGGGCCTGGCCCAATAATAAGGTGACGCAACACCTATAATAGCCTCTAGACGAAATTTATGAAGTGGCATCTTGTATATTTCGTCCAAGGCTTCTCGCACTCATTATGGTGGCTTCAAATTCCTGAAATCATCAATTGAAACGCCATTCTTGTTCCCCTTGCGCATGCCATCATTTCCATGCTTGATCATGCTCCAATGTTCATCCTTCTTGTCCAAGCTAGGCCCTTCATTTGTAAGCAAGACAAATGTATCCAATTTAGGCAGCATCATATTCTCATTAACATTAGATTCATTACCAAGAAACGAAAGTACCTGGTAATTTAATTGGCGTGCGCGAGCTCTAGTAATTGGTCCTGTATATGTGTCAGTTGGAGCTGTGGGTGTAACCTTGTTAGTGATGTCCTCATCATCCTCCCCTTCTTGAATTGAAGTTGTCCTCGATGGAAGCTCATCTTCCTCACCCAAGTAAGGCTTCAAATCTGCAATGTTAAATGTGGGACTAACCCCAAAATCTGCAGGCAGCTCATGTTTATATGCATTATCATTTATTTTCTCTAACAACTTGAAAGGACCATCAGCACGTTGCATTAGCTTTGACTTGCGCAAATTAGGAAACCTATCCTTACGCAAATGTAACCAAACAAGATCTCCAGGTGCAAAGACAACACGTTTTCTACCCTTATCTCGAACAAGTTTATATTTAGCATTCATGCGCTCAATATTTTCCTTAATTAACTCATGCATTTTTAAGATCAATTCAGCATGTTGTTTAGCATCAAAATTAACCTTCTCCGAAGATGGAAGAGGCAACAAATCAATAGGTGCATGAGGTAGAAAACCATAGACAATTTCAAAAGGGCACATCTTAGTAGTAGAATGCAACGAACGATTATAAGCAAATTCAATATGAGGCAAGCATTCTTCCCACATTTTCTTATTATTCTTCAAAACAGCCCTAAGCATAGTAGACAAAGTTCTGTTGACTACTTCAGTTTGTCCATCAGTTTGGGGGTGACAAGTAGTACTAAAAAGCAGTTTAGTCCCCAACTTAGCCCATAAACATCTCCAAAAGTGGCTAAGAAATTTAGTATCACGATCTGAAACAATAGTATTTGGCACACCATGCAAGCGAATAATTTCACGAAAGAACAAATCAGCAACATTAGCAGCATCATCGCTTTTATGACATGGTATAAAGTGTGCCATCTTCGAGAACCTATCCACGACAACAAATATGCTATCCCTCCCCTTCTTTTTTCGAGGTAAACCCAAAACAAAGTCCATAGATATATCTTCCCAAGGAACACTAGGGACAGGCAAAGGCATATATAAACCATGAGGATTGAGTCGTGACTTAGCTTTTTGACATGTAGTGCAGCGACCAACAAAACACTCAACATCCCGTCGCATATTTGGCCAAAAGAAATGTGTAGCAATTACGTCCTCCGTCTTCTTCATGCCAAAGTGTCCCATTAATCCTCCTCCATGCGCCTCCTGCAACAACAAAAGACGAACAGAGCTAGCTGGAATGCATAGCTTGTTAGCACGAAACACAAATCCATCATTAACGACGAACTTGTTCCATGTTCTCCCTTCTTTGCAATTCTGCAATACATCTTTAAATTCAGCATCATGCACATATTGATCTTTGATGGTCTCCAAACCAAATATTTTAAAGTCAAGTTGTGAAAGCATAGTATAACGACGAGATAATGCATCAGCAATAACATTTTCTTTTCCCTTCTTGTGTTTAATAACATAAGGGAAAGTCTCTATGAATTCAACCCATTTAGCATGTCTACGGTGCAGTTTTGCTTGACTTTTAATGTGCTTAAAAGATTCATGATCAGAATGTATAACAAATTCTTTGGGCCATAAATAATGTTGCCATGTTTCCAAAGTCCGAACAAGAGCATATAATTCCTTATCATAAGTAGAATAATTCAGACTAGGCCCACTCAATTTTTCAGAAAAGTATGCAACAGGTTTACCATCTTGTAATAACACACCTCCTAACCCAATTCCACTAGCAACACATTCAAGCTCAAAAGTCTTATTAAAATCAGGAAGTTGGAGTAAAGGAGCATGTGTCAACTTATCTTTCAATACCGTGAATGCTTCTTCCTGTGCAGTACCCCAAACAAAAGGCACATCCTTCTTTGTAAGCTCATTGAGAGGTGCAGCAATGGTGCTGAAATCTCTCACAAAACGCCGATAGAATCCAGCGAGGCCAAGGAAACTCCTCACGCGTGTGACCGTTTTGGGCTGCGGCCAACTCTCAATAGCTTCAATCTTGGCTTTATCAACCTCAATTCCCTGTGGAGTAACAACATAGCCAAGAAAAGAGACTCGGTCGGTGCAAAAGGTGCACTTTCCAAGGTTACCAAACAAACGTGCATCACGTAGAGCAATAAAAACAGCACGTAAATGTTCCAAATGTTCCTCCAAAGATCTGCTAAAAATCAATATATCATCAAAGTATACTACCACAAATCGTCCAATGAAAGCACGTAAAACTTCATTCATTAATCTCATGAAAGTACTAGGTGCATTAGTTAACCCAAAAGGCATAACTAACCACTCATATAATCCAAACTTAGTTTTAAATGTTGTTTTCCATTCATCTCCCAATTTCATACGAATTTGATGGTATCCACTACGCAAATCAACTTTGGAGAAAATTGTAGAGCCACTCAATTCATCAAGCATATCATCTAGCCTAGGAATAGGATGACGATAATGAATAGTAATATTATTAATGCCTCTACAATCAACACACATACGCAATGTACCATCCTTTTTCGGCACTAGAATAATAGGAACAACACAAGGACTAAGGGATTCGCGTATATAACCTTTGTCGAGTAGCTCCTGTACTTGACGCATAATCTCCTTCGTCTCTTCTGGATTGGTACGGTATGGTGCGCGGTTGGGTAGCGATGCACCGGGAATTAAGTCAATCTGATGCTCAAACCCTCGAATAGGTGGTAATCCCGGTGGCACGTCTTGTGGAAAGACGTCGGCGAACTCCTGCAAAATGTTAGTGACAGCAGGAGGCAAAGAGGAAGGCACGTCCTCGAATGAAAATAATGCCTCTTTGCACACAAAACCATAGCAAACAGATTTGCTAAAATCTAGCTCATCAATATCAGATTTGGTGGCAAATAAACATGCACTTTTCAATTTAATTTCAAAAGCAACAGTAGATGGTTTATTATTAGGCTTCATTTGTTGCTCAAATTCTTTTGCCACAATCTGATTTTCACTCTTATTTTTCTCCTGTTTTGCTTTATTAGCTCTATTAATATCATCTTTCAAAATGGAATCAGGAGTCATAGGAAGCAAAGTAATATTTTTATCCTTATGAACAAGAGTATACTGATTGTTTCTACCATGGTGTACAGATTTTTTATCAAATTGCCGTGGTCTACCAAGTAATAAGGAACATGCTTGAATAGGTACCACATCACAATCAACATAATCAGCATATGTAGAGATACTAAAATGCACACGAACAGTACGTGTTACTTTAACATTGCCGCTGTTGTTGAACCATTGGATGTAGTAAGGATGTGGATGTGGTCTTGTGGTGAGAGATAGCTTCTCCACCATCTCCATGCTAGCCAAGTTGTTGCAACTCCCTCCATCTATGATCACGCGAACAGAACGTTCCTTCACAACTCCCTTTGTATGGAACAAATTATGCCTCTGATTTTGCTCAGCTTGTGTAACCTACACACTCAAAACACGTTGAGCAAGTAAACATTCATACCTGTCAGCATCTTCAGGAGCCATGTATTGCGTCTCATGATCAGAATCGTCTCCGCCGTGTTCTTCACGTGTAATAAGAGCCAAAGTCTCCTCATCATAGTCACTAGCGGATTCATATCCACCATCCTCAGTAGCAATCATCACACGCTGAGATTTGCAATCTCTCGCAAAATGTCCTCTTCCCTTACAACGACGACAAATAATATCACTGGTGTGCCCTGTTGATGCCATGGAAGAAGAAGAACTCTGTGCAGGCCCAATAGGTGTGCTCTTGGCAGATAATGGTGGTTGTGCCTGCTTCCTTGTATCACGACTGGAGGTAACAGCTGATGGAGGTGTCGGTGCAGTAGAATGTGAGGAAGTAGAGGATGCACGCGGTGTCCATGATGAAGGTCGTCCTGGAGAAAAGTTAGTCCGCGCCAATGCCTGTCGATCCTGCACTTCACGTTCAGCTTTACAAGCAAGATGGAATAAACAAGTGATATTAGTATATTTCTTATACTCTAGAATGGTCTGAATCTCTCTATTTAATCCACCCATAAAACGTGCAAGCATAGCTTCATTCTCCTCAATAATACCACATCTAATCAGGCCAGTTTGTAATTGCTGATAATATTCTTCTACATAATTTTTTCCTTGTCTTAAGCGCTGCAGTTTTTGAAGTAATTCACGTTGATAATATGGGGGAACCCAACGAGTACGCATAGCAGTTTTCAAAGCAGTCCAAGTAGCTGGAATAGGATATAATCTACAATGTTCAGACCACCAAACACATGCAAAACTAGTGAAAGCACAGACAGCAGCAGGAACACGTCTCTCCTCGGGATAGTTTAAACATGTAAAACGTTGTTCAGTTTGTAACTCCCAAGTAAGATATATATCAGGAACATATCTACCCTCAAATGGTGGAATATTCAATTTCAGTTTAGGAAGATGGTCATGTACCTCAGGTGGTGGTGCAGCCCTACCGTTGCGATGATATGCATGAGGACGACCTGGTGGTGGTGGTGCTGGTTGTTGCACGTAGTTCTGATTTTGGTCAACCTCATCCTCGTAATGGTCCTCCACCTCTGCAGTAGCAGCAGGAGCTACAGAAACATCAACAGCAGCACCAGAAGCTTGACCAGTCTCAAGGGGAACGCGCTGTGCTCGTCCCACTTGATTCGGAAGGCGCCGTTGTTGTTGTTGTTGTTGTTGAAGAGGTGGGACAGCTGCAGCAGCCGGTGGTGGTGGAAAACGCGCAAGCAATTCAGCAAACTTGTTATCGAGCTTTGTGTCAAACGTCTTCTCCATGCCAACTATCTTCTCCATGGCCTCGTCCAATGTGTTTAGCACATCTTGCACCTGTACACTCATCATTTGCTGAAACTTATCATGAAGCTCCTTGTTCGTCAAGTTCTCCCAGTCAGTCTCGTCGACTTGTGATCCTGGCATGGTTAGCAGCAATAGAAACATACAAGAATATGATCCTACAGACTACTAATAAGTGGTGGTGGTGGCGGGTGTCACAAATCCGACAAGCAAATCTCAAATTCTTACCAGTTCTTACCCAGCAGCAGGTGGTGATCGGCAACCGTGGTAGTCAAAACTCTCAAAGCTTGGATAAAGCGATTACCAGGAAGAGTCAAACGCACGACGTAGATGTATGTGGAGCTGGGAAGGCTTATAAGATGGTAGCAAAAGTGGTCAGCAATAATCAATTCAGAGATGCAAAGTTGAATAAACGCTCAACGACGGTACTGTGCTGGTCCTAGGCTAGACCGTACTAGAGATGCCAGCCTAGAACACTAACAAAATCACGGCGCTGCGCGTAATAAAGGAGAAAGCACACTATGATTTTTTTTCACCTCTTTTTTATGCGCTCTTTTTTTTTGCGCTGCTTTTTTTTTTGGCCCTAAATCACTATAATGGCGAGTGTCTCAAAACACTTCCCAAGTCAAACTAAGATGATAGGCACAAAATTTTTTTGACGATTTTTTTTTCGGAATCAGGGCAGCAACGACGAAAAAGTGCGGTAAAAAAACAGTATGATGGCATGTGTCTCAAAAGACTCAGAAAAGCCCAAAAATAGGATAGGGAAAAAAATTCACCTGTCGAAATTTTGGCTTAAAAACTGCCCGGGGGTCTCCAGACTGCCTGTTGAATTTTTTTTTCGAGACCTACGCAGGCATGGAAACACAAATCCGAAACCTAGATGGATCTCGAGAACAAACCTAATATGAAAAGAACTCGGATTGGCGATGGATATATGGTGGTAGGATATGGCAGCGGTGGTTGGTTATGGCAGCGGTGGTGGTATGTGGTGGCGGTGGTGGGATATGGCAGCAGTGGTGGTATGGCAGCGGCGATGAATATGGTGCGGCGGCGACGTGACAAACTGTGAACAGAACTCGAAACTCTAAAGAACTAGACGCTAAGACCAGCAACTTGACACGACGATGCAACCGCAAATTCAACAAAGCAAATACAGAAAAGATTATGCAAAGGCTCAGATTGGTTCGGATGGGATGAACTAACCCTAATTTTTTTTGGCTTTTTCGTGGACTGTAGGTATGAAGAACAGACTCGATCTAATCTACGAAAAACTGTAAAATCTCACCGAGCAACCTGGAAATCTGATACCACTTGATAGAGGCAAAGGTGTCACGTCTTTCGATGAGATGGTGGCTATCGTTTGGATGAAGTCGACTTTGACGATCCGACTACGAACGTGCGTGGACGTCGCGCCTTAGCAATCGCTAAACCAACTCAGAGAGGTTATTGACCACACCGGAGCACGATCAACCTGACCACGAAGGTCTGTTTCCTGCAGGCAAACGAAGAACAAGCAAGAAACTGAGATTGCAATCTAGATATTGCGAATTCAAGAGGAAAGCTTTATTGATCAAGTGGGGTTCTGTGACGCCTTTGTCTGGTCGTTGAACACAAACGAAGTACGCGAAGTTGCAGCTATGGCGAACTTTTAATCTAAACAAAACCCAAAGTCTAAACGACGCCCTAAGGGCTGTATATATATGAGGGAAAGAGGGGGGAATTTCGTGGCCCTTGGTGGAGCGGTCCGAAACCAACCCTAACTCTTGTTTCCCCACACATACGGACTCTAAAAACAGCCTATACTCAAGTATTTCGAAATTACATGGGCCTGGCCAAATAATAAGGTGACGCAGCACCTATAATAGCCTCTGGACGAAATTTATGAAGTGGCATCTTGTATATTTCGTCCAAGGCTTCTCGCACTCATTATGGTGGCTTCAAAGTCCTGAAATCATCAATTGAAACGCCATTCTTGTTCCCCTTGCGCATGCCATCATTTCCATGCTTGATCTTGCTCCAATGTTCATCCTTCTTGTCCAAGCTAGGCCCTTCATTTGTAAGCATTACAAATGTATCCAATTTAGGCAGCATCATATTCTCATGAACATTAGATTCATTACCAAGAAACGAAATTACCTGGTAATTTAATTGGCATGCGCGAGCTCTAGTAATTGGTCCTGTATATGTGTCAGTTGGAGCTGTGGGTGTAACCTTGTTAGTGATGTCCTCATCAAGGAAGATGGTCATGTACCTCAGGTGGTGGTGCAGCCCTACCGTTGCGATGATATGCATGAGGACGACCTGGTGGTGGTGGTGCTGGTTGTTGCACGTAGTTCTGATTTTGGTCAACCTCATCCTCGTAATGGTCCTCCACCTCTGCAGTAGCAGCAAGAGCTACAGAAACATCAACAGCAGCACCAGAAGCTTGACCAGTCTCAAGGGGAACGCGCTGTGCTCGTCCCACTTGATTCGGAAGGCGACGTTGTTGTTGTTGTTGTTGTTGTTGTTGTTGAAGAGGTGGGACACCTGCAGCAGCCGGTGGTGGTGGAAAACGCGAAAGCAATTTAGCAAACTTGTTATCGAGCTTTGTGTCAAACGTCTTCTCCATGCCAACTATCTTCTCCATGGCCTCGTCCAATGTGTTTAGCACATCTTGTACCTATACACTCATCATTTGCTGAAACTTATCATGAAGCTCCTTGTTCGTCAAGTTCTCCCAGTCAGTCTCGTCGACTTGTGATCCTGGCATGGTTAGCAGCAATAGAAACACACAAGAATATGATCCTACAGACTACTAATAAGTGGTGGTGGTGGCGGGTGTCACAAATCCGACAAGCAAATCTCAAATTCTTAGCAGTTCTTACCCAGCAGCAGGTGGTGATCGGCAACCGTGGTAGTCAAAACTCTCAAAGCTTGGATAAAGCGATTACCAGGGCGAGTCAAACGCACGACGTAGATGTATGTGGAGCTGGGAAGGCTTATAAGATGGTAGCAAAAGTGGTCAGCAATAATCAATTTAGAGATGCAAAGTTGAATAAACGCTCAATGACGGTACTGTGCTGGTCCTAGGCTAGACCGTACTAGAGACGTGAGCCTAGAACACTAACAAAATCACGGCGCTGCACGTAATAAAGGGGAAAGGACACTCTGAATTTTTTTTCCGCCTCTTTTTTTTTTTTGCGCTCTTTTTTTTTGGCCGAAAATCACTATAATGGCGAGTGTCTCAAAACACTTCCCAAGTCAAACTAAGATGATAGGCACAAAATGTTTTTGACGAATTTTTTTTTCGGAATCAGGGCAGCGACGACGAAAAAGTGCTGTAAAAAGCAGTATGGTGGCACGTGTCTCAAATGACTCAGAAAAGCCCAAAAGTAGGATAGGGAAAAAATATTTTCACCTGTCGAAATTTTGGCCTAAAAACTGCCCGGGGGTCTCCAGGCTATTTTTTTTCGAGACCTACGCAGGCAAGGAAACACAAATCCGAAACATAGATGGATCTCGAGAACAAACCTAATATGAAAAGAACTCGGATTGGCGGTGGATATATGGTGGTAGGATATGGCAGCGGTGGTAGGTTATGGCAGCGGTGATGGTATGTGGTGGCGGTGGTGGGATATGGCAGCAGTGGTGTTATGGCAGCGGCGATGAATATGGTGCGGCGGCGACGTGACAAACTGTGAACAGAACTCGAAACTCTAAAGAACTAGACGCTAAGACCAGCAACTTGACACGACGATGCAACCGCAAATTCAACAAAGCAAATACAGAAAAGATTATGCAAAGGCTCAGATTGGTTCGGATGGGATGAACTAACCCTAATTTTTTTTTGCTTTTTCGTGGACTGTAGGTAATCTACGAAAAACTATAAAATCTCACCGAGCAACCTAGAAATCTGATACCACTTGATAGAGGCAAAGGTGTCCCGTCTTTCGATGAGAAGTTGGCTATCGTTTGGATGAAGTCGACTTTGACGATCCGACTACGAACGTGCGTGGACGTCGCGCCTTAGCAATCGCTACACCAACTCCGAGAGGTTATTGACCACGCCGGAGCACGATCAACCTGATCACGAAGGTCTGTTTCCTGCAGGCAAACGAAGAACTAGCAAGAAACTGAGATTGCAATCTGGATATTGCGAATTCAAGAGGAAAGCTTTATTGATCAAGTGGGGTTCTGTGACGTCTTGGTCTGGTCGTTGAACACAAACGAAGTACGCGAAGTTGCAGCTATGGCGAACTTTAACCTAAACAAAACCCAAAGTCTAAACGATGCCCTAAGGGCTGTATATATGGGGGAAAGAGGGGGAATTTCGTGGCCCTTGGTGGAGGGGTCCGAAACCAACCCTAACTCTTGTTTCCCCACACATACGGACTCTAAAAACAGCCTATACTCAAGTATTTCGAAATTACATGGGCCTGGCCCAATAATAAGGTGACGCAGCACCTATAATAGCCTCTGGACGAAATTTATGAAGTGGCATCTTGTATATTTCGTCCAAGGCTTCTCGCACTCATTATGGTGGCTTCAAAGTCCTGAAATCATCAATTGAAACTCCATTCTTGTTCCCCTTGCGCATGCCATCATCTCCATGCTTGATCTTGCTCCAATGTTCATCCTTCTTGTCCAAGCTAGGCCCTTCATTTGTAAGCAAGACAAATGTACCCAATTTAGGTAGCATCATATTCTCATGAACATTAGATTCATTACCAAGAAACGAAAGTACCTCGTAATTTAATTGGCGTGCGCGAGCTCTAGTAATTAGTCATGTATATGTGTCAGTTGGAGCTGTGGGTGTAACCTGTTAGTGATGTCCTCATCATTAAGTACTTGTTCTACTTGAGTGGTAACCATAGAAGCATGTATACTAATGAGTTTCAGTTCACCTTTAGGTCTAGACAGATAATCACTCAAGCGTTCAATCATATAAGCATTGTTTTGTAATTGTCTACCAACATAAGCATTGAAGTTTTCTTGTTTCACAATAAAATTGTCAAACTCATCTAAGCATTGGCTAGCAGACTTATAACGAGGAATATCACCTTCATCAAATCTACAAAGAGAATTTACCTTTACTACCTATGTCGGGTGATCAAGACCATGTATTTCTTCAATAGGTGGTAAATTCTTAACATCTTTAGCTTTAATACCTTTTTCTTTCATAGATTTCTTTGCCTCTTGCATGTCTATAGGACTGAGAAATAGAACACCTCTATTCTTCGGAGTTGGCTTAGGGGCTGGTTCAGGAAGTGTCCAATTATTTTCATTGGCCAGCATATTATTCAATAGTAATTCAGCTTGTTCAATTGTTCTTTCCCTGAAAACACAACCAGCACAACTATCCAGGTGGTCTCTGGAACCATCGGTTACTCCATTATAAAAAACATCAATTATATCATGCATCTCAAGAGGATGATCAGGCAAAGCATTAAGTACCTGGAGAAGCCTCCCCCAAGCTTGTGGGAGACTCTCTTCTTCAATTTGCACAAAGATATATATTTCCTGTAAGGCAGCTTGTTTCTTATGAGCGGGAAAATATTTAGCAGAGAAGTAATACATCATATCCTGGGGACTACACACATTAAACCAAGTCTTAGCATCACCCTTTCACGAGAACGAAAATAGCTTAAGGATATAGTAGTAACGAATCTTTTCATCGTTGGTAAACAGGGTGGCTATATCATTCAACTTAGTAAGATGTGCCACAACAGTTTCAGACTCATAGCCATGGAAAGGATCAGATTCAACCAAAGTAAATAACTCAGGATCAACAGAGAATTCATAATCCTTATCAGTAACACAGATAGGTGAAGTAGCAAAAGCAGGGTCATGTTTCATTCTAGCATTCAAGGACTTTTCTTTCAGCTTAGCTAATAACTTCTTAAGATCATATATATCATTGCAAGCAAGAAAGTCTCTAGCAGTTTCTTCATCCATAACATAACCCTCAGGAACAACATGCAATCCGTATCTATTGGGAGTAGTTTCATCATCACTTTCATAAATATCATCAGTTTCAACATTTGCACTCTCCCTAATCTTAGCAATTTGTTCATCTAGAAATTCACCTAGTGGCACAGTATCAGGCATAGAAGTAGTTTCATCATACATAGCACAAGTAGCATCATCAAGAACATACGACATATCAGATTCAATAGCAGGAGTAGGTGTCGCAAGTTTACTCATAACAGAAGGAGAATCAAGTGCAGAGCTAGATGGCAGTTCCTTACCCCCTCGTAGTTGAGGGTAAGATCTTAGTTTTTGAGTCCTTCAAATTCTTCATAGTGATCAGTAGATATAAATCCCAAGTGACTTAAAGAATAGAGCTATGCTCCCCGGCAACGGCGCAAGAAAGGAGTCTTGATAACCCATAGGTGTAGGGGATCGCAATAATTTTCGAGGGTAAAGTATTCAACCCAAATTTGTTGATTCGACACAAGGGGAGCCAAAGAATACTCTTAAGTATTAGCAGTTGAGTTGTCAATTCAACCACACCTGGAAACTTAGTATTTGCAGCAAGATAGTTTAGTAGCAAAGTAATATGATAGTGGCTGTAGCAGCAATAAAAGTAACGATAGTGTTTTTGTAGTTTTTGTGATAGTAGCAACAAAAAAGTAAGTAAGCAACAAGCAATATAGGTAAAGGTCGTAGCCATTGGATCGGTGATGGGAAATTATGTCAAATGCAATTCATCATGTAGAAGTTATAACCTAGGGTGACACAGAACTAGCTCCAGTTCATCAATACAATGTAGGCATGTATTCCGAATATAGTCATACGTGCTTATGGAAAAGAACTTGCATGACATCTTTTGTCCTACCCTCCCGTGGCAGCGGGGTCCTATTGGAAACTAAGGGATATTAAGGCCTCCTTTCAATAGAGTACCGGACCAAAGCATTAACACATAGTGAATACATGAACTCCTCAAACTATGGTCATCACCGGGAGTGGTCCCGATTATTGTCACTTCGGGGTTGTCGGATCATAACACATAGTAGGTGACCATAGACCTGCAAGATAGGATCAAGAACACACATATATTCATGAAAACATTATAGGTTCATATCTGAAATCATGGCACTCGGGCCCTAGTGACAAGCATTAAGCATAGCAAAGTCATAGCAACATCAATCTCATAACATAATTGATGAGGACATCACTAACAAGGTTACACCCACAACTCCAACTGACCCATATACATGACCAATTACTAGAGCTCGCGCACGCCAATTAAATTACCAGGTACTTTCGTTTCTTGGTAATGAATCTAATGTTCATGAGAATATGATGCTGCCTAAATTGGATACATTTGTCTTGCTTACAAATGAAGGGCCTAGCTTGGACAAGAAGGATGAACATTGGAGCAAGATCAAGCATGGAGATGATGGCATGCGCAAGGGGAACAAGAATGGAGTTTCAATTGATGATTTCAGGACTTTGAAGCCACCATAATGAGTGCGGGAAGCCTTGGACGAAATATACAAGATGCCACTTCATAAATTTCGTCCAGAGGCTATTATAGGTGCTGCGTCACCTTATTATTGGGCCAGGCCCATGTAATTTCGAAATACTTGAGTATAGGCTGTTTTTAGAGTCCGTATGTGTGGGGAAACAAGAGTTAGGGTTGGTTTCGGACCCCTCCACCAAGGGCCACGAAATTCCCCCCTCTTTCCCCCATATATACAGCCCTTAGGGCGTCGTTTAGACTTTGGGTTTTGTTTAGATTAAAGTTCGCCATAGCTGCAACTTCGCGTACTTCGTTTGTGTTCAACGACCAGACCAAGACGTCACATAACCCCACTTGATCAACAAAGCTTTCCTCTTAAATTCGCAATATCCAGATTGCAATCTTAGTTTCTTGCTTGTTCTTCGTTTGCCTGCAGGAAACAGACCTTCGTGGTCAGGTTGATCGTGCTCCGGCATGGTCAATAACCTCTCGGAGTTGGTTTAGCGATTGCTAAGGCGCGACGTCCACGCACGTTCGTAGTCGGATCGTCAAAGTTGACTTCATCCAAACTATAGCCACCATCTCATCGAAAGACAGGACACCTTTGCCTCTATCAAGTGGTATCAGATTTCCAGGTTGCTCGGTGAGATTTTACAATTTTTCGTAGATTAGATCGAGTCTGTTCTTCATACCTACAGTCCACGAAAAAGCCAAAAACAATTAGGGTTAGTTCATCCCATCCGAACCAATCTGAGCCTTTGCATAATCTTTTCTGTATTTGCTTTGTTGAATTTGCGGTTGCATCGTCGTGTCAAGTTGCTGGTCTTAGTGTCTAGTTCTTTAGAGTTTCGAGTTCTGTTCACAGTTTGTCACACCGCCGCCGCACCATATTCATCGCCGCTGCCATACCACCACTGCTGCCATATCCCACCACCGCCACCACATACCACCACCGCTGCCATAACCTACCACCGCTGCCATATCCTACCACCATATATCCACCGCCAATCCGAGTTCTTTTCATATTAGGTTTGTTCTCGAGATCCATCTAGGTTTCGGATTCGTGTTTCCTTGCCTGCGTAGGTCTCGAAAAAAAATTCGACAGGTGAAAATATTTTTTCCCTATCCTACTTTTGGGCTTTTCTGAGTCTTTTGAGACACATGCCACCATACTGTTTTTTATCGCACTTTTTCGTCGTCGCTGCCCTGATTCCGAAAAAAAATCGTCAAAAAAATTTCGTTCCTATCATGTTAGTTTGACTTGGGAAGTGTTTTGAGACACTCGCCATTATAGTGATTTTCGGCCAAAAAAAAAAGCTGCGCAAAAAAAACAAAAAAAAAGAGCGCAAAAAAAAAGAGGCGAAAAAAAATTCTGAGTGTGCTTTCTCCTTTATTACGTGCATCGCCGTGATTTTGTTAGTGTTCTAGGCTCGCGTCTCTAGTACGGTCTAGCCTAGGACCAGCATAGTACCGTCGTTGAGCGTTTATTCAACTTTGCATCTCTGAATTGATTATGGCTGACCACTTTTGCTAGCATCTTATAAGCCTTCCCAGCTCCACATACATCTACGTCGTGCATTTGACTCTCCCTGGTAATCGCTTTATCCAAGCTTTGAGAGTTTTGACTACCACGGTTGCCGATCACCACCTGCTGCTGGGTAAGAACTGGTAAGAATTTGAGATTTGCTTGTCGGAGTTGTGACACCCGCCACCACCACCACTTATTAGTAGTCTGTAGGATCATATTCTTGTGTGCTTCTATTGCTGCTAACCATGCCAGGATCACAAGTCGACGAGACTGACTGGGAGAACTTGACGAACAAGGAGCTTCATGATAAGTTTCAGCAAATGATGAGTGTACAGGTGCAAGATGTGCTAAACACATTGGACGAGGCCATGGAGAAGATAGTTGGCATGGAGAAGACGTTTGACACAAAGCTCAATAACAAGTTTGCTGAATTGCTTTCGCGTTTTCCACCACCACCGGCTGCTGCAGCTGTCCCACCTCTTCAACAACAACAACAACAACAACAACAACAACAACAACAACAACAACAACAACAACAACAACAACAACAACAACAACAACAACAACAACAACAACAACAACAACAACAACAACAACAACGTCGCCTTCCGAATCAAGTGGGACAAGCACAGCGCGTTCCCCTTGAGACTGGTCAAGCTTCTGGTGCTGCTGTTGATGTTTCTGTAGCTCTTGCTGCTACTGCAGAGGTGGAGGACCATTACGAGGATGAGGTTGACCAAAATCAGAACTACGTGCAACAACCAGCACCACCACCACTAGGTCATCCTCATGCATATCATCGCAACGGTAGGGCTGCACCACCACCTGAGGTACATGACCATCTTCCTAAACTGAAATTGAATATTCCACCATTTGTGGGTCGATATGTTCCTGATATATATCTTACTTGGGAGTTACAAACTGAACAACGTTTTACATGTTTACATTATCCCGAGGAGAGACGTGTTCCCGCTGCTGTTTCTGCTTTCACTAGTTTTGCATGTGTTTGGTGGTCTGAACATTGTAGATTATATCCTATTCCAGCTACTTGGGCTGCTTTGAAAACTGCTATGCGTACTCGTTGGGTTCCACCATATTATCAACGTGAATTACTTCAAAAACTACAGCGCTTAAGACAAGGAAAAAATTATGTAGAAGAATATTATCAGCAATTACAAACTGGCCTGATTAGATGTGGTATTGTTGAGGAGAATGAAGCTATGCTTGCACGTTTTATGGGTGGATTAAATAGAGAGATTCAGACCATTCTAGAGTATAAGGATTATACTAATATCACTCGTTTATTCCATCTTGCTTGTAAAGCTGAACGTGAAGTGCAGGATCGACAGGCATTGGCGCGGACTAACTTTTCTGCAGGTCGACCTTCATCATGGACACCACGTGCATCCTCTACTTCCACACATTCTACTGCACCGACACCTCCATCAGCTGTTACCTCCAGCCGTGATACAAGGAAGCAGGCACAACCACCATTATCTGCCAAGAGTACACCTATTGGGCCTGCACAGAGTTCTTCTTCTTCCATGGCATCAACAGGGCACACCAGTGATATTATTTGTCGTCGTTGTAAGGGAAGAGGACACTTTGCGAGAGATTGCAAATCTCAGCGTGTGATGATTGCTACTGAGGATGGTGGATATGAATCCGCTAGTGACTATGATGAGGAGACTTTGGCTCTTATTACACATGAAGAACACGGCGGAGACGATTCTGATCATGAGACGCAATACATGGCTCCTGAAGGTGCTGACAGGTATGAATGTTTAGTTGCTCAACGTGTTTTGAGTGTGCAGGTTACACAAGCTGAGCAAAATCAAAGGCATAATTTGTTCCATACAAAGGGAGTTGTGAAGGAACGTTCTGTTCGCGTGATCATAGATGTAGGGAGTTGCAACAACTTGGCTAGCATGGAGATGGTGGAGAAGCTATCTCTCACCACAAGACCACATCCACATCCTTACTACATCCAATGGTTCAACAACAGCGGCAAGGTTAAGGTAACACGTCCTGTTCGTGTGCATTTTAGTATCTCTACATATGCTGATTATGTTGATTGTGATGTGGTACCTATGCAAGCATGTTCCTTATTAATTGGTAGACCATGGCAATTTGATAAAAATTCTGTACACCATGGTAGAAACAATCAGTATACTCTTGTTTATAAGGATAAAAATATTACTTTGCTTCCTATGACTCCTGGTTCCATTTTGAAAGATGATATTAATAGAGCTAATAAAGCAAAACAGGAGAAAAATAAGAGTGAAAATCAGATTGTGGCAAAAGAATTTGAGCAACAAATGAAGCCTAATAATAAACCATCTACTGTTGCTTTTGAAATTAAATTGAAAACTGCATGTTTATTTGCCACCAAATCTGATATTGATGAGCTAGATTTTAGCAAATCTGTTTGCTATGCTTTTGTGTGCAAAGAAGCATTATTTTCATTCGAGGACGTGCCTTCCTCTTTGCCTCCTGCTGTCACTAACATTTTGCAGGAGTTCGCCGACGTCTTTCCACAAGACGTGCCACCGGGATTACCACCTATTCGAGGGATTGAGCATCAGATTGACTTAATTCCAGGTGCATCGCTACCCAACCGCGCACCATACCGTACCAATCCAAAAGAGACGAAGGAGATTATGCGTCAAGTACAGGAGCTACTCGACAAAGGTTATATACGCGAATCCCTTAGTCCTTGTGCTGTTCCTATTATTCTAGTGCCGAAAAAGGATGGTACATTGCGTATGTGTGTTGATTGTAAAGGCATTAATAATATTACTATTCGTTATCGTCATCCTATTCCTAGGCTAGATGATATGCTTGATGAATTGAGTGGCTCTACAATTTTCTCCAAAGTTGATTTGCGTAGTGGATACCATCAAATTCGTATGAAATTGGGAGATGAATGGAAAACAGCATTTAAAACTAAGTTTGGATTATATGAGTGGTTAGTCATGCCTTTTGGGTTAACTAATGCACCTAGTACTTACATGAGATTAATGAATGAAGTTTTACGTGCTTTCATTGGACGATTTGTGGTAGTATACTTTGATGATATACTGATTTTTAGCAGATCTTTGGAGGAACATTTGGAACATTTACGTGCTGTTTTTATTGCTCTACGTGATGCACGTTTGTTTGGTAACCTTGGAAAGTGCACCTTTTGCACCGACCGAGTCTCTTTTCTTGGCTATGTTGTTACTCCAAAGGGAATTGAGGTTGATAAAGCCAAGATTGAAGCTATTGAGAGTTGGCCGCAGCCCAAAACGGTCACACACGTGAGGAGTTTCCTTGGCCTCGCTGGATTCTATCGGCGTTTTGTGAGAGATTTCAGCACCATTGCTGCACCTCTCAATGAGCTTACAAAGAAGGATGTGCCTTTTGTTTGGGTAACTGCACAGGAAGAAGCATTCACGGTATTGAAAGATAAGTTGACACATGCTCCTTTACTCCAACTTCCTGATTTTAATAAGACTTTTGAGCTTGAATGTGATGCTAGTGGAATTGGGTTAGGAGGTGTGTTATTACAAGATGGTAAACCTGTTGCATACTTTTCTGAAAAATTGAGTGGGCCTAGTCTGAATTATTCTACTTACGATAAGGAATTATATGCTCTTGTTCGGACTTTGGAAACAAGGCAACATTATTTATGGCCCAAAGAATTTGTTATACATTCTGATCATGAATCTTTGAAGCACATTAAAAGTCAAGCTAAACTGCACCGTAGACATGCTAAATGGGTTGAATTCATAGAGACTTTCCCTTATGTTATTAAACACAAGAAGGGAAAAGAAAATGTCATTGCTGATGCATTGTCTCGTCGTTATACTATGCTTTCACAATTTGACTTTAAAATATTTGGTTTGGAGACCATCAAAGATCAATATGTGCATGATGCTGAATTTAAAGATGTATTGCAGAGTTGCAAAGAAGGGAGAACATGGAACAAGTTCGTCGCTAATGATGGATTTGTGTTTCGTGCTAACAAGCTATGCATTCCAGCTAGCTCTGTTCTTCTTTTGTTATTGCAGGAGGCGCATGGAGGAGGATTAATGGGACACTTTGGCGTGAAGAAGACGGAGGACGTACTTGCTACACATTTCTTTTGGCCAAAGATGCGACGGGATGTTGAGCGTTTTGTTGGTCGCTGCACTACATGTCAAAAAGCTAAGTCACGACTCAATCCTCATGGTTTATATATGCCTTTGCCTGTCCCTAGTGTTCCTTGGGAAGATATATCTATGAACTTTGTTTTGGGTTTACCTCGAACAAAGAAGGGGAGGGATAGCATATTTGTTGTCGTGGATAGGTTCTCGAAGATGGCACACTTTATACCATGTCATAAAAGCGATGATGCTGCTAATGTTGCTGATTTGTTCTTTCGTGAAATTATTCGCTTGCATGGTGTGCCAAATACTATTGTTTCAGATCGTGATACTAAATTTCTTAGCCACTTTTGGAGATGTTTATGGGCTAAGTTGGGGACTAAGCTGCTTTTTAGTACTACTTGTCACCCCCAAACTGATGGACAAACTGAAGTAGTCAACAGAACTTTGTCTACTATGCTTAGGGCTATTTTGAAGAATAATAAGAAAATGTGGGAAGAATATTTGCCTCATATTGAATTTGCTTATAATCGGTCGTTGCATTCTACTACTAAGATGTGCCCTTTTGAAATTGTCTATGGTTTCCTACCTCGTGCACCTATTGATTTGTTGCCTCTTCCATCTTCGGAGAAGGTTAATTTTCATGCTAAACAACGTGCTGAATTGATCTTAAAATGCATGAGTTAACTAAGGAAAATATTGAGCGCATGAATGCTAAATATAAACTTGTTGGAGATAAGGGTAGAAAACGTGTTGTCTTTGCACCTGGAGATCTTGTTTGGTTACATTTGCGTAAGGATAGGTTTCCTAATTTGCGCAAGTCAAAGCTAATGCCACGTGCTGATGGTCCTTTCAAGGTGTTAGAGAAAATAAATGATAATGCATATAAACTCGAGCTGCCTGCAGATTTTGGGGTTAGTCCCACATTTAACATTGCAGATTTGAAGCCTTACTTGGGTGAGGAAGATGAGCTTCCGCCGAGGACGACTTCAATTCAAGAAGGGGAGGATGATGAGGACATCACTAACAAGGTTACACCCACAGCTCCAACTGACACATATACAGGACCAATTACTAGAGCTCGCGCACGCCAATTAAATTACCAGGTACTTTTGTTTCTTGGTAATGAATCTAATGTTCATGAGAACATGATGCTGCCTAAATTGGATACATTTGTCTTGCTTACAAATGAAGGGCCTAGCTTGGACAAGAAGGATGAACATTGGAGCAAGATCAAGCATGGAGATGATGGCATGCGCAAGGGGAACAAGAATGGAGTTTCAATTGATGATTTCAGGACTTTGAAGCCACCATAATGAGTGCGGGAAGCCTTGGACGAAATATACAAGATGCCACTTCATAAATTTCGTCCAGAGGCTATTATAGGTGCTGCGTCACCTTATTATTGGGCCAGGCCCATGTAATTTCGAAATACTTGAGTATAGGCTGTTTTTAGAGTCCGTATGTGTGGGGAAACAAGAGTTAGGGTTGGTTTCAGACCCCTCCACCAAGGGCCACGAAATTCCCCCCTCTTTCCCCCATATACACAGCCCTTAGGGCGTCCTTTAGACTTTGGGTTTTGTTTAGATTAAAGTTCGCCATAGCTGCAACTTCGCGTACTTCGTTTGTGTTCAACGACCAGACCAAGACGTCACAGAACCCCACTTGATCAATAAAGCTTTCCTCTTAAATTCGCAATATCCAGATTGCAATCTCAGTTTCTAGCTTGTTCTTCGTTTGCCTGCAGGAAACAGACCTTCGTGGTCAGGTTGATCGTGCTCCGGCGTGGTCAATAACCTCTCGGAGTTGGTTTAGCGATTGCTAAGGCGCGACGTCCACGCACGTTCGTAGTCGGATCGTCAAAGTCGACTTCATCCAAACGATAGCCACCATCTCATCGAAAGACGGGACACCTTTGCCTCTATAAATAATGGATACTAGGGATCAATCCCTAACAAAACTAACTCGATTACATGATAGATCCCATCCAACCTATCACCGTCCAGCAAGCCTACGATGGAATTACTCACGCACGGCGGTGAGCATCATGGAATTGGTGATGGAGGAAGGTTGATGATGACGATGGCGACGATCTCCACTCTCCGGAGCCCTAAACGGACTATAGATCAGCCCTCCCGAGAGAGATTAGGGCTTGGCGGCGGCTCCATCTCGTGAAACGCGATAATTCCTTCTCCCTGATTTTTTTCTCCCCGAAATGAAGATATAGGATCTGAGGGTACGTCGGTGGAGCACCAGGGGGCCCACGAGGCAGGGGCGTGCGCCCCCACCCTCGTGGACATGCCCAAGGCCCCCTGGTGTGGATCTTCTTGCAGGTATTTTTATATATATTCCGAAATAATACTCCGTTGATTTTCAGGCGATTCCGAGAACTTTTTATTCTGCACAAAAACAACACCATGGCAGTTCTGCTGAAAACAGCGTCAGTCCGAGTTAGTTCCATTCAAATCATGCAAGTTAGAGTCCAAAACAAGGGCAAAAGGGTTTGGAAAAGTAGATGTGTTGGAGACGTATCAGCCCCCGATGCCCATCTTCTCCTATATGAGGTGTTTTGACCTGGAAAAAATCATAAGGAGGCTTTCGGGACTAGACGCCGCCGTCTCGAGGCGGAACCGAAGCGGAAACCAATCTAGGGCTCCGGCAGAGCTGTTCTGCCGTGGATTCTTCCCTCCGGGAGGGGGAAATCGTCACCGCCGTCATCACCAACAACTCTCCCATCATGGGGAGGGCTATCTTCATCAACATCTCCACCAGCACCATCTCCTCTCAAACCCTAGTTCATCTCCTGTATCCAATCTTTGTACCCCCAAACCTCAGATTGGTAACTGTGGGTTGCTAGCAGTGTTGATTACTCCTTGTAGTTGATGCTAGTTGGTTTATTTGGTGGAAGATCATATGTTCAGATCCATTTTGAATATTAATACCTCTCTGATCATGAACAATATCATGTCTTGTGAGTAGTTACTTTTGTTCCTGAGGACATGGGACAAGTCTTGCTATTAGTAGTCATGTGAATTTGGTCTTCGTTCGATATTTTGATGAGATGTATGTTGTCTCTCCTCTAGTGGTGTCATGTGAACGTCGACTACATGACACTTCACCATTATTTGTGATAGAGGTGAGGTGTCCCGTCTTTCGATGAGATGGTTGCTATAGTTTTGGGGGAAGTCAACTTTGACGATCCGACTACAAACGTGCGAGGACGTCGCGCCTTAGCAATCGCTAAACCAACTCCGAGAGGTTATTGACCACACCGGAGCACGATCAACCTGACCACGAAGGTCTGTTTCCTGCAGGGAAACGAAGAACAAGCAAGAAACTGAGATTGCAATCGGGATATTGCGAATTCAAGAGGAAAGCTTTATTGATCAAGTGGGGTTCTGTGACGTCTTGGTCTGGTCGTTGAACACAAACGAAGTACGCAAAGTTGCAGCTATGGTGATGTAGGGTGGAACCCTAATCAGTGGATCTTTCACGTTTGGAGAGTATCCCACGATGAACACGGAGAACACAAGGAGGAAAACGGGGAAAACACGAGAGGAAACACTCAATTCAACACGAAGATGATCACACAAATGCTAGATCCACGATATATAATCGAGCTACACGATCCATAGACAACGTCGGAGGTACAAGGGTAGTCTTCTCCGTGAGGAGGTCTTGGTATCCCGTAGGATCTTCCCCGATGGGGAGGTCTTGAATCCGTGGTGGATCTTCTCCGAAGAGGCGCGCGGTCTCGTGGGAGAGAATCCACACAAAGGTCTGAAATGAGCTATCCAACAGCTACCTCCAAAGGATGGGAGTCAACGAGTATATATTACACGAATGGTCACCGTCGGGGCGGACGTCCGTTGGTTACCGGACGTCCGGAGGTTCCGGAGGGACCGGACGTCCGGTAATCCTCGGATTTCCGCTATTTAGCTTCTGTGGTCGTTGTCACGGACGTCCGGTCGCTTCCGGTCGTCCGGTCGTCTGGGAGAGGCCGAACGTCCGGTGGCTTCCGGTCGTCCGGTGCCTGGGAATCGCCGGTCGTCCGGTATGGGCCGGACGTCCGGTGCCTGTAGCATCTTCAGCCTTCCTTCTTCTTGTCCCCAGCACTTGTCGAACTCGCCTTCTTGACCATTGTTCAGAGCTGTCCCGTGGCCTTCGTCCAAGTACCTGAGTATGCACAGAGTTCCTGATGAGGGTAGAAGCCATGTCTCAAGGGAATCCGAAAGATGTAGAGAGAGGAGCGAAGTCACCTCGGTCTCGAGAGCTCTTAGACGGGCTCGAGTCATTGGTCCTTTGGGCACTTGGTGCGGCGATGAAGGATCCATGGGGATGACCTTAGGATGCTCCGCATCATCTCCCCTCCCTTGGGAAAGATCCGACCTCGGATCGAAATCTTCATCACCATGGAAAGGAGATAGGTCCTTGACGTTGAAAGTATCGCTCACGGAGTACTTGTCTCGTGGGATGTCGATCTTGTAGGCGTTGTCATTGTAGCGTGCCAGCACCTTGAAGGGTCCGTCGGCGCGAGGTAGAAGTTTGGACTTGCGCTCGTGTGGGAAACGGTCCTTGCGAAGGTGAAGCCAAACAAGATCTCCCGGTTGGAACACCATTGGTGCCTTGTTGACGTTGAGCTTGGTGGTGAGACGGTGTACTTGTCGCTCGATCATTGCCCTTGTATCTTCGTGCACCTTCTTGAGATAGCTTGCTCGTGCACTTGCGTCCATGTTCATGCGCTCTTGGAGAGGTAGAGGTAGAATGTCCAATGGGGACAACGGGTTGAAGCCGTAGACGACTTCGAAGGGAGACTTGCCGGTGGTCGAATGTCTTGCGCGGTTGTAGGCGTACTCGGCGATGGGTAAGCATTGCTCCCATTCCCGGATGTTCCTCTTGATCAACACACGAAGAAGTGTGGAAAGCGTGCGGTTCATCACCTCCATCTGGCCGTCCGTTTGTGGATGGTACGCCGAAGAAAAGAGTAGCTTGATTCCTAGCTTGGCACATAGTGTTTTCCAAAAGTAACTCAAGAACTTGACGTCCCGGTCCGACACGATCGTTTTGGGCACGCCGTGTAGACGAAGTATCTCCCTACAAAAGAGATTTGCAACATGTGAAGCATCGTCGATCTTGTTACAAGGAATGAAATGAGCCATTTTAGAGAATCTGTCTACCACGACAAGCACAGAATCTTTGCCATTTTGAGTCCTAGGCAAGCCAAGAATGAAATCCATGCTTATGTCTTCCCATGGATGGTATGGAATAGGAAGAGGCATGTAAAGACCATGAGATTGAGCTTTGGACTTAGCTTTGCGGCATGTAGAACATCGGTTGGTGAGGCGTGAGACGTCACGAAGCATCTTGGGCCAAAAATAGTTCTTAGAGAGGGTAGCAAACGTCTTGTCGCGTCCAAAGTGTCCCATGAGTCCTCCTCCATGAGATTCCTGCAAAAGAAGCAAACGAAGCGAAGACTCGGGAATGCAAAGTTTGTTAGCTCTCATAAGATATCCATCCTTGATGTAGTAATGTTCCCAAGAAGTGTTAGTCAAGCATTTAGCATAAACATTTGCAAAGAAAGGATCATGTTCATATAGATCTTTTATGTGCTCAAAGCCAATCACATTCAACTCAAGTTGTGTTACAAGCATGCATTTGCGGGAAAGCGCCTCCGCCACAACATTTTCTTTGCCCTTGATGTATTTGATGACATAGGGAAAAGACTCAATGAACTCACTCCATTTAGCATGACGCTTGTTCAACTTAGTTTGACCTTTGAGATACTTGAGTGTCTCATGGTCCGTATGAAGAATGAATTCATGAGGTCTAAGATAGTGTTCCCAAACACGTAAAACTCTCACCAAGGCATAAAGCTCTTTATCATAGAAGGGATAGTTAAGTTGCGCTCCCGATAGCTTCTCGCTAAAGTACGCAATTGGGCGCTTTTCTTGCATTAGCACGCCACCTATGCCGGTACCACTAGCATCACAATGAATGTCAAACGGTTTGTCAAAGTTTGGTAGGGCTAGAAGTGGTGCGTGTGTAAGCAAGCTCTTAAGCTCATTGAACGCGGTGTCTTCCGAAGGACCCCAAATGAAGGGTGCGTTCTTCTTGCTCAAGGCGTGTAGAGGCATAGCAATGGTGCTAAAGTCCTTCACAAAACGTCGATAGAAACCGGCTAGACCAAGGAAACTACGCACTTGCATGAGATTCGTTGGTTGAGGCCAAGTTTTAATTGCTTCAATTTTAGTTTCATCAACGTGAACACCTTGAGAAGACACGACAAATCCTAGAAAAACAACCTTGTCAACGCCAAAAGTGCATTTCTCCATATTAGCATATAATTGTTGTTTGCGAAGGGCTTGCAAGACTAGACGGACATGGTCAACATGTTCCTCAAGCGACTTGCTAAAGACTAGAATGTCATCAAAGTAAACCACTACAAAGACTCCCATATAAGGTCGGAGAACAAAGTGCATAAGACGCACGTATGTGCCGGGTGCTTCCGATAAGCCCATCGGCATGACCAACCACTCATATAGTCCAAACTTGGTTTTGAAAGCTGTTTTCCATTCATCACCCTCTTGAATGCGAATTTGGTAATAGCCACTTTTAAGATCAATTTTGGAAAAAATTGTGGCACCATATAATTCATCAAGCATGTCATCTAGTCGTGGAATAGGGTGACGGTATCTAACGGTGATAGCATTTATCGGACGACAATCGGAACACATGCGAAAACTTCCGTCTTTCTTATGCACGAGAATAACCGGAACGGCACAAGGGCTTAAGCTTTCACGTACATGACCTTTGTAGATGAGATTTTGCACTTGCCGTTGTATCTCCTTTGTTTCCTCGGGGTTGACGCGGTAGGGAGCCTTGTTTGGAAGTGGTGCACCGGGTATGAGGTCGATGCAGTGTTCGATTCCGCGAAGTGGGGGTAGACCCGGAGGTAGTTCATCGGGAAAGACGTCCGAGAATTCCTGCAACAATAGAGACAACACAAAAGGTTGAGGTGGTGAAGTGTTAGTAGGTTTGGCTTCCCCTTTGCATAAAAGCACAAGGTGGAAGACGCTAGATGGGTTCTCACACACTTCTCTCATCTCACGTTTTGTGGCAAATAGGACTAGTTGCTTCTTGTCGCTCATCGTGGAGTCGCTCATATTTGGCTTGTGGCTCTCACTCTCTTTTTGGTGGCTCACTCTCTCACCATTCTCTCCATGATGGTTGGTAGGTAAAAGCTTGTCGGCGGCTACTTGACTTGGAGACATTGGTCGGAGCACGAATTCCTTGCCCTTCATCTTGAAATGATAGTGATTTGTCCGTCCATTGTGTGTGACTCCACGATCATATTGCCATGGACGTCCGAGAATAAGGTGGCACACCGACATGGGTATCACATCACATTCAAGGGTGTCCTCGTAGGCGCCAATCTTGAAAGAGACTTGCACGGTGTGCTCTACTCGAAGAATTCCGGCGTCGTTGAGCCACTGGACCTTGTAGGGGTGAGGATGCTTCGTCTTGACCAAATGAAGCTTGTCGCATAGCTCTTCGCTTGCCAAGTTGTGACAACTTCCTCCATCGATGATAACCTTGACGGAGCGTCCATTGATGCCGACCTTCGTATGGAAAATGTGACATCGTTGGTCGTCATCTTGTTTGTGTTGGAGTGTCAAGACTTTTGAGACAACAAGGTTGGGGCTTGAGTCATTGTCACAAAACACTTGACGGTCTTCTTCTTCATTCACTTGGCGATGCATAGCGACATGCTCAAGTGCTTCCATCTCATCATCGCTCATGGAGGCATAAGATCCGTCATCGTTGATGATCATGGTGCGAACGGTCTTGCACTCAAATGACTTGTGGCCTCGTCCTTGGCACTTGAATCATTTGATGGAGCTCGTCTTGTTGTTGTCTTCGGTTGGAGTTGTAGTTGAGGAAGCTCTTGGCTTGAAGTTGTTGGTAGAAGGTGGACGACTCGATGTAGTCGCATTCTTGTAGCTTGACTTGTCGCCGAAGTTTGTAGATGGCTTGGTAGAGGTAGGAGGAGTAGCCGAAGTCGTTGAAGCTTGGTTGTGGGAGCCGAAGTTCTTGGAGTTGAACTTGGAGTACTTGTAGTCCTCTTGAACTTGTCGCTCCGCTTTTGTTGCTTGATGTACTAGCTCGAGGAGATTGTTGTATGGTTGGAAGTCCGCAATATTCCTGATGGGATAGTTGATTCCATTCAAGAATCTCGCCATTGTTTGCTCGTCATCCTCCGTGCTTGTATCATAGCAATCTCCATCTCCTTGTAGTACTCTTCAACTGACTTGGTACCTTGCTTGAGGAGTTGTAGCTTCTTGAACAAGTCACGATTGTAGTGGGTAGGCACAAATCGTGCTCTCATGACTTCCTTCATTTGAGCCCAAGTGGTGATAGGAAGTTCGCCTTTCGCTTCTCTTCTCTCTATAACTTGCTCCCACCAAATGAGAACATAGTCTTGGAACTCAAGGGATGCCATTGCGATCTTCTTCTCTTCATCGAAGTTGTGAAGGCGAAAGATCTTGTCAACTTTCAATGCCCATGAGAGATAGTCTTCGGGATCAATGCTTCCGGAGAACTTTGGCATGGTGAATTTGAGCTTGCCATAGCGATGCTCGTCATTGTTTCCTTGCCTATTGGGAGGGCGGTCTCGATTTTGGCGGTTTGCCATATCTTGTTGCTCTTGTTGATGTAGATGTTCTTGTTGGGGTTGTTGCTCTTGCCGTGCTTGAGGAGGAGCTTCTCTTTGCATTCTTGCTTGATAGCGTCCCTCTTGTACCTCGTCCTAAAGGAAATCCTCTTCTTGACGAGTGTGTCGAGTGCGGGCAGCCACATTGCGATGTGCATCTTGTAAAGCTCGTTGCGCCTCCATTGCTTGAGCTTCTCGACGTTGTTGTGCTTGGTGATTAGCCTCGGCATCAAGTTCTTCTTGGTGTTGACGTGCTCGCTCTTGTTGTTGTTGGCGTAGTCGTTGCCGTTCTTGTGCTTGCTCAAGTGTGGCTTGGTTTTGACGACGTCGACTTTCTTGGTCGTCGAATAGCTCTTGTAAACTCTTGTCATGAAGAGGCTGCCGGTTGTCATGTCGAGCTTGACGTGCGGCTTGACGAAGAGTGTTGGACGTAGGTGTACTTGAGTCTTGCGTGGAGTCGGAGTGTCGACTTGAGCGGCTTCGTCTTTGAGACGATGTTGAGGAAGAACGTCGATTGATTATCAATGTCCGGAGCTCATTGTATTGAGTAGTCATGTTGGTGTTGATGATGTCGAATTGTTCTTTTGTCCTTGCTTCAAATTGGCGCGCGTCCTCGGCGACTTGACCAATGTACTCACGCATAGCTTCACTCTCTTGATGTAGAGCTCGTTGGACACCGAAAAGGTGTAGTTTGGTGACGTAGTTGTTCGCTTCTTGAGGATCGTCGAAGATCGGGTTGGAAGATGTACTTGGCCTATCCATCATCGCAAGCAAGTATGTGAGTGGGAGAAAGGAGAAGACAATACCAAATGTACCTTTACCGAAGTTGAAAATGGATCAATGATCACTCAATAATGTAACCCGGAAATAGCACTATTGGTATCACTTCGTGTAGATTCTCACACCTACACAAGTAAAGCTTTGAGAGGAGCTTGGTTAGGATGTGGCGCAAATTCAATGCAATCGTCAAAATGATTCAATGATGTTAAAAATGGTTCACAATTTGCTCATGCAACAAGTAGATCACTAGCAAAGTAGCACACGGAACACACGCACAGATAGATAAATGTGGTTGTGCAACCAAGGGTGAGCGAAAATGTGGAAACCACGGAAAATGCTCGTGTTGCACAACACTAGAGAGACGCTAACCGATTGCTTAATAGGCGGATACGCACTTGTGCACGACCTATAAGAGGCAAAACGTAACGACTATCTATCACAAGTATGCTATGAGTGTATGATGTGCCGATGCTTGAGCACAAGATGATGTTGTCATGATGTATGATCTCCTTTGATGCAAAGCGTATGATGCTATTGTGTGTTTGCTTTGGTTGGCTCTTTTGCTTAAAAGCTTGTGAGCTCTTTCTTTGGGCACATATGCATGCTTCTCGGGTCAAGGTAGCTATTGTGTATGCGGAGCACTCTTGTGGCACACGGAGATATGATGATACCAAGATGAATGTAGTATGCAATATCTATGACATCGCTAATGTGCACAAGTGTCGTGGCCCGGCAATACTCAAATGGCTAGTCTAAAAGGGAAAACTACGCAAAGATGGTTCATAGGGTGACAATGCAATTGCAAGGTAGAAAGAACAAAGTGTCGTCGATGTTACCGTCCTTGCCCAAGTTGAGCGATAGTGTTGTCGGAGTCTTGCCGTTCCAAGGTAGCCGAAACATCCAAGGAAACGGTGAAACCACAACTCAAGTATCCAAGGCAAAGGGAGACAAGATGTTCCAAATCGTAGCGGTTAAGTGATGGTGGTTGCGGAAGGTGGGATGAAAGGTAGGTGGTAGCGGAAGGTGGTATGGAACTGAACAAGTTCAGCTATGTCAGGGGCTGTCGGACGTCCGGAGGGTACCGGTCGTCCGATCTGTCGGAAGGGGTCGGACGTCCGGTGATGCGGAGCATCCTAAGGTCATCCCCATGGACCCTCCATCGCCTCACCAAGTGCTCAAAGGACCAATGACTCGAGCCCGTGCAAGAGCTCTCGAGACCGAGGTGACTTCGCTCCTCTCTCTACATCTTTCGGATTCACTTGAGACATGGCTTCTACCTTCGTCAGGGACTCTGTGCATACTCAGGTACTTGGACAAAGGCCACGGGACAGCTCTGCACAACGGTCAAGACGACAGGCCCGACGAGTACACGAGACAAGAAGAAGGAAGGCTGAAGATGCTACAGGCACCGGACGTCCGGCCCGCACCGGACGACCGGCGACTTCCAGGCACCGGACGACCGGAAGACACCGGACGTCCGGCCTCTCCCAGACGACCGGACGACCGGAAGGCACCGGACGTCCGTGACAACGACTACATAAGCTAAATAGCGGAAATCCGAGGATTACCGGACGTCCGGTCCCTCCGGAACCTCCGGACGTCCGGTAACCAGCGGACGTCCGCCCCGACGGCGACCACTCGTGTAATATATACCTGTTGACTTCCCTCCTTTCGAGGCAGCTGTTGGATAGCTCATTTTCAGACTTGTGTGGATTCTCTCCCACGAGACTGTGCACCTCTACGGAGAAGATCCACTACTGATTCAAGGCCTCCACATCGGGGAAGATCCTACGGGATAATCAAGACCTCCTCACGGAGAAGACTACCCTTGTACCACCGACATTGACTTTGGATCGTGTAGCTCGACTATGTATCGTGAATCTAGCACTTGTGTGATCATCTTCGTGTTGATTTGAGTGTTTTCTCTCGTGTTTTCCCCGTTTTCCTCCTAGTGTTCTCCGTGATCATCATGGGATACTCTCCAAAACGTGAAAGATCCGCTGATTAGGGTTCCACCCTACATCATCTTGGTATCAAGAGCAAGGTTGATCACGATTTTCGAGCCCCACACCTTGTTTGCTAGCTTGTTTTTGTTGTGTTCTTCCTAATTTCGAAAATTACCCACAAAAATAGCACCAAAATTTTTTGTGATCTGTTGATTTGGCAAGATTTTGTTGACTTTGTTCCATGGATTTGCTGTGCCACGTGTCGATCTAGCATTTCCCCACCGTTTCACCAATTTTCCTCCGCGAATTCGGGTAAGTTTGACCAAATTGTCCACGGATCCACCAACACCAATCCCAGCCCTACCGGACGACCGACGTTTACCGGACGTCCGGCACCTCTCGAGACACCAGACGTCCGCTAAACACCGGACGACCGGCACCCCGCTTACAGAAACTTTTACCGGATTTCCGGGACTTCCGGACGTCCGACCCCTTCCGACCGACCGGACGACCGGTAACTTCCGGACGTCCGACAAACCGTGACGAAGCTGACTTTGTTCAGTTCCGTATCACCTTCCGCTACCACCTACATTTCATCCCACCTTCCGCAACCACCATCGCTTACCCGCTCCGAGTTTGAAAAGTGTGTCTCCCTTTGCCTTGGATACTTGAGTTGTGGTTTCACCGTTTCCTTGGATGTTTAGGCTACCTTGGAACGGCAACACTTCGACAACACCACCGCTCAACTTCGGCAAGGACGGTAACATCGACGACACTTCGCTCATCCTACCTTGCAATTGCTTTGTCACCCTATGAACCATCTTTGCGTAGCTTTCCCATTGAGACTAGCCATTTGAGTATTGCCGGGCCACGACACTTGTGCACATTAGTGATAGTCATAGATATTGCATACTATATTCATCTTGGTATCATCATATCTCCGTGTGCCACAAGAGTGCTCCGCATACACAATAGCTACCTTGATCCGAGAAGCATGCATATATGCCCAAAGAAAGAGCTCACAAGCTTTTAAGCAAAAGAGCCAACCAAAGCAAAACGACAATAGCGTCATACGCTTTGCATCAAAGGAGATCATACATCATAGCAACATCATCTTGTGCTCAAGCATCGGCACATCATAAACTCATAGCATACTTGTGATAGATAGTCGTTACGTTTTGCCTCTTATAGGTCGTGCACAAGTGCGTATCCGCCTATTGAACAATCGGTTAGCGTCTCTCTAGTGTTGTGCAACACGAGCATTTTCCGTGGTTTCCACATTTTCGCTCACCCTTGGTTGCACAACCACATTTATCTATCCGTGCGTGTGTTCCGTGTGCTACCTTTGCTAGTGATCTACTTGTTGCATGAGCAAATTGTGAACCATTTTCAACATTATTGAGTTAATTTGACGATTGCATTGAATTTGTGCCACATCCTAACCAAGCTCCTCTCAAAGCTTTACTTGTGTAGGTGTGAGAATCGACATGAAGTGGTACCAATAGTGCTATTTCCGGGTTACATTATTGAGTGATCATTGATCCATTTTCAACCTCGGTTAAGGTACATTGATATTGTCTTCTCTATTCTCCCACTCACATACTTGCTTGTGATGATGGATAGGCCAAGTACATCTTCCAACCCGATCTTCGACGATCCCCAAGAAGCGAACAACTACGTTACCAAACTACATCTCTTCGGTGTCCAACGAGCTCTACATCAAGAGAGTGAAGCTATGCGTGAGTACATTGGTCAAGTCGCCGAGGACGCGCGCCAATTTGAAGCAAGGACAAAAGAACAATTCGACATCATCAACACCAACATGACTACTCAATACAATGAGTTCCGGACATTGATAATCAACCGACGTTCTTCCTCAACATCATCTCAAAGACGAAGCCGCTCAAGTCGACACTCCGACTCCAAGCAAGACTCAAGTACACCTACGTCCAACACTCTTCGTCAAGCCGCACGTCAAGCTCGACATGACCAATGGCAACCTCTACATGACAAGAGTTCACAAGAGCTATTCGACGACCACGAAAGTTGACGTCGTCAAAACCAAGCTACACTTGAGCAAGCACAAGAACGGCAACGACTACGCCAACAACAACAAGAGCGAGCACGTCAATATCAAGAAGAACAAGATGTCGAGGCTAACCGCCAAGCACAACAACGTCGAGAAGCTCAAGCTATGGAGGCGCAACGAGCACTACAAGATGCACATCGCAATGTGGCAGCCCGCACTCGACACACTCGTCAAGAAGAGGATTTCCTTCGCGATGAGATGCAAGAGAGGCGCCATCAAGCAAGAATGCAAGAAGAAGCTGCTCCTCAAGCGCGGCAAGAACATCAACTCTGATGAGGACATCACTAACAAGGTTACACCCACAGCTCCAACTGACACATATACAGGACCAATTACTAGAGCTCGCGCACGCCAATTAAATTACCATGTACTTTCGTTTCTTGGTAATGAATCTAATGTTCATGAGAATATGATGCTGCCTAAATTGGATACATTTGTCTTGCTTACAAATGAAGGGCCTAGCTTGGGCAAGAAGGATGAACATTGGAGCAAGATCAAGCATGGAGATGATGGCATGCGCAAGGGGAACAAGAATGGAGTTTCAATTGATGATTTCAGGACTTTGAAGCCACCATAATGAGTGCGAGAAGCCTTGGACGAAATATACAAGATGCCACTTCACAAATTTCGTCTAGAGGCTATTATAGGTGCTGCGTCACCTTATTATTGGGCCAGGCCCATGTAATTTCGAAATACTTGAGTATAGGCTGTTTTTAGAGTCCGTATGTGTGGGGAAACAAGAGTTAGGGTTGGTTTCGGACCCCTCCACCAAGGGCCACGAAATTCCCCCCTCTTTCCCTCATATATACAGCCCTTAGGGCGTCGTTTAGACTTTGGGTTTTGTTTAGATTAAAGTTCGCCATAGCTGCAACTTCGCGTACTTCGTTTGTGTTCAACGACCAGACCAAGACGTCACAGAACCCCACTTGATCAATAAAGCTTTCCTCTTGAATTCGCAATATCCATATTGCAATCTCAGTTTCTTGCTTGTTCTTCGTTTGCCTGCAGGAAACAGACCTTCGTGGTCAGGTTGATCGTGCTCCGGCGTGGTCAATAACCTCTCGGAGTTGGTTTAGCGATTGCTAAGGCGCGACGCCCACGCACGTTCGTAGTCGGATCGCCAAAGTCGACTTCATCCAAACGATAGCCACCATCTCATCGAAAGACGGGACACCTTTGCCTCTATCAAGTGGTATCAGATTTCCAGGTTGCTCGGTGAGATTTTATAGTTTTTCGTAGATTAGATCGAGTCTGTTCTTCATACCTACAGTCCACGAAAAAGCCAAAAAAAATTAGGCTTAGTTCATCCCATCCGAACCAATCTGAGCCTTTGCATAATCTTTTCTGTATTTGCTTTGTTGAATTTGCGGTTGCATCGTCGTGTCAAGTTGCTGGTCTTAGCGTCTAGTTCTTTAGAGTTTTGAGTTCTGTTCACAGTTTGCCACGTCGCCGCCGCACCATATTCATTGCGGCTGCCATATCCCACCACCGCCACCACATACCACCACCGCTGCCATAACCTACCACCGCTGACATATCCTACCACCATATATCCACCGCCAATCCGAGTTCTTTTCATATTAGGTTTGTTCTCGAGATCCATCTAGGTTTCGGATTTGTGTTTCCTTGCCTGCGTAGGTCTCGCAAAAAAAAATTCGACAGGTGGAAATATTTTTTCCCTATCCTATTTTTGGGCTTTTTTGAGTCTTTTGAGACACGTACCATCATACTGTTTTTTTACCGCACTTTTTCGTCGTCGCTGCCCTGATTCCGAGAAAAAAAATCGTCAAAAAAATTTCGTGCCTATCATCTTAGTTTGACTTGGGAAGTGTTTTGAGACACTCGCTATTATAGTGATTTTCGGCCAAAAAAAAGCAGCGCAAAAAAAAGCGAAAAAAAAGAGGCGAAAAAAAAATTCAGTGTGCTTTCCCCTTTATTACATGCAGCGCCGTGATTTTGTTAGTGTTCTAGGCTCGCGTCTCTAGTACGGTCTAGCCTAGGACCAGCACAGTACCGTCGTTGAGCGTTTATTCAACTTTGCATCTCTGAATTGATTATTGCTGACCACTTTTGCTACCATCTTATAAGCCTTCCCAGCTCCACATACATCTACGTCGTGCGTTTGACTCTCCCTGGTAATCGCTTTATCCAAGCATTGAGAGTTTTTGACTACCACGGTTGCGGATCACCACCTGCTGCTGGGTAAGAACTGGTAAGAATTTGAGATTTGCTTGTCGGATTTGTGACACCCGCCACCACCACCACTTATTAGTAGTCTGTAAGATCATATTCTTGTGTGTTTCTATTGCTGCTAACCATGCCAGGATCACAAGTCGACGAGACTGACTGGGAGAACTTGACGAACAAGGAGCTTCATGATAAGTTTCAGCAAATGATGAGTGTACAGGTGCAAGATGTGCTAAACGCATTGGACGAGGCCATGGAGAAGATAGTTGGCATGGAGAAGACGTTTGACACAAAGCTCGATAACAAGTTTGCTGAATTGCTTTCGCGTTTTCCACCACCACCGGCTGCTACAGCTGTCCCACCTCTTCAACAACAACAACAACAACAACAACAACGTCGCCTTCCGAATCAAGTGGGACGAGCACAGCGCGTTCCCCTTGAGACTGGTCAAGCTTCTGGTGCTGCTGTTGATGTTTCTATAGCTCTTGCTGCTACTGCAAAGGTGGAGGACCATTACGAGGATGAGGTTGACCAAAATCAGAACTACGTGCAACAACCAGCACCACCACCACCAGGTCATCCTCATGCATATCATCGCAACGGTAGGGCTGCACCACCACCTGAGGTACATGACCATCTTCCTAAACTGAAATTGAATATTCCACCATTTGAGGGTAGATATGTTCCTGATATATATCTTACTTGGGAGTTACAAACTGAACAACGTTTTACATGTTTAAACTATCCCGAGGAGAGACGTGTTCCTGCTGCTGTTTGTGCTTTCACTAGTTTTGCATGTGTTTGGTGGTCTGAACATTGTAGATTATATCCTGTTCCATCTACTTGGGCTGCTTTGAAAACTGCTATGCGTACTTGTTGGGTTCCACCATATTATCAACGTGAATTACTTCAAAAACTGCAGCACTTAAGACAAGGAAAAAATTCTGTAGAAGAATATTATCAGCAATTACAAACTGGCCTGATTAGATGTGGTATTTTTGAGGAGAATGAAGCTATGCTTGCACGTTTTATGGGTGGATTAAATAGAGAGATTCAGACCATTCTAGAGTATAAGGATTATACTAACATCACTCGTTTATTCCATCTTGCTTGTAAAGCTGAACGTGAAGTGCAGGATCGACAGGCATTGGCGCGGACTAACTTTTCTGCAGGTCGACCTTCATCATGGACACCACGTGCATCCTCTACTTCCACACATTCTACTGCACCGACACCTCCATCAGCTGTTACCTCCAGCCGTGATACAAGGAAGCATGCACAACCACCATTATCTGCCAAGAGCACACCTATTGGGCCTGCACAGAGTTCTTCTTCTTCCATGGCATCAACAGGGCACACCAGTGATATTATTTGTCGTCGTTGTAAGGGAAGAGGACATTTTGCGAGAGATTGCAAATCTCAGCGTGTGATGATTGCTACTGAGGATGGTGGATATGAATCCGCTAGTGACTATGATGAGGAGACTTTGGCTCTTATTACACGTGAAGAACACGGTGGAGACGATTCTGATCATGAGACGCAATACATGGCTCCTGAAGATGCTGACAGGTATGAATGTTTAGTTGCTCAACGTGTTTTGAGTGTGCAGGTTACACAAGCTGAGCAAAATCAGAGGCATAATTTGTTCCATACAAAGGGAGTTGTGAAGGAATGTTCTGTTCGCGTGATCATAGATGGAGGGAGTTGCAACAACTTGGCTAGCATGGAGATGGTGGAGAAGCTATCTCTGACCACAATACCACATCCACATCCTTACTACATCCAATGGTTCAACCACAGCGGCAAGGTTAAGGTAACACGTACTGTCCGTGTGCATTTTAGTATCTCTACATATGCTGATTATGTTGATTGTGATGTGGTACCTATGCAAGCATGTTCCTTATTACTTGGTAGACCATGGCAATTTGATAAAAATTATGTACACCATGGTAGAAACAATCAGTATACTCTTGTTCATAAGGATAAAAATATTACTTTGCTTCCTATGACTCCTGATTCCATTTTGAAAGATGATATTAATAGAGCTAATAAAGCAAAACAGGAGAAAAATAAGAGTGAAAATCAGATTGTGGCAAAATAATTTGAGCAACAAATGAAGCCTAATAATAAACCATCTACTGTTGCTTCTGAAATTAAATTGAAAAGTGCATGTTTATTTGCCACCAAATCTGATATTGATGAGCTAGATTTTAGCAAATCTGTTTGCTATGGTTTTGTGTGCAAAGAGGCATTATTTTCATTCGAGGACGTGCCTTCCTCTTTGCCTCCTGCTGTCACTAACATTTTACAGGAGTTCGCCGACGTCTTTCCACAAGACGTGCCACCGGGATTACCACCTATTCGAGGGATTGAGCATCAGATTGACTTAATTCCCGGTGCATCGCTACCCAATCGTGCACCATACCGTACCAATCCAGAAGAGACGAAGGAGATTATGCGTCAAGTACAGGAGCTACTCGACAAAGGATATATACGCGAATCCCTTAGTCCTTGTGCTGTTCCTATTATTCTAGTGCCGAAAAAGGATGGTACATCGCGTATGTGTGTTGATTGTAGAGCCATTAATAATATTACTATTCGTTATCGTCATCCTATTCCTAGGCTAGATGATATGCTTGATGAATTGAGTGGCTCTACAATATTCTCCAAAGTTGATTTGCGTAGTGGATACCATCAAATTCGTTTGAAATTGGGAGATGAATGGAAAACAACATTTAAAACTAAGTTTGGATTATATGAGTGGTTAGTCATGCCTTTTGGGTTAACTAATGCACCTAGTACTTTCATGAGATTAATGAATGAAGTTTTACGTGCTTTCATTGGACGATTTGTGGTAGTATACTTTGATGATATATTGATTTTTAGCAGATCTTTGGAGGAACATTTGGAACATTTACGTGCTTTTTTTATTGCTCTACGTGATGCACGTTTATTTGGTAACCTCGGAAAGTGCACCTTTTGCACCGACCGAGTCTCTTCTCTTGGCTATGTTGTTACTCCACAGGGAATTGAGGTTGATAAAGCCAAGGTTGAAGCTATGGAGAGTTGGCCGCAGCCCAAAACGGTCACACACGTGAGGAGTTTCCTTGGCCTCGCTGGATTCTATCGGCGTTTTGTGAGAGATTTCAGCACCATTGCTGCACCTCTCAATGAGCTTACAAAGAAGGATGTGCCTTTTGTTTGCGGTACTGCACAGGAAGAAGCATTCACGGTATTGAAAGATAAGTTGACACATGCTCCTTTACTCCAACTTCCTGATTTTAATAAGACTTTTGAGCTTGAATGTGACGCTAGTGGAATTGGGTTAGGAGGTGTGTTATTACAAGATGGTAAACCTGTTGCATATTTTTCTGAAAAATTGAGTGGGCCTAGTCTGAATTATTCTACTTATGATAAGGAATTATATGCTCTTGTTCGGACTTTGGAGACATGGCAACATTATTTATGGCCCAAAGAATTTGTTATACATTTTGATCATGAATCTTTAAAGCACATTAAAAGTCAAGCAAAACTGAACCGTAGACATGCTAAATGGGTTGAATTCATAGAGACTTTCCCTTATGTTATTAAACACAAGAAGGGAAAAGAAAATGTTATTGCTGATGCATTGTCTCGTCGTTATACTATGCTTTCACAACTTGACTTTAAAATATTTGGTTTGGAGACCATCAAAGATCAATATGTGCATGATGCTGAATTTAAAGATGTATTGCAGAATTGTAAAGAAGGGAGAACATGGAACAAGTTCGTCGTTAGTGATGGATTTGTGTTTCGAGCTAACAAGCTATGCATTCCAGCTAGCTCTGTTCGTCTTTTGTTGTTGCAGGAGGCGCATGGAGGAGGATTAATGGGACACTTTGGCATGAAGAAGACGGAGTACGTACTTGCTACATATTTCTTTTGGCCAAAGATGCGACGGGATGTTGAGCGTTTTGTTGCTCGCTGCACTACATGTCAAAAAGCTAAGTCACGACTCAATCCTCATGGTTTATATATGCCTTTGCCTGTCCCAGTGTTCCTTGGGAAGATATATCTATGGACTTTGTTTTGGGTTTACCTCGAACAAAGAAGGGGAGGGATAGCATATTTGTTGTCGTGGATAGGTTCTCAAAGATGGCACACTTTATACCATGTCATAAAAGCGATGATGCTGCTAATGTTGCTGATTTGTTCTTTCGTGAAATTATTCGCTTGCATGGTGTGCCAAATACTATTGTTTTAGATCGTGATACTAAATTTCTTAGCCACTTTTGGAGATGTTTATGGGCTAAGTTGGGGACTAAACTGCTTTTTAGTACTACTTGTCACCCCCAAACTGATGGACAAACTGAAGTAGTCAACAGAACTTTGTCTACTATGCTTAGGGCTGTTTTGAAGAATAATAAGAAAATGTGGGAAGAATGCTTGCCTCATATTGAATTTGCTTATAATCGTTCGTTGCATTCTACTACTAAGATGTGCCCTTTTGAAATTGTCTATGGTTTCCTACCTCGTGGACCTATTGATTTGTTGCCTCTTCCATCTTCGGAGAAGGTTAATTTTGATGCTAAACAACGTGCTGAATTGATCTTAAAAATGCATGAGTTAACTAAGGAAAATATTGAGCGCGTGAATGCTAAATATAAACTTGTTGGAGATAAGGGTAGAAACGTGTTGTCTTGGCTCCTGGAGATCTTGTTTGGTTACATTTGCGTAAGGATAGGTTTCCTAATTTGCGCAAGTCAAAACTAATGCCACGTGCTGACGGTCCTTTCAAGGTGTTAGAGAAAATAAATGATAATGCATATAAACTTGAGCTGCCTGCAGATTTTGGGGTTAGTCCCACATTTAACATTGCAGATTTGAAGCCTTACTTGGGTGAGGAAGATGAGCTTCCGTCGAGGACGACTTCAATTCAAGAAGGGGAGGATGATGAGGACATCACTAACAAGGTTACACCCACAGCTCCAACTGACACATATACATGACCAATTACTAGAGCTCGCGCACGCCAATTAAATTACCAGGTACTTTCGTTTCTTGGTAATGAATCTAATGTTCATGAGAATATGATGCTGCCTAAATTGTATACATTTGTCTTGCTTACCAATGAAGGGCCTAGCTTGGACAAGAAGGATGAACATTGGAGCAAGATCAAGCATGGAGATGATGGCATGCGCAAGGGGAACAAGAATGGAGTTTCAATTGATGATTTCAGGACTTTGAAGCCACCATAATGAGTGCGAGAAGCCTTGGACGAAATATACAAGATGCCACTTCATAAATTTCGTCCAGAGGCTATTATAGGTGCTGCGTCACCTTATTATTGGGCCAGGCCCATGTAATTTCGAAATACTTGAGTTTAGGCTGTTTTTAGAGTCCGTATGTGTGGGGAAACAAGAGTTAGGGTTGGTTTCGGACCCCTCCACCAAGGGCCACGAAATTGCCCCCTCTTTCCCCCATATATACATCCCTTAGGGCGTCGTTTAGACTTTGGGGTTTTGTTTAGATTAAAGTTTGCCATAGCTGCAACTTCGCGTACTTCGTTTGTGTTCAACGACCAGACCAAGACGTCACAGAACCCCACTTGATCAATAAAGCTTTCCTCTCGAATTCGCAATATCCAGATTGCAATCTCAGTTTCTTGCTTGTTCTTCGTTTGCCTGCAGGAAACAGACCTTCGTGGTCAGGTTGATCGTGCTCCGGCGTGGTCAATAACCTCTCGGAGTTGGTTTAGCGATTGCTAAGGCGCGACGTCCACGCACGTTCGTAGTCGGATCGTCAAAGTCGACTTCATCCAAACGATAGCCACCATCTCATCGAAAGACGGGACACCTTTGCCTCTATCACACGGGCACGAGTCATTGGTCCTTTGGGCACTTGGTGCGGCGATGAAGGATCCATGGGGATTACCTTTTGATGCTCCGCATCATATGGCGAACTTTAATCTAAACAAAACCCAAAGTCTAAACGACGCCCTAAGGGTTGTATATATGGGGGAAAGAGGGGGGAATTTCGTGGCCCTTGGTGGAGGGGTCCGAGACCAACCCTAACTCTTGTTTCCCCACACATACGGACTCTAAAAACAGCCTATACTCAAGTATTTCGAAATTACATGGGCCTGGCCCAATAATAAGGTGACGCAACACCTATAATAGGCTCTGGCCGAAATTTATGAAGTGGCATCTTGTATATTTCGTCCAAAGCTTCTCGCACTCATTATGGTGGCTTCAAAGTCCTGAAATCATCAATTGAAACTCCATTGTTGTTCCCCTTGCGCATGCCATCATCTCCATGCTTGATCTTGCTCCAATGTTCATCCTTCTTGTCCAAGCTAGGCCCTTCATTTGTAAGCAAGATGATGCGGGGTCAACCCGATTCTAGGCCGATCTTTCACGAAAAGGAGGTGATGCGGAGCATCCTTCGTTCATCCCCATGTACACCACTTGGACGCAAGGTGATCCCGTTCCTCGATGCTTCCCCTTTCTTTTCTCGCGAGATATGGATGCTACTTTAAGCGCGGACCTTGTGCATGTTCAAGAACACCCAAGGAGACCATGGAGAACCCAAGGACCAAGGTCAAGTGCGCGCGGGAGAGAAGGAAGAAGGGCCAGCACCTACAGGCCCCGGACATCCGACCCCCAGGCCCGGACATCCGGCGCCCCTTCACAGAAGCGAGCCCTGCCAGCCCGGATATCCGGCTCCTCCCGAAGCCCCGGACATCCGGCCCCTTCGCCGGAAACCCGGCCCCTCATCACAGAAGGCAGCCGAAGCCGGCCCCGCTCAGCCCGGACATCCGGCCAAAGGTCCGGACATCCGGCTCCTTGCGAGCCGCCGGACATGGGATCCACTCCATTTCGTGAAAGATCGGCCACCTAGGGTTCCACCCTACATCATATGGTATCATGAGCCACGGTTTCTCACGAATTTGGAGCCTCCCCACCGTTTTCTAGCCTTGTTTTGTTGTGTTCTTCCTCAAAATCGAAAACTCCCCACCAAAAATAGCCCCAAAATTTTTTGTGATATGTTGGTTTGATGAGATTTTGTAGATTTTGATCCATGGATTCGCTGTGTTTCGAGTGGATCTAGCATTTCCCCAAGTTTCCTCACTTTTCATCCACGAAATCTCTTCAATTTTGCCCTTGGAATCATCAAATTCCGCCCCCAATTCGAAAATTTCGGTCCCGATTCAGATCTGGAATCTTCGGGCCGGACATCCGGGTCACTGGCCGGACATCCGGGCCATCGGGCCGGACATCCGGCTCCTGGAGGGCAAAATCCCGCGCGGTTCTGGACACCAGGTCCCGGAAATCCGGACCCGGCCCCGGATGTCCGACCCCTGGGAATTCAGCCACCCGTGTTTCACCGTTTTGTCCATAACTAATTCATCCGAACTCCAATTTCGACGTTCTTGAGCTCGTTTTGAAGCTCTTGACATCCCCCATAACACAAAAATACCACCATAATCATTTGAATCCATCATATTTTTGGAATTTTGACATCTTTGCCTAGGGCTTCCACCACATCATCCGCTATACCACCACCGACTTCCGCAACCTAACCATTTTGTCCCCCATAGCATTTGTGGTTGCTTGAGTAGTGATTTGAGTCTCCTAAGGTGTTTAGGCTACTTAGGGACCATTGCTTCTTCATCAACCACCACCACCACTCCCGCATAACCTTGTCCACTATACATAGCCAACCAAACTTAACCCAATTTTGTGTGAGCTTGTTTGAGTTGTGGCTTGTGTCTCCTAAGGTGTTTCGGCTACTTAGGGACCGTGACCTCAACTCCGACATCGTGTATAGCCCATCATTCCACTTCCGCAACCACCACGGCATTGCCGCTACCACCATTTGATATTTGTCCTTGAGATTTTGAGTTGTGGTTTTTCCGTTTCCTAAGGTGTTTCGGCTAATTAGGAACGGGTCTACATCAAGAGCACCACCTCTCATCATCGACACAGACGGTAACTTCGACGACATCATTGTATATTCCCTTGCAATTGCATTGTTAACCCCTAGCCCATTTTTGCGTCACCTACCTATCGAGACTAGCCATTTGAGTATTGCTGGCAACGTGACTTGTGCACATTAGTGCTCATACTTCCCATAGCATACATACCATATGACCGTGGTGCATCTCTTGGTATCATCTCTTGTGACACAAGGTTGTCATCGCATATACTCAATTGCTATCTTAGTTCGTGAAGTTTTGCATGAGAAAAGAGCTCAAAAGAGAAAGAGCCAAACAAGCTTTTAAGCACAAAGAAAAAGATAAGCAAAGAGCTTTTAAGCAAGAACCATAGCATCATACTACATTTAGATTGTAATACTCGATCATTTTGGATCATACCACCGGAATATCATACATATAGCATACTTGGGATAGAAGTCGTTGCATTTTCGCTTAGTAGGTTGTGCACAAGTTCGTATCCGCCTATTGTGCAATCGCGCTAGCGTCTCTCTAGTGTTGTGCAACAAGAGCATTTTCGTGGATTCCACATTTTGGCTCATTCCTTGGTTGCACGAACCCATCTATCTATCCGTGTGTGTGTTTCCGTGTGCCACCCATATTGCTATTGGTCTACTTGTTTCACTTGCGAATTTGTGAATCTTTTTCAATATTATTGACTCTTGCTAACATTTTGCATCAAATTTTTGTGCCACTATCCTCACCGAGCTACACCATAAGCTTTACTTGTGTAGGTGTGAGAAACCGACAAGAATTGGTACCAATTGTGCTATTTCCTTGTTCCACATTTGAGTGATCATTTATCCATCTTCAACATCGGTCAAGGTACATTTGGTATAGTTCTTCTCTTTCTCCCACTCATACTTGCTAGTGTCTTGTGATGGATAGGCAAGGTGATGTAGGGTGGAACCCTAGATGGCCGATCTTTCACGAAATGGAGGGGATCCCATGATGAACACGAAGAACACGAGAGGGGAACACAAGGGGAAACACGAGAGAATCACTCAAACCAACAAGAACAAGTCACACATATGCTAGAACCTCGAAACACAAAGAGATACAAGATCCATGATCAACAAGGGACGATACAAGTAGCGGTAGTCTTCTCCGTGAGGAGGTCTTGGTATCCCGTAGGATCTTCTCCGCAGAGGTCTTGTATCCGTGTGGATCTTCTCTGTGGAGGGGCCGCAGTCACTCCCAAGGAGATGAACCACTAGTGGATGAGCAAAGCTCTATCTCAAATGAGCTAAACCTAAGCTAACCCTCAAATGGCGGAGGGGGAGGAGTATATATAGTCTAGGTCCACGAAGGGGTAAGTGGGAGAGGGATACATGGGCCTCAGGCCCGTCTCTGCGCACAGGCAGGCGCCGGATGTCCGGGCCGGGGGCCGGATGTCCGGCGGCTCGCGAGGAGCGGGATGTCCGGGCCTCTGGCCGGATGTCCGGGCTGAGCGTGGCCGGCTTCGGTTGCCTTCTGTGATGAGGGGCCGGATTTCCGGCGAAGGGGCCGGATGTCCGGGGCTTCGGGCGGAGCCGGATGTCCGGGGCATGGGGCCGGATGTCCGGGCTGGCGCGGCTCGCTTCTGTGAAGGTGCGCCGGATGTCCGGGCCTGGGGGCTGGATGTCCGGGGCCTGTAGGTGTTGGCCCTTCTTCCTTCTCTCCCTCGCACACTTGGCCTTGGTCCTTGGGCTCTCCATGGGTGTTCCTGAGCATGCACAAGGTTCGCGCTTAAAGTAGCATCCATGTCTCGCGAGAAAGGAAAGGGGAAGCATCGAGGAACGGGATCAGCTTGCGTCCAAATGGTGTACATGGGGATGAGCGAAGGATGCTCCGCATCATCTCCCCTCCCTTGGAAAAGATCCGACCTCGGATCAAAAACCTCATCACCATGGAAACGGTAGTCGTGAACGGACTTGTAGTTGGACGAAGTTGAGGGCATGTCGCAATCCAAGTAGTCCAAGGTGTCTCCGGTATGTGATACATGCAAAATGAGCAAACACAAAGTACACTTGGAAACACAATGGTTAGCGCACAGAAAGTGTCCATCATGTAAGAATGAGTCCGTGTGATAAGATACATGAAGCTTAGCAAGATGATATAGTATGAGATGTAAAGCATTCATGTGAGCAAATTCATTTGTTGTGCACACAAAGGTAGGGTAATTGGCATGTTGCACAAAGCTACTATTTTTACCATTGTGCAAAATGATGTCATAGTGTGATGGTTTATCAAGAGCATGAACATGGCAATGGATGCTCAATATGTGTATGTTGTCATGCAATTGATGGAGGACAATATGATCATGATGTATGAATATGCCATCGAGAAAGATCACAACAAATTTGCTAAGAAAATGCACAAGCTCATATATCATGGATGACATGGGAATACAAGATGCAACAAGGCAAGCATAATGTGAGTCAATCCATGAATAAGATGCAAATTTGTTATGGGAATGATATGGCCATGGAGCATGGCATGTGAGCACACAATCAACAAATATGAAGGTTTTGGTGCAATGTGCCCAAGGAGTTTTGATATACCAATGCTCGATGTCGTGGCATGAGTGAAGGTCCGAAGGTGCATCCAATAAGTCCGAGCGCTCCTCATCTTGAAGGTCCATCTCCAATGTAGGTCCTCTCTCCAATAGATGTATCATGGAGACAATAAGAACAAGACAACAATGAAAGAATGACCCATCCCATATGCATATGTGAGGATAGCTCAAAGGGAAGGAGTGCACCTTAATGATATTCTCGCGAAAGTTGGTGTTGCACATCATGTATGCCTTCGCATGACCACGTTGTCGCATGACGGCACCGCCTTGTGAATCTTTCAAAATGAAAGAACATGACAAACACTCGGAAAAACAAATGAGGTTAGCGTGAATGCAAAACCTAGCATTCGTGAGGGAAAATACCCAACAAGTGCTTGCATCATTCTTATCATAAGAAAGGACAAGGTAATGTGGCATGGCATGTAAGCATATGATGTGATAACAACCAAAGGCATTAGGCTCAAACAAGCAGGCATGCATCACAAGTATGGTGTCCAAGTCTCCAAGATCAACAAACATAGCATTGTTGCACTCAATACAAGTGATGAGAGATGCAACTAGTGGAGACAAATGACAATGATCAATGTGAATCATGTGGATAGCATGAACATATATGCCATCAATCCAAGAAAGCAAGTAAGAGTGGAACATGGGTGATGCAACATAGCAAGCAATCATAGCAATCAAGTCAAACAAGCTAGTAGTGCGAAGATGCAATGTACTAGAGGCAATCATGGCAAGCATGTCATGTGTGCAAATTGTAGGCATGAATAATGCACATGGATAGCACAAGCATGTAAGCAAGATATGAGCAAAATAGGATCAATGTATTGGCGAGAGGCCATATGTAGATAGCAATAGGGCATCATGACTCTCCCAACACAAGAATCAACAATAGCATGGGGCACAAAGAAATCATGGTAGTAGCTACAAGTATCTCCACCAAGCATGCAAATACACATATAAGTAGCATAATGGTGAATCATGTGTAAAGGCAAGCAAGGGTCACAATTGCATGGCAAAGTCATAGCAAGAGGCATAACATGCAAAGTGAACACGATAGTATAGGCATAATGTGATAAGTGGCAAATAGCCCATAGCCGTGTGAGAGCCAAGTAAAAGAGATGCGCGTAGTGGTTGCACAAAGAGAATGGTGGTAAGGAGATTCCACGGAATCCCAAGTCATCGTTGCTCTCAAGAGCTCGTTTTGTCAACTCATGGGATTGTGAGGTTGACAAATGTTCATGAGTACCTACACAAAGTAAAGACAAAAGGAAAATTGTGTGTGCGTGGTATATGTACACATCATCCATCATGATGCGCACGTGCATGTGTTGGTTAGCACAAAATAGCCAATGCTCAAATAAATGTGATGCGCACGTGCGTGCGTGATATAGAAACATGTCATCCATCATGAGAGGTTTGTTGTTATGTATAGCATAATGGAGACTCGAATTGTGTAATGCATCACAAGAAATATGAGCATTGTTATTCATGGAATGCATATGGTGCACACAATCATGGTAATCATGCAAGGTATGGAATGCATCAAAGTCTCCTAGTATGTATGAGGAAACTATAGGGGTCTCCTCATGAGCATCAATGGAAACATCACATGGAGAATATTGACAACATCCAAAACAATGCATATTTGGAACAATGTGTTCATGGCATGGCATAATAGATGAATTGCACAAATCATGTAAAGGAAGCATTGCAATATCATCGCAAGAGAAACACAAGCCAATGACCATCATCTTGTCATCTATGCCACAAGTGCAAATAGGATTTACTTTAATGGGACATGCATAGTTACTATGTTGAAATTGAAATGATGCAATATGGGAGATCTCACTCATAGCCTATGACAAGCTCAAAGGATTATCAAACATGATGTGACCAAAAGAATTTTCACATGATATCCTATGGAGCATAGCATCACAAATAGGCAACTCAACATGCTCATCATCATATTCATCATAAATAGGTAAGTCAAGACATGAGGAAGTTGCACTAGCATGAAGCATAGTCATAGGTGAATCAACATCATGCAAGCAATCATTGGTAAGATAGTCCACAAGTGGGACGAAAGAAGCACCATCACCTATGTTACCTTTAGAGCTCCACTCATGTGTTGTAGGTGAGGTTACAACTTGATGGTACCATGTGGGGGGTGCATCTTCTTCCACCATGGCCATCGGGTTGTCCATTGGAGGGACGGACTCGTCGAGGGTAGGCATGTCCTCTTGTAGGAGACCTAGCACCGAAGAAAACACACTCGGAGTAGAGGTTAAGTCGTTAGAAATCATGGTGGCCTCACATGCCCTATCAACTACCTCACTCACTAAGTGTTGTGTCTCACTCACTCCCTCGTGGATGCTCTCACTCGTATGGTTGGTGGAGTCACTCAAATGGCTCTCAACTTCACATAGGAGAAGTGGCATAGTCTCATGTGTGGGGCTAGTGGTGGTCACACTCATCCTCTCAAAGGAAATGCTCTCAGTGTCACATATGATGGAGTCACTCATGTCATTCATGTGGTGGTGGCTCTCCTCACATGGAAATTTGGGCATCTCATGATATATGGGTGTCGGAGAGATGTAGGTGCAAACGTCTCCAAACTCAACTCCTTTCGCCACCTCATCCATAACGCCTCCAAAGGTGAATGCCGTAGGGTGGGGCAAATCATCACTCTCCTCCGAGACCAAAGGAAATGTCTCATGTGCGCTCGCGTAGCTTGACTCGGAGTAGTTGTCATATTTGGGCGCCGTCTTCATGTTGTTGAAGAGGTTCATGCTTGTTGCCGTAGTTGAAGGGGATGGCCCTTGATCGACCATCTTGTCGCCGTCTTGATGTGGGGAGCTTCCGAAGATGGAAGTGTCACCCTCGCTCATAGGTGATCGCCTTGAGGATGAAGACGTCGATGTAGGCGAAGATGCCGTACGTCCGAAGGCGAAGATGCCTTGATAGCAGTTGGCGAAGATGCCGAAGTGGTGGTTGTAGCCGTAGCTCCGTCTTGGGTGTGCTTGTCTCGCGGTCTTCTCTTTTGCTCTTGAAACTTGGCCTTGGCGTGATGTAGAGCTTCTTCGGACTTGTAGGTATGCGCTTGTCGAGCATCTTCATGATGATGATGTCGTTGTCGTGCTTGAGATATTGGTAGATGTCTTTCGTCGTCGTCGTGCACATGATGCTTGGAGGTGACTTGCCCTTCATGACGATGTCGATGGTCGCCATGGCGGTGTGGACGTGGAAGACTTGCACTTGCATCATGTTTGCGCTCCGAAGACTTGTGACTTGAACGTCGCCGCCGAGAGGATGACGAAGGGGAAGAAGACTTGTAATCGACCACCAAGTGTCGGAGCTCCCCCATTTGTTTGTTGAAGGAGTCGCACAAGTCGTCGAAGGAAGCCATTGTCCTTGTCTCGTAGTGTCGTAGTTCGATGGCGATGTTGCCCAAGCACTCTTGCATTTCTCATTGTAGTCCGATGTTTTTCGCGTGGATGTCCTTGTTCGCGCCGTCGATGTCGAAGACCGGAGATGAAATGCCTTGCATATCCATCACAAGACGCTAGCAAGTATGAGTGGGAGAAAGAGAAGAACTATACCAAATGTACCTTGACCGATGTTGAAGATGGATCAATGATCACTCAAATGTGGAACAAGGAAATAGCACAATTTGTACCAATTCTTGTCGGTTTCTCACACCTACACAAGTAAAGCTTATGGTGGAGCTCGGTGAGGATAGTGGCACAAAAATTTGAAGCGAAATGTTAGCAAGACTCAATAATGTTGAAAAAGATTCACAAATTTGCAAATGCAACAAGTAGACCAATAGCAAGATGGGTGGCACGCGGAAACACACGCACGGATAGATAAATGTGGTTGTGCAGCCAAGGATTGAGCGAAAAATGTGGAATCCACGGAAAATGCTCTTGTCGCACAACACTAGAGAGACGCTAGCCGATTGCTCAATAGGCGGATACGAACTTGTGCACTCCTATATGAGACAAAATGTAGCGACTTCCTATCACAAGTATGCTATGTATATGATGTTCCGGTGCTTTTAGCACAAGATGATCCAAGATGATCAAGTATGATATCATATGATGCGATGCTATGTCTCTTGCTTACAAGCTTCTTTGTCTTTCTCTTTTTGCTTAAAAGCTTTATTCTCTTTTTTTTGTATGGCCACGATGCGAAATGCACAAAACGAGATAGCAATTGTGTATATGCGGGAACAATCTTGTGACACAAGGGATGATATGATGATACCACGATAATATGGTATGTATACAATGGAAGGGCGGATCGATGATCACTAATGTGCACAAGTAACGTTGCCGGCAATACTCAAAGGCTAGTCTCGATAGGCAAGTGACGCAAAATGGGCTAGGGGTTAACAATGCAATTGCAAGGGGAAAATACAATGATGTCGTCGAGGTTACCGTCCGAGTCGATGATGAGAGGCGGTGTTCTTGATGTAGACCCGTTCCTAATTAGCCGAAACACCTTAGGAAACGGAAAAACCACAACTCAAAATCTCAAGGACAAATGTCAAATGGTGGTAGCGGACAAGCGGTGGTGGTTGCGGAATTGTTGGTGGAAACCCGGTCAAAATGGGTTATGGTGGTGAAAGTGTAAGATGGGCTATACACGGTGTCGGAGTTGAAGTCACGGTCCCTAAGTAGCCGAAACACCTTAGGAGACACAAGCCACAACTCAAACAAGCTCGAACAAAATTGGGTTAAGTTTGGTTGGCTATGTATAATGGGCAATGGGTATGCGGAAGTGGTGGTGGTGGTTGATGTAGAAGCAATGGTCCCTAAGTAGCCCAAACACCTTAGGAGACTCAAATCACTACTCAAGCAACCACAAATGCTATGGGGGACAAAATGGTTAGGTTGCGGAAGTCGGTGGTGGTGTAGCGGATGATGTGGTGGAAGCCCTAGGCAAAGATGCCAAAATTCCAAAAATATGATGGAGTCAAATGATTATTGTGGTATTTTTGTGTTATGGGGGATGTCAAGAGCTTCAAAACGAGCTCAAGAACGTCGAAATCGGAGTTCGGATGAATTAGTTATGGACAAAACGGTGAAACATGGGTGACTGAATTCCCAGGGGTCGGACATCCGGCGTCGGGTCCGGATTTCCGGGACCGGATGTCCAGAAACTTGCGCGATTTTTCCCTCCAGGAGCCGGATGTCCGGCCCGATGGCCCGGATGTCCGGCCAGTGGCCCGGATGTCCAGCCCAAAGATCCCATATCTGAATCCGGACGAACTTTTCGAATTGTGGGCGGAAATTGATGATTTGGGGCTCAAAATTTGAGAGATTTTGTGGAGGAAAGATGGGGAGAAGTGGGGGAAAGCTAGATCCACTTGAAACCAAGCAAATCCACGGATCAAAATCAACAAAATCTCATCAAACCAACAGATCACAAAAAAAATTTGGGGCTATTTTTGGTGGGGAATTTTCGAATTTGGGGAAGAACACAACAAAACAAGGCTGGAAAACGTTGGGGAGGCTCCAAATTCGTGAGAAACCGTGGCTCGTGATACAATATGATGTAGGGTGGAACCCTAGATGGCCGATCTTTCACGAAATGGAGGGGATCCCACGATGAACACGAAGAACACGAGAGGGGAACACGAGGGGAAACACGAGAGAATCACTCAAACCAACAAGAACAAGTCGCACATAAGCTAGATCCTCGAAACACAAAGAGATACAAGATCCATGATCAACAAGGGAAGATACAAGTAGCAGTAGTCTTCTCCGTGAGGAGGTCTTGGTATCCCGTAGGATCTTCTCCGCACAGGTCTTGAATCCGTGTGGATCTTCTCCGTGGAGGGGCCGCAGTCACTCCCAAGGAGATGAACCACTAGTGGATGAGCAAAGCTCTATCTCAAATGAGCTAAACCTAAGCTAACTGATGTAGGGTGGAACCCTAATCAGCAGATCTTTCACGTTTTGGAGAGTGTCCCACGATGAACACAGAGAACACAAGGAGGAAAACGGGGAAAACACGAGAGGAAACACTCAAATCAACACGAAGATGATCACACAAGTGCTAGATCCACGATACATAGTGTGATACATGGTCCAAAGTCAACGTCGGTGGTACAAGGGTAGTCTTCTCCGTGAGGAGGTCTTGATTATCCCGTAGGATCTTCCCCGATGTGGAGACCTTGAATCCGTAGTGGATCTTCTCCGTAGAGGCACACGGTCTAGTGGGAGAAATCCACACAAGTCTGAAAAATGAGCTATCCAATAGCTAACCCTAAACGGAATGGGAAAGGAAGTATATATAGTATACGGGGCGAATGGGTACACGGGCCTCGGCCCAGGGGATGCACGCAGGCAAATCAGGGGCCGGACGTCCGGGCGTCGGGCCGGATGTCCAGGGCTTCGCGGGGCGCCGGATGTCCGGGGTGAGGAGCCTGATGTCCGGGCTGGAGCAGTCTGGTCTCGGGTGCTCTCTGGACAGAGGCGCCGGATTTCCGGGCCCGAGGCCGGATGTCCGGGCCATGCTTGGCCGGATGTCCGGGCCCTGGCCGGATGTCCGGGCCCTGGCCGGATGTCCGGGCCCTATAGCTTCTGTTGCAGGTGGCTTTCTGGAGTTGATCGTCAAGGGGCCGGATGTCCGGGCCAGGGGGGCGGATGTCCAGGGCCTGGAGCTTCCTTCTGCCCTTCTTGATGCATCACCTCGTCCGTGAACTTGGGGACTTGTCCATCTTCACGCCCTTCTCCAATGTGGTCTTCATCACACCTGAGCACACAAAGCACATCCGTTTGAGGTAGCAACCATGTCTCGCAAGATTCGTATGGAAGTAGGGCTTGGAGTGACGTCACCTCGGTCTCGAGAGCTCTAGCACGAGCACGAGTCATTGGTCCTTGAGGCACTTGAGGAGGTGAAGGAGGGTCCATGGGGATGACCTCGGGATGCTCCGCATCATCTCCCCTCCCTTGGGAAAGATCCGACCTCGGATCGAAATCTTCATCACCATGGAAAGGACAGAGATCCTTGACATTGAAGGTGTCGCTCACGGAGTACTTGTCTCGCGGGATGTCGATCTTGTGGGCATTGTCGTTGTAGCGAGCTAGCACCTTGAGGGTCCGTCGGCGCGAGGTAGAAGTTTGGACTTGCGCTCGTGTGAGAAGCGGTCCTTGCGAAGATGAAGCCAAACAAGATCTCCCGGTTGGAACACCATTGGTGCCTTGTTGACGTTGAGCTTGGTGGCGAGACGCTGGACTTGTCGCTCGATCATTGCCCTTGTATCTTCGTGCACCCTCTTGAGATAGCTCGCACGTGCACTTGCGTCCATGTTGACGCGCTCTTGTAAAGGTAGAGGTAGAATGTCCAAAGGTGACAACGGGTTGAAGCCGTAGACAACCTCGAATGGCGACTTGCCGGTGGTCGAATGTCTTGCGCGGTTGTAGGCGTACTCGGCGATGGGCAAGCAATGCTCCCATTCCCGGACGTTCCTCTTGATCAATACACGAAGAAGAGTGGAAAGCGTGCGGTTCGTCACCTCCGTCTGGCCGTCCGTTTGTGGATGGTACGCCGAAGAAAAGAGTAGCTTGATTCCGAGCTTGGCACATAGTGTTTTCCAAAAGTAACTCAAGAACTTGACGTCCCGGTCCGACACGATCGTTTTGGGCACGCCGTGTAGGCGAAGTATCTCCCTACAAAAGAGAGTGGCAACATGTGAAGCATCGTCGATCTTGTTACAAGGAATGAAGTGAGCCATTTTGGAGAATCTATCTACCACCACAAGCACGGAATCTTTGCCATTTTGAGTCCTAGGCAAGCCAAGTATGAAATCCATGCTTATGTCTTCCCATGGATGATATGGAATAGGAAGGGGCATATAAAGACCATGAGATTGAGCTTTGGACTTAGCTTTGCGGCATGTCGAACATCGGTTGGTGAGGCGTGAGACGTCACGAAGCATCTTGGGCCAAAAATAGTTCTTAGAGAGGGTAGCAAAGGTCTTGTCGCGTCCAAAGTGTCCCATGAGTCCTCCTCCAAGAGATTCCTGCAAAAGGAGCAAACGAAGCGAAGACTCGGGAATGCAAAGTTTGTTAGCTCTCATAAGATATCCATCCTTGATGTAGTAATGTTCCCAAGAAGTGTGAGTCAAGCACTTAGCATAGGCATTAGCAAAGAAAGGATCATGCTTATATAAATCTTTAATATGCTCAAAGCCAATCACATGCAACTCAAGTTGTGTTACAAGCATGCATTTGCGGGAAAGCGCGTCCGCGACAACATTTTCTTTGCCCTTGATGTATTTGATGACATAGGGGAAAGACTCAATGAACTCACTCCATTTAGCATGACGCTTGTTCAACTTAGTTTGACCTTTGAGATACTTTAGTGTCTCATGGTCCGTATGAAGAATGAATTCATGAGGTCTAAGATAGTGTTCCCAAACACGTAAAACTCTCACCAAGGCATAAAGCTCTATATCATAGATGGGATAGTTAAGTTGCGCTCCCGATAGCTTCTCGCTAAAGTACGCAATTGGGCGCTTCTCTTGCATTAGCACGCCACCTATGCCGGTACCACTAGCATCACAATGAATCTCAAACGGTTTGTCAAAGTTTGGTAGGGCTAGAAGTGGTGCGTGCGTGAGCAAGCTCTTAAGCTCAGTGAACGCGGTGTCTTGCAAAGGACCCCAAATGAAGGGTGCGTTCTTCTTGCTCAAAGCGTGTAGAGGCATAGCAATGGTGCTAAAGTCCTTCACAAAACGTCGATAGAAACCAGCTAGACCAAGGAAACTACGCACTTGCATGAGATTCTTTGGTTGAGGCCAAGTTTTAATTGCTTCAATTTTAGTTTCATCAACGTGAACACCTTGAGAAGAAACGACAAATCTTAGAAAGACAACCTTGTCAACGCCAAAAGTGCATTTCTCCATATTAGCATATAATTGTTGTTTGCGAAGTGCTTGCAAAACTAGTTGGACATGGTCAACATGTTCTTCAAGCGACTTGCTAAAGATGAGAATGTCATCAAAGTAAACCACTACAAAGACGCCTATATAGGGTCGGAGAACAAAATGCATGAGACGCACGAATGTGCCGGGTGCTTCCGATAAGCCCATTGGCATAACAAGCCACTCGTATAACCCAAACTTGGTTTTGAAAGTTGTTTTCCATTCATCACCCTCTTGAATGCGAATTTGGTAGTAACCACTTTTAAGATCAATTTTTGAAAAGATGGTGGCACCACATAATTCATCAAGCATGTCATCTAGACGAGGAATAGGGTGACGGTATCTAACGGTGATAGCGTTTATCGGACGACAATCGGAACACATGCCAAAACTTCCATCTTTCTTAGGCACGAGGATAACGGGAACGGCACAAGGGCTTAAGCTTTCACGTACATGACCTTTGTCGATGAGTTTTTGCACTTGCCGTTGTATCTCCTTTGTTTCCTCAGGGTTGACGCGATACGGAGCCTTGTTTGGAAGTGGTGCACCGGGTACGAGGTCGATGCGGTGTTCTATTCCGCGAAGTGGAGGTAGACCCGGAGGTAGCTCATCGGGAAAGACGTCCGAGAATTCTTCTCTCATCTCACGTTTTGTGGCAAATAGGACTAGTTGCTTCTTGTCGCTCATCGTGGAGGCGCTCATATTTGGCTTGTGGCTCTCGCTCTCTTTTTGGTGGCTCGCTCTCTCACCATTCTCTCCACGATGGTTGGTAGGTAAAAGCTTGTCGGCGGCTACTTGACTTGGAGTCATTGGTCGGAGTACGAATTCCTTGCCCTTCATCTTGAAATGATAGTGATTTGTCCGTCCATTGTGTGTGACTCCACACGATCATATTGCCATGGACGTCCAAGAATAAGGTGGCACACGGACATGGGTATCACATCACATTCGAGAGTGTCCTCGTAGGCGCCAATCTTGAAAGAGACTTGCACGGTGTGCTCGACTCGAAGAATTCCGGCGTCGTTGAGCCACTCGACCTTGTAGGGGTGAGGATGCTTCGTCTTGACCAAATGAAGCTTGTCGCATAGCTCTTCGCTTGCCAAGTTGCGGCAACTTCCTCCATCGATGATAACCTTGACGGAGCGTCCATTGATGCCGGCCTTTGTATGAAAAATGTGACATCGTTGGTCGTCATCTTGTTGATGTTGGAGTGTCAATACTTTGGAGACAACAAGGTCGGGACTTGAGTCATTGGCGCAAAACACTGATGGTCTTCTTCTTCATTCACTTGTCGATGCATAGCAACATGCTCAAGTGCTTCCATCTCACCATCGCTCATGGAGTCATAAGATCCGTCGTCGTTGATGATCATGGTGCGAACGGTCTTGCACTCAAATGACTTGTGGCCTCGTCCTTGGCACTTGAAGCATTTGATGGATCTCGTCTTGTTATTGTCTTCGGTTGGAGTTGTAGTTGAGGAAGATCTTGGCTTGAAGTTGTTGGTAGAAGGTGGACGACTGGATGTAGGCGCATTCTTGTAGCTTGACTTGTCGCCTAAGTTTGTAGAAGGCTTGGTAGAGGTAGGAGTAGTAGCCGAAGTCGTTGAAGCTTGGTTGTAGGAGCCGAAGTTCTTGGAGTTGAACTTGGAGTACTTGTAATCCTCTTGAACTTGTCGCTCCGCTTTGGTTGCTTGATGTACTAGCTCGAGAAGATTGTTGTATGGTTGGAAGTCCGCAATCTTCTTGATGGGATAGTTGAGTCCATTCAAGAATCTCGCCATGGTTTGCTCTTCATCTTCCGTGATGTTTGCTCGTATCATAGCAATCTCCATCTCCTTGTAGTACTCTTCAACGGACTTGGTACCTTGCTTGAGGAGTTGTAGCTTCTTGAACAAGTCACGATTGTAGTGGGTAGGCACAAAGCGTGCTCTCATGACTTCCTTTATTTGAGCCCAAGTGGTGATAGGAGGTTCGCCTTTTGCTTCTCTTCTCTCTATAATTTGCTCCCACCAAATGAGAATATAGTCCTGGAACTCAAGGCATGCCATTGCGATCTTCTTCTCTTCATCGAAGTTGTGAAGGCGAAAGATCTTGTCAACCTTCAATGCCCGTGAGAGATAGTCTTCGGGATCAATGCTTCCGGAGAACTTTGGCATGGTGAACTTGAGCTTGCCATAGCGATGCTCATCGTTGTTTCCTTGCCTATTGGGAGGGCGATCTCGATTTTGGCGGTTTGCCATATCTTGTTGCTCTTGTTGATGTAGATGTTCTTGTTGGAGTTGATGTTCTTGTTGGTGTTGTTGCTCTTGCCGCGCTTGAGGAGGAGCTTCTTCTTGCATTCTTGCTTGATGGCGCCTCTCTTGCATCTCATCGCGAAGGAAATCCTCTTCTTGACGAGTGTGTCGAGTGCAAGCTGCCACATTGCGATGTGCATCTTGTAAAGCACGTTGCGCCTCCATAGCTTGAGCTTCTCGACGTTGTTGTGCCTGGCGGTTAGCCTCGGCATCTTGTTCTTCTTGATATTGACGTGCTCGCTCTTGTTGTTGTTGGCGTAGTCGTTGCCGTTCTTGTGCTTGCTCAAGTGTAGCTTGGTTTTGACGACGTCGACTTTCGTGGTCGTCGAATAGCTCTTGTGAACTCTTGTCATGTATAGGCTGCCGGTGTTCGTGTCGAGCTTGACGTGCGGCTTGATGAAGAGTGTTGGACGTAGGTGTACTTGAGTCTTGCGTGGAGTCGGAGTGTCGACTTGAGCGGCTTCGTCTTTGAGATGATGTTGAGGAAGAACGTCGGTTGATTATCAATGTCCGGAGCTCATTGTATTGAGTAGTCATGTTGGTGTTGATGGTGTCGAATTGTTCTTTTGTCCTTGCTTCAAATTGGCGCGCGTCCTCGGCGACTTGACCAATGTACTCACGCATAGCTTCACTCTCTTGGTGTAGAGCTCGTTGAACACCGAAAAGATGTAGTTTGGTGACGTAGTTGTTCGCTTCTTAAGGATCGTCGAAGATCGGGTTGGAAGATGTACTTGGCCTATCCATCATCACAAGCAAGTATGTGAGTGGGAGAAAGGAGAAGACAATATCAATGTACCTTAACCAAGGTTGAAAATGGATCAATGATCACTCGATAATGTAACCCTCAAATAGCACTATTGGTATCACTTCGTGTCGATTCTCAGACCTACACAAGTAAAGCTTTGAGAGGAGCTTGGTTAGGATGTGGCACAAATTCAATGCAATCGTCAAATTGACTCAATGATGTTGAAAATGGTTCACAATTTGCTCATGCAACAAGTAGATCACTAGCAAAGGTAGAACACGGAACACACGCATAGATAGATAAATGTGGTTGTGCAACCAAGGGTGAGCGAAAATGTGGAAAACCATGGAAAATTCTCGTGTTGCACAACACTAGAGAGACGCTAACCGATTGCTTAATAGGCGGATATGCACTTGTGCACGACCTATAAGAGGCAAAACGTAACGACTATCTATCACAAGTATGCTATGAGTGTATGATGTGCCGATGCTTGAGCACAAGATGAAGTTGCTATGATGTATGATCTCTTTTGATGCAATGGCGTATGATGCTATTGTCTTTTGCTTTGGTTGGCTCGTTTGCTTAGAAGCTTGTGATCTCTTTCTTTGGGTACTTATGCATGCTTCGCGGATCAAGGTAGCTATTGTGTATGCGGTACACTCTTGTGTCACACGGAGATATGCAAGATACCAAGATGATGTGGTGTTACTCACAATGATGTAGTATGCAATATCTATGACTATCACTAATGTGCACAAGTGGCGTGGCCCTGAAATACTCAAATGGCTAGTCTCAATGGGAAAGCTACGCAAAGATGGTTCATAGGGTGACAATGCAATTGCAAGGTAGAATGAACAAAGTGTCGTCGATGTTACCGTCCTTGCCGAAGTTGAGGGGTGGTGTTGTCGATGTCTTGCCGTTCCAAGGTAGCCTAAACATCCAAGGAAACGGTGAAACCACAACTCAAGTATCCAAGGCAAATGGAGACAAACTTTTCAAACTCGTAGCGGGTAAGCGATGGTGGTTGCGGAAATGGTGGTGGTGTGCGGAAGGATGGGTGGGTTACCGAACGAAAATGGCTGTGGGGGAATGAAAGGTGGAGTGGAGTGGTGGAAAAGTGGCTGCGGGAGGTCGGATGTCCGGGCCAGGTGCCGGATGTCCGGGCCAGGCCGGATGTCCGGGGTGCCCGAGGCCAGGAAGAACTCCTTGCAATCGGTGATTTTGGGGCCAAAATTCGTCGGATTTTGCGGATGAAAATTGGGGAAAAGTGGAGGAAAGCTAGATCCACACGTGGCACAGCAAATCCATGGAACAAAGTCAACAAAATCTTGTCAAATCAACAGATCACAAAAAAAATTTGGGGCTCTTTTTGTGGGGAATTTTTCGAAATTGGGAAGAACACAACAAAAACAAGATAGAAGACAGGGTGTGGGGCTCCAAAATCGTGATCAACCTTGCTCTTGATACCAAGATGATGTAGGGTGGAACCCTAATCAGCGGATCTTTCACGTTTTGGAGAGTGTCCCACGATGAACACAGAGAACACAAGGAGGAAAACGGGGAAAACACGAGAGGAAACACTCAAATCAACACGAAGATGATCACACAAGTGCTAGATCCACGATACATAGTGCGATACACGGTCCAAAGTCAACGTCGGTGGTACAAGGGTAGTCTTCTCCGTGAGGAGGTCTTGATTATCCCGTTGGATCTTCCCCGATGTGGAGGCCTTGAATCCGTAGTGGATCTTCTGCGTAGAGGCACACGGTCTCATGGGAGAAATCCACACAAGTCTGAGAAATGAGCTATCCAACAGCTAACCCTAAACGGAATGGGAAAGGAAGTATATATAGTATACGGGGCGAATGGGTACACGGGCCTCGGCCCAGGGGATGCACGCAGGCAAATCAGGGGCCGGACGTCCGGGCGTCGGGCCAGATGTCCGGGGTTTCGCGGGGCGCCGGATGTCCGGGGTAAGGAGCTGGATGTCCGGGCTGGAGCGGTCTGGTCTCGGGTGCTCTCTGGACAGAGGCGCCGGATTTCCGGGCCCGAGGCCGGATGTCGGGGCCATGCTTGGCCGGATGTCCGGGCCCTGTAGCTTCTGCTGCAGGTGGCTTTCTGGAGTTGATCGTCCAGGGGCCGGATGTCCGGGCCAGGGGGCCGGATGTCCAGGGCCTGGAGCTTCCTTCTGCCCTTCTTGATGCATCACCTCGTCCGTGAACTTGGGGACTTGTCCATCTTCACGCCCTTCTCCAATGTGGTCTTCATCACACCTGAGCACACAAAGCACATCCGTTTGAGGTAGCAACCATGTCTCGCAAGATTCGTATGGAAGTAGGGCTAGGAGTGACGTCACCTCGGTCTCGAGAGCTCTAGCACGAGAACGAGTCATTGGTCCTTGAGGCACTTGAGGAGGTGAAGGAGGGTCCATGAGGATGACCTCGGGATGCTCCGCATCACTAACCCTCAAATGGAGGAGGGGGAGGAGTATATATAGTCTAGGTCCTCGAAGGGGTAAGTTGGAGAGGGATACATGGGCCTCAGGCCCGTCTCTACGCGCAGGTAGGTGCCGGATGTCCGGGCCGGGGGCCGGATGTCCGGCGGCTCGCGAGGAGCCGGATGTCCGGGCTGAGCGTGGCCGGCTTCGGTAGCCTTCTGTGATGAGGGGCCGGATGTCCGGGGCTTCGGGCGGAGCCGGATGTCCGGGGCATGGGGCCGGATGTCCGGGCTGGCGGGGCTCGCTTCTGTGAAGGTGCGACTGATGTCCGGGCCTGGGGGCTGGATGTCCGGGGCCTGTAGGTGTTGGCCCTTCTTCCTTCTCTCCCTCGCACACTTGGCCTTGGTCCTTGGGCTCTCCATGGGTGTTCCTGAGCATGCACAAGGTCCGCGCTTAAAGTAGCATCCATGTCTCGCGAGAAAGGAAAGGGGAAGCATCGAGGAATGGGATCACCTTGCGTCCAAATGGTGTACATGGGGATGAGCGAAGGATGCTCCGCATCACAAGGCATTTCATCTCCGGTCTTCGACATTGACGGCGCGAACAATGACATCCACGCGAAAACCATCGGGCTACAACGAGAAATGCAAGAGTGCTTGGGCAACATCGCCATCGAACTACAACACTCCGAGACAAGGACAATGGCTTCCTTCGACGACTTGTGCGACTCCTTCAACAAACAAATGGCGGAGCTCCGACACTTGGTGGTCGATTACAAGTCTTCTTCCCCTTCGTCATCCTCTCGGCGGCGACGTTCAAGTCACAAGTCTTCGGAGCGCAAACATGATGCAAGTGCAAGTCTTCCATGTCCACACCGCCATGGCTACCATCGACATCATCATGAAGGGCAAGTCACCTCCAAGCATCATGTGCACGACAACGACGAACGACATCTACCAAGAGCTCAAGCACGACAACGGCATCATCATCATGAAGATGCTCGACAAGCGCATACCTACAAGTCCGAAGACTCTCTACTTCACGCCAAGCCCAAGCTTCAAGAGAACATAAGAAGACCGCGAGACAAGCATACCCAAGACGGAGCTACGGCTACAACCACCACTTCGGCATCTTCGCCAAGCGCTATCAAGGCATCTTCGCCTTCGGACGTACGGCATCTTCGCCTACTTCCCATGAGTTCGCCTACATTGACATCTCCAACTACAAGGCGACCACCTACGAGCAAGGGCGACTCTTCCATCTTCGGAAGCTCCCCCCATCAAGACGGCGACAAGATGTTCGAGCAAGGGCCATCCCCTTCGACCAAGGCGACGAGCATGAACCTCTTCAACAACATGAAGACGGCGCCCAAATATGACTACTACTCCGAGTCAAGCTACGCGAGTGCACATGAGTCCTCTTTGATCTCGGAGGAGAGTGATGATTTGCCACCTCCTACGGCATTCATCTTTGGAGGCATTATGGATGAGGAGACGATTGGAGTTGAGCATGGAGACATTTGCACCTACATCTCTCCGACACCCACATATGACGAGATGCCCCAATTTCCATGTGAGGAGCGCCACCACCACATGAGTGACATGAGTGAATCAACCATATGTGACATTGAGTGCATTTCCTATGAGAGGATGAGTGTGACCACCACTAGCCACACACATGAGAGCATGCCACACATCCTATGTGAGGTTGAGAGCCATTTGAGTGACTCGACCAACCATACGAGTGAGAGCATCCAAGAGGGAGTGAGTGAGACACACCACTTAGTGAGTGAGGTAGTTGAGAGGGCATGTTAGGCCACTATGATTTCTAACGACTTAACCTCTACTCCAAGTGTGTTTTCTTTGGTGCTAGGTCTCCTACATGACGACGCGCCAATCCTCGACGAGTCCATCCCGCCAATGGAAAACCCGATGGCCATGGTGGAAGAAGATGCACCCCCCACATCGTACCATCAAGTTGCAACCTCACCTACAACACATGAGCGGAGCTCTAAAGGTAATATAGGTGATGGTGCTTCTTTCGTCCCACTTGTGGACTTTCTTGAGAATGATTGCTTGCATGATGTTGACACACCTATCACCATGCATCATGCTAGTGCAAATTCTTCATGTCATGACTTACCCATTTATGATGAATATGATGATGAGCATGTTGAGTTGCCTAGTTGTGATGCTATGCTCCATAGGATATCATGTGAAAATTCTTTTGGTCACATCATGTTTGAGAATCCTTTAAACTTTTCATATGCTATGAGTGAGATCTTCCATATTGCATCATTTCAATCTCGACATAGTACCTATGCATGCCCCATTAAAGTAAATCCTATTTGCACTTGTGGCATAGATGACAAGATGATGGTCATTGGCTTGTGTTTCTCTTGCGATGATATTTCCATGCTCCCTTTACATAATTTGCGCAATTCATCTACTATGCCATGCCATGAAAACATTGTTCCAAATATGCTTTCCTTTGGATGTTGTCAATATTCTCCATGCGATGTTTCCATTGATGCTCATGAGGACACCCCCATAGTTTCCTCATGCATACTAGGAGATCTTGATGCATTCCATACTTTGCATAGTTCCCATAATTGTGTGCACCATATGCATTCCATGAATAACAATGCTCTACCTACTTGTCATGATGCATTACACAATTTGAGTCTCCATTATGCTATACATAACAACAAACCTCTCATGATGGATGACATGTTTCTATATCACGCATCTCATTTATTTGAGCATTGGCTATTTTGTGCTAACCAACACATGCACGTGCGCATCATGATGGATGATGTGTACATATACCACGCACACACAATTTTCCTTTTGTCTTTGCTTTGTGTAGGTACTCATGAACATTTGTCAACCTCACAATCCCATGAGTTGACAAAACGAGCTCTTGAGAGCAACGATGACTTGGGATTCCGTGGAATCTCCTTACCACCATTCTCTTCGCGCAACCACTACGCGCATCTCTTTTACTTGGCTCTCACACGGCTATGGGCTATTTGCCACTTATCACATTATGCCCATACTATCGTGTTCACGTTGCATGTTATGCCTCTTGCTATGACTTTGCCATGCAATTGTGACCCTTGCTTGCCTTTACACATGATTCACCATTATGCTACTTATATGTGTATTTGCATGCTTGGTGGAGATACTTGTAGCTACTACCATGATTTCTTTGTGCCCCATTGATGAGGACATCACTAACAAGGTTACACCCACAGCTCCAACTGACACATATACAGGACCAATTACTAGAGCTCGCGCACGCCAATTAAATTACCAGGTACTTTTGTTTCTTGGTAATGATCTAATGTTCATGAGAATATGATGCTGCCTAAATTGGATACATTTGTTTTGCTTACAAATGAAGGGCCTAGCTTGGACAAGAAGGATGAACATTGGAGCAAGATCAAGCATGGAGATGATGGCATGCGCAAGGGGAACAAGAATGGCGTTTCAATTGATGATTTCAGGACTTTGAAGCCACCATAATGAGTGCGAGAAGCCTTGGACGAAATATACAAGATGCCACTTCATAAATTTTGTCCAGAGGCTATTATAGGTGCTGCGTCACCTTATTATTGGGCCAGGCCCATGTAATTTCGAAATACTTGAGTATAGGCTGTTTTTGGAGTCCGTATGTGTGGGGAAACAAGAGTTAGGGTTGGTTTCGGACCCCTTCACCAAGGGCCACGAAATTCCCCCCTCTTTCCCTCATATATACAGCCCTTAGGGCGTCGTTTAGACTTTGGGTTTTGTTTAGATTAAAAGTTCGCCATAGCTGCAACTTCGCGTACTTCGTTTGTGTTCAACGACCAGACAAAGGCGTCACAGAACCCCACTTGATCAATAAAGCTTTCCTCTTGAATTCGCAATATCCAGATTGCAATCTCAGCTTCTTGCTTGTTCTTCGTTTGCCTGCAGGAAACAGACTTTCGTGGTCAGGTTGATCATGCTCCGGCGTGGTCAATAACCTCTCGGAGTTGGTTTAGCGATTGCTAAGGCGCGACGTCCACGCACGTTCGTAGTCGGATCGTCAAAGTCGACTTCATCCAAACGATAGCCACCATTTCATCGAAAGACGGGACACCTTTGCCTCTATCACCCATGCTATTGTTGATTCTTGTGTTGGGAGAGTCATGATACTCCATTGCTATTTACATAGGACTTCTTGCCACCACAATGATGATACTTTGCCCATACCTTGCTTTCATGCTTGTGATATGCCATGTGCATTATTCATGCCTCCTATTTGCACACATGCCATGATTGCCATGATTACTTCTAGTATGTTGCATCTTTTCACTACTAGCTTGTTTGACTTGATTGCTATGATTGCTTGCTATGTTGCATCACCCATGTTCCACTCTTACTTGCTTTCTTGGGTTGATGACATATATGTTCTTGCCAGTCACATGATATATCTTGATAGAGGCAAAGGTGTCCCGTCTTTCGATGAGATGGTGGCTATCGTTTGGATGAAGTCGACTTTGACGATCTGACTACGAACGTGCGTGGACGTCGTGCCTTAGCAACCGCTAAACCAACTCCGAGAGGTTATTGACCATGCCGGAGCACGATCAACCTTACCACGAAGGTCTGTTTCCTGCAGGCAAACGAAGAACAAGCAAGAAACTGAGATTGCAATCTGGATATTGCGAATTCAAGAGGAAAGCTTTATTGATCAAGTGGGGTTCTGTGACGTCTTGGTCTGGTCGTTGAACACAAACGAAGTACGCGAAGTTGCAGCTATGGCGAACTTTAATCTAAACAAAACCCAAAGTCTAAACGACGCCCTAAGGGCTGTATATATGAGGGAAAGAGGGGGGAATTTCGTGGCCCTTGGTGGAGGGGTCCGAAACCAACCCTAACTCTTGTTTCCCCAAACATACGGACTCTAAAAACAGCATATACTCAAGTATTTCAAAATTACATGGGCCTGGCCCAATAATAAGGTGACGCAGCACCTATAATAGCCTCTGGACGAAATTTATGAAGTGGCATCTTGTATATTTCGTCCAAGGCTTCTCGCACTCATTATGGTGGCTTCAAAGTCCTAAAATCATCAATTGAAACTCCATTCTTGTTCCCCTTGCGCATGCCATCATCTCCATGCTTGATCTTGCTCCAATGTTCATCCTTCTTGTCCAAGCTAGGCCCTTCATTTGTAAGCAAGACAAATGTATCCAATTTAGGCAGCATCATATTCTCATGAACATTAGATTCATTACCAAGAAACGAAAGTACCTGGTAATTTAATTGGCGTGCGCGAGCTCTAGTAATTGGTCTTGTATATGTGTCAGTTGGAGCTGTGGGTGTAACCTTGTTAGTGATGTCCTCATCATCCTCCCCTTCTTGAATTGAAGTCGTCCTCGACGGAAGCTCATCTTCCTCACCCAAGTAAGGCTTCAAATCTGCAATGTTAAATGTGGGACTAACCCCAAAATCTGCAGGCAGCTCAAGTTTATATGCATTATCATTTATTTTCTCTAACACCTTGAAAGGACCATCAGCACGTGGTAGTAGCTTTGACTTTCGCAAATTAGGAAACCTATCCTTACGCAAATGTAACCAAACAAGATCTCCAGGTGCAAAGACAACACGTTTTCTACCCTTATCTCCAACAAGTTTATATTTAGCATTCATGCGCTCAATATTTTCCTTAGTTAACTCATGCATTTTTAAGATCAATTCAGCACGTTGTTTAGCATCAAAATTAACCATCTCCGAAGATGGAAGAGGCAACAAATCAATAGGTGCACGAGGTAGGAAACCATAGACAATTTCAAAAGGGCACATCTTAGTAGTAGAATGCAACGAACGATTATAAGCAAATTCAATATGAGGCAAGCATTCTTCCCACATTTTCTTATTATTCTTCAAAACAGCCCTAAGCATAGTAGACAAAGTTCTGTTGACTACTTCAGTTTGTCCATCAGTTTGGGGTGACAAGTAGTACTAAAAAGCAGTTTAGTCCCCAACTTAGCCCATAAACATCTCCAAAAGTGGCTAAGAAATTTAGTATCACGATCTGAAACAATAGTATTTGGCACACCATGCAAGCGAATAATTTCACAAAAGAACAAATTAGCAACATTAGCAGCATCATCGCTTTTATGACATGGTATAAAGTGTGCCATCTTCGAGAACCTATCCACGACAACAAATATGCTATCCCTCCCCTTCTTTGTTCGCGGTAAACCCAAAACAAAGTGATGTAGGGTGGAACCCTAGATGGCCGATCTTTCACAAAATGGAGGGGATCCCATGAAGAACACGAAGAACACGAGGGGAAATACGAGGAGCAACACGAGAGAATCACTCAAACCAACAAGAACAAGTCACACATATGCTAGATCCTCGAAACACAAAGAGATACAAGATCCATGATCAACAAGGGACGATATGATGTAGGGTGGAACCCTAATCAGCGGATCTATCACGTTTTGGAGAGTATCCCACGATGATCACGGAGAACACAAGGAGGAAAACGGGGGAAACACGAGAGAAAACACTCAAATCAACACGAAGATGATCACACAAGTGCTAGATTCACCATACATAGTCGAGCTACACGATCCAAAGTCAACGTCGGTGGTACAAGGGTAGTCTTCTCCATGAGGAGGTCTTGATTATCCCGTAGGATCTTCCCCGATGTGGAGGCCTTGAATCCGTGGTGGATCTTCTCCGTAGAGGCGCACGGTCTCGTGGGAGAGAATCCACACAAGTCTGAGAAATGAGCTATCCAACAGCTACCTCGAAAGGAGGGAAGCCAACAGGTATATATTACACGAGTAGTCGCCGTCGGGGCGGACGTTCGCTGGTTACCGGACGTCCGGAGGTTCCGGAGGGACCGGACGTCCGGTAATCCTCGGATTTCCGCTATTTAGCTTCTGTAGTCGTTGTCACGGACGTCCGGTGGCTTCCGGTCGTCCGGTCGTCTGGGAGAGGCCGGACGTCCGGTGTCTTCCGGTTGTCCGGTGCCTGGAAGTCGTCGGTCGTCCGGTACAGGCCGGACGTCCGGTGCCTATAGCATCTTCAGCCTTCCTTCTTCTTGTCTCGTGTACTCGTCGGGCCTGTCGTCTTGACCGTTGTGCAGAGCTGTCCCGTGGCCTTTGTCCAAGTACCTGAGTATGCACAGAGTCCCTGATGGAAGTAGAAGCCATGTCTCAAGTGAATCCGAAAGATGTAGAGAGAGGAGCGAAGTCACCTCGGTCTCGAGAGCTCTTGCACGGGCTCGAGTCATTGGTCCTTTGAGCACTTGGTGAGGCGATGGAGGGTCCATGGGGATGACCTTAGGATGCTCCGCATCATCTCCCCTCCCTTGGGAAAGATCCGACCTCGGATCAAAATCTTCATCACCATGGAAAGGAGATAGGTCCTTGACGTTGAAAGTATCGCTCACGGAGTACTTGTCTCGTGGGATGTCGATCTTGTAGGCGTTGTCGTTGTAGCGAGCTAGCACCTTGAAGGGTCCGTCGGCGCGAGGTAGAAGTTTGGACTTGCGCTCGTGTGGGAAGCGGTCCTTGCGAAGATGAAGCCAAACAATATCTCCCGGTTGGAACACCATTGGTGCCTTGTTGACGTTGAGCTTGTTGGCGCGACGTTGGACTTGTCGCTCGATCATTGCCCTTGTATCTTCGTGCACCTTCTTAAGATAGCTTGCTCGTGCACTTGCGTCCATGTTGATGCGCTCTTGTAGGGGTAGAGGTAGAATGTCCAAAGGGGACAACGGGTTGAAGCCGTAGACAACCTCGACTGGTGACTTGCCGGTGGTCGAATGTCTTGCGCGGTTGTAGGTGTACTCGGCGATGGGCAAGCAATGCTCCCATTCCCGGATGTTCCTCTTGATCAACACACGAAGAAGAGTGGAAAGTGCGCGGTTCGTCACCTCCGTCTGGCCGTCCGTTTGTGGATGGTACGCCGAAGAAAAGAGTAGCTTGATTCCGAGCTTGGCACATAGTGTTTTCCAAAAGTAACTCAAGAACTTGACGTCCCGGTCCGAGACGATCGTTTTGGGCACGCCGTGTAGACGAAGTATCTCCCTACAAAAGAGAGTGGCAACATGTGAAGCATCGTCGATCTTGTTACAAGGAATGAAATGAGCCATTTTAGAGAATCTATCTACCACGACAAGCACGGAATCTTTGCCATTTTGAGTCCTAGGCAAGCCAAGTATGAAATCCATGCTTATGTCTTCCCATGGATGGTATGGAATAGGAAGAGGCATGTAAAGACCATGAGATTGAGCTTTGGACTTAGCTTTGCGGCATGTAGAACATCGGTTGGTGAGGCGTGCGACGTCACGAAGCATCTTGGGCTAAAAATAGTTCTTAGAGAGGGTAGCAAACGTCTTGTCGCGTCCAAAGTGTCCCATGAGTCCTCCTCCATGAGATTCCTGCAAAAGGAGCAAGCGAAGCGAAGACTCGGGAATGCAAAGTTTGTTAGCTCTCATAAGATATCCATCCTTGATGTAGTAATGTTCCCAAGAAGTGTGAGTCAAGCATTTAGCATAAGCATTTGCAAAGAAAGGATCATGCTCATATAGATCTTTGATGTGCTCAAAGCCAATCACATTCAACTCAAGTTGTGTTACAAGCATGCATTTGCGGGAAAGCGCGTCCGCCACAACATTTTTTTTGCCCTTGATGTACTTGATGACATAGGGAAAAGACTCAATGAACTCACTCCATTTAGCATGACGCTTGTTCAACTTAGTTTGACCTTTGAGATACTTGAGTGTCTCATGGTCCGTATGAAGAATGAATTCATGAGGTCTAAGATAGTGTTCCCAAACACGTAGAACTCTCACCAAGGCATAAAGTTCTTTATCATAGATGGGATAGTTAAGTTGCGCTCCCGATAGCTTCTCGCTAAAGTACGCAATTGGGCGCTTTTCTTGCATTAGCACGCCACCTATGCCGGTACCACTAGCATCACAATGAATCTCAAACGGTTTGTCAAAGTTTGGTAGGGCTAGAAGTGGTGCGTGCGTGAGCAAGCTCTTAAGTTCATTGAACGCGGTGTCTTGCGAAGGACCCCAAATGAAGGGTGCGTTCTTCTTGCTCAAAGCGTGTAGAGGCATAGCAATGGTGCTAAAGTCCTTCACAAAACGTCGATAGAAACCGGCTAGACCAAGGAAACTACGCACTTGCATGAGATTCGTTGGTTGTGGCCAAGTTTTAATTGCTTCAATTTTTGTTTCATCAACGTGAACACCTTGAGAAGAAACGACAAATCCTAGAAAGACAACCTTGTCAACGCCAAAAGTGCATTTTTCCATATTAGCATATAATTGTTGTTTGCGAAGTGCTTGCAAAACTAGTTGGACATGGTCAACATGTTCTTCAAGCGACTTGCTAAAGACGAGAATGTCATCAAAGTAAACCACTACAAAGACGCCTATATAGGGTCGGAGAACAAAATGCATAAGACGCACGAATGTGACGGGTGCTTCCGATAAGCCCATTGGCATAACAAGCCACTCGTATAACCCAAACTTGGTTTTGAAAGCTGTTTCCCACTCATCACCCTCTTGAATGCGAATTTGGTAGTAACCACTTTTAAGATCAATTTTTGAAAAGATGGTGGCACCACATAATTCATCAAGCATGTCGTCTAAGCGTGGAATAGGGTGACGGTATCTAACGCTGATAGCATTTATCGGACGACAATCGGAACACATGCGAAAACTTCCATCTTTCTTAGGCACGAGGATAACGGGAACGGCACAAGGGCTTAAGCTTTCACGTACATGACCTTTGTCGATGAGTTTTTGCACTTGCCGTTGTATCTCCTTTGTTTCCTCGGGGTTGACGCGGTAGGGAGCCTTGTTTGGAAGTGGAGCACCGGGTACGAGGTCGGTGCGGTGTTCGATTCCGCGAAGTGGAGGTAGACCCGGAGGTAGCTCATCGGGAAAGACGTCCGAGAATTCCTGCAACAATTGAGACAACACAAAAGGTGGAGGTGGTGAAGTGTTAGTAGGTTTGGCTTCCCCTTTGCATAGAAGCACAAGGTGGAAGACGCTCGATGGGTTCTCACACACTTCTCTCATCTCACGTTTGGTGGCAAATAGGACTAGTTGCTTCTTGTCGCTCATCGTGGAGGCGCTCATATTTGGCTTGTGGCTCTCGCTCTCTTTTTGGTGGCTCGCTCTCTCACCATTCTCGCCATGATGGTTGGTAGGTAAAAGCTTGTCGGCGGCTACTTGACTTGGAGTCATTGGTCGGAGTATGAATTCCTTGCCCTTCATCTTGAAATGATAGTGATTTGTCCGTCCATTGTGTGTGACTCCACGATCATATTGCCATGGACGTCCAAGAATAAGGTGGCACACGGACATGGGTATCACATCACATTCGAGAGTGTCCTCGTAGGCGCCAATCTTGAAAGAGACTTGCATGGTGTGCTCGACTCGAAGAATTCCGGCGTCGTTGATCCACTGGACCTTGTAGGGGTGAGGGTGCTTCGTCTTGACCAAATGAAGCTTGTCGCATAGCTCTTCGCTTGCCAAGTTGTGGCAACTTCCTCCATCGATGATAACCTTGACGGAGCGTCCATTGATGCCGGCCTTTGTATGGAAAATGTGACATCGTTGGTCGTCATCTTGTTGATGTTGGAGTGTCAAGACTTTGGAGACAACAAGGTTGGGGCTTGAGTCATTGTCGCAAAACACTTGATGGTCTTCTTCTTCATTCACTTGGCGATGCCTAGCGACATGCTCAAGTGCTTCCATCTCATCATCGCTCATGGAGTCATAAGATCCGTCGTCGTTGATGATCATGGTGCGAACGGTCTTGCACTCAAATGACTTGTGGCCTCGTCCTTGGCACTTGAAGCATTTGATGGAGCTTGTCTTGTTATTGTCTTCGGTTGGAGTTGTAGTTGAGGAAGCTCTTGGCTTGAAGTTGTTGGTATAAGGTGGACGACTCGATATGGTCGCATTCTTGTAGCTTGACTTGTCGCCGAAGTTTGTAGATGGCTTGGTAGAGGTAGGAGGGGTAGCCGAAGTCGTTGACGCTTGGTTGTAGGAGCCGTAGTTCTTGGAGTTGAACTTGGAATACTTGTAGTCCTCTTGAACTTGTCGCTCCGCTTTGGTTGCTTGATGTACTAGCTCGAGGAGATTGTTGTATGGTTGGAAGTTCGCAATCTTCTTGATGGGAAAATTGAGTCCATTCAAGAATCTCGCCATTGTTTGCTCGTCATCTTCCGTGATGTTTGCTCGTATCATAGCAATCTCCATCTCCTTGTAGTACTCTTCAACGGACTTGGTTCCTTGCTTGAGGAGTTGTAGCTTCTTGAACAAGTCGCGGTTGTAGTGTGTAGGCACAAATCTTGCTCTCATGACTTCCTTCATTTGAGCCCAAGTTGTGATAGGAGGTTCACCTTTTGCTTCTCTTCTCTCTATAACTTGCTCCCACCATATGAGAACATAGTCTTGGAACTCAAGGGATGCCATTGCGATCTTCTTCTCTTCATCGAAGTTGTGAAGGCGAAAGATCTTGTCCACTTTTAATGCCCATGAGAGATAGTCTTCGGGATCAATGCTTCCGGAGAACTTTGGCATGGTGAACTTGAGCTTGCCATAGCGATGCTCATCGTTGTTTCCTTGCCTATTGGGAGGGCGGTCTCGATTTTGGCGGTTTGCCATATCTTGTTGCTCTTGTTGGTGTAGATGTTCTTGTTGGAGTTGTTGTTCTTGCCGCGCTTGAGGAGGAGCTTCTTCGTGCATTCTTGCTTGATGGCGCCTCTCTTGCATCTCATCGCGAAGGAAATCCTCTTCTTGACGAGTGTGTCGAGTGCGGGCTGCCACATTGCGATGTGCATCTTGTAGTGCTCGTTGCGCCTCCATAGCTTGAGCTTCTCGACGTTGTTGTGCTTGGCGGTTAGCCTCGGCATCTTGTTCTTCTTGATATTGACGTGCTCGCTCTTGTTGTTGTTGGCGTAGTCGTTGCCGTTCTTGTGCTTGCTCAAGTGTAGCTTGGTTGTGACGACGTCGACTTTCGTGGTCGTCGAATAGCTCTTGTGAACTCTTGTCATGTAGAGGTTGCCGTTGGTCATGTCGAGCTTGACGTGCGGCTTGACGAAGAGTGTTGGACGTAGGTGTACTTGAGTCTTGCGTGGAGTCGGAGTGTCGACTTGAGCGACTTCGTCTTTGAGATGATGTTGAGGAAGAACGTCGGTTGATTATCAATGTCCGGAGCTCATTGTATTGAGTAGTCATGTTGGTGTTGATGATGTCGAATTGTTCTTTTGTCCTTGCTTCAAATTGGCGCGCGTCCTCGGCGACTTGACCAATGTACTCACGCATAGCTTCACTCTCTTGATGTAGAGCTCGTTGGACACCGAAGAGATGTAGTTTGGTGATGTAGTTGTTCGCTTCTTGGGGATCGTCGAAGATCGGGTTGGAAGATGTACTTGGCCTATCCATCATCACAAGCAAGTATGTGAGTGGGAGAATAGAGAAGACAATATCAATGTACCTTAACCGAGGTTGAAAATGGATCAATGATCACTCAATAATGTAACCCGGAAATAGCACTATTGGTATCACTTCGTGTCGATTCTCACACCTACACAAGTAAAGCTTTGAGAGGAGCTTGGTTAGGATGTGGCACAAATTCAATGCAATCATCAAAGTGACTCAATGATGTTGAAAATGGTTCACAATTTGCTCATGCAACAAGTAGATCACTAGCAAAAGTAGCACACGGAACACACGCACGGATAGATAAATGTGGTTGTGCAACCAAGGATGAGCGAAAATGTGGAAACCACGGAAAATGCTCGTGTTGCACAACACTAGAGAGACGCTAACCGATTGCTTAATAGGCGGATACGCACTTGTGCATGACCTAGAAAGGCAAAACGTAACGACTATCTATCACAAGTATGCTATGAGTGTATGATGTGCCGATGCTTGAGCACAAGATGATGTTGCTATGATGTATGATCTCCTTTGATGCAAGGCGTGTGATGCTATTGTCTTTTTGCTTTGGTTGGCTCGTTTGCTTAGAAGCTTGTGAGCTCTTTCTTTGGGCACTTATGCATGCTTCTCGGATCAAGGTAGCTATTGTGTATGCGGGACACTCTTGTGTCACACGGAGATATGATGATATCAAGATGATGTAGTTTGCAATGTCTATGACTATCTCTAATGTGCACAAGTGTCGTGGCCCGGCAATACTCAAATGGCTAGTCTCAATGGGAAAGCTACGCAAAGATGGTTCATAGGGTGACAATGCAATTGCAAGGTAGGATGAGCGAAGTGTCGTCGATGTTACCGTCCTTGCCGAAGTTGAGCGGTGGTGTTGTCGAAGTCTTGCCGTTCCAGGGTAGCCTAAACATCCAAGGAAACGGTGAAACCACAACTCATGTATCCAAGGCAAAGGGAGACACAGTTTTCAAACTCGGAGCGGGTAAGCGATGGTGGTTGCGGAAGGTGGGATGAAAGGTAGGTGGTAGCGGAAGGTGATACGGAACTGAACAAAGTCAGCTTCGTCAGGGTTTGTCGGACGTCCGGAAGTTACTGGTCCTCCGGTCGGTCTGAAGGGGTCGGACGTCCGGTAGTTGCTGGAAATCCGGTAATAGTTTCTGTAGGCGGGGTGCCGGTCGTCCAGTGTTTAGCGGACGTCCGGTGTCTCGAAAGGTGCCGGACTTCCGGTAAACGTCGGTCGTCCGGTAGGGCTGTGATTGGTGTTGGTTGACCGTGGACAATTTGGTCGAACGTGGTTGAATTGGCGGGGGAAAATCGGTGAAAAGGTGGGGAAATGCTAGATCGACACGTGGCACATCAAATCCATGGAACAAAGTCAACAAAATCTTGCCAAATCAACAGATCACAAAAATTTTTTGGGGCTATTTTTGTGGGGAATTTTCGAAATTAGGAAGAACACAACAAAAACAAGCTAGAAAACAAGGTGTGGGGCTCCAAAATCGTGATCAACCTTGCTCTTGATACCAAGATGATGTAGGGTGGAACCCTAATCAGCGGATCTTTCACGTTTTGGAGAGTATCCCACGATGAACACAGAGAACACAAGGAGGAAAACGGGGGAAACACGAGAGAAAACACTCAAATCAACACAAAGATGATCACACAAGTGCTAGATTCACGATACATAGTCGAGCTACACGATCCAAAGTCAACGTCGGTGGTACAAGGGTAGTCTTCTCCGTGAGGAGGTCTTGATTATCCCGTAGGATCTTCCCCGATGTGGAGGCCTTGAATCCGTGGTGGATCTTCTCCGTAGAGGCGCACGGTCTCGTGGGAGAGAATCCACACAAGTCTGAGAAATAAGCTATCCAACAGCTACCTCGAAAGGAGGGAAGTCAACAGGTATATATTACACGAGTGGTCGCCGTCGGGGCGGACGTCCGCTGGTTATGATAGAGGCAAAGGTGTCCCGTCTTTCGATGAGATGGTGGCTATCGTTTGGATGAAGTCGACTTTGACGATCCGACTACGAACGTTCGTGGACGTCGCGCCTTAGCAATCGCTAAACCAACTCCGAGAGGTTATTGACCACGCCGGAGCACGATCAACCTGACCACGAAGGTCTGTTTCCTGCAGGCAAACGAAGAACAAGCAAGAAACTAAGATTGCAATCTGGATATTGCGAATTCAAGAGGAAAGCTTTATTGATCAAGTGGGGTTCTGTGACGTCTTGGTCTGGTCGTTGAACATAAACGAAGTACGCGAAGTTGCAGCTATGGCGAACTTTAATCTAAACAAAACCCAAAGTCTAAACGACGCCCTAAGGGCTGTATATATGAGGGAAAGAGGGGGGAATTTCGTGGCCCTTGGTGGAGGGGTCCGAAACCAACCCTAACTCTTGTTTTCCCACACATATGGACTCTAAAAACAGCCTATACTCAAGTATTTCGAAATTACATGGGCCTGGCCCAATAATAAGGTGACGCAGCACCTATAATAGCCTCTGGATGAAATTTATGAAGTGGCATCTTGTATATTTCGTCCAAGGCTTCTCGCACTCATTATGGTGGCTTCAAAGTCCTGAAATCATCAATTGAAACTCCATTCTTGTTCCCCTTGCGCATGCCATCATCTCCATGCTTGATCTTGCTCCAATGTTCATCCTTCTTGTCCAAGCTAGGCCCTTCATTTGTAAGCAAGACAAATGTATCCAATTTAGGCAGCATCATATTCTCATGAACATTAGATTCATTACCAAGAAACGGAAGTACCTGGTAATTTAATTGGCGTGCGCGAGCTCTAGTAATTGGTCCTGTATATGTGTCAGTTGGAGCTGTGGGTGTAACCTTGTTAGTGATGTCCTCATCATCCTCCCCTTCTTGAATTGAAGTCGTCCTCGACGGAAGCTCATCTTCCTCACCCAAGTAAGGCTTCAAATCTGCAATGTTAAATGTGGGACTAACCCCAAAATCTGCAGGCAGCTCAAGTTTATATGCATTATCATTTATTTTCTCTAACACCTTGAAAGGACCCTCAGCACGTGGCATTAGCTTTGACTTGCGCAAATTCGGAAACCTATCCTTACGCAAATGTAACCAAACAAGATCTCCAGGTGCAAAGTCAACATGTTTTCTACCCTTATCTCCAACAAGTTTATATTTAGCATTCATGCGCTCAATATTTTCCTTAGTTAACTCATGCATTTTTAAGATCAATTCAGCACGTTGTTTAGCATCAAAATTAACCTTCTCCGAAGATGGAAGAGGCAACAAATCAATAGGTGCACGAGGTAGGAAACCATAGACAATTTCAAAAGGGCACATCTTAGTAGTAGAATGCAACGAACGATTATAAGCAAATTCAATATGAGGCAAGCATTCTTCCCACATTTTCTTATTATTCTTCAAAACAGCCCTAAGCATAGTAGACAAAGTTCTGTTGACTACTTCAGTTTGTGCATCAGTTTGGGGGTGACAAGTAGTACTAAAAAGCAGTTTAGTCCCCAACTTAGCCCATAAACATCTCCAAAAGTGGCTAAGAAATTTAGTATCACGATCTGAAACAATAGTATTTGGCACACCATGCAAGCGAATAATTTCAAGAAAGAACAAATCAGCAACATTAGCAGCATCATCGCTTTTATGACATGGTATAAAGTGTGCCATCTTCGAGAACCTATCCACGACAACAAATATGCTATCCCTCCCCTTCTTTGTTCGAGGTAAACCCAAAACAAAGTCCATAGATATATCTTCCCAAGGAACACTAGGGACAGGCAAAGGCATATATAAACCATGAGGATTGAGTCGTGACTTAGCTTTTTGACATGTAGTGCAGCGACCAACAAAACGCTCAACATCCCGTCACATCTTTGGCCAAAAGAAATGTGTAGCAAGTACGTCCTCCGTCTTCTTCACGCCAAAGTGTCCCATTAATCCTCCTCCATGCGCCTCCTGCAACAACAAAAGACGAACAGAGCTAGCTGGAATGCATAGCTTGTTAGCACGAAACACAAATCCATCATTAACGACGAACTTGTTCCATGTTCTCCCTTCTTTGCAATTCTGCAATACATGTTTAAATTCAGCATCATGCACATATTGATCTTTGATGGTCTCCAAACCTAATATTTTAAAGTCAAGTTGTGGAAGCATAGTATAACGATGAGATAATGCATCAGCAATAACATTTTCTTTTCCCTTCTTGTGTTTAATAACATAAGGGAAAGTCTCTATTAATTCAACCCATTTAGCATGTCTACGGTGCAGTTTTGCTTGACTTTTAATGTGCTTCAAAGATTCATGATCAGAATGTATAACAAATTCTTTGGGCCATAAATAATGTTGCCATGTTTCCAAAGTCCGAACAAGAGCATATAATTCCTTATCATAAGTAGAATAATTCAGACTAGGCCCACTCAAATTTTCAGAAAAGTATGCAACAGGTTTACCATCTTGTAATAACACACCTCCTAACCCAATTCCACTAGCATCACCTTCAAGCTCAAAAGTCTTATTAAAATCAGGAAGTTGGAGTAAAGGAGCATGTGTCAACTTATCTTTCAATACCGTGAATGCTTCTTCCTGTGCAGTATCCCGAACAAAAGGCACATCCTTCTTTGTAAGCTCATTGAGAGGTGCAGCAATGGTGCTGAAATCTCTCACAAAACGCCGATAGAATCCAGCGAGGCCAAGGAAACTCCTCATGTGTGTGACCGTTTTGGGCTGCGGCCAACTCTCAATAGCTTCAATCTTGGCTTTATCAACCTCAATTCCCTGTGGAGTAACAACATAGCCAAGAAAAGAGACTCGGTCGGTGCAAAAGGTGCACTTTCCAATGTTACCAAACAAACGTGCATCACGTAGAGCAATAAAAACAGCACGTAAATGTTCCAAATGTACCTCCAAAGATCTGCTAAAAATCAATATATCATCAAAGTATACTACCACAAATCGTCCAATGAAAGCATGTAAAACTTCATTCATTAATCTCATGAAAGTACTAGGTGCATTAGTTTACCCAAAAGGCATGACTAACCACTCATATAATCCAAACTTAGTTTTAAATGCTGTTTTCCATTCATCTCCCAATTTCATACGAATTTGATGGTATCCACTACGCAAATCAACTTTGGAGAAAATTGTAGAGCCACTCAATTCATCAAGCATATCATCTAGCCTAGGAATAGGATGACGATAACGAATAGTAATATTATTAATGCCTCTACAATCAACACACATACGCAATGTACCATCCTTTTTCGGCACTAGAATAATAGGAACAGCACAAGGACTAAGGGATTCGCGTATATAACCTTTGTCGAGTAGCTCCTGTACTTGACGCATAATCTCCTTCGTCTCTTCTGGATTGGTACGGTATGGTGCGCGGTTGGGTATCGATGCATCGGGAATTAAGTCAATCTGATGCTCAATCCCTCGAATAGGTGGTAATCCCGGTGGCACGTCTTGTGGAAAGACGTCGGGGAACTCCTGCAAAATGTTAGTGACAGCAGGAGGCAAAGAGGAAGGCACGTCCTCGAATGAAAATAATGCATCTTTGCACACAAAAGCATAGCAAACAGATTTGCTAAAATCTAGCTCATCAATATCAGATTTGATGGCAAATAAACATGCACTTTTCAATTTAATTTCAGAAGCAACAGTAGATGGTTTATTAGTAGGCTTCATTTGTTGCTCAAATTCTTTTGCCATAATCTGATTTTCACTCTTATTTTTCTCCTGTTTTGCTTTATTAGCTCTATTAATATCATCTTTCAAAATGGAATCAGGAGTCATAGGAAGCAAAGTAATATTTTTATCCTTATGAACAAGAGTATACTGATTGTTTCTACCATGGTGATCAGAATTTTTATCAAATTGCCATGGTCTACCAAGTAATAAGGAACATGCTTGCATAGGTAGCACATCACAATCAACATAATCAACATATGTAGAGATACTAAAATGCACACGAACAGTACGTGTTACCTTAACCTTGCCGCTATTGTTGAACCATTGGATGTAGTAAGGATGTGGATGTGGTCTTGTGGTGAGATATAGCTTCTCCACCATCTCCATGCTAGCCAAGTTGTTGCAACTCCCTCCATCTATGATCACACAAACAGAACGTTCCTTCACAACTCCCTTTGTATGGAACAAATTATGCCTCTGATTTTGCTCACCTTGTGTAACCTGCACACTCAAAACACGTTGAGCAACTAAACATTCATACCTGTCAGCATCTTCAGGAACCATGTATTGCGTCTCATGATCAGAATCGTCTCCGCCGTGTTCTTCACGTGTAATAAGAGCCAAAGTCTCCTCATCATAGTCACTAGCGGATTCATATCCACCATCCTCAGTAGCAATCATCACACGCTGAGATTTGCAATCTCTCGCAAAATGTCCTCTTCCCTTACAACGACGACAAATATTATCACTGGTGTGCCCTGTTGATGCCATGGAAGAAGAAGAACTCTGTGCAGGCCCAATAGGTGTGCTCTTGGCAGATAATGGTGGTTGTGCCTGCTTCCTTGTATCACAGCTGGAGGTAACAGCTGATGGAGGTGTCGGTGCAGTAGAATGTGTGGAAGTAGAGGATGCACGCGTTGTCCATGATGAAGGTCGACCTGCAGAAAAGTTAGTCCGCGCCAATGCCTGTCGATCCTGGACTTCACGTTCAGCTTTACAAGCAAGATGGAATAAACGAGTGATATTAGTATAATCCTTATACTCTAGAATAGTCTGAATCTCTCTATTTAATCCACCCATAAAACGTGCAAGCATAGCTTCATTCTCCTCAACAATACCACATCTAATCAGGCCAGTTTGTAATTGCTGATAATATTCTTCTACATAATTTTTTCCTTGTCTTAAGCGCTGCAGTTTTTGAAGTAATTCACGTTGATAATATGGTGGAACCCAACGAGTACGCATAGCAGTTTTCAAAGCAGCCCAACTAGCTGGAACAGGATATAATCTACAATGTTCAGACCAACAAACACATGCAAAACTAGTGAAAGCACAAACAGCAGCAGGAACACGTCTCTCCTCGGGATAGTTTAAACATGTAAAACGTTGTTCAGTTTGTAACTCCCAAGTAAGATATATATCAGGAACATATCTACCCTCAAATGGTGGAATATTCAATTTCAGTTTAGGAAGATGGTCATGTACCTCAGGTGGTGGTGCAGCCCTACCGTTGCGATGATATGCATGAGGACGACCTGGTGGTGGTGGTGCTGGTTGTTGTACGTAGTTCTAATTTTTGTCAACCTCATCCTCGTAATGGTCCTCCACCTCTGCAGTAGCAGCAAGAGCTACAGAAACATCAACAGCAGCACCAGAAGCTTGACCAGTCTCAAGGGGAACGCGCTGTGCTCGTCCCACTTGATTCGGAAGGCGACGTTGTTGTTGTTGTTGTTGTTGTTGTTGAATAGGTGGGACAGCTGCAGCAGCCGGTGGTGGTGGAAAACGCGAAAGCAATTCAGCAAACTTGTTATCGAGCTTTGTGTCAAACTTCTTCTCCATGCCAACTATCTTCTCCATGGCCTCGTCCAATGTGTTTAGCACATCTTGCACCTGTACACTCATCATTTGCTGAAACTTATCATGAAGCTCCTTGTTCGTCAAGTTCTCCCAGTCAGTCTCGTCGACTTGTGATCCTGGCATGGTTAGCAGCAATAGAAACACACAAGAATATGATCCTACAGACTACTAATAAGTGGTGGTGGTGGCGGGTGTCACAAATCCGACAAGCAAATCTCAAATTCTTACCAGTTCTTACCCAGCAGCAGGTGGTGATCGGCAACCGTGGTAGTCAAAACTCTCAAAGCTTGGATAAAGCGATTACCAGGGAGAGTCAAACGCATGACGTAGATGTATGTGGAGCTGGGAAGGCTTATAAGATGGTAGCAAAAGTGGTCAGCAATAATCAATTCAGAGATGCAAAGTTGAATAAACGCTCAACGACGGTACTGTGCTGGCCCTAGGCTAGACCGTATTAGAGACGCGAGCCTAGAACACTAACAAAATCACGGCGCTGCACGTAATAAAGGGGAAAGCACACTCTGATTTTTTTTCGCCTCTTTTTTTTGCGCTCCTTTTTTTTCTTGCGCTGCTTTTTTTTTTGGCCGAAAATCACTATAATGGCGAGTGTCTCAAAATACTTCCCAAGTCAAACTAAGATGATAGGCACGAAAAAAAAATTGACGAATTTTTTTTTCGGAATCAGGGCAGCGACGACGAAAAAGTGCGGTAAAAAAACAGTATGATGGCACGTGTCTCAAAAGACTCAGAAAAGCCCAAAAATAGGATAGGGAAAAAAATTTCACCTGTCGAAATTTTGGCCTAAAAACTGCCCGGGGGTCTCCAGACTCTTTTTTTTCGAGACCTACGCAGGCAAGGAAACACAAATCCGAAACCTAGATGGATCTCGAGAACAAACCTAATATGAAAAGAACTCGGATTGGCAGTGGATATATGGTGGTAGGATATGGCAGATGATGAGGACATGACTACCTTGGATACGACCAAAAATATTGCATACATGTATATTTGTGAGGTGATTTCTAATGCAAACCACTGTTCAAGAAATCTTCCGATTCAACGATTTATCATCCGATTTATCGCTACTCTTGGGGTGACCGATAAGATTATGCCTTATCTTCATCATTTATCATTTGGGCCGATTTATCGCTATGACAAGCGATTTATTGATAATCTACCGATAAATCGGACCTATTCGTAGCACTATGTTTGCAAGAAATATGTTTATTTGTGTTTTGTGGACCTTATTACGCAATACGTAGTGTTTTTCTATTTTGTTTGTCATTATATGAGGATTCAAAGGCTAGGATTCAAGGTAACACTTCTGTCCAATATTGTTTTGGTGTTCAATATAACATATTTTAGTGTTGGGAACCTGGGATTTGAAAAAAAATGGCCGATTAATAGTCGACCGATAAAACTGATTAATCTGCCGATTTCTGATTAATCTCTAATCCCCAGCTGACCGAGACGATAACGATAAGCGATATCCTCAACATTGATGCAAACTATGCAACAATTTATTTATGTCATCCAGAACAAAAATACTTCACAGACTTTTGTGCCATGTCTAATTCCAGGTGTATGGGACATTTGTACAATCCACATATGAAGATAAGGGAAGAAGAGAAGTTTAGGTGCTGTTTAAAAAGTTCTCTCACATCACTTTTGCGCCAAGAGAAGATAGAGTCCAAGTCTCTCACGTTCTGCATCCAGATTCGGACTACACAGACATACCTGACTCAAAACGGCAAGAACTCCTTCATACGGACTCCGAATTGGGTGATTTTTTTGTTGGAAACTAGATTTCATACACTTTCCAACCCAATTGGATTCACCTTCAAATTCGTCCGGAGCGTTGAGATACCGACGAAACAATCTAACACTGCAGCAGAATCCGAGTCAAACTACAAGTCCAAAGGTGTTACATCACCTCCACTTGGGCCCATGAGCCTTGTACGACCTAGGGTTAGTTTTAGGCTGCCTTGGGACGTCCTTCCACCTCCTTGGCCGCCACCCCTTGCTCCTATATAAGTAGATCCATCTAGTAGCTTTTTCTGAGGGATTTATTTAGTCAAAAGTTAGCCATTGCAACTTCGTGTACTTCGGTTGTGTCCAAAAGTGACGTGAGAGAACTTTTTAAACAGCACCTAAACTTCTCTTTTTCCCTTATCTTCATATGTGGATTGTACAAATGTCCCATACACCTGGAATTAGACATGGCACAAAAGTCTGTGAAGTATTTTTGTTCTGGATGACATAAATAAATTGTTGCATAGTTTGCATTAGAAATCACCTCACAAATATACATGTATGCAATATTTTTGGTCGTATCCAAGGTAGTCATGTCCTCATCAGCAGCGGTGGTAGGTTATGGCAGTGGTGGTGGTATGTGGTGGCGGTGGTGGGATATGGCAGCAGTGGTGGTATGGCAGCGGCGATGAATATGGTGCGGCGGCGACGTGACAAACTGTGAACGGAACTTGAAACTCTAAAGAACTAGACGCTAAGACCAGCAACTTGACACGACGATGCAACCGCAAATTCAACAAAGCAAATAAAGAAAAGATTATGCAAAGGCTCATATTGGTTCGGATGGGATGAACTAACCCTAATTTTTTTTTGGCTTTTTCTTGGACTGTAGGTATGAAGAATAGACTCGATCTAATCTACGAAAAACTGTAAAATCTCACCGAGCAACCTGGAAATCTGATACCACTTAATAGAGGCAAAGGTGTCCCGTCTTTCGATGAGATGGTGGCTATCGTTTGGATGAAGTCGACTTTGACGATCCGACTACGAACGTGCGTGGACGTCGCGCCTTAGCAATCGCTAAACCAACTCCGAGAGGTTATTGACCACGCCGGAGCACGATCAACCTGACCACGAAGGTCTGTTTCCTGCAGGCAAACGAAGAACAAGCAAGAAACTGAGATTGCAATCTGGATATTGCGAATTCAAGAGGAAAGCTTTATTGATCAAGTGGGGTTCTGTGACGTCTTGGTCTGGTCGTTGAACACAAACGAAGTACGCGAAGTTGCAGCTATGGCGAACTTAAATCTAAACAAAACCCAAAGTCTAAACGGCGCCCTAAGGGCTGTATATATGAGGGAAAGAGGGTGGAATTTCGTGGCCCTTGGTGGAGGGGTCCGAAACCAACCCTAACTCTTGTTTCCCCACACATACGGACTCTAAAAACAGGCTATACTCAAGTATTTCGAAATTACATGGGCCTGGCCCAATAATAAGGTGACGCAGCACCTATAATAGCCTCTGGACGAAATTTATGAAGTGGCATCTTGTATATTTCGTCCAAGGCTTCTCGCACTCATTATGGTGTCTTCAAAGTCCTGAAATCATCAATTGAAACTTCATTCTTGTTCCCCTTGCGCATGGCATCATCTCCATGCTTGATCTTGCTCCAATGTTCATCCTTCTTGTCCAAGCTAGGCCCTTCATTTGTAAGCAAGACAAATGTATCCAATTTAGGCAGCATCATATTCTCATGAACATTAGATTCATTACCAAGAAACGAAAGTACCTGGTAATTTAATTGGCATGCGCGAGCTCTAGTAATTGGTCGTGTATATGTGTCAGTTGGAGCTGTGGGTGTAACCTTGTTAGTGATGTCCTCATCAGGTTACCGGACGTCCGGAGGTTCCGGAGGGACCGGACGTCCGGTAATCCTCGGATTTCCGCTATTTATCTTCTGTAGTCGTTGTCACGGACGTCCGGTGGCTTCCGGTCGTCCGGTCGTCTGGGAGAGGCCGGACGTCCGGTGTCTTCCGGTCGTCCGGTGCCTGGAAGTCGCCGGTCGTCCGGTACAGGCCGGACGTCCGGTGCGTGTAGCATCTTCAGCCTTCCTTCTTCTTGTCTCGTGTACTCGTCGGGCCTGTCGTCTTGACCGTTGTGCAGAGCTGTCCCGTGGCCTTTGTCCAAGTACCTGAGTATGCACAGAGTCCCTGATGAAGGTAGAAGCCATGTCTCAAGTGAATCCGAAAGATGTAGAGAGAGGAGCGAAGTCACCTCGGTCTCGAGAGCTCTTGCACGGGCTCGAGTCATTGGTCCTTTGAGCACTTGGTGAGGCGATGGAGGGTCCATGGGGATGACCTTAGGATGCTCCACATCACGATACAAAGGGTAACCGGTTCTTCTCCGTGAGGAGGTCTTGGGGTATCCCGCGGGATCTTCTCCGTAAAGGAGGTCTTGAATCCGGGTGGATCTTCTCCGAAGAGGTGCCGCAGTCACTCTCGAGGAGATGAACCACTAGATGAGCAAAGCTCTAGGTATCAAATGAGCTATCACTAAGCTAACCCTCACTAGGAGGAGGTGGAGGAGTATATATAGTCTAGGGCCACGAAGGGGTAAGTGCGAGAGGGATACATGGGCCTCTGGCCAGAGAACTGTGCGCAGACAGCATGTAGCGGACGTCCGACGGCTACCGGACGTCCGGTGGCTCGCGAGGGTCCGGACGTCCGGAAGTCTTCGGACTTCCGCTATTTTCCTTCTGTGATCGCTGTTACGGATGTCCGGTGGTTGTCGGTCGTCCGGTCGCCTGGGACGCGTCGGTCGTCCGGTGAAGGCCGGACGTCCGGAGCCTGTAGCTTTTGCAGCAGCTTCTCTTGATCCTTGTACTTGGTGTCCTCGCCGTCTTGTCCAATGCTCCTAGCTGTTCCATGGCCTCCCTCTTGGTTCCTGGTCATGCATAGCACATATATTTGAGGTAGTAGCCATGTCTCACATGTAGAAAGTGGAGGTTCGGAGAGGAGCGAGTTAACCTTGTGTCCAATTGTGTGTAGTTGAGGTCTCATCGAAGTGAACATGGGGATGATCGTGGGATGCTCCGCATCATCTCCCCTCCCTAGGGAAAGATCCGACCTCGGATCAAAAACCTCATCGACATGGAAATGGTAGTCGTGAACGGACTTGTAGTTGGACGAAGTTGAGGTCATGTCGCAATCCAAGTACTCCAAGGTGTCTCCGGTATGTGGTACATGCAAAATGAGCAAACACAAAGTATACTTGGAAATACAATGGTTAGCGCACACAAAATGTCCATCATGTAAGAATGGGTCCGTGTGACAAGGTACATGAAGCTTAGCAAGATGATATAGTATGAGATGTAAAGCATTCATGTGATCAAATGCATTTGTGGAGCATACAAAGGTGTTGTGAATGTGATCAATGCAACCATTGTGCAAAATGATGTCATAGTGTGATGGTTTATCAAGAGCATGAACATGGCAATGGATGCTCAATATGTGTATGTTATCATGCAATTGATGGAGGACAAGATGATCATGATGTATGAATATGCCATCAAGAAAGATCACAACAAATTTGCTAAGGAAATGCACAAGCTCATATATCATGGATGACATGGGAATACAAAATGCAACAAGGCAATCATAATGTGAGTCAATCCATGGGCAAGATGCAAATTTGTTATGGGAATGATATGTCCATGGAGCATGGCATGTGAGCACACAATCAACAAATATGAAGGTTTTGGTGCAATGTGTCAAAGGGGTTTTGACATACCAATGCTCGATGTCGTGGCAATAGTGGTAGACCGGTGGTGAATCCATAGGGTCCATCTTTAATGTCGGTCCTCCATCCCGTAGATGTAACATGTAGACAACAAGAAGGAAACAACAATGAAAGTATGGCCCATCCAATATGCATATGTGAGGATGGCTCACAAAGAAGGAATTCACCTTATGTATGTTCTCGAAGGTGTTGGTGTCACGCAACGTGTATGCCTTCACATGCCCATGATGCCTCGTGATGGTACCGTCTTGTGAATCCTTCAAAATGAAAGAACATGACAAACACTCGGAAAAACAAATGAGGTTAGCCATAATGCAAAACCTAGCATTCGTGCGGGAAAATACCCAACAAGTGCTTGCATCATTCTTATCATAAGAAAGTACAAGGGAATGTGTCATGGCATGTAAGCGTATGATGCGATAACAACCAAAGACATTAGGCTCAAACAAACAATCATGCATCACAAGTATGGTGTCAAAGTCTCCGAGATCAACAAGCATAGCACGGTTGCACTCACTATAAGTGAATATGAGAGATGCAACTATTGGAGACAAGTGACAATGATCAAGATATATCATGTGAAATGCATGAACATATATGTCATCAACCCAAGAAAGCAAGTAAGAGTGGAACATGGGTGATGCAACATAGCAAGCAATCATAGTGATCAAGTCAAACAAGCTAGTAGTGCGAAGATGCAACGTACTAGAGGTAATCATGGCAAGCATGTCATGTGTGCAAATAGAGGGCATGAATAATGCACATGATATGAGCAAAATAGCATCAATGTGTTGATGAGAGGCCATACGGAAATAGCGATGGAACATCATGACTCTCCCAACACAATAAGCATCAAAAGCGTGGGGCACAAAAAAATCATGGTAGTACCTACAAGTATCTCCACCAAGCATGCAAATACACATATAAGTAGCATAATGGTGAATCGTGTGTAAAGGCAAGCAAGGGTCACAATTGCATGGCAAATTCATAGCAAGAGGCATAACATGCAAAGTGAACATGATAGTATGGGCATAATGTGATAAGTGGCAAATAGCCCATAGCCGTGTGAGAGCCAAGTAAAAGACATGCGTGTAGTGGTTGCGCGAAGAGAATGGTGGTAAGGAGATTCCACGGAATCCCAAATCGTCGTTGCTCTCAAGAGCTCTTTTCGTCAACTCATGGGATTGTGAGGTTGACGAGTTTGCAAAAGTACCTACACAAGACAAAGGCAAAGGAAAAATTGTATGTGCGTGGTATATGTACACATCATCCATCATGATGCGCACGTGCATGTGTTGGTTAGCACAAAATAGCCAATGCTCAAATAAATTAGATGCGTGATATAGAAACATGTCATCCATCATGAGAGGTTTGTTGTTATGTATGGCATAATGGAGACTCACATGGTGTAATGCATCATGACAAGTAGGTAGAGCATTGTTATTCATGTAATGCATATGGTGCACACAATCATGGTAATCATGCAAGGTGTGGAATGCATCAAGATCTCCTAGTATGTATGAGGAAACTATGGGGGTCTCCTCATGAGCATTATTGGAAAGTTCACATGGAGAATATTGACAACATCCATAGCAAAGCATATTCGGAGCAAAGTGATCATGGCAAGGTATATTAGATGAATTGCGCAAATCATGTAAAGGAAGCATGGCAATATCATCGCAAGAGAAACACATTCCAATGACCATCATCTTGTCATCTATGCCACAGGTGCAAATTGGATTCACTTTAATGGGGCATGTATAGGTACTATGTTGAGATTGAAATGATGCAATATGGAAGATCTCACTCATAGCATATGACAAGTTTAAAGGGTTGTCAAACATGATGTGACCAAAATAATTTTCACATGAGATCCTATGGAGCATAGCATCACAACTAGGCAACTCAACATGCTCATCATCATATTCATCATAAATAGGTAAGTCATGACATGATGAAGTCGCACTAGCATGAAGCATGGTAATAGGTGTGTTAACATCATGCAAGCATTCATTGGTAATATGGTCCACAAGTGGGACGAAAGAAGCACCATCACCTATGTTACCTTTAGAGCTCCGCTCATGTGTTGTAGGTGAGGTTCCAACTTGATGGTACCATGCGGGGGGTGCATCTTCTTCCACCATGGCCATCACTTTGTCCATTGGAGGGATGGACTCGTTGAGGGTAGTATTGTCGTCATGTAGGAGACCTAGCACCAAAGAAAACACACTAGGAGTAGAGGTTAAGTCGTTAGAAATCATAGTGGCCTCACATGCCCTCTCAACTACCTCACTCACTAGGTGTTGTGGCTCACTCACTCCCTCTTGGATGCTCTCACTTGTATGGTTGGTGGAGTCACTCAAATGGCTCTCAACCTCACATAGGAGAAGTGGCATGCTCTCATGTGTGGGGCTAGTGGTGGGCACACTCATCCTCTCAAGGTCACATATGGTGGAGTCACTCATATCACTCATGTGGTGGTGGCACTCCTCACATGGGAATTGGGGCATCTCGTCATAAGTGGGTGTCGGAGAGATGTAGGTGCAAACGTCTCCATGCTCAACTCCAATCGTCTCCTCATCCATAACGCCTCCAAAGATGAATGCCGTAGGAGGTGGCAATTCATCACTCTCCTCCGAGATCAAAGAGGACTCATGTGCGCTCGCGTAGCTTGACTCGGAGTAGTAGTCATATTTGGGCGCCATCTTCATGTTGTTGAAGAGGTTCATGCTCGTCGCCTTGGTTGAAGGGGATGGCCCTTTCTCGACCTTCTTGTCGCCGTCTTGATGTGGGGAGCTTCCAAAGATGGAAGTGTCGCCCTCGCTCGTAGGTGGTCGCCTTGTAGTTGGAGATGTCGATGTAGGCGAACTCACGGGAAGTAGGCGAAGATGCCGTACGTCCAAAGGCGAAGATGCCTTGATAGCACCTGGCGAAGATGCCGAAGTGGTGGTTGTAGCCGTAGCTCCTTCTTGGGTGTGCTTGTCTCGCGGTCTTCTTATGTGCTCTTGAAGCTTGGGCTTGGCGTGAAGTAGAGCGTCTTCGGACTTGTAGGTATGCGCTTGTCGAGCATCTTCATGATGATGATGTCGTTGTCGTGCTTGAGCTCTTGGTAGATGTCGTTCGTCGTTGTCGTGCACATGATGCTTGGAGGTGACTTGCCCTTCATGACAATGTCGATGGTCGCCATGGCGGTGTGGACGTGGAAGACTTGCACTTGCATCATGTTTGCGCTCCGAAAACTTGTGACTTGAACGTCGCCGCCGAGAGGATGACGAAGGGAAAGAAGACTTGTAATCGACCACCAAGTGTCGGAGCTCCGCCATTTGTTTGTTGAAGGAGTCGCACAAGTCGTCGAAGGAAGCCATTGTCCTTGTCTAGGAGTGTCGTAGTTCGATGGCGATGTTGCCCAAGCACTCTTGCATTTCTCGTTGTAGTCCGATGGTTTTCGCGTGGATGTCCTTGTTCGCGCCGTCGATGTCAAAGACCGGAGATGAAATGCCTTGCCTATCCATCACAAGACGCTAGCAAGTATGAGTGGGAGAAAGAGAAGAGCTAGACCAAATGTACCTTGACCGATGTTGAAGATGGATCAATGATCACTCAAATGTGGAACAAGGAAATAGCACAATTGGTACCAATTCTTGTCGGTTTCTCACACCTACACAAGTAAAGCTTATGGTGGAGCTCGGTGAGGATAGTGGCACAAAAAATTGATGTGAAATGTTAGCAAGAGTCAATAAAGTTGAAAAAGATTCACAAATTCGCAAGTGAAACAAGTAGACCAATAGCAATATGGGTGGCACACGGAAACACACACACGGATAGATAGATGGTGTCGTGCAACCAAGGAATGAGCCAAAATGTGGAATCCACGAAAATGCTCGTGTTGCACAACACTAGAGAGACGCTAGCGCGATTGCACAATAGGCAGATACGAACTTGTGCACAACCTACTAAGCAAAATGCAACGACTTCTATCCCAAGTATGCTATATGTATGGTATTCCGATGGTATGATCCAAAATGATCGAGTATGACAATCTTAATGTAGTATGATGCTATGGTTCTTGCTTAAAAGCTCTTTGCATATCTTTTTCTTTGTGCTTAAAAGCTTGTTTGGCTCTTTTTTTTCTCATGCAAAACTTCACGAACCAAGATAGCAATTGAGTGTATGCGATGACAACCTTGTGTCACAAGAGATGATACCAAGATATGCACCACGGTGATATGGTATGTATGATATGGGAAGTATGATCACTAATGTGCACAAGTAACGTTGCCGGCAAAACTCGAATGGCTAGTCTCGATGGGTAAGTGACGCAAAAATGGGATAGGGGTTAACAATGCAATTGCAAGGGAATATACAATGATGTCGTCGAAGTTAACGTCCGTGTCGATGGTGAGAGGTGGTGCTCTTGATGTAGACCCGTTCCTAATTAGCCGAAACACCTTAGAAAACGGAAAAACCACAACTCAAAATCTCAAGGACAAATGTCAAATGGTGGTAGCGGCAATGTCGTGGTGGTTGCGGAATTGTTGGTGGAAACCCGGTCAAAATGGGTTATGATGGTGGAAGTGTATGATGGGCTATACACGGTGTCGGAGTTGAAGTCACGGTCCCTAAGTAGCCGAAACACCTTAGGAGACACGAGCCACAACTCAAAGAAGCTCAACAAAATTGGGTTAAGTTGGGTTGGCTATGTATGGTGGGCTATGCTATGCGGAAGTGGTGGTGGTGGTTGATGAAGAAGCAATTGTCCCTAAGTAGCCTAAACAACTTAGGAGACTCAAATCACTACTCAAGCAACCACAAATGCTATGGGGAACAAAAAGGGTTAGGTTGCGGGAGTCGGTGGTGGGTATGCGGATGATATGGTGGAGGCCCTAGGCAAAGATGCCAAACTCCACAAAATATGATGGAGTCAAATGAATATGGTGGTATTTTTGTGGAATGGGGGATGTCAAGAGCTTCAAAACGAGCTCAAGAACGTCCAAGTCGGAGTTCGTATGAATTAGTTATGACCAAAACAAAAATCAGCCGAAGTCAAAATCTGGGGATACCGGACGTCCGGAAAAGACCGGAAATCCGGTAATTTCTTCTGTATAGGTGGTTCCGGTCGTCCGGTGAGTTCCGGACGTCCGGTGCTTCGTGAGGGTCCGGACGTCCGGTAAAACGCCGGTCGTCCAGTGGGTCGGGGTCAACGCGAGATTTGAGATCCGGGACGCGATTTTGGGCGGAAAATGGAGATTTTGGGGTCAAAATTGATGAGATTTCGTGGATGAAAGATGGGGAAACTTGGGAAAATGCTATATCCACTTGAAACCAAGCAAATCCATGGATCAAAATCAACAAAACGTCATCAAACCAAAAGATCACAAAATTATTTTGGGGCTATTTTTGGTGGGGATTTTCGAATTTTAGGACGAAATCACACAAAATAAAGCTAGAAAACGGTGGAGGGGACTCCAAATTCGTGAGAAACGTGGCTCATGATACCATAATGATGTAGGGTGGAACCCTAGATGGCCGATCTTTCACGAAATGGAGGGGATCCCATGAAGAACGCGAAGAACACGAGGGGAAATACGAGGAGAAACACGAGAGAATCACTCAAACCAACAAGAACAAGTCACACATATGCTAGATCCTCGAAACACAAAGAGATACAAGATCCATGATCAACAAGGGACGATACAAAGGGTAACCGGTTCTTCTCCGTGAGGAGGTCTTGGGGTATCCCGCGGGATCTTCTCCGTAAAGGAGGTCTTGAATCCGTGTGGATCTTCTCCGAAGAGGTGCCGCAGTCACTCTCAAGGAGATGAACCACTAGATGAGCAAAGCTCTAGGTATCAAATGAGCTATCACTAAGCTAACCCTCACTAGGAGGAGGTGGAGGAGTATATATAGTCTAGGGCCACGAAGGGGTAAGTGGGAGAGGGATACATGGGTCTCTGGCCAGAGAACTGTCCGCAGACAGCATGTAGCGGACGTCCGACGACTACCGGACGTCCGGTGGCTCGCGAGGGTCCGGACGACCGGAAGTCTTCGGACTTCCGCTATTTTCCTTCTGTGATCGCTGTTACGGACGTCCGGTGGTGGTCGGTCGTCCGGTCGCCTGGGACGCGTCGGTCGTCCGGTGAAGGCCGGACGTCCGGAGCCTGTAGCTTTTGCTGCAGCTTCTCTTGATCCTTGTACTTGGTGTCCTCGCCGTCTTGCCCAATGCTCCTAGCTGTTCCATGGCCTCCCTCTTGGTTCCTGGTCATGCATAGCACATATATTTGAGGTAGTAGCCATGTCTCACATGTAGAAAGTGGAGGTTCGGAGAGGAGCGAGTTAACCTTGTGTCCAATTGTGTGTAGTAGAGGTCTCGTCGAAGTGAACATGGGGATGATCGTGGGATGCTTCGCATCACGAAGTCCATAGATATATCTTCCCAAGGAACAGGCAAAGGCATATATAAACCATGAGGATTGAGTCATGACTTAGCTTTTTGACATGTAGTGCAGCGACCAACAAAACGCTCAACATCCCGTCGCATCTTTGGCCAAAAGAAATGTGTAGCAAGTACGTCCTCCGTCTTCTTCACGCCAAAGTGTCCCATTAATCCTCCTCCATGCGCCTCCTGCAACAACAAAAGACGAACAGAGCTAGCTGGAATGCATAGCTTGTTAGCTCGAAACACAAATCCATCACTAACGACGAACTTGTTCCATGTTCTCCCTTCTTTGCAATTCTGCAATACATCTTTAAATTCAGCATCATGCACATATTGATCTTTGATGGTCTCCAAACCAAATATTTTAAAGTCAACTTGTGAAAGCATAGTATAACGACGAGATAATGCATCAGCAATAACATTTTCTTTTCCCTTCTTGTGTTTAATAACATAAGGGAAAGTCTCTATGAATTCAACCCATTTAGCATGTCTACGGTGCAGTTTTGCTTGACTTTTAATGTGCTTCAAAGATTCATGATCAGAATGTATAACAAATTCTTTGGGCCATAAATAATGTTGCCATGTTTCCAAAGTCCGAACAAGAGCATATAATTCCTTATCATAAGTAGAATAATTCAGACTAGTCCCACTCAATTTTTCAGAAAAGTATGCAACAGGTTTACCATCTTGTAATAACACACCTCCTAACCCAATTCCACTAGCATCACATTCAAGCTCAAAAGTCTTATTAAAATCAGGAAGTTGGAGTAAAGGAGCATGTGTCAACTTATCTTTCAATACCGTGAATGCTTCTTCCTGCGCAGTACCCCAAACAAAAGGCACATCCTTCTTTGTAAGCTCATTGAGAGGTGCAGCAATGGTGCTGAAATCTCTCACAAAACGCCGATAGAATCCTGCGAGGCCAAGGAAACTCCTCACGTGTGTGACCGTTTTGGGCTGCAGCCAACTCTCAATAGCTTCAATCTTGGCTTTATCAACCTCAATTCCCTGTGGAGTAACATCATAGCCAAGAAAAGAGACTCGGTCGGTGCAAAAGGTGCACTTTCCAAGGTTACCAAACAAACGTGCATCACGTAGAGCAATAAAAACAGCACGTAAATGTTCCAAATGTTCCTCCAAAGATCTGCTAAAAATCAATATATCATCAAAGTATACTACCACAAATCGTCCAATGAAAGCACGTAAAACTTCATTCATTAATCTCATGAAAGTACTAGGTGCATTAGTTAACCCAAAAGGCATGACTAACCACTCATATAATCCAAACTTAGTTTTAAATGCCGTTTTCCATTCATCTCCCGATTTCATACGAATTTGATGGTATCCACTATGCAAATCAACTTTGGAGAAAATTGTAGAGCCACTCAATTCATCAAGCATATCATCTAGCCTAGGAATATGATGACGATAACGAATAGTAATATTATTAATGCCTCTACAATCAACACACATACGCAATGTACCATCCTTTTTCGGCACTAGAATAATAGGAACATCACAAGGACTAAGGGATTCACGTATATAACCTTTGTCGAGTAGCTCCTGTACTTGACGCATAATCTCCTTCGTCTCTTCTGGATTGGTACGGTATGGTGCGCGGTTGGGTAGCGATGCACCGGGAATTAAGTCAATCTGATGCTCAATCCCTCGAATAGGTGGTAATCCCGGTGGCACATCTTGTGGAAAGACGTCGGCGAACTCCTGCAAAATTTTAGTGACAGCAGGAGGCAAAGAGGAAGGCACGTCCTCGAATGAAAATAATGCCTCTTTGTACACAAAACCATAGCAAACAGATTTGCTAAAATCTAGCTCATCAATATCAGATTTGGTGGCAAATAAACATGCACTTTTCAATTTAATTTCGGAAGCAATAGTAGATGGTTTTTTATTAGGCTTCATTTATTGCTCAAATTCTTTTGCCACAATCTGATTTTCACTCTTATTTTTCTTCTGTTTTGCTTTATTAGCTCTATTAATATCATCTTTCAAAATGGAATCAGGAGTCATAGGAAGCAAAGTAATATTTTTATCCTTATGAACAAGAGTATACTGATTGTTTCTACCATGGTGTACAGAATTTTTATCAAATTGCCATGGTCTACCAAGTAATAAGGAACATGCTTGCATAGGTACCACATCACAATCAACATAATCAGCATATGTAGAGATACTAAAATGCACACGAACAGTACGTGTTACCTTAACCTTGCCGCTGTTGTTGAACCATTGGATGTAGTAAGGATGTGGATGTGGTCTTGTGGTGAGAGATAGCTTCTCCACCATCTCCATGCTAGCCAAATTGTTGCAACTCCCTCCATCTATGATCACGCGAACAGAACGTTCCTTCACAACTCCCTTTGTATGGAACAAATTATGCCTCTGATTTTGCTCAGCTTGTGTAACCTGCACACTCAAAGCAGGTTGAGCAACTAAACATTCATACCTGTCAGCATCTTCAGGAGCCATGTATTGCGTCTCATGATCAGAATCGTCTCCGTCGTGTTCTTCACGTGTAATAAGAGCCAAAGTCTCCTCATCATAGTCACTAGCGGATTCATATCCACCATCCTCAGTAGCAATCATCACACGCTGAGATTTGCAATCTCTCGCAAAATGTCCCCTTCCCTTACAACGACGACAAATAATATCACTGGTGTGCCCTGTTGATGCCATGGAAGAAGAAGAACTCTGTGCAGGTCCAATAGGTGTGCTCTTGGCAGATAATGCTGGTTGTGCCTGTTTTCTTGTATCACGGCTGGAGGTAACAGCTGATGGAGGTGTCGGTGCAGTAGAATGTGTGGAAGTAGAGGATGCACGCGGTGTCCATGATGAAGGTCGACCTGCAGAAAAGTTAGTCCGCGCCAATGCCTGTCGATCCTGCACTTCACGTTCAGCTTTACAAGCAAGATGGAATAAACGAGTGATATTAGTATAATCCTTATACTCTAGAATGGTCTGAATCTCTCTATTTAATCCACCCATAAAACGTGCAAGCATAGCTTCATTCTCCTCAACAATACCACATCTAATCAGGCCAGTTTGTAATTGTTGATAATATTCTTCTACAAAATTTTTTCCTTGTCTTAAGCGCTGCAGTTTTTGAAGTAATTCACGTTGATAATATGGTGGAACCCAACGAGTACGCATAGCAGTTTTCAAAGCAGTCCAAGTAGCTGGAATAGGATATAATCTACAATGTTCAGACCACCAAACACATGCAAAACTAGTGAAAGCACAAACAGCAGCAGGAACACGTCTCTCCTCGGGATAGTTTAAACATGTAAAACGTTGTTCAGTTTGTAACTCCCAAGCAAGATATATATCAGGAACATATATACCCTCAAATGGTGGAATATTCAATTTCAGTTTAGGAAGATGGTCATGTACCTCAGGTGGTGGTGCAGCCCTACCGTTGCGATGATATGCATGAGGACGACCTGGTGGTGGTGGTGCTGGTTGTTGCACGTAGTTCTGATTTTGGTCAACCTCATCCTCGTAATGGTCCTCCACCTCTGCAGTAGCAGCAAGAGCTACAGAAACATCAACAGCAGCACCAGAAGCATGACCAGTCTCAAGGGGAACGCGCTGTGCTCGTCCCACTTGATTCAGAAGGCGCCATTGTTGTTGTTGTTGAAGAGGTGGGACAGCTGCAGCAGCCGGTGGTGGTGGAAAACGCGCAAGCAATTCAACAAACTTGTTATCGAGCTTTGTGTCAAACGTCTTCTCCATGCCAACTATCTTCTCCATGGCCTCGTCCAATGTGTTTAGCACATCTTGCACCTGTACACTCATCATTTGCTGAAACTTATCATGAAGCTCCTTGTTCGTCAAGTTCTCCCAGTCAGTCTCGTCGACTTGTGATCCTGGCATGGTTAGCAGCAATAGAAACACACAAGAATATGATCCTACAGACTACTAATAAGTGGTGATGGTGGAGGGTGTCACAAATCCGACAAGCAAATCTCAAATTCTTACCAGTTCTTACCCAGCAGCAGGTGGTGATCGGCAACCGTGGTAGTCAAAACTCTCAAAGCTTGGATAAAGCGATTACCAGGGAGAGTCAAACGCACGACGTAGATGTATGTGGAGCTGGGAAGGCTTATAAGATGGTAGCAAAACTGGTCAGCAATAATCAATTCAGAGATGCAAAGTTGAATAAACGCTCAACGACGGTACTGTGCTGGTCCTAGGCTAGACCGTACTAGAGACGCGAGCCTAGAACACTAACGAAATCACGGCGCTGCACGTAATCAAGGGGAAAGCACACTTTGAAAAAAAAATCGCCTCTTTTTTTTGCGCTGCTTTTTTTTTGCCGAAAATCACTATAATGGCGAGTGTCTCAAAACACTTCCCAAGTCAAACTAAGATGATAGGCACGAAATTTTTTTGATGAATTTTTTTTTTCAGAATCAGGGCAGCGACGACGAAAAAGTGCGGGAAAAAATCAATATGGTGGCACGTGTCTCAAAAGACTCAGAAAAGCTCAAAAACAGGATAGGGAAAAAATATTTTCACCTGTCGAAATTTTGGCCTAAAAACTGCCCGGGGGTCTCCAGACTCTTAAGTCCCATGTATCCCTCTCCCACTTACCCCTTCGTGGCCCTAGACTATATATACTCCTCCACCTCCTCCTAGTGAGGGTTAGCTGAGTGATAGCTCATTTGATACCTAGAGCTTTGCTCATCTAGTGGTTCATCTCCTCGAGAGTGACTGCGGCACCTCTTCGGAGAAGATCCACACGGATTCAAGACCTCCTTTACGGAGAAGATCCCGCGGGATACCCCAAGACCTCCTCACGGAGAAGAACCGGTTACCCTTTGTATCGTCCCTTGTTGATCATGGATCTTGTATCTCTTCGTGTTTCGAGGATCTAGCATATGTGTGACTTGTTCTTGTTGGTTTGAGTGATTCTCTCGTGTTTCCCATCGTGTTCCCTCTCGTGTTCTTCGTGTTCATCGTAGGATCCCCTCCATTTCGTGAAAGATCGGCCATCTAGGGTTCCCCCTTAAGAGTCTGGAGACCCCCGGGCAGTTTTTAGGCCAAAATTTCGACAGGTGAAAATATTTTTTCCCTATCCTATTTTTGGGCTTTTCTGAGTCTTTTGAGACATGTGCCATCATACTGTTTTTTTACCGCACTTTTTCGTCGTCGCTGCCCTGATTCCGAAAAAAAAATCGTCAAAAAAATTTCGTGCCTATCATCTTAGTTTGAGTTGGGAAGTGTTTTGAGACACTCGCCATTATAGTGATTTTCGGCCAAAAAAAAAGCAGCCCAAAAAAAAAGAGCGCAAAAAAAAGAGGCGAAAAAAAAATTCAGAGTGTGCTTTCCCCTTTATTACGTGCAGCGCCGTGATTTTGTTAGTGTTCTAGGCTCGCGTCTCTAGTACGGTCTAGCCTAGGACCAGCACAGTACCATCGTTGAGCGTTTATTCAACTTTGCATCTCTGAATTGATTATTGCTGACCACTTTTGCTACCATCTTATAAGCCTTCCCAGCTCCACATACATCTACGTCGTGCGTTTGACTCTCCCTGGTAATCGCTTTATCCAAGATTTGAGAGTTTTGACTACCACGGTTGCCGATCACCACCTGCTGCTGGGTAAGAACTGGTAAGAATTTGAGATTTGCTTGTCGGATTTGTGACACCGCCACCACCACCACTCATTAGTAGTCTGTAGGATCATATTCTTGTGTGTTTCTATTGCTGCTAACCATGCCAGGATCACAAGTCGACGAGACTGACTGGGAGAACTTGACGAACAAGGAGCTTCATGATAAGTTTCAGCAAATGATGAGTGTACAGGTGCAAGATGTGCTAAACACATTTGACGAGGCCATGGAGAAGATAGTTGGCATGGAGAAGACGTTTGACACAAAGCTCGATAACAAGTTTGCTGAATTGCTTGCGCGTTTTCCACCACCACCGGCTGCTGCAGCTGTCCCACCTCTTCAACAACAACAACAACAACAACAACGGCGCCTTCCGAATCAAGTGGGACGAGCACAGCGCGTTCCCCTTGAGACTGGTCAAGCTTCTGGTGCTGCTGTTGATGTTTCTGTAGCTCTTGCTGCTACTGCAGAGGTGGAGGACCATTACGAGGATGAGGTTGACCAAAATCATAACTACGTGCAACAACCAGCACCACCACCACCAGGTCGTCCTCATGCATATCATCGCAACGGTAGGGCTGCACCACCACCTGAGGTACATGACCATCTTCCTAAACTGAAATTGAATATTCCACCATTTGAGGGTAGATATGTTCCTGATATATATCTTATTTGGGAGTTACAAACTGAACAACGTTTTACATGTTTAAACTATCCCGAGGAGAGACGTGTTCCTGCTGCTGTTTGTGCTTTCACTAGTTTTGCATGTGTTTGGTGGTCTGAACATTGTAGATTATATCCTATTCCAGCTACTTGGACTGCTTTGAAAACTGCTATGCGTACTCGTTGGGTTCCACCATATTATCAACGTGAATTACTTCAAAAACTGCAGCGCTTAAGACAAGGAAAAAATTCTGTAGAAGAATATTATCAGCAAGGCCTGATTAGATGTGGTATTGTTGAGGAGAATGAAGCTATGCTTGCACGTTTTATGGGTGGATTAAATAGAGAGATTCAGACCATTCTAGAGTATAAGGATTATACTAATATCACTAGTTTATTCCATCTTGCTTGTAAAGCTGAACGTGAAGTGCAGGATCGACAGGCATTGGCGCGCACTAACTTTTCTGCAGGTCGACCTTCATCATGGACACCGCGTGCATCCTCTACTTCCACACATTCTACTGCACCGACACCTCCATCAGCTGTTACCTCCAGCCTTGATACAAGGAAGCAGGCACAACCACCATTATCTGCAAAGAGCACACCTATTGGGCCTGCACAGAGTTCTTCTTCTTCCATGGCATCAACAGGGCACACCAGTGATATTATTTGTCGTCGTTGTAAGGGAAGAGGACATTTTGCGAGAGATTGCAAATCTCAGCGTGTGATGATTGCTACTGAGGATGGTGGATATGAATCCGCTAGTGACTATGATGAGGAGACTTTGGCTCTTATTACACGTGAAGAACACGGCGGAGACGATTCTGATCATGAGACGCAATACATGGCTCCTGAAGATGCTGACAGGTATGAATGTTTAGTTGCTCAACGTGTTTTGAGTGTGCAGGTTACACAAGGTGAGCAAAATCAAAGGCATAATTTGTTCCATACAAAGGGAGTTGTGAAGGAACGTTCTGTTCGCGTGATCATAGATGGAGGGAGTTGCAACAACTTGGCTAGCATGGAGATGGTGGAGAAGCTATCTCTCACCACAAGACCACATCCACATCCTTACAACATCCAATGGTTCAACAACAGCGGCAAGGTTAAGGTAACACGTACTGTTCGTGTGCATTTTAGTATCTCTACATATGCTGATTATGTTGATTGTGATGTGGTACCTATGCAAGCATGTTCCTTATTACTTGGTAGACCATGGCAATTTGATAAAAATTCTGTACACCATGGTAGAAACAATCAGTATACTCTTGTTCATAAGGATAAAAATATTACTTTGCTTCCTATGACTCCTGATTCCATTTTGAAATATGATATTAATAGAGCTAATAAAGCAAAACAGGAGAAAAATAAGAGTGAAAATCAGATTGTGGCATAAGAATTTGAGCAACAAATGGAGCCTAATAATAAACCATCTACTGTTGCTTCTGAAATTAAATTGAAAGGTGCATGTTTATTTGCCACCAAATCTGATATTGATGAGCTAGATTTTAGCAAATCTATTTGCTATGGTTTTGTGTGCAAAGAGGCATTATTTTCATTCGAGGATGTGCCTACCTCTTTGCCTCCTGCTGTCACTAACGTTTTGCAGGAGTTCGCCGACGTCTTTCCACAAGACGTGCCACCGGGATTACCACCTATTCGAGGGATTGAGCATCAGATTGACTTAATTCCCGGTGCATCGCTACCCAACCGCGCACCATACCGTACCAATCCAGAAGAGACGAAGGAGATTATGCGTCAAGTACAGAAGCTACTCGATAAAGGTTATATACGCGAATCCCTTAGTCCTTGTGCTGCTCCTATTATTCTAGTGCCGAAAAAGGATGGTACATTGCGTATGTGTGTTGATTGTAGAGGCATTAATAATATTACTATTCGTTATCGTCATCCTATTCCTAGGCTAGATGATATGCTTGATGAATTGAGTGGCTCTACAATATTCTCCAAAGTTGATTTGCGTAGTGGATACCATCAAATTCGTATGAAATTGGGAGATGAATGGAAAACAGCATTTAAAACTAAGTTTGGATTATATGAGTGGTTAGTCATGCCTTTTGGGTTAACTAATGCACCTAGTACTTTCATGAGATTAATGAATGAAGTTTTACGTGCTTTCATTGGACGATTTGTGGTAGTATACTTTGATGATATATTGATTTTTAGCAGACCTTTGGAGGAACATTTGGAACATTTACGTGTTGTTTTTATTGCTCTACGTGATGCACGTTTATTTGGTAACCTTGGAAAGTGCACCTTTTGCACCGACCGAGTCTCTTTTCTTGGCTATGTTGTTACTCCACAGGGAATTGAGGTTGATAAAGCCTAGATTGAAGCTATTGAGAGTTGGCCGCGGCCCAAAACGGTCACACACGTGAGGAGTTTCCTTGGCCTCGCTGGATTCTATCGGCGTTTTGTGAGAGATTTCAGCACCATTGCTGCACCTCTCAATGAGCTTACAAAGAAGGATGTGCCTTTTGTTTGGGGTACTGCACAGGAAGAAGCATTCACGGTATTGAAAGATAAGTTGACACATGCTCCTTTACTCCAACTTCCTGATTTTAATAAGACTTTTGAGCTTGAATGTGATGCTAGTGGAATTGGGTTAGGAGGTGTGTTATTACAAGATGGTAAACCTGTTGCATACTTTTCTGAAAAATTGAGTGGGCCTAGTATGAATTATTCTGCTTATGATAAGGAATTATATGCTCTTGTTCGGACTTTGGAAACATGGCAACATTATTTATGGCCCAAAGAATTTGTTATACATTCTGATCATGAATCTTTGAAGCACATTAAAAGTCAAGCAAAACTGAACCGTAGACATGCTAAATGGGTTGAATTCATAGAGACTTTCCCTTATGTTATTAAACACAAGAAGGGAAAAGAAAATGTTATTGCTGATGCATTGTCTCGTCGTTATACTATGCTTTCACAACCTGACTTTAAAATATTTGGTTTGGAGACCATCAAAGATCAATATGTGCATGATGCTGAATTTAAAGATGTATTGCAGAATTGTAAAGAAGGGAGAACATGGAACAAGTTCGTCGTTAGTGATGGATTTGTGTTTCGAGCTAACAAGCTATGCATTCCAGCTAGCTCTGTTCGTCTTTTGTTGTTGCAGGAGGCGCATGGAGGAGGATTAATGGGACACTTTGGCGTGAAGAAGACGGAGGACGTACTTGCTACACATTTCTTTTGCCCAAAGATGCGACGGGATGTTGAGCGTTTTGTTGCTCGCTGCACTACATGTCAAAAAGCTAAGTCACCACTCAATCCTCATGGTTTATATATGCCTTTGCCTGTCCCTAGTGTTCCTTGGGAAGATATATCTATGGACTTTGTTTTGTGTTTACCTCGAACAAAGAAGGGGAGGGATAGCATATTTGTTGTCGTGGATAGGTTCTCGAAGATGGCACACTTTATACCATGTCATAAAAGCGATGATGCTGCTAATGTTGCTGATTTGTTCTTTCGTGAAATTATTCGCTTGCATGGTGTGCCAAATACTATTGTTTCAGATCGTGATACTAAATTTCTTAGCCACTTTTGGAGATGTTTATGGGCTAAGTTGGGGACTAAACTGCTTTTTAGTACTACTTGTCACCCCCAAACTGATGGACAAACTGAAGTAGTCAACAGAACTTTGTCTACTATGCTTAGGGCTGTTTTGAAGAATAATAAGAAAATGTGGGAAGAATGCTTGCCTCATATTGAATTTGCTTATAATCGTTCGTTGCATTCTACTACTAAGATGTGCCCTTTCGAAATTGTCTATGGTTTCCTACCTCGTGCACCTATTGATTTGTTGCCTCTTCCATCTTCGGAGAAGGTTAATTTTGATGCTAAACAACGTGCTGAATTGATCTTAAAAATGCATGAGTTAACTAAGGAAAATATTGAGCGCATGAATGCTAAATATAAACTTGTTGGAGATAAGGGTAGAAAACGTGTTGTCTTTGCACCTGGAGATCTTGTTTCGTTACATTTGCGTAAGGATAGGTTTCCTAATTTGCGCAAGTCAAAGCTAATGCCACGTGCTGATGGTCCTTTCAAGGTGTTAGAGAAAATAAATGATAATGCATATAAACTTGAGCTGCCTGCAGATTTTGGGGTTAGTCCCACATTTAACATTGCAGATTTGAAGCCTTACTTGGGTGAGGAAGATGAGCTTCCGTCAAGGACGACTTCAATTCAAGAAGGGGAGGATGATGAGGACATCACTAACAAGGTTACACCCACAGCTCCAACTGACACATATACAGGACCAATTACTAGAGCTCGCGCACGCCAATTAAATTACCAAGTACTTTCGTTTCTTGGTAATGAATCTAATGTTCATGAGAATATGATGCTGCCTAAATTGGATACATTTGTCTTGCTTACAAATGAAGGGCCTAGCTTGGACAAGAAGGATGAACATTGGAGCAAGATCAAGCATGGAGATGATGGCATGCGCAAGGGGAACAAGAATGGAGTTTCAATTGATGATTTCAGGACTTTGAAGCCACCATAATGAGTGCGAGAAGCCTTGGACGAAATATACAAGATGCCACTTCAAAAATTTCGTCCAGAGGCTATTATAGGTGCTGCGTCACTTTATTATTGGGCCAGGCCCATGTAATTTCAAAATACTTGAGTATAGGCTGTTTTTAGAGTTCGTATGTGTGGGGAAACAAGAGTTAGGGTTGGTTTCGGACCCCTCCACCAAGGGCCACGAAATTCCCCCCTCTTTCCCTCATATATACAGCCCTTAGGGTGTCGTTTAGACTTTGGGAGTTTTGTTTAGATTAAAGTTCACCATAGCTGCAACTTCGCATACTTCGTTTGTGTTCAGCGACCAGACCAAGACGTCACAGAACCCCACTTGATCAATAAAACTTTCCTCTTGAATTCGCAATATCCAGATTGCAATCTCAGTTTATTGCTTGTTCTTCGTTTGCCTGCAGGAAACAGACCTTCGTGGTCAGGTTGATCGTGCTCCGGCGTGGTCAATAACCTCTCGGAGTTGGTTTAGCGATTGCTAAGGCGCGACGTCCACGCACGTTCGTAGTCGGATCGTCAAAGTCGACTTCATCCAAACGATAGCCACCATCTCATCGAAAGACGGGACACCTTTGCCTCTATTATTGCTTCCTATGACTCCTGATTCCATTTTGAAAGATGATATTAATAGAGCTAATAAAGCAAAACAGGAGAAAACTAAGAGTGAAAATCAGATTGTGGCAAAAGAATTTGAGCAACAAATGAAGCCTAATAATAAACCATCTACTGTTGCTTCTGAAATTAAATTGAAAAGTGCATGTTTATTTGCCACCAAATCTGATATTGATGAGCTAGATTTTAGCAAATCTGTTTGCTATGGTTTTGTGTGCAAAGAGGCATTATTTTCGTTCGAGGACGTGCCTTCCTCTTTGCCTCCTGCTGTCACTAACATTTTGCAGGAGTTCGCCGACGTCTTTCCACAAGACGTGCCACCGGGATTACCACCTATTCGAGGGATTGAGCATCAGATTGACTTAATTCCCGGTGCATCGCTACCCAACTGCGCATCATACCGTACTAATCCAGAAGAGACGAAGGAGATTATGCGTCAAGTACAGGAGCTACTCGACAAAGGTTATATACGCGAATCCCTTAGTCCTTGTGCTGTTCCTATTATTCTAGTGCCGAAAAAGGATGGTACATTGCGTATGTGTGTTGATTGTAGAGGCATTAATAATATTACTATTCGTTATCTTCATCCTATTCCTAGGCTAGATGATATGCTTGATGAATTGAGTGGCTCTACAATTTTCTCCAAAGTTGATTTGCGTAGTGGATACCATCAAATTCGTATGAAATTGGGAGATGAATGGAAAACAGCATTTAAAACTAAGTTTGGATTATATGAGTGGTTAGTCATGCCTTTTGGGTTAACTAATGCACCTAGTACTTTCATGAGATTAATGAATGAAGTTTTACGTGCTTTCATTGGACGATTTGTGGTAGTATACTTTGATGATATATTGATTTTTAGCAGATCTTTGGAGGAACATTTGGAACATTTACGTGCTGTTTTTATTGCTCTACGTGATGCACGTTTGTTTGGTAACCTTGGAAAGTGCACCTTTTGCACCGACCGAGTCTCTTTTCTTGGCTATGTTGTTACTCCACAGGGAATTGAGGTTGATAAAGCCAAGATTGAAGCTATTGAGAGTTGGTCGCAGCCCAAAACGGTCACACACGTGAGGAGTTTCCTTGGCCTCGCTGGATTCTATCGGCGTTTTGTGAGAGATTTCAGCACCATTGCTGCACCTCTCAATGAGCTTACAAAGAAGGATGTGCCTTTTGTTTGGGGTACTGCACAGGAAGAAGCATTCACGGTATTGAAAGATAAGTTGACACATGCTCCTTTACTCCAACTTCCTAATTTTAATAAGACTTTTGAGCTTGAATGTGATGCTAGTGGAATTGGGTTAGGAGGTGTGTTATTACAAGATGGTAAACCTGTTGCATACTTTTCTGAAAAATTGAGTGGGCCTAGTCTGAATTGTTCTACTTATGATAAGGAATTATATGCTCTTGTACGGACTTAGTGATTTCGAAATTATGTTGCTTGACTTTTAATGTGCTTTAAAGATTCATGATCAGAATGTATAACAAATTCTTTGGGCCATAAATAATGTTGCCATGTCTCCAAAGTCCGAACAAGAGCATATAATTCCTTATCATAAGTAGAATAATTCAGACTAGGCCCACTCAATTTTTCAGAAAAATATGCAACAGGTTTACCATCTTGTAATAACACACCTCCTAACCCAATTCCACTAGCATCACATTCAAGCTCAAAAGTCTTATTAAAATCAGGAAGTTGGAGTAAAGGAGCATGTGTCAACTTATCTTTCAATACCGTGAATGCTTCTTCCTGTGCAGTACCCCAAACAAAAGGCACATCCTTCTTTGTAAGCTCATTGAGAGGTGCAGCAATGGTGCTGAAATCTCTCACAAAACGCCGATAGAATCCAGCGAGGCCAAGGAAACTCCTCACGTGTGTGATTATTTTGGGCTGCGGCCAACTCTCAATAGCTTCAATCTTGGCTTTATCAACCTCAATTCCCTGTGGAGTAACAACATAGCCAAGAAATAAGACTCGGTCGGTGCAAAAGGTGCACTTTCCAAGGTTACCAAATAAACGTGCATCACGTAGAGCAATAAAAACAGCATGTAAATGTTCCAAATATTCCTCCAAAGATCTGCTAAAAATCAATATATCATCAAAGTATACTACCACAAATCGTCCAATGAAAGCACGTAAAACTTCATTCATTAATCTCATGAAAGTACTAGGTGCATTAGTTAACCCAAATGGCATGACTAACCACTCATATAATCCAAACTTAGTTTTAAATGCTGTTTTCCATTCATCTCCCAATTTCATATGAATTTGATGGTATCCACTACGCAAATCAACTTTGGAGAATATTGTAGAGCCACTCAATTCATCAAGCATATCATCTAGCCTAGGAATAGGATGACGATAACGAATAGTAATATTATTAATGGCTCTACAATCAACACACATACGCAATGTACCATCCTTTTTCGGCACTAGAATAATAGGAACAGCACAAGGACTAAGGGATTCGCGTATATAACCTTTGTCGAGTAGCTCCTGTACTTGACGCATAATCTCCTTCGTCTCTTCTGGATTAGTACGGTATGGTGCGCGGTTGGGTAGCGATGCACCGGGAATTAAGTCAATCTCATGCTCAATCCCTCGAATAGGTGGTAATCCCGGTGGCACGTCTTGTGGAAAGACGTCGGCGAACTCATGCAAAATGTTAGTGACAGCAGGAGGCAAAGAGGAAGGCACGTCCTCGAATGAAAATAATGCCTCTTTGCATACAACAGCATAGCAAACAGATTTGCTAAAATCTAGCTCATCAATATCAGATTTGGTGGCAAATAAACATGCACTTTTCAATTTAATTTCAGAAGCAACAGTAGATGGTTTATTATTAGGCTTCATTTGTTGCTCAAATTCTTTTGCCACAATCTGATTTTCTCTCTTATTTTCTCCTGTTTTGCTTTATTAGCTCTATTAATATCATCTTTCAAAATGGAATCAGGAGTCATAGGAAGTAAAGTAATATTTTTATCCTTATGAACAAGAGTATACTGATTGTTTCTACCATGGTGTACAGAATTTTTATCAAATTGCCATGGTCTACCAAGGAACATGCTTGCATAGGTACCACATCACAATCAACATAATCAACATATGTAGAGATACTAAAATGCACACGAACAGTACGTGTTACCTTAACCTTGCCGCTGTTGTTGAACCATTGGATGTAGTAAGGATGTGGATGTGGTCTTGTGGTGAGAGATAGCTTCTCCACCATCTCCATGCTAGCCAAGTTGTTGCAACTCCCTCCATCTATGATCACGCGAATAGAACGTTCCTTCACAACTCCCTTTTTATGGAACAAATTATGCCTCTGATTTTGCTCAGCTTGTGTAACCTGCACACTCAAAACACGTTGAGCAACTAAACATTCATACCTGTCAGCATCTTCAGGAGCCATGTATTGCGTCTCATGATCAAAATCGTCTCCACCGTGTTCTTCACGTGTAATAAGAGCCAAAGTCTCCTCATCATAGTCACTAGCGGATTCATATCCACCATCCTCAGTAGCAATCATCACACGTTGAGATTTGCAATCTCTCACAAAATGTCCTCTTCCCTTACAACGACGACAAATAATATCACTGGTGTGCCCTGTTGATGCCATGGAAGAAGAAGAACTCTGTGCAGGCCCAATAGGTGTGCTCTTGGCAGATAATGGTGGTTGTGCCTGCTTCCTTGTATCACGGCTGGAGGTAATAGCTGATGGAGGTGTCGGTGCAGTAGAATGTGTGGAAGTAGAGGATGCACGCGGTGTCCATGATGAAGGTCGACCTGCAGAAAAGTTAGTCCGCGCCAATGCCTGTCGATCCTGCACTTCACGTTCAGCTTTACAAGCAAGATGGAATAAACGAGTGATATTAGTATAATCCTTATACTCTAGAATGGTCTGAATCTCTCTATTTAATCAGCCCATAAAACGTGCAAGCATAGCTTCATTCTCCTCAACAATACCACATCTAATCAGGCCAGTTTGTAATTGCTGATAATATTCTTCTACAGAAGTTTTTCCTTGTCTTAAGCGCTGCAGTTTTTGAAGTAATTCACGTTGATAATATGGTGGAACCCAACGAGTACGCATAGCAGTTTTCAAAGCAGTCCAAGTAGCTGGAGTAGGATATAATCTACAATGTTCAGACCACCAAACACATGCAAAACTAGTGAAAGCACAAACAGCAGCAGGAACACATCTCTCCTCGGGATAGTTTAAACATGTAAAACGTTGTTCAGTTTGTAACTCCCAAGTAAGATATATATCAGGAACATATCTACCCTCAAATGGTGGAATATTCAATTTCAGTTTAGGAAGATGGTCATGTACCTCAGGTGGTGGTGCAGCCCTACCGTTGCGATGATATGCATGAGGACGACCTGGTGGTGGTGGTGCTGGTTGTTGCACGTAGTTCTGATTTTGGTCAACCTCATCCTCATAATGGTCCTCCACCTCTGCAGTAGCAGCAAGAGCTAGAGAAACATCAACAGCAGCACCAGAAGCTTGACCAGTCTCAAGGGGAACGCGCTGTGCTCGTCCCACTTGATTCGGAAGGCGACGTTGTTGTTGTTGTAGTTGTTGTTGTTGTTGTTGAAGAGGTGGGACAGCTGCAGCAGCCGGTGGTGGTGGAAAACGCGAAAGCAATTCAGCAAACTTGTTATCGAGCTTTGTGTCAAACTTCTTCTCCATGCCAACTATCTTCTCCATGGCCTCATCCAATGTGTTTAGCACATCTTGCACCTGTACACTCATCATTTGCTGAAACTTATCATGAAGCTCCTTGTTCGTCAAGTTCTCCCAGTCAGTCTCGTCTACTTGTGATCCTGGCATCGTTAGCAGCAATAGAAACACACAAGAATATGATCCTACAGACTACTAATAAGTGGTGGTGGTGGCGGGTGTCACAAATCCGACAAGCAAATCTGAAATTCTTACCAGTTCTTACCCAGCAGCAGGTGGTGATCGGCAACCGTGGTAGTCAAAACTCTCAAAGCTTGGATAAAGCGATTACCAGGGAGAGTCAAACGCACGACGTAGATGTATGTGGAGCAGGGAAGGCTTATAAGATGCTAGCAAAAGTGGTCAGCAATAATCAATTCAGAGATGCAAAGGTGAATAAACGCTCAACGACGGTACTGTGCTGGTCCTAGGCTAGACCGTACTAGAGACGCGAGCCTAGAACACTAACGAAATCACGGCGCTGCACGTAATCAAGGGGAAAGCACACTCTGAATTTTTTTTCGCCTCTTTTTTTTCGCGCTGCTTTTTTTTTGCGCCGAAAATCACTATAATGGCGAGTGTCTCGAAACACTACCCAAGTCAAACTAAGATGATAGGCACGAAATTTTTTTGACGATTTTTTTTTCGGAATCAGGGCAGCGACGACGAAAAAGTGCGGGAAAAAGTCAGTATGGTGGCACGTGTCTCAAAAGACTCAGAAAAGCTCAAAAATAGGATAGGAAAAAATATTTTCACCTGTCGAAATTTTGGCCTAAAAACTGCCCGGGGGTCTCCAGACTTTTTTTTTCCGAGACCTACTCAGGCAAGGAAACAACGAAACCGAAACTAGATGGATCTCGAAAGCCAATCTAGAACGAAAAGAACTCGGACTGGTGGTGGATATGTGGTGGTAGAATATGGCAGCGGTGGTGGTATTTGGCAGCGGTGGTGGTATATGGATACGGATTGGTGGTGGTATATGGATACGGATCGGTGGTGGTATGTGGCAGTAGCGATGAAGATGTTGTGGCGGCGGCGTGACAACTTATGACGAGAACTCGAAACTATAAAAGACTAGACGCTAAGACCAGCAACTTGACACGACGACGCAACCGCAAATTCAACTAAGCAAACACGGAAAAGATTATGCAATGGCTCAGACTGGTTCGGATATGATGAACTAACCCTAATTTTTTTGGCTTTTTCGTGGACTGTAGGTATGAAGAACAGACTCGATCTAATCTACGAAAAACTGTAAAATCTCACCGAGCAACTTGGAAATCTGATACCACTTGATAGAGGCAAAGGTGTCCCGTCTTTCGATGAGATGGTGGCTATCGTTTTGGAGGAAGTCGATTTGACGATCCGACTACAAACGTGCGAGGACGTCGCGCCTTAGCAATCGCTAAACCAACTCCGAGAGGTTGTTGACCACGCCAGAGCACGATCAACCTGACCACGAAGGTCAGTTTCCTACAGGCAAACGAAGAACAAGCAAGAAACTAAGATTGCAATCTGGATATTGCGAATATAAGAGGAAAGCTTTATTGATCAAGGTGGGGTTCTGTGACGCCTTGGTCTGATCGTTGAACACAAACGAAGTACGCGAAGTTGCAGCTATGGCGAACTTTTAATCTAAACAAAACCCAAAGTCTAAACGACGCCCTAAGGGCTGTATATATGAGGGAAAGAGGGGGGAATTTCGTGGCCCTTGATGGAGGGGTCCGAAACCAACCCTAACACTTGTTTCCCCACACATACGGACTCTAAAAACAGCCTATACTCAAGTATTTCGAAATTACATGGGCCTGGCCCAATAATAAGGTGACGCAGCACCTATAATAGCCTCTGGACGAAATTTATGAAGTGGCATCTTGTATATTTCGTCCAAGGCTTCTCGCACTCATTATGGTGGCTTCAAAGTCCTGAAATCATCAATTGAAACTCCATTCTTGTTCCCCTTCCGCATGCCATCATCTCCATGCTTGATCTTGCTCCAGTGTTCATCCTTCTTGTCCAAGCTAGGCCCTTCATTTGTAACCAAGACAAATGTGTCCAATTTAGGCAGCATCATATTCTGATGAACATTAGATTCATTACCAAGAAACGAAAGTACCTGGTAATTTAATTGGCAAGCGCGAGCTCTAGTAATTGGTCCTGTATATGTGTCAGTTGGAGCTGTGGATGTAACCTTGTTAGTGATGTCCTCATCATTGGAGGTGACTTGCCCTTCATGACGATGTCGATGGTCGCCATGGCGGTGTGGACGTGGAAGACTTGCACTTGCATCATGTTTCCGCTCCGAAGACTTGTGACTTGAACGTCGCCACCGAGAGGATGACGAAGGGGAAGAAGACTTGTAGTCGACCACCAAGTGTCGGAGCTCCGCCATTTGTTTGTTGAAGGAGTCGCACAAGTAGTCGAAGGAAGCCATTGTCCTTGTCTCGGAGTGTCGTAGTTCGATGGCGATGTTGCCCAAGCACTCTTGCATTTCTCATTGTAGTCCGATGGTTTTCGCGTGGATGTCCTTGTTCGCGCCGTCGATGTCGAAGACCGGAGATGAAATGCCTTGCCTATCCATCACAAGATGCTAGCAAGTATGAGCGGGAGAAAGAGAAGAACTATACCAAATGTACCTTGACCGATGTTGAAGATGGATCAATGATCACTCAAATATGGAACAAGGAAATAGCACAATTGGTACCAATTCTTGTCGGTTTCTCACACCTACACAAGTAAAGCTTATGGTGGAGCTCGATGAGGATAGTGGCACAAAAATTTGATGCAAAATGTTAGCAAGAGTCAATAAAGTTGAAAAAGATTCACAAATTCGCAAGTGAAACAAGTAGACCAATAGCAATATGGGTGGCACACGGAAACACACACACGGATAGATAGATGGGGTCGTGCAACCAAGGAATGAGCCAAAATGTGGAATCCACGAAAATGCTCGTGTTGCACAACACTAGAGAGACGCTAGCGCGATTGCACAATAGGCGGATACGAACTTGTGCACAACCTACTAAGCAAAATGCAACGACTTCTATCCCAAGTATGCTATATGTATGGTATTCCGGTGGTATGATCCAAAATGATCGAGTATGACAATCTTAATGTAGTATGATGCTATGGTTCTTGCTTAAAAGCTCTTTGCGTATCTTTTTCTTTGTGCTTAAAAGCTTGTTTGGCTCTTTCTCTTTTGAGCTCTTTTCTCACGCAAAACTTCACGAACCAAGATAGCAATTGAGTATATGCGATGACAACCTTGTGTCACAAGAGATAATACCAAGATATGCACCACGGTGATATGGTATGTATGATATGGGAAGCATGATCACTAATGTGCACAAGTAACGTTGCCGACAATACTCGAATGGCTAGTCTCGATGGGTAAGTGACGCAAAAATGGGCTAGGGGTTAACAATGCAAATGCAAGGGAATATACAATGATGTCGTCGAGGTTACCGTCCGAGTCGATGATGAGAGGCGGTGTTCTTGATGTAGACCCGTTCCTAATTAGCCGAAACACCTTAGGAAACGGAAAAACCACAACTGAAAATCTCAAGGACAAATGTCAAATGGTGGTAGCGCCAATGCCGTGGTGGTTGCGGAAGTGGAATGATGGGCTTACACGATGTCAGAGTTGATGTCACGGTCCCTAAGTAGCCGAAACACCTTAGGAGACCCAAGCCACAACTCAAACAAGCTCAACAAAATTGGGTTAGGCTGGGTTGGCGGAAATGTATAGTGGACTAAGCTATGCGGAAGTGGCGGTGGTGGTTGATGAAGAAGCAATTGTCCCTAAGTAGCCTAAATACCTTAGGAGACTCAAATCACTACTCAAGCAACCACAAATGCTATGGGGGACAAAATGGGTTAGGTTGCGGAAGTGTATGGTGGCTATGCGGATGATATGGTGGAGGGCCTATACAAACTTGCCAAATTTGACAAAATTTGATGGAGTCAAATGATGATGGTAGTATTTTTCTGGTATGGGGAATGTCAAGAGCTTCAAAACGAGCTCAAGAACGTCCAAATCGGAGTTCGTATGAATTAGTTATGACCAAAACAAAAATCAGCCGAAGTCAAAATCTGGGTGTACCGGACGTCCGGAAAAGGCCGGAAATCCGGTATTTTCTGCTGTATAGGTGGTTCCGGTCGTCCGGTGAGTTCCGGACGTCCGGTGCTTCATGAGAGTCCGGACGTCCGGTAAAACGCCGGTCGTCCGGTGGGTCGGGGTCAACGCGAGATTTGAGTTCCGGGACGCGATTTCGGGCCAAAAATGGAGATTTTGGGGTCAAAATTTGACGGATTTTGTGGAGGAAAGATGGGGAAACTTGGGGAAATGCTAGATCCACTTGAAACCAAGCAAATCCACGGATCAAAATCAACAAAATATCATCAAACCAACAGATCACAAAAAAATTTGGGGCTATTTTTGGTGGGGAATTTTCGAAATTGGGGAAGAACACAACAAAAACAAGCTAGAAAACGGTGGAGGGGGCTCCAAATTCGTGAGAAACCGTGGCTCTTGATACCATAATGATCACTAAACTAGGTGGGGGGCTCCAATTTCGTGAGAAACCATGGCTCTTGATACCATAATGATCCTAAACTAGGTGGGGGGCTCCAATTTCGTGAGAAACCATGGCTCTGTTACCATAATGATGTAGGGTGGAACCCTAGATGGCCGATCTTTCACGAAATGGAGGGGATCCCACGATGAACACGAAGAACACGAGAGGGAACACGAGGGGAAACACGAGAGAATCACTCAAACCAACAAGAACAAGTCACACATATGCTAGATCCTCGAAACACAAAGAGATACAAGATCCATGATCAACAAGGGACGATACAAAGGGTAACCGGTTCTTCTCCGTGAGGAGGTCTGGGGTATCCCGCGGGATCTTCTCCGTAAAGGAGGTCTTGAATCCATGTGGATCTTCTCCGAAGAGGTGCCGCAGTCACTCTCGAGGAGATGAACCACTAGATGAGCAAAGCTCAAGGTATCAAATGAGCTATCACTCAGCTAACCCTCACTAGGAGGAGGTGGAGGAGTATATATAGTCTAGGGCCACGAAGGGGTAAGTGGGAGAGGGATACATGGGCCTTTGGCCCGATAACTGTGCGCAGACAGCATGTAGCGGACGTCCGACGGCTACCGGACGTCCGGTGGCTCGCGAGGGTCCGGACGTCCGGAAGTCTTCGGACTTCCGCTATTTTCCTTCTGTTGTCGAAGTCACGGACGTCCAGTGGCCTCCGGTCGTCCGGTCGCCTGGGAGTCGCCGGTCGTCCGGTAGAGGTCGGATGTCCGGAGCCTGTAGCTTTTCCAGCAGCTTCTCCGTTTGATCCTCGGACTTGCCCTTGCCATCTTGTCCAATGCTCCTAGCTGTTCCATGGCCTCCCTCTTGGTTCCTGGTCATGCATAGCACATATATTTGAGGTAGTAGCCATGTCTCGCATGTAGAAAGTGGAGGTTCGGAGAGGAGCGAATTAACCTTGTGTCCAATGGTGGGTACTTGAGGTCTCGTCGAAGTGAACATGGGGATGATCGTGGGATGCTCCGCATCAAGTATATATAGTCTAGGGTCATGAAGGGGTAAGTGAGGGGCGAAACGAGTACATGGGCATCGGCCCGGATACATGCACGCAGGCAAGGCCAGATGTCCGGGCTGGCGGCCGGATGTCCGGGGCTTCGGGGTGAGCCGGATGTCCGGGGTCACGGCCGGATGTCCGGGCTGAAGGGGCTCGGTCCTGATGCTCTTTGGATAGGAGGGTCCGGATTTCCGGGAGGAGTGCCGGATGTCTGGCCGTTGCTAAAGCGCCGGATGTCCGGCCTTTGGCCCGGATGTCCGGCCGCTGTAGTATCAGCAGCTCCGTCTTCTTCTGTCTTCTCTTCCAAGCTTCCCTCGCGGATGGTGTAGTTGTCCTATGCATGACCACGAGTGGAATGTCAAGTAGTATACCATCCTCGAAGGGGTCAAGTGAACACGTGTAAAGGAGATGATTCACCTTTATGTATGAGAAGTAGAGGCCGCACGTGTCACTTGCCAAACGGACTCTTGACATGGTGATGTCCTTAGGATGCTCCGCATCACAAGACAAATGTATCCAATTTAGGCAGCATCATGTTCTCATGAACATTAGATTCATTACCAAGAAACGAAAGTACCTGGTAATTTAATTGGCGTGCGCGAGCTCTAGTAATTGATCATGTATATGTGTCAGTTGGAGCTGTGGGTGTAACCTTGTTAGTGATGTCCTCATCATCCTCCCCTTCTTGAATTGAAGTCGTCCTCGACGGAAGCTCATCTTCCTCACCCAAGTAAGGCTTCAAATCTACAATGTTAAATGTGGGACTAACCCAAAAATCTGCAGGAAGCTCAAGTTTATATGCATTATCATTTATTTTCTCTAACACCCTGAAAGGACCATCAGCACGTGGCATTAGCTTTGACTTGCGCAAATTAGGAAACCTATCCTTACGCTAATGTAACCAAACAAGATCTCCAGGTACAAAGACAACACGTTTTCTACCCTTATCTCCAACAAGTTTATATTTAGCATTCATGCGCTCAATATTTTCCTTAGTTAACTCATGCATTTTTAAGATCAATTCAGCACGTTGTTTAGCATCAAAATTAACCTTCTCCGAAGATGGAAGAGGCAACAAATCAATAGGTGCACGAGCTAGGAAACCATAGACAATTTCAAAAGGGCACATCTTAGTAGTAGAATGCAACGAACGATTATAAGCAAATTCAATATGAGGCAAGCATTCTTCCCACATTTTCTTATTATTCTTCAAAACAGCCCTAAGCATAGTAGACAAAGTTCTGTTGACTACTTCAGTTTGTCCATCAGTTTGGGGGTGACAAGTAGTACTAAAAAGTGGGTAAGAAATTTAGTATCACGATCTGAAACAATAGTATTTGGCACACCATGCAAGCGAATAATTTCACGAAAGAACAAATCAGCAACATTAGCAGCATCATCGCTTTTATGACATGGTATAAAGTGTGCCATCTTCGAGAACCTATCCACGACAACAAATATGTAAACCCAAAACAAAGTCCATAGATATATCTTCCCAAGGAACACTAGGGACATGATGCGGAGCATCATAAGGACATCACCATGTCAAGAGTCCGTTTGGCAAGTGACACGTGCGACCTCTACTTCTCATACATAAAGGTGAATCATCTCCTTTACACGTGTTCACTTGACCCCTTCGAGGATGGTTTACTACTTGACACTCCACTCTTGTGCATGCATAGGTATCGTCGGAGCTTCACAGACAACGAGGAGGAGTGCAAGCGCCGAGGAACGCCTACGCCATCAGCGAGGGAAGCATGGAAGCGAAGGCGGAAGAAGACGGAGCGGCTGAAGTTACAGCTGCCAGACATCCGGCGCCAGCCCGGACATCCGGCCTTCAGCCCGGAAATCCGGCGCCACCAACAGAACCACACCCGAGACTTGGCCCCGCTAGCCCGGACATCCGGCCAACCGCCCCGGACATCCGGCGTCTCATGAGAGCCCGGACATCCGGCCCCTAGCCGGACATCCGGCGCCTGCCTGCGCGCATGGACAGGGCCCGAGGCCCATGTATCCCCCCATCTACTTACCCCTTCGTGAACTAGACTATATATACTCCTCCACCTCCACCATTTTAGGGTTAGCAATGATTTTGCTCATACGTGAGATAGAGCTTTGCTCATCCATCCCGGATCTACTCCACGAGAGAGACCGCAGCCCCTCTACGGAGAAGATCCACCTTGGATTCAAGACCCCTAATGATGCGGAGCATCCTAAGGTCATCCCCATGGACCCTTCATCACCTCACCAAGTGCCCAAAGGACCAATGACTCGAGCCCGTGCAAGAGCTCTCGAGACCGAGGTGACTTCGCTCATCTCTCTACATCTTTCGGATTCACTTGAGACATGGCTTCTACCTTCATGAGGGACTCTGTGCATACTCAGGTACTTGGATGAAGGCCACGGGACAGCTCTGCACAATGGCCAAGACGACAGGCCCGACGAGTACACGAGACAAGAAGAAGGAAGTCTGAAGATGCTACAGGCACCGGACGTCCGGCCTGCACCGGACGACCGGCGACTTCCAGGCACCGGACGACCGGAAGACACCGGACGTCCGGCCTCTCCCAGACGACCGGACGACCGGAAGCCACCGGACATCCGTGACATCGGCTACAGAAGCTAAATAGTGGAAATCCGAGGGTTACCGGACGTCCGGTCCCTCCGGAACCACCGGACGTCCGGTAACCAGCGGACGTCCGCCCCGACGGTGTCCATCTGTGTAATATATACTCGTTGACTTCCCTCCTTTCGAGGTAGCTGTTGGATAGCTCATTTCTCAGACTTGTGTGGATTCTCTCCCACGAGACCGTGCGCCTCTACGGAGAAGATCCACCACGGATTCAAGGCCTCCACATCGGGGAAGATCCTACGGGATAATCAAGACCTCCTCACGGAGAAGACTACCCTTGTACCACCGACGTTGACTTTGGATCGTGTAGCTCGACTGTGTATCGTGAATCTAGCACTTGTGTGATCATCTTTGTGTTGATTTGAGTGTTTCCTCTTGTGTTTTCCCCGTTTTCCTCCTTGTGTTCTCCGTGTTCATCGTGGGATACTCTCCAAAACATGAAAGATCCGCTGATTAGGGTTCCACCCTACATCACCTAAACGAGAAGATCCTTCACGGATTCAAGGCCTCCTCTAGGAGATGAACTCTACCCATGTATCTTTCCCTTTGTTGTTCATGTATCTTGTGATCTTGTGTGTTTGATTGTCTAGTGGATGTGTGATTGGACTTGTTCTTGAGTGTTCCCCTCGTGATTTCCCTTTGTGTTCTTCGTGTTCATCGTGGGATCCCCTCCATTTCGTGAAAGATCGGCCATCTAGGGTTCCACCCTACATCATATGGTATCAAGAGCATAGGTTGATCACGAATTTGGAGCCCCACACCTTGTTTTCTAGCTTGTTTTGTTGTGTTCTTCCCCAAATTCGAAAATTCCCCACCAAAAATAGCCCCAAAATTTTTTGTGATCTGTTAGTTTGATTAGATTTTGTTGATTTTGATCCGTGGATTTGCTTGGTTTCAAGTGGATCTAGCATTTCCCCAAGTTTCCCCACTTTTTATCCACGAAATCTCTTCAATTTTGCCCTAGGAATCATCAAATTCCGCCCCCAATTCGAAAATTTCGGTCCCGATTCAGATCTGAAATCTTCGGGCCGGACATCCGGGCCACTGGCCGGACATCCGGCTCCTGGAGGGCAAAATCCCGCGCGGTTCTGGACATCAGGTCTCGGAAATCCGGACCCGGCCCCGGATGTCCGACCCCTGGGAATTCAGACGTTTCCGTTTCACCGTTTTGTCCATAACTAATTAATACGAACTCCGATTTCGACGTTCTTGAGCTCGTTTTGAAGCTCTTGACATCCCCCATAACACAAAAATAACACCATCATCATTTGACTCCATCATATTTTGTGGATTTTGGCATCTTTGCCTAGGGCTTCCACCATATCATCCGCTACACCACCACCGACTTCCGCAACCTAACCATTTTTGTTCCCATACCATTTGTGGTTGCTTGAGTAGTGATTTGAGTCTCCTAAGGCGTTTAGGCTACTTAGGGACCATTGCTTCTTCATCAACCACCACCACCACTTCCGCATACCCTTTGCCCATTATACATAGCCAACCAAACTTAACCCAATTTTGTTCGAGCTTGTTTGAGTTGTGGCTTGTGTCTCCTAAGGTGTTTCGGCTACTTAGGGACCGTGAATTCAACTCCGACACCGTGTATAGCCCATCTTACACTTCCACCATCATAACCCATTTTGACCGGGTTTCCACAAACAATCCGCGACCACCACCACTTGTCCGCTACCACCATTTGACATTTGTCCTTGAGATTTTGAGTTGTGGTTTTTCCGTTTTCTAAAGTGTTTTGGCTAATTAGGAACGGGTCTACATCAAGAACATCGCCTCTCATCATCGACTCGGACAGTTCCTCGACGACATCATTATATATTCCCCTTGCAATTGCATTGTTAACCCCCTAGCCCATTTTGCGTCACTTGCCTATCGAGACTAGCCTTTGAGTATTGCCGGCAACGTTACTTGTGCACATTAGTGATCATTGACCCGCCCTTCCATTGTATGCATACCTTATCATCTTGGTATCATCATATCATCCCTTGTGTCACAAGATTGTTCCCGCATATACACAATTGCTATCTTGGTTTGTGGATTTCGCATCGTGGCCATACAAAAATAAAAAGAGAGAAAGAATAAGCTTTTAAGCAAAAGGAGAAAGACAAAGAAGCTTGTAAGCAAGAGACATAGCATCGCATCATATGATATCATACTTGATCATCTTGGATCATCTTGTGCTAAAAGCACCGGAACATCATACACATAGCATACTCGTGATAGGAAGTCGCTGCATTTTGTCTCATATAGGTAGTGCACAAGTTCGTATCCGCCTATTGAGCAATCGGCTAGCGTCTCTCTAGTGTTGTGCGACAAGAGCATTTTCCGTGGATTCCACTTTTTCCGCTCAACCCTTGGTTGCAAAACCACATTTATCTATCCGTGCGTGTGTTTCCGGGTGCCACATATTGCTATTGGTCTACTTGTTTCACTTGCAAATTTGTGAATCTCTTTCAACATTATTGACTCTTTCTAACATTTTGCATCAAAGTTTTGTGCCACTATCCTCACCGAGCTACTCCATAAGCTTTACTTGATAGGTGTGAGTGAACAAGTCCGGTACCAATTCCACTATTCTTTCATTTCACATTGAGTGAAACGGGATACATCCTCAACATTCGGAAAAGGTAACTTGGTATTGTTTATCTCATCTCCCTACTCACCTTTGCTCGAGTCTTGTGATGGATAGGAAACGCATTTCATCTACTTCGGTCTACAACAACAACGACAAGTTCGATGCCATGACGAACAACTTGTGCGCCAACATGAATGCTCAAATGGAGGAGCTCAAAGCCCTCATCAAGAACCACAAGAGGTCTCCCTCATCTTCGAGAAGACGCTCTAGTGCACATCCTTCCGAGCTGCCATCTTCGGCGAGATCACATCGGCATCGACATCATCAACGACAAGAATGTGAAGGTCAAGAGCTCAACACCAACAACCGCTCAACGACTTCACCATGTACCTTGGCATCTTCGCCAAGCGACTTCAAGGCATCTTCGCCTTTGGACATACGGCATATTCGCCAACAAGCACCCCAAGCTTATGCTCAAGAGAAGCTCCCCAAGCTCAAGTCCGCGACTACCACGAGCTACTACGACCTCGACAACGACCACGAGATTCCTTTCTATGGGACTCAAGACCCCGAGGAGTATCTCGAGTGGGAGCGCAAGATGGACGACTACCTCAAGCTACATCAAGTTCCCTACGAAGATCAAGTGAAGTACGCCGCAAGAAACTTCCACGACAACGCGTCAACATGGTGGCTTCACACACCTTCGACGAGCTTCAATGTGAATTGGCCCAAGATGAAGAGAGATTTGCGGCGAGAGTTCGTGCCTCCCACCTACACGGAACATCTTCTACGCCAATTGGAGAACACCATACAAGGATCCAAGTCCATCGACGAGTACTTCAAGGACATGAAGATTGCCTTGCGACGAGCTGGCGTGGACGACCCCATTTCGATGAAGCTCCACTTCATGATGGGATTGCACAACGACATCTACAAGACTATCTTCTTTGAGAACTACAAGTCCCTCGACGACAACTACATTGGTGCTCTCAAGGCAGAACAAGAAATCAAGAAGGCCAAGTGATGAGGACATCACTAACAAGGTTACACCCACAGCTCCAACTGACACATATACAGGACCAATTACTAGAGCTCGCGCACGCCAATTAAATTACCAGGTACTTTCGTTTCTTGGTAATGAATCTAATGTTCATGAGAATATGATGCTGCCTAAATTGGATACATTTGTCTTGCTTACAAATGAAGGGCCTAGCTTGGACAAGAAGGATGAACAGTGGAGCAAGATCAAGCATGGAGATGATGGCATGCGCAAGGGGAACAAGAATGGAGTTTCAATTGATGATTTCAGGACTTTGAAGCCACCATAATGAGTGCGGGAAGCCTTGGACGAAATATACAAGATGCCACTTCATAAATTTCGTCCAGAGGCTATTATAGGTGCTGCGTCACCTTATTATTGGGCCAGGCCCATGTAATTTCGAAATACTTCAGTATAGGCTGTTTTTAGAGTCCGTATGTGTGGGGAAACAAGAGTTAGGGTTGGTTTCGGACCCCTCCACCAAGGGCCACGAAATTCCCCCCTCTTTCCCCCATATATACAGCCCTTAGGGCGTCGTTTAGACTTTGGGTTTTGTTTAGATTAAAGTTCGCCATAGCTGCAACTTCGCGTACTTCGTTTGTGTTCAACGACCAGACCAAGACGTCACATAACCCCACTTGATCAACAAAGCTTTCCTCTTAAATTCGCAATATCCAGATTGCAATCTTAGTTTCTTGCTTGTTCTTCGTTTGCCTGCAGGAAACAGACCTTGGTGGTCAGGTTGATTGTGCTCCGGCGTGGTCAATTACCTCTCGGAGTTGGTTTAGCGATTGCTATGGCGCGACGTCCACGCACGTTCGTAGTCGGATCGTCAAAGTCGACTTCATCCAAACGATAGCCACCATCTCATCGAAAGATGGGACACCTTTGCCTCTATCAAGTGGTATCCGATTTCCAGGTTGCTCGGTGAGATTTTACAGTTTTTCGTAGATTAGATCGAGTCTGTTCTTCATACCTACAGTCCACGAAAAAGCCAAAAAAAATTAGGGTTAGTTCATCCCATCCGAACCAATCTGAGCCTTTGCATAATCTTTTCTGTATTTGCTTTGTTGAATTTGCGGTTGCATCGTCGTGTCAAGTTGCTGGTCTTAGCGTCTAGTCCTTTAGAGTTTCGAGTTCTGTTCACAGTTTGTCACGTCGCCGCCGCACCATATTCATCGCCGCTGCCATACCACCGCTGATGCCATATCCCACCACCGCCACCACATACCACCATCGCTGCCATAACCTACCACCGCTGCCATATCCTACCACCATATATCCACCGCCAATCCGAGTTCTTTTCATATTAGGTTTGTTCTCGAGATCCTTCTAGGTTTCGGATTTGTGTTTCCTTGCCTGTGTAGGTCTCGAAAAAAAAAGAGTCTGGAGACCCCCGGGCAGTTTTTAGGCCAAAATTTTGACAGGTGAAAATATTTTTTCCCTATCCTACTTTTGGGCTTTTCTGAGTCTTTTGAGACACGTGCCACCATACTGTTTTTTTACCGCACTTTTTCGTCGTCGCTGCCCTGATTCCGAAAAAAAAATCGTCAAAAAAATTTCGTGCCTATCATCTTAGTTTGACTTGGGAAGTATTTTGAGACACTCGCAATTATAGTGATTTTCGGCCAAAAAAAACAACGCAAAAAAAAGAAGCGGAAAAAAAAGAGGCGAAAAAAAAACAGACTGTGCTTTCCCCTTTATTACGTGCAGCACCGTGATTTTGTTAGTGTTCTAGGCTCGCGTCTCTAGTACGGTCTAGCCTAGGACCAGCACAGTACCGTCGTTGAGCGTTTATTCAACTTTGCATCTCTGAATTGATTATTGCTGACCACTTTGGCTACCATCTTATAAGCCTTCCCAGCTACACATACATCTACGTCGTGCGTTTGACTCTCCCTGGTAATCGCTTTATCCAAGCTTTGAGAGTTTTGACTACCACGGTTGCCGATCACCACCTGCTGCTGGGTAAGAACTGGTAAGAATTTCAGATTTGCTTGTCGGATTTGTGACACCCGCCACCACCACCACTTATTAGTAGTTTGTAGGATCATATTCTTGTGTGTTTCTATTGCTGCTAACCATGCCAGGATCACAAGTCGACGAGACTGACTGGGAGAACTTGACGAACCAGGAGCTTCATGATAAGTTTCAGCAAATGATGAGTGTACAGGTGCAAGATGTGCTAAACACATTGGACGAGGCCATGGAGAAGATTGTTGGCATGGAGAAGACGTTTGACACAAAGCTCGATAACAAGTTTGCTGAATTGCTTTCGCGTTTTCCACCACCACCGGTTGCTGCAGCTGTCCCACCTCTTCAACAACAACAACAACAACAACAACAACAACAACAACAACGACAACAACAACGTCGCCTTCCGAATCAAGTGGGACGAGCACAACGCGTTCCCCTTGAGACTGGTCAAGCTTCTGGTGCTGCTGTTGATGTTTCTGTAGCTCTTGCTACTACTGCAGAGGTGGAGGACCATTACGAGGATGAGGTTGACCAAAATCAGAACTACGTGCAACAACCAGCACCACCACCACCAGGTCGTCCTCATGCATATCATCGCAACGGTAGGGCTGCACCACCACCTGAGGTACATGACCATCTTCCTAAACTGAAATTGAATATTCCACCATTTGAGGGTAGATATGTTCCTGATATATATCTTACTTGGGAGTTACAAACTGAACAACGTTTTCCATGTTTAAACTATCCCGAGGAGAGACGTGTTCCTGCTGCTGTTTGTGCTTTCACTAGTTTTGCATGTGTTTGGTGGTCTGAACATTGTAGATTATATCCTGTTCCAGCTACTTGGGCTGCTTTGAAAACTGCTATGCGTACTCGTTGGGTTCCACCATATTATCAACGTGAATTACTTCAAAAACTGCAGCGCTTAAGACAAGGAAAAAATTCTGTAGAAGAATATTATCAGCAATTACAAACTGGCCTGATTAGATGTGGTATTGTTGAGGAGAATGAAGCTATGCTTGCACGTTTTATGGGTTGATTAAATAGAGAGATTCAGACCATTCTAGAGTATAAGGAGTATACTAATATCACTCGTTTATTCCATCTTGCTTGTCAAGCTGAACGTGAAGTGCAGGATCGACATGCATTGGCGCGGACTAATTTTTCTGCAGGCCGACCTTCATCATGGACACCGCGTGCATCCTCTACTTCCACACATTCTACTGCACCGACACCTCCATCGGCTGTTACCTCCAGCCGTGATACAAGGAAGCAGGCACAACCACCATTATCTGCCAAGAGCACACCTATTGGGCCTGCACAGAGTTCTTCTTCTTCCATGGCATCAACAGGGCACACCAGTGATATTATTTGTCGTCGTTGTAAGGGAAGAGGATATTTTGCGACAGATTGCAAATCTCAGCGTGTGATGATTGCTACTGAGGATGGTGGATATGAATCCGCTAGTGACTATGATGAGGAGACTTTGGCTCTTATTACACGTGAAGAACACGGTGGAGACGATTCTGATCATGAGACTCAATACATGGCTCCTGAAGATGCTGACAGGTATGAATGTTTAGTTGCTCAACGTGTTTTGAGTGTGTAGGTTACACAAGCTGAGCAAAATCAGAGGCATAATTTGTTCCATACAAAGGGAGTTGTGAAGGAACGTTCTGTTCGCGTGATCATAGATGGAGGGAGTTGCAACAACTTGGCTAGCATGGAGATGGTGGAGAAGCTATCTCTCACCACAAGACCACATCCACATCCTTACTACATCCAATGGTTCAACAACAGCGGCAAGGTTAAGGTAACACGTACTGTTCGTGTGCATTTTAGTATCTCTACATATGTTGATTATGTTGATTGTGATGTGGTACCTATGCAAGCATGTTCCTTATTACTTGGTAGACCATGGCAATTTGATAAAAATTATGTACACCATGGTAGAAACAATCAGTATACTCTTGTTCATCAGGATAAAAATATTACTTTGCTTCCTATGACTCCTGATTCCATTTTGAAAGATGATATTAATAGAGCTAATAAAGCAAAACAGGAGAAAAATAAGAGTGAAAATAAGATTGTGGCAAAAGAATTTGAGCAATAAATGAAGCCTACTAATAAACCATCTACTGTTGCTTCTGAAATTAAATTGAAAAGTGCATGTTTATTTGCCACCAAATCTGATATTGATGAGCTAGATTTTAGCAAATCTGTTTGCTATGCTGGTGTATGCAAAGAGGCCTTGTTTTCATTCGAGGACGTGCCTTCCTCTTTGCCTCCTGCTGTCACTAACATTTTACAGGAGTTCGACGACGTCTTTCCACAAGACGTGCCACCGGGATTACCACCTATTCGAGGGATTGACTTAATTCCCGGTGCATCGCTACCCAACCGCGCACCATACCGTACCAATCCAGAAGAGACGAAGGAGATTATGCGTCAAGTACAGGAGCTACTCGACAAAGGTTATATACGCGAATCCCTTAGTCCTTGTGATGTTCCTATTATTCTAGTGCCGAAAAAGGATGGTACATCGCGTATGTGTGTTGATTGTAGAGCCATTAATAATATTACTATTCGTTATCGTCATCCTATTCCTAGGCTAGATGATATGCTTGATGAATTGAGTAGCTCTACAATATTCTCCAAAGTTGATTTGCGTAGTGGATACCATCAAATTCGTATGAAATTGGGAGATGAATGGAAAACATCATTTAAAACTAAGTTTGGATTATATGAGTGGTTAGTCATGCCTTTTGGGTTAACTAATGCACCTAGTACTTTCATGAGATTAATGAATGAAGTTTTACGTGCTTTCATTGGACGATTTGTGGTAGTATACTTTGATGATATATTGATTTTTAGCAGATCTTTGGAGGAACATTTGGAACATTTACGTGCTGTTTTTATTGCTCTACGTGATGCACGTTTATTTGGTAACCTTGGAAAGTGCACCTTTTGCACCGACCGAGTCTCTTTTCTTGGCTATGTTGTTACTCCACAGGGAATTGAGGTTGATAAAGCCAAGATTGAAGCTATTCAGAGTTGGCCGCGGCCCAAAACGGTCACACACGTGAGGAGTTTCCTTGGCCTCGCTGGATTCTATCGGCGTTTTGTGAGAGATTTCAGCACCATTGCTGCACCTCTCAATGAGCTTACAAAGAAGGATGTGCCTTTTGTTTGGGGTACTGCACAGGAAGAAGCATTCTCGGTATTGAAAGATAAGTTGACACATGCTCCTTTACTCCAACTTCCTGATTTTAATAAGACTTTTGAGCTTGAATGTGATGCTAGTGGAATTGGGTTAGGAGGTGTGTTATTACAAGATGGTAAACCTGTTGCATATTTTTCTGAAAAATTGAGTGGGCCTAGTCTGAATTATTCTACTTATGATAAGGAATTATAAGCTCTTGTTCGGACTTTGGAGACATGGCAACTGTCAGGACCCCGATGCTAAGTCACACAGGTCTAGCCTGTAACACACCATATCACTTTGCGGCCTCACGCACGGTATTCCCACGGGTGCCACCTTACCTGGCCCGGGACCGTTTGCGCATTTTGGCACACGTATATGATAGTGTCGCTAGCATCCATATGATAGAGAACCCGGGCCGACATGACCAGTTATAAACCAAAAGTGGCACTAAATTACAGAGACAGGCATACATGACCCAGCAACGAACGTGTCGGTCATCAACGTATGAACCCAAGTCGTAGCAAGCTACAAGGACTTAAAGGAACAACGCGTGACATTTCCCCTAAGGGACAGACACAGGAACGAAGAAGGACACATGCCGGCCAGCCTAAGTGTTCCGGAGCAGTAGCAAGCTACCAAGGCTCAGTGGAAGCACTAGGAGACATTTCCCTGTAAGATAGGCTACCAAAGGTAAACAACTAGGTGTCGGATCCCACACATAGCAATACACATTACACGTACGCATAACATGCAAGTATGTGCTGTACAACATGGCATCACAACATAACTCAACAACTCATATATATAAAGGCCCAGAAGAGCCATCATAGCATTTATTACAAACAGAGGTCACATGACCCAACATACAGAGCATACAGGCAACGGAAGCATTACATGTCTGAGTACAGACATCTACAAATGAAAATGGCTGAGAAGCCTGACTATCTACCAGACCCTCCCAAGGGTACAAGATCGTAGCTGAGGTAACAAGCTAAACGTCGAAGTCCACGCGGAACCACTAGCGAGACTGAAGTCTCTCTACAAAAACATAATTTAAGCAAACGTGAGTACAAAGGTACTCAGCAAGACTTACATCAGATCTATCTACATATGCATCAGTATCAACAAAGGGGTGGTGGAGTTTGACTGCAGCAAGCCAGCTTTGACTCGGTGGCTATCCTAAACTACGACTGCAAGTAACTCTTTTGAGGTGGCGCACACGAGTCCACGTATTCACCAATCAATACACCACTATGGATCCGCTCCCGTCTCCCTACGAGAAGGCCATCCATAGCACTCACGCTTATCTTGCGCGTTTTAGAGTATCCACTTTCACTTGTCTATGAACTGTAATAGGCAACCCAGAAGTCCATTTCCGCGGACACGGCTATTCGAATAGATTATATATAACCCTGCAGGGGTGTACTTCTTCACACATGTTTCCACCACTTAGCGTCTGCACACGACATGTGCTCGGCAGACTTCAAGCGAAAACCGACGTGGGTGTAGACCACGACCTAACCAACCACACAAGTCTCTCGTCCAGGTTTATCGCCTATTTGGGTTCCATCCGTGGGGAGATCCGGCCGGGGTGTCGCTCACGGCCCCAAACGATGTGTGCAGGGTTCCCGCGTCACCAAACGGGCGACCGATACACCGTGCCACGTACCTGCCGTGTCACAGTCCACCCCGAGGGTCAGCACTGCGCATGACCTCCAGTAAACTACAAACACCAGAAACTAGTTGCAACTCCTGGACAGAGAACAAGGGCAGTCAATAAGTCGAGCGGGGTCATATTTCAGGGCCCAATGTGTGGTAGTAGCTGTTTCATGGATCAACCAATACAGAACTCAGTTCCTGAGGACGGTTTCAATGAGACAACCCACCATGTACTCCTACATGGCCTCTCATCGCTACCTTTACCAAATCGTGTTCACACACTTAGCTCTCAACAGTAGGACATGTTCACCACATTCCAATTCATCCCCGATGAATCAGACCTGACACAACTCTAAGCAATAGCAGGCATAACCAGAAAGCATGAATGAGTAGGCACAACATGGCTCAAACAACTCCTACTCATACTAGTGGGTTTCAACTATTTACTGTGGCAATGACGGGTCATGCAGTGGAAAAGGGGTTCAACTACCGCAGCAGGTAACAGTTAAAGCGTTGTTGTCCTAATGCAGTAAAAGAGAGCAAGAGCGAGAGAGTGGGATTGTATCGGAATGCTCAATGGGGTTTTGCTTGCCTGGCACTTCTGAAGATAACATTGGGTCTTCATCGGTGTCATCGAACTCATCGTCGGAACGTCGTCTACTAAGAGGGGACAAAACTGACAAACAGAGAAAGAACACAATCAATGCAATGCAACAATATGATGCATGATCATGACATGGCAATATGCTGTGGATTGGCTAATGCAACTAGCAACACAATTAAATGAAGTTGGTTTGAACCAGAGGTTCAAATTCAAACTCCATATGTGATTATTTAAATGCCATTTAATTGATTTGACCTGATCAGCAGGTTTAACTTGTTCAATCATGCATGAAAATGCCATAAACAGATTCCTTGGATTTTTCTGATCATTTTTCATATATAAATTATTTTCATCTAAGCTACGGTTGATTTTATATGATTTTTAGAAGTTTTGGCTATTTTCTGAAATAAATAAATCATTTAGATTTATATAAAATTCCAGAAAAGGCCTTACTGCGTCAGCATGACCACATGCTGACGTCAGCAGGTCAACAGGGCTGTTCGGGTCAAACCTGTCCAGTGGGGCCCAGTGGTCAGTGTCTAAGGGCTGGTTTGTGTGCATGACAGGTGGGTCCAGTCGGTGTTGACTTGACCAAAGTCAAACTGCCATGTGGGGTCCACCGGATTAGTACTAAGCTTAAACAGGAAAGTTAGGCTAACCTAATTAGGCGGGAGGGCCCACATGTCAGTGTCAGTAGGGTTAATTAAGCTTAACAAAACTTAAATTAAACTAACAGGGCCCAGGGCCCGCTTGTCAGCGACTCGGGGGAGGTCAACCCCGCCGGTCAAAACGGTCATCCCGCCGGCGTTTAGCCGCCGGCGAGGCTGGACGCGGCGGAGCGCGTCGGGTTTCACCTACGGGGGTTCTTTTGGCGCGCAGGGAGCAGCTACGGGAAGAGGACGGAGTGGCGCATCCAACGGTGGCGTTGGCAGAGGCTGGGGTGGTCGGAATCGTCGGCGGCGAGCTCAGGGGTGGCGGCCGGAATCGGGCCTCGGTGGTTTCGGTGAGACGGGGCACGGGAGGAGCAACGGGAGGGGTTTTTGGGCCTCTGGTGTTGCGCTGAGCACGTCTGTGTGCTCGGTTGCCGCCCTGGGCGACGGTGGCCACGGCTGCAACATCGTCGGCGGCGAGAAGCTTTCGGCTCCGGTGGCAGCGGGGCTACGCGGTGCAAAAGAAGCGGGGAAGGGAGGGATTCGGAGCAGGAGCTCACAGAGAATCCGTAGGGAAGGCCAGCGTGCTCGGGGGCGTCCTCGACGGCGCGAATCGAGCGGCGGCGATCGCCGGCCGTGGCGATGAAAACGGCGAGGATGGGGTGGCATCGGGGCACCTGGCATCGCGTGCGTCGTCTTAGAGCTTCACGGAGCCGAGGCGGAGCTCATGGGCTAACTGGCCGGGCATGGGGATGCTGGTGGCCGCGGCAACGACGAACGGCGGCGATGAGCTCCGCTCGGACGCGGGAGGAAGAGAGAGCAGAGGAGGGGGGCACCGAAGAGAGTGGGAGAAGTCCAGGGGGTGCCAGGGGTGTCGTGGCGCCTCCAGGGGGGTCGGGGAGGAAGCAGGCAGGCTGGAGGTGGCCGGCGCGTGGCTGCGGGCGCCGGGCACACGCCCTCGTCCTCCTGGCGGGAGGAGGAGGATGACTGGCACTGGGCCAGCACAGTGCTGGGCCGGCCAGTGGGCCGCAGGTAAGGCCAGGTAATCCTTCTCCTTTTTCTAATTATGTTTTTGTTTTCTATTTTCTGTTTTTGTTTTGCTTTATTAAAAATGCTAGAGCATTTTCATAATTCATGAAAATATTTGTGGGCACATATTGAATTAAATTCAATAGCCCTCAACTAGTTTCACAATTATTAGAGCATTTAAACTATTTATAGAATTTAAATGCTCTAATTCAAATACAATATGGATTAACTCAAAAATCCAGAATGGTCCTAGAAATATGTGCAACATTTTTGGCAGAGGTCTTTAACCAATCCAAAAATGATGAACTTTTCCAAAGGCATTTTGGGTTCATTGAAAAATATTTTAATTGAGCCTAGTTGGTTTCATCTGGTGCTAGGGTTTAGTCATCCCCATTTCAGTTTAAGAGAAATTTAAACATGATGCAACACAAGACTAACTGGACCAAAGCAGACCAGAACTGGGGATGTGACAACTCACCCCTACTAAACAAGAATCTCGTCCCGAGATTCAGGACGTGAGATAAGAAATCAGAGGGGACATTATCTAACACAATCTTCTCGATCCAGTTTCCCTCCTCGAAATTGTTGATTCATTGCATCATGTAAATCTGGCATCCTTGATTTCGAGATCTTTGTCCAAACGGTGACGATGAGAGAAACTCTACAAAATTGAACTTCCGAAAGATCGGGCAATTCAAGATCAGCTTATGGAGTGAGACGTTGAAACATCTCTTGAGCTGAGACACGGAGTACACCTCCAGGGGGATGGAATGAAACAAACGATGAAGGTTCACCTAGTGGCAATAATTCCACACCTAAGAAGATGGTGATCGATGTCACCAGGCGGGGTACCTTAGAGTAGGTGACTCGTAGAGTTACTCCCTTAAGTGGCAAAAGAATTACTTTTTATATAGAGATCATTGAGATTCCCTATACCAGCCTAAGGCAAACACAATCGATCGTTTGACGGAGTCCGAAAGAATGACATACTCGTCCAGAATGAATGATGTGGACTATCTTGTTAAAGACAACACAAGGGATGATTTGGTTATCATCGGAGATGGATGGGACCCATGGCAATTCCACTCCTGAGGATAATCCTGAACAGCAGTGATTGAGAATGGTAACACATGGAGAATTGGCACATTGGCGGTGCAAGCTGGGAACAAAATGCAAATGCTGGGAATGATTCTGGTAACTGGGAAGAATCCCAACAGTAGAGAGTAAATCTACTCTTGAGGGTGTATAATATAATCAAGAACACTGGAAGCAATCCCGGTTAGTGTCGAGGATAACACCTGGTGCTTGTGCGTGCTCTCAAGAACTTGAGTATTCCCATATTCATCAAGGTTTTACCAATATCCGTGTCAAGGATCCTGGCAACATCACATACTACCATGATGAATAACGATGGAGGATGCAGATGCAAAGGAGGATAACACATTCTCATATTTCACCTTAGCAGAGCCAAGGGGCAAAATCTGGATGATCGACTGAGAGACATTTAGCACTCCGCTTCTAATGTTCTCCTTGATGTGCTAGTGTAAACCATTCATAAATATGTTTGGTATCGTGAACATCAAGTAAAGGTCGGACTTCGGAAGCACAAGAATCCATAAGGAACAACTAGGGAGTAAATTCTACGAATCTTTATGGGGAGGTGGCCAATTTCTTCAATCGAGATACTACAACGATAGGTCTTCCGGCTAGGTGTGTTGGCCACGACATCCACTTTACCGGTAATCGAGAGACCAATATTATAGCTCTTGGGAAATGCACCAACCATCATATCTGCCTGAGATTCAGTTCTGGTTGGTGTCGGGATATTCCAGACTCATCTAGTCTAGAAAGAAAAATGAACGTTTGGAACACAATTCGTCGAGACGACGTTGCGAGATTCTCGGGAATGAACTATGATAGCAAGCCCCAAAGCATGAGCTGGTTCTGCTACAAACCTATGAACACGTTGTCCAAGACAAGCATGACCACATAGCAGTCTTATGATAAAACACTATCGAGTTCAGGTGGGGAACCATCAACAAGGATAGCGAAGTCCTAACATAAGTCATGATTCTTAAGAAGGAACCTCTTCTCCTTGAGCTAACCAATCAGTGGCTTGGGGTGCTAGGGATACATATAGAGTGAAGGTTGCAAGTCTCCAAACCACAGAATACTTCGCATGTATGCAGGACTGATTTGGGATGATTCCACAGGAAGCAAAACAACTTTCTCGCATTCACGGTGACAACTTTCATCAAATGCTCATGAATTTGAGGAAGTCACTTCTTCTCTCATCCAACATATACCTCATGAACGGGACACGAAGGCAATGCTTACCAAATTTCCAACACTAGCTTAATGTCCTACAAAATCATGGAAAAGGTAGCAGTATTGCTGATGGGCTCAACAACAATTCATCTAGGTTTCCATGGAGATAGAATTCCATAATTATGTGAACAAGTGATAGTATTGGTCAGACCAATAGATGTAATGGTGTATGCTCGAGCGATCAACCACGAGTAAGACAATATTATGAGCATCGTTGGTTCTGATTTGATTTGATGATAGCCCATACTCAAATCAAAGTTTTGATATGACAATAGGTCCAACAACTGATCGCAGGGACCAATTGATGAAGATGTCATCTATCTTCAACACACGCAAACATACCTCTTGAGATGAACTAAGCTGGCAAGCTTTTATCTTCCAACTCTCCAAGTTATTGTTTTTTTAGCTTAACCAACCAGTTCAGGTATCCAACACAGATTCTTGGAGAAGGGGTGGTTTATAAGAAACCAACTTGATCACGAGCTCAACATAGCGGTCAGGGAACAACCTGGTAATACTTCCGAGAAGATGTTCGGAAATCACGGACCACCGATATGTTACTAAGCTCGAGATCAATCTTGCTTTTCAGGGCAAGACGATATGATCAAATGAGCGAGGGATTGACACAATCCTAACTCTTTGGTCAAGGAGTGCACCAGGAAAGATGGACTAGTAGCACGATCGACCTTAGAATGGTGATTTGGTAACCAACACACTAAGAATGAAATTATCGTCCATTTGCTACCAAGCAACGAAGTTGCTAGGAGTATTGATTTCACACATCACGATTCACTTGTCAGTATTCCGGTTACAACAACACGGAGACCGAGGAATGAACGGTGATGGTGAGAGGTATCACTGTATCAAGAGTTCATAGGAGGTTGTGCAATTCCCATGACATTCTTGACATAAAGATGGTAATACTCCAGGATAGAACAGTTTAGAAGCTGGATTAGCGTTCTTTATCTGCGAGGTACAACTTCTTTGACCCAATCCTGGATATGGATAGGGTACTGGAGTTTATTTCTCCTAGTCATTCTAGAATAGAATGGCTTGACAGACCACAAGAGTAAAAGGCATCGATGAACACGAGTGCACAACTACTCCTGACTATCAATTGATAGACGAGGGTCATAATACAACTAAAAGGAGACAACTCAAGGAACATATAACTTCTGAGTTGTGGATGCATAGGTTAACATGTCGAACGAGTTCAACATATGTCTTCCGGATAACCCATCCGGAAAGTAGAATTGGCAGAGTCACAGTATGAATGGAGTACTACTCGAGAGCACTCGGGTTGTGATCTTTTGGTTCAGAAGAACTTCTGCCATGATGGTTCAAGTTATTTGGAAGAGGGATATACCACGGACCTCGAGGACTATCACAAGGTTACTAATATCCTAATGGGACGAGCAAATACTATCAACATGAAGTGGGTAGAAAGAATCTTGGGTTCAAGAACCCAGGAATAGAATGCCTACCAACTAAATGGCATCACGGGATGCTTTCGAGAATAATGGCCAAAATCATCACACTGGAATATAAAACATTGCTGGATTACTGGGTGGTCTTCTAAGATACTTAGGGTCATAATAATAAGTCCAACATATATATCGAGGTAGCAGAGTACCTCAATGCACTGACTAGTGTGGTTAGTCTGGCCCAAAGGACATCGGAAACAGGGAGGAAAGGTTTGCAAATGCATCATACTATTTAGAATCCTGGGATGACTCGGACAGCATAACGGCTGCAAATGCTCGAAAATACTTTTGAGATCCAAGCAAAAGGTAGCATATCCACTTAACATCATAATGTCAAGGTTCTGGGACCAACAGTTGAACAGACAGAAGTAGTAGAAACTGAACTGAGGGTTGAATCCACAATAATGTGATCCTAATAAATAGAATGAGAATCCTAGTTCTTAATCCCCGTAGAAAAGGAGAAGATGACTCAGATCAGAAGGTCATGGGGTAAAGGAGTAAAAAGAGCCTTACGTTCCCTTCCACAATCAATTCCCTTACATAACTAAAGAACTTCTAGACACAACTTCGACTAGTTTGGCTTGCTAATCCTACAGGCAGTCAGGCTCTGATACCAAAGCTGTCAGGACCCCGATCCTAAGTCACACAGGTCTAGCCTGTAACACACCATATCACTTTGCGGCCTCACGCACGGTATTCCCACGGGTGCCACCTTACCTGGCCCGGGACCGTTTGCGCATTTTGGCACACGTATATGATAGTGTCGCTAGCATCCATATGACAGAGAACCCAGGCCGACATGACCAGTTATAAACCAAAAGTGGCACTAAATTACAGAGACAGGCATACATGACCCAGCAACGAACATGTCGGTCATCAACGTATGAACCCAAGTCGTAGCAAGCTACAAGGACTTAAAGGAACAACGCGTGACATTTCCCCTAAGGGACAGACACAGGAACAAAGAAGGACACATGCCGGCCAGCCTAAGTGTTCCAGAGCAGTAGCAAGCTACCAAGGCTCAGTGGAAGCACTAGGAGACATTTCCCTGTAAGATAGGCTACCAAAGGTAAACAACTAGGTGTCGGATCCCACACATAGCAATACACATTACACGTACGCATAACATGCAAGTATGTGATGTACAACATGGCATCACAACATAACTCAACAACTCATATAGATAAAGGCCCATAAGAGCCATCATAGCATTTATTACAAACAGAGGTCACATGACCCAACATACAGAGCATACAGGCAACGGAAGCATTACATGTCTGAGTACAGACATCTACAAATGAAAATGGCTGAGAAGCCTGACTATCTACCAGACCCTCCCAAGGGTACAAGATCGTAGCTGAGGTAACAAGCTAAACGTCGAAGTCCACGCGGAACCACTAGCGAGATTGAAGTCTCTCTGCAAAAACATAAATTAAGCAAACGTGAGTACAAAGGTACTCAGCAAGACTTACATCAGATCTATCTACATATGCATCAGTATCAACAAAGGGGTGGTGGAGTTTGACTGCAACAAGCCAGCTTTGACTCGGTGGCTATCCTAAACTACGACTGCAAGTAACTCTTTTGAGGTGGCGCACACGAGTCCACATATTCACCAATCAATACACCACTATGGATCTGCTCCCGTCTCCCTACGAGAAGGCCATCCATAGCACTCACGCTTATCTTGCGCGTTTTAGAGTATCCACTTTCACTTGTCTATGAACTGTAATAGGCAACCCAGAAGTCCATTTCCGCGGACACGGCTATTCGAATAGATTATATATAACCCTGCAGGGGTGTACTTCTTCACACATGTTTCCACCACTTAGCGTCTGCACACGACATGTGCTCGGCAGACTTCAAGCGAAAACCGACGTGGGTGTAGACCACGACCTAACCAATCACACAAGTCTCTCGTCCATGTTTATCGCCTATTTGGGTTCCATCCGTGGGGAGATCCGGCCGGGGTGTCGCTCACGGCCCCAAACGATGTGTACAGGGTTCCCGCGTCACCAAACGGGCGACCGGTACACCATGCCACGTACCTGCCGTGTCACAGTCCACCCCGAGGGTCAGCACTGCACACGACCTCCAATAAACTACAAACACCAGAAACTAGTTGCAACTCCTGGACAGAGAACAAGGGCAGTCAATAAGTCGAGCGGGGTCATATTTTAGGGCCCAATGTGTGGTAGTAGCTGTTCATGGATCAACCAACACAGAACTCAGTTCCTGAGGACGGTTTCAATGAGACAACCCACCATGTACTCCTACATGGCCTCTCATCGCTCCTTTACCAAATCGCGTTCACACACTTAGCTCTCAACAGTAGGACATGTTCACCACATTCCAATTCATCCCCGATGAATCAGACCTGACACAACTCTAAGCAATAGCAGGCATAACCAGAAAGCATGAATGAGTAGGCACAACATGGCTCAAACAACTCCTACTCATACTAGTGGGTTTCAACTATTTACTGTGGCAATGACGGGTCATGCAGTGGAAAAGGGGTTCAACTACCGCAGCAGGTAACAGTTGAAGCGTTGTTGTCCTAATGCAGTAAAAGAGAGCAAGAGCGAGAGAGTGGGATTGTATCGGAATGCTCAATGGGGTTTTGCTTGCCTGGCACTTCTGAAGATAACATTGGGTCTTCATCGGTGTCATCGAACTCATCGTCGGAACGTCGTCTACTAAGAGGGGACAAAACCGACAAACAGAGAAAGAACACAATCAATGCAATGCAACAATATGATGCATGATCATGACATGGCAATATGCTGTGGATTGAGCTAATGCAACTAGCAACACAATTAAATGAAGTTGGTTTGAACCAGAGGTTCAAATTCAAACTCCATATGTGATTATTTAAATGCCATTTAATTGATTTGACCTGATCAGCAGGTTTAACTTGTTCAATCATGCATGAAAATGCCATAAACAGATTCCTTGGATTTTTCTGATCATTTTTCATATATAAATTATTTTCATCTGAGCTACGGTTGATTTTATATGATTTTTAGAAGTTTTGGCTATTTTCTGAAATAAATAAATCATTTAGATTTATATAAAATTCCAGAAAAGGCCTTACTGCATCAGCATGACCACATGCTGACGTCAGCAGGTCAACAGGGCTGTTCGGGTCAAACCTGACCAGTGGGGCCCACTGGTCAGTGTCTAAGGGCTGGTTTGTGTGCATGACAGGTGGGTCCAGTCGGTGTTGACTTGACCAAAGTCAAACTGCCATGTGGGGTCCACCGAATTAGTACTAAGCTTAAACAGGAAAGTTAGGCTAACCTAATTAGGCGGGAGGGCCCACATGTCAGTGTTAGTAGGGTTAATTAAGCTTAACAAAACTTAAATTAAACTAACAGGGCCCAGGGCCCGCTTGTCAGCGACTCGGGGGAGGTCAACCCCGCCGGTCAAAACGGTCATCCCGCCGGCGTTTAGCCGCCGGCGAGGCTGGACGCGGCGGAGCGCGTCGGGTTTCACCTACGGGGGTTCTTTTGGCGCGCAGGGAGCAGCTACGGGAAGAGGACGGAGTGGCGCATCCAACGGTGGCGTTGGCGGAGGCTGGGGTGGCCGGAATCGTCGGCGGCGAGCTCAGGGGCGGCGGCCGGAATCGGGCCTCGGTGGTTTCGGTGATACGGGGCACGGGAGGAGCAACGGGAGGGGTTTTTGGGCCTCTGGTGTTGCGCTGAGCACGTCTGTGTGCTCGGTTGCGCCCTGGGCGACGGTGGCCACGGCTGCAACATCGCCGGCGGCGAGAAGCTTTCGGCTCCGGTGGCAGCGGGGCTACGCGGTGCAAAAGAAGCGGGGAAGGGAGGGATTCGGAGCAGGAGCTCACAGAGAATCCGTAGGGAAGGCCAGCGTGCTCGGGGGCGTCCTCGACGGCGCGAATCGAGCGGCGGCGATCGCCGGCCGTGGCAATGAAAACGGCGAGGATGGGGTGGCATCGGGGCACCTGGCGTCGCGTGCGGCGTCTTAGATCTTCACGAAGCCGAGGCGGAGCTCATGGGCTAACTGGCCGGGCGTGGGGATGCTGGTGGCCACGGCAACGACGAACGGCGGCGATGAGCTCCGCTCGGACGCGGGAGGAAGAGAGAGCAGAGGAGGGGGGCACCGAAGAGAGTGGGAGAAGTCCAGGGGGGTGCCAGGGGTGTCGTGGCGCCTCCAGGGGGGTCGAGGAGGAAGCAGGCAGGCTGGAGGTGGCCGACGCGTGGCTGCGGGCGCCGGGCACACGCGCTCGTCCTCCTGGCGGGAGGAGGAGGATGACTGGCACTGGGCCAGCACAGTGCTGGGCCGGCCAGTGGGCCGCAGGTAAGGCCAGGTAATCCTTCTCCTTTTTCTAATTATGTTTCTGTTTTCTATTTTCTGTTTTTGTTTTGCTTTATTAAAAATGCTAGAGCATTTTCATAATTCATGAAAATATTTGTGGGCACATATTGAATTAAATTCAATAGCCCTCAACTAGTTTCACAATTATTAGAGCATTTAAACTATTTATAGAATTTAAATGCTCTAATTCAAATACAATATGGATTAACTCAAAAATCCAGAATGGTCCTAGAAATATGTGCAACATTTTTGGCAGAGGTCTTTAACCAATCCAAAAATGATGAACTTTTCCAAAGGCATTTTGGGTTCATTGAAAAATATTTTAATTGAGCCTAGTTGGTTTCATCTGGTGCTAGGGTTTAGTCATCCCCATTTCAGTTTAAGAGAAATTTAAACATGATGCAACACAAGACTAACTGGACCAAAGCAGACCAGAACTGGGGATGTGACAGCAACATTATTTATGGCCCAAAGAATTTGTTATACATTCTGATCATGAATCTTTAAAGCACATTAAAAGTCAAGCAAAACTGAACCGTAGACATGCTAAATGGGTTGAATTCATAGAGACTTTCCCTTATGTTATTAAACACAAGAAGGGAAAAGAAAATGTTATTGCTGATGCATTGTCTCGTCGTTATACTATGCTTTCACAACTTGACTTCAAAATATTTGGTTTGGAGACCATCAAAGATCAATATGTGCATGATGCTGAATTTAAAGATGTATTGCAGAATTGTAAAGAAGGGAGAACATGGAACAAGTTCGTCGTTAGTGATGGATTTGTGTTTCGAGCTAACAAGCTATGCATTCCAGCTAGCTCTGTTCGTCTTTTGTTGTTGCAGGCGCATGGAGGAGGATTAATGGGACACTTTGGCGTGAAGAAGACGGAGGACGTACTTGCTACACATTTCTTTTGGCCAAAGATGCGACGGGATGTTGATCGTTTTGTTGCTCGTTGTACTACATGTCAAAAAGCTAAGTCACGACTCAATCCTCATGGTTTATATATGCCATTGCCTGTCCCTAGTGTTCCTTGGGAAGATATATTTATGGACTTTGTTTTGGGTTTACCTCGAACAAAGAAGGGGAGGGATAGCATATTTGTTGTCGTGGATAGGTTCTCGAAGATGGCACACTTTATACCATGTCATAAAAGCGATGATGCTGCTAATGTTGCTGATTTGTTCTTTCGTGAAATTATTCGCTTGTATGGTGTGCCAAATACTATTGTTTCAGATCGTGATACTAAATTTCTTAGCCACTTTTGGAGATGTTTATGGGCTAAGTTGGGGACTAAACTGCTTTTTAGTACCACTTGTCACCCCCAAACTGATGGAAAAACTGAAGTAGTCAATAGAACTTTGTCTACTATGCTTAGGGCTGTTTTGAAGAATAATAAGAAAATGTGGGAAGAATGCTTGCCTCATATTGAATTTGCTTATAATCGTTCCTTGCATTCTACTACTAAGATGTGCCCTTTTGAAATTGTCTATGGTTTCCTACCTCGTGCACCTATTGATTTGTTGCCTCTTCCATCTTCGGAGAAGGTTAATTTTGATGCTAAACAACGTGCTGAATTGATCTTAAAAATGCATGAGTTAACTAAGGAAAATATTGAGCGCATGAATGCTAAATATAAATTTGTTGGAGATAAGGGTAGAAAACGTGTTGTCTTTGCACCTGGAGATCTTGTTTGGTTACATTTGCGTAAGGATAGGTTTCCTAATTTGCGCAAGTCAAAGCTAATGCCACGTGCTGATGGTCCTTTCAAGGTGTTAGAGAAAATAAATGATAATGCATATAAACTTGAGCTTCCTGCAGATTTTGGGGTTAGTCCCACATTTAACATTGCATATTTGAAGCCTTACTTGGGTGAGGAAGATGAGCTTCCGTCGAGGACGACTTCAATTCAAGAAGGGGAGGATGATGAGGACATCACTAACAAGGTTACACCCACAGCTCCAACTGACACATATACAGGACCAATTACTAGAGCTCGCGCACGCCAATTAAATTACCAGGTACTTTCGTTTCTTGGTAATGAATCTAATGTTCATGAGAATATGATGCTGCCTAAATTGGATACATTTGTCTTGCTTACAAATGAAGGGCCTAGCTTGGACAAGAAGGATGAACATTGGAGCAAGATCAAGCATGGAGATGATGGCATGCGCAAGGGGAACAAGAATGGAGTTTCAATTGATGATTTCAGGACTTTGAAGCCACTATAATGAGTGCGAGAAGCCTTGGACGAAATATACAAGATGCCACTTCATAAATTTCGCCCAGAGGCTATTATAGGTGCTGCGTCACCTTATTATTGGACCAGGCCCATGTAATTTAGAAATACTTGAGTATAGGCTGTTTTTAGAGTCCGTATGTGTGGGGAAACAAGAGTTAGGGTTGGTTTCGGACCCCTCCACCAAGGGCCACGAAATTCCCCCCTCTTTCCCTCATATATACAGCCCTTAGGGCGTCGTTTAGACTTTGGGTTTTGTTTAGATTAAAAGTTCGCCATAGCTGCAACTTCGCGTACTTCGTTTGTGTTCAACGATCAGACCAAGACGTCACAGAACCCCACTTGATCAATAAAGCTTTCCTCTTGAATTCGCAATATCCAGATTGCAATCTCAGTTTCTTACTTGTTCTTCGTTTGCCTGCAGGAAACAGACCTTCGTGGTCAGGTTGATCGTGCTCCGGCGTGGTCAATAACCTCTCGGAGTTGGTTTAGCGATTGCTAAGGCGCGACTTCCACGCACATTCGTAGTCGGATCGTCAAAGTCGAATTCATCCAAACGATAGCCACCATCTCATCGAAAGACGGGACACCTTTGCCTCTATCACCAAGGCTTCTCCACCGCAAGCACACTTCTCAAAGACCAAGCTCCAAGACGGCGAGCATGAGGCTAGTACCACCATGATGTCCAAGCCCAACGAGCTCCAAGACGACGCCCCCAAATTCGACTTCACCGCCATCCCTCTTTGTGGCATTGATGATGCCGAGTCCACTTTGACTCTTTTTCAAGACGGTGCGGCGACGAGTACGACTACGGAGCTATTCGAGGACCAAGCTTTGAAGGCGAACGACATGGTGACGAGCAAGGATGATGCTTCCATCTTAGGAGGCGAGAGTGATGATGTGACATCTTCGGCCTTCATCCACGATGACGATGAGGAGATGGTTGAACATGGGATTTTTCCTTCAACCACGGCGATGTATGATGACTTGAGTGACTTGTGCCACCATATTGAGAGTGAGAGCGAGTTCACCACTAGCCCCATATATGATGAGCTGCACCAATTCCCATGTGAGGAGAGCCACAACCCCCACCACTTGAGTGAGATGAGTGCCTCCACCATATGCGACACTGAGTGCACCTACCTTGAGGGAGTGGGTGAGCCACCACATAGAGAGAGTGAGATAGTTGATAGGTCTTGTGAGGCCACTTTAAACACTAACGACTTGATCTATACCTCTATTGTGTCTTCTCATTTGGTGCTAGGTCCCACATTTGATGATGCGCCGATCCTCGACGACTTCGTCCTTCCTATGGACATGACGACGGCCATGGTGGAATATGATGCACCCCCACATGGTTCCATCAAGTTGATGACGATGACCACCATTTGGTCTTTCCCACCTCACCTACACCACATGAGTGGAATGAGGAAGGTAACAAAGGTGAAGGTGATGCTCTCGTCCCACTAGTGGACTATGTTAACTTTGATTGCTTGCATAATGTTGATCCACCTATTGCCATGCTTCGTGCTAGTATGATTTCCCCATGCCATTATTTACCCATTTATGATGGGTTTGATGATTGTCATGTGGAGTCTATTAGTTGTGATGCCATGTTGCATAGGATTTCTTGTGATAATTCTCTCGGTCACATCATGTTTGACAATCCACTTGACTTGTCATATGCTATGCATGAGATCAACAATATGTCATATTTGCAATCTCATCGTAGTAACTATGCATATGCCATTAAAATAAATCCAATTTGCACTTATGGCATAGATGACAACACCATGGTTATTGGCATTTGTTTTGTGATGATATTGACATGCTTCCTTTGCATCATATCCATCATATGCCATGCCATGATTACCTAGCTTCCGACATGCATTGTTTTGGATATTGTTACACTTCTCCAAATTATGCTTCCGATATTGCTTATGAGGAGACCCCCATAGTTTCCTCATACTTTTTAGGAGATTTTGACCCATCCCATCCATTGCATAATCCCCATGCTTGTGTGCACAATATGCTCCCCATGAATGAACTTGCTATCGATGTGCCATATAATTGTATGCTTAATTTGCATCCACATCATGCTATACACAATAACTATTCATTCATGATGGATGACATGTTCTTATACCATGCATCAAATTTCTTTGAGCGATGCTTATCTTGTGTTAACTCACACATGCACATACACATCATGATGGATGATGTGTACATTTACCACGCGCACAATTTCTTTGGTTTGTGTGTCTTTTGTGTAGGTCCCCATACTTACTCGTCAACCTCGCAAGAGCACGAGTTGATGAAACGAGCTCTAGAGAGCAACGACGACTTGGGAGTCCATGGATTATCCTTCCAACCGCTCCCTTCGCGCAAAGACTTCGCGCATCTCTTCTACATGGCACTCACATGGTTATGGGTTATTGTCCATTATATCTCTTATGCCCCTCTTGCCACGTTCACTTTGCATGATATGCTCATTTATATGCCTTTGCCATGCATTTGTGACCCATGCTTCGCATTACACATGATGATTGATTCTCATGTTTGTATGTGTATTTGCATGTTTGGTGGAGATATTGCTTGTTATTGCCATGTTTTCTTTGTGCCAAATGCCTATGATGATACCTTGTTCATGCTATGTTCTCGTGCTTGTGATATGTCGTGTGCATTGCTTATGCCTACTATTGGCTCACATGACATGATTGCTATGAACTCATCTAGTGTGTTGCATCTTCGCTCCACTAGTTTGCACGACATGATTGATATTGCTTGTTTTAGTCTTGCCAACGAGATTGCCCCCATAGCATTCTCTCATTTATTTGGAGATTATGACATCATTCTTGTGAAGCATGCTTGTCTTACCTCCTTGCACCATATGCCTAGTGCCATGAATATAGCCATTGTTGCACCATATTATTCATGCACTTTTGCTTCTAATGGTTATGTGCAAGAGAAGAGAACCATCATGATGGATGATGTGTTTATCTACCATGCGCATACGTTCTTCCTTTTGTTGTGTGCATGTGTAGGATACTTGGACTATGTGTCGACTTCCACTTCACGTGAGTTGATCATTCGAGCTCTTGAGAGCGAACCACTTTCTACCACGACGCTTCTACATCGCACTTGCTTGTGCTTCGGCATTGTGGATGCACAAGGACACGTTCTCAAGGTGATATCCTTCTCATTCGAGGAACCAAAAACCATGTGCATGCATATTGTGGATCACACTACTTGTGTTGCTTGCACCATGACACTTTGCACACATGTTAGAGATCTTGATTCGACGTACCATTTATACATCTCCATGCATCATGATATATATGCCTTGTGTGTTGCATCCGACTTGTGGATTACTTGCTCCTATCATGTGCTTGGTTGCAACACTATCATCTCTTCACATATGCCATGTCCCATTGCTTGTCACATGCTTCACTTGATTGCCTCACACATGTTGAAAAATTGCTCTTTCTATTGTGTTGAGTGCCACACGACTTTCACTACACCCTATGCACATTATGCTTGGATTGTCTTGCACTTGACTCATGTGTGTAGACACTTCATTTTATTTGGTGTTGTGAATGATTCCTATGCCTACCATAGACCTTTCATTGAGCACTTTATGCATGCTTGCTACGACTTTGAGGTTGATACTTACTCTCTTGTCACACATATATGCATCTCTACCTCACATTTACATGCTTGTGTCCATGATGACCTTGATTGTGCTCAATTGACGTGCTTAAATGCCATGCCACAACCCTTTGTCACACCCTATGCTATGCTTGATGACAACACTTGTTGGGTGAATCACCTCTTGAATGCTTGGTTTTGCACTAACGCTAACCACATTTGTTTTTCCATGTGTTTGTTTTCCTTGCTCCTCTTGAAGGAATCACTAGACGGTGCGACATTGGAGAGTGCACATGTAAAGCTTCAAGATGATGAGTACTTCGCGATCGTCCACATCTACACGACGACACCATCTCTTTCTCATGGTGATTTGGTTTTCGATCCGAGGTCGGATCTTTTCCAAGGGGGAGGGGATGATGCGGAGCATCATAAGGACATCACCATGTCAAGAGTCCGTTTGGCAAGTGACACGTGCGACCTCTACTTCTCATACATAAAGGTGAATCATCTCCTTTACACGTGTTCACTTGACCCCTTCGAGGATGGTTTACTACTTGACACTCCACTCGTGTGCATGCATAGGTATCGTCGGAGCTTCACAGACAACGAGGAGGAGTGCAAGCGCCGAGGAACGCCTACGCCATCAGCGAGGGAAGCATGGAAGCGAAGGTGGAAGAAGACGGAGCGGCTGAAGTTACAGCTGTCGGACATCCGGCGCCAGCCCGGACATCCGGCCTTCAGCCCGGAAATCCGGCGCCAGCAACAGAACCACACCCGAGACTTGGCCCCGCTAGCCCGGACATCCGGCCAACCGCCCCGGACATCCGGCGTCTCATGAGAGCCCGGACATCCGGCCCCTAGCCGGACATCCGGCGCCTGCCTGCGCGCATGGACAGGGCCCAAGGCCCATGTATCCCCCCATCTACTTACCCCTTCGTGAACTAGACTATATATACTCCTCCACCTCCACCATTTTAGGGTTAGCAATGATTTAGCTCCTATGTGAGATAGAGCTTTGCTCATCCATCCCGGATCTACTCCACGAGAGAGACCGCGGCCCCTCTACGGAGAAGATCCACCTTGGATTCAAGACCCCTGATGTAGGGTGGAACCCTAATCAGCGGATCTTTCGCGTTTTGGAGAGTGTCCCACGATGATCACGGAGAACACAAGGAGGAAAACGGGGAAAACACGAGAGAAAACACACAAATCAACACGAAGATGATCACACAAGCGCTAGATTCATGATACAAAGTCGAGCTACACGATCCAAAGTCTACGTCGGTGGTACAAGGGTAGTCTTCTCCGTGAGGAGGTCTTGATTATCCCATAGGATCTTCCCCGATGTGGAGGCCTTGAATCCGTAGTGGATCTTCTCCGTAGAGGCGCACGGTCTCGTGGGAGAGAATCCACACAAGTCTGAGAAATGAGCTATCCAACAGCTACCCTAAACGGAAAGGGGAAAGGAGTATAGTTTACACGGATGGACACCGTCGGGACGGACGTCCGCGGGTTACCGGACGTCCGGTGGTTCCGGAGGGACCGGACGTCCGGTAATCCTCGGATTTCCGCTATTTAGCTTCTGTAGTCGTTGTCACGGACGTCCGGTGGCTTCCGGTCGTCCGGTCGTCTGGGAGGGGCCGGACGTCTGGTGTCTTCCTGTCGTCCGGTGCCTGGAAGTCGTCGGTCGTCCGGTGCAGGTCGGACGTCCGGTGCCTGTAGCATCTTCAGCCTTCCTTCTTCTTGTCTTGTGTACTTGTCGGGCCTGTCGTCTTGACCATTGTGCAGAGCTGTCCCGTGGCCTTCGTCGAAGTACCTGAGTATGCACAGAGTCCCTGATGAAGGTAGAAGCCATGTCCCAAGAGAATCCGAAAGATGTAGAGAGAGGAGTGAAGTCACCTCGGTCTCGAGAGCTCTTGCACGGGCTCGAGTCATTGGTCCTTTGGGCACTTGGTGAGGCGATGGAGGGTCCATGGGGATGACCTCGGGATGCTCCGCATCATCTCCCCTCCCTTGGGAAAGATCCGACCTCGGATCGAAATCTTCATCACCATGGAAAGGAGATAGGTCCTTGACGTTGAAGGTGTCGCTCACGGAGTACTTGCCTCGTGGGAGGTCGATCTTGTAGGCGTTGTCGTTGTAGCGAGCTAGCACCTTGAAGGGTCCGTCGGCGCGAGGTAGAAGTTTGGACTTGCGCTCGTGTGGGAAGCGGTCCTTGCGAAGATGAAGCCAAACAAGATCTCCCGGTTGGAACACCATTGGTGCCTTGTTGACGTTGAGCTTGGTGGCGAGACGTTGGACTTGTCGCTCGATCATTGCTCTTGTATCTTCGTGCACCTTCTTGAGATAGCTCGCTCGTGCGCTTGCGTCCATGTTGATGCGCTCTTGTAGTGGTAGAGGTAGAATGTCCAATGGGGACAACGGGTTGAAGCCGTAGACAACCTCGAATGGTGACTTGCCGGTGGTCGAATGTCTTGCGCGGTTGTAGGCGTACTCGGCGATGGGCAAGCATTGCTCCCATTCTCGGATGTTCCTCTTGATCAACACACGAAGAAGAGTGGAAAGCGTGCGGTTCGTCACCTCCGTCTGGCCGTCCGTTTGTGGATGGTACGCCGAAGAAAAGAGTAGCTTGATTCCGAGCTTGGCACATAGTGTTTTCCAAAAGTAACTCAAGAATTTGACGTCCCGGTCCGACACGATCGTTTTGGGCACGCCGTGTAGACGAAGTATCTCCCTGCAAAAGAGAGTTGCAACATGTGAAGCATCGTCGATCTTGTTACAAGGAATGAAATGAGCCATTTTAGAGAATCTATCTACCACGACAAGCACGGAATCTTTTCCATTTTGAGTCCTAGGCAAGCCAAGTATGAAATCCATGCTTATGTCTTCCCATGGATTGAATGGAATAGGAAGAGGCATGTAAAGACCATGAGATTGAGCTTTGGACTTAGCTTTGCGGCATGTAGAACATCGGTTGGTGAGGCGTGAGACGTCACGTAGCATGGGCTAAAAATAGTTCTTAGAGAGGGTAGCAAACGTCTTGTCGCGTCCAAAGTGTCCCATGAGTCCGCCTCCAAGAGATTCCTGCAAAAGGAGCAAACGAAGCGAAGACTCGGGAATGCAAAGTTTGTTAGCTCTCATAAGATATCCATCCTTGATGTAGTAATGTTCCCAAGAAGTGTGAGTCAAGCATTTAGCATAAGCATTTGCAAAGAAAGGATCATGCTCATATAAATCTTTAATATGCTCAAAGCCAATCACATTCAACTCAAGTTGTGTTACAAGCATGCATTTGCGGGAAAGCGCGTCCGCCACAACATTTTCTTTGCCCTTGATGTATTTGATGACATAGGGGAAAGACTCAATGAACTCACTCCATTTAGCATGACGCTTGTTCAACTTAGTTTGACCTTTGAGATACTTGAGAGTCTCATGGTCCGTATGAAGAATGAATTCATGAGGTCTAAGATAGTGTTCCCAAACACGTAAAACTCTCACCAAGGCATAAAGCTCTTTACCGTAGATGGGATAGTTAAGTTGCGCTCCGGATAGCTTCTCGCTAAAGTATGCAATTGGGCGCTTTTCTTGCATTAGCACGCCACATATGTCGGTACCACTAGCATCACAATGAATCTCAAACGGTTTGTCAAAGTTTGGTAGGGCGAGAAGTGGTGAGTGCGTGAGCAAGCTCTTAAGCTCATTGAACGCGGTGTCTTGCGAAGGACCCCAAATGAAGGGTGCGTTCTTCTTGCTCAAAGCGTGTAGAGGCATAGCAATGGTGCTAAAGTCCTTCACAAAACGTCGATAGAAACCGGCTAGACCAAGGAAACTACGTACTTGCATGAGATTCTTTGGTTGAGGCCAAGTTTTAATTGCTTCAATTTTAGTTTCATCAACGTGAACACCTTGAGAAGAAACGACAAATCCTAGAAAGACAACCTTGTCAACGCCAAAAGTGCATTTCTCCATATTAGCATATAATTGTTGTTTGCGAAGTGCTTGCAAAACCAGTTGGACATGGTCAACATGTTCCTCAAGCGACTTGCTAAAGACTAGGATGTCATCAAATTAAACCACTACAAAGACGCCTATATAAGGTCGAAGAACAAAATGCATAAGTCGCACGAATGTGCCGGGTGCTTTCGATAAGCCCATTGGCATAACAAGCCACTCGTATAACCCAAACTTGGTTTTGAAAGCTGTTTTCCACTCATCACCCTCTTGAATGCGAATTTGGTAGTAACCACTTTTAAGATCAATTTTTGAAAAGATGGTGGCACTACATAATTCATCAAGCATGTCGTCTAAGCGTGGAATAGGGTGACGGTATCTAACGGTGATAGCGTTTATCGGACGACAATCGGAACACATGCGAAAACTTCCATCTTTCTTAGACACGAGAATAACGGGAACGGCACAAGGGCTTAAGCTTTCACGTACATGACCTTTGTCGATTAGTTTTTGCACTTGCCGTTGTATCTCCTTTGTTTCCTCGGGATTGACGCGGTAGGGAGCCTTGTTTGGAAGTGGAGCACCGGGTACAAGGTCGATGCGGTGTTCGATTCCGTGAAGTGGAGGTAGACCCGGAGGTAGTTCATCGGGAAAGACATCCGAGAATTCCTGCAACAATTGAGACAACACAAAAGGTGGAGGTGGTGAAGTGTTAGTAGGATTGGCTTCCCCTTTGCATAGAAGCACAAGGTGGAAAACGCTCGATGGGTTCTCACACACTTCTCTCATCTCACGTTTGGTGGCAAATAGGACTAGTTGCTTCTTGTCGCTCATCGTGGAGGCGCTCATATTTGGCTTGTGGCTCTCGCTCTCTTTTTGGTGGCTCGCTCTCTCACCATTCTCTCCACGATGGTTGGTAGGTAAAAGCTTGTCGGCGGCTACTTGACTTGGAGTCATTGGTTGGAGCACGAAATCCTTGCCCTTCATCTTGAAATGATAGTGATTTGTCCGTCCATTGTGTGTGACTCCACGATCATATTGCCATGGACGTCCAAGAATAAGGTGGCACACGGACATGGGTATCACATCACATTCGAGAGTGTCCTCGTAGGCGCCAATCTTGAAAGAGACTTGCACGGTGTGCTCGACTCAAAGAATTCCGGCGTCGTTGAGCCACTGGACCTTGTAGGGGTGAGGATGCTTCGTCTTGACCAAATGAAGCTTGTCGCATAGCTCTTCGCTTGCCAAGTTGTGGCAACTTCCTCCATCGATGATAACCTTGACGGAGCGTCCATTGATGCCGGCCTTTGTATGGAAAATGTGACATCGTTGGTCGTCATCTTGTTGATGTTGGAGTGTCAAGACTTTGGAGACAACAAGGTTGGGGCTTGAGTCATTGTCACAAAACACTTGATGGTCTTCTTCTTCATTCACTTGGCGATGCATAGCGACATGCTCAAGTGCTTCCATCTCATCATCGCTCATGGAGTCATAAGATCCGTCGTCGTTGATGATCATGGTGCGAACGGTCTTGCACTCAAATGACTTGTGGCCTCGTCCTTGGCACTTGATGTATTTGATGGAGCTCGTCTTGTTATTGTCTTCGGTTGGAGTTGTAGTTGAGGAAGCTCTTGGCTTGAAGTTGTTGGTAGAAGGTGGACGACTCGATGTAGTCGCATTCTTGTAGCTTGACTTGTCACCTAAGTTTGTAGAATGCTTGGTAGAGGTAGGAGTAGTAGCCGAAGTCGTTGAAGCTTGGTTGTAGGAGCCGAAGTTCTTGGAGTTGAACTTGGAGTACTTGTAGTCCTCTTGAACTTGTCGCTTCGCTTTGGTTGCTTGATGTACTAGCTCGAGGAGATTGTTGTATGGTTGGAAGTCCGCAATCTTCTTGATAGGATAGTTGAGTCCATTCAAGAATCTCGCCATAGTTTGCTCTTCATCTTCCGTGATGTTTGCTCGTATCATAGCAATATCCATCTCCTTGTAGTACTCTTCAACGGACTTGGTACCTTGCTTGAGGAGTTGTAGCTTCTTGAACAAGTCGCGGTTGTAGTGGGTAGGCACAAAGCGTGCTCTCATGACTTCCTTCATTTGAGCCCAAGTGGTGATAGGAGGTTCGCCTTTTGCTTCTCTTCTCTCTATAATTTGCTCCCACCAAATGAGAACATAGTCTTGGAACTCAAGGGATGCCATTGCGATCTTCTTCTCTTCATCGAAGTTGTGAAGGCGAAAGATCTTGTCAACTTTCAATGCCCATGAGAGATAGTCTTCGGGATCAATGCTTCCGAAGAACTTTGGCATGGTGAACTTGAGCTTGCCATAGCGATGCTCATCGTTGTTTCCTTGCCTATTGGGAGGGCGGTCTCGATTTTGGCGGTTTGCCATATCTTGTTGCTCTTGTTGATGTAGATGTTCGTGTTGGAGTTGATGTTCTTGCCGTGCTTGAGGAGGAGCTTCTTCTTGCATTCTTGCTTGATGGCGCCTCTCTTGCATCTCATCGCGAAGGAAATCCTCTTCTTGACGAGTGTGTCGAGTGCGGGCTGCCACATTGCGATGTGCATCTTGTAGTGCACGTTGCGCCTCCATAGCTTGAGCTTCTCGACGTTGTTGTGCTTGGCGGTTAGCCTCGGCGTCTTGTTCTTCTTGATATTGACATGCTCGCTCTTGTTGTTGTTGGCGTAGTCGTTGCCGTTCTTGTGCTTGCTCAAGTGTAGCTTGGTTTTGACGACGTCGGCCTTCTTGCTCGTCGAATAGCTCTTGTGAACTCTTGTCATGTATAGGCTGTCGTTGTTCATGTCGAGCTTGACGTGCGGCTTGACGAAGAGTGTTGGACGTAGGTGTACTTGAGTCTTGCGTGGAGTCGGAGTGTCGACTTGAGCGGCTTCGTCTTTGAGATGATGTTGAGGAAGAACGTCGGTTGATTATCAATGTTCGGAGCTCATTGTATTGAGTAGTCATGTTGGTGTTGATGGTGTCGAATTGTTCTTTTGTCCTTGCTTCAAATTGGCGCGCGTCCTCGGCGACTTGACCAATGTACTCACGCATAGCTTCACTCTCTTGATTTAGAGCTCGTTGGACACCGAAAAGATGTAGTTTGGTGACGTAGTTGTTCGCTTCTTGAGGATCGTCGAAGATCGGGTTGGAAGATGTACTTGGCCTATCCATCATCACAAGCAAGTATGTGAGTGGGAGAAAGGAGAAGACAATATCAATGTACCTTAACCAAGGTTGAAAATGGATCAATGATCACTCGATAATGTAACCCGGAAATAGCACTATTGGTATCACTTCGTGTCGATTCTCACACCTACACAAGTAAAGCTTTCAGAGGAGCTTGGTTAGGATGTGGCACAAATTCAATGCAATCGTCAAAGTGATTCAATGATGTTGAAAATGTTTCACAATTTGCTCATGCAACAAGTGGATCACTAGCAAATGTAGCACACGGAACACACGCACGGATAGATAAATGTGGTTGTGCAACCAAGGATGAGCGAAAATGTGGTAAGCCACGGAAAATGCTCGTGTTGCACAACACTAGAGAGACGCTAACCGATTGCTTAATAGGCGGATACGCACTTGTGCACGACCTATAAGAGGCAAAACGTAACGACTACAAGTATGCTATGAGTGTATGTTGTGCCGATGCTTGAGCACATGATGAAGTTGCTATGATGTATGATCTCTTTTGATGCAATGCGTATGATGCTATTGTGTTTTTGCTTTGGTGGCTCTTTTGCTTAAAAGCTTGTGAGCTCTTTCTTTGGGCACATATGCATGCTTCTCGCTTCAAGGTAGCTATTGTGTATGCGGTACACTCTTGTGTCACACGGAGATATGCAAGATACCAAGATGATGTGGTGTTACTCACAGTGATGTAGTATGCAATATCTATGACTATCACTAATGTGCACAAGTGTCGTGGCCCGGCAATACTCAAATGGCTAGTCTCAATGGGAAAGCTACGCAAAGATGGTTCATAGGGTGACAATGCAATTGCAAGGTAGGATGAGCGAAGTGTCGTCGATGTTACCGTCCTTGCCGAAGTTGAGCGATGGTGTTGTCCAAGTCTTGCCGTTCCAAGGTAGCCTAAACATCCAAGGAAACGGTGAAACCACAACTCATGTATGCAAAGCAAAGGGAAACACACTTTTCAAACTCGGAGCGGGTAAGCGATGGTGGTTGCGGAATGTGGGATAAAAGGTAGGTGGTAGCGGAAGGTGGTACGGAACTGAACAAAGTCAGCTTCGTCAGGGGCTGTCGGACGTCCGGAAGTTACCGGTCGTCTGGTCGGTCGGAAGGGGTCGGACGTCCGGAAATTCCGGAAATCCGGTAATAGTTTCTGTAGGCGGGGTGCCGGTCGTCCGGTGTTTAGCGGACGTCCGGTGGCTCGAGAGGTGCCGGATGTCCGGTAAACGTCGGTCGTCCGGTAGGTCTGGGACTGGTGTAGGTGGATCCATGGACAAATTGGTCGAACGTGGTCGAATTGGCGGGGGAAAATCGGTGAAAAGGTGGGGAAATGCTAGATCGACACGTGGCACAGCAAATCCATGGAACAAAGTCAGAAAAATCTTGCCAAATCAACAGATCAGAAAAAAAATTGGGGCTATTTTTGTGGGGAATTTTCGAAATTAGGAAGAACACAACAAAAACAAGCTAGAAAACAAGGTGTGGGGCTCCAAAATCGTGATCAACCTTGCTCTTGATACCAAGATGATGTAGGGTGGAACCCTAATCAGCGGATCTTTCACGTTTTGGAGAGTGTCCCACGATGATCACGGAGAACACAAGGAGGAAAACGGGGAAAACATGAGAGAAAACACACAAATCAACACGAAGATGATCACACAAGCGCTAGATTCACGACACAAAGTCGAGCTACACGATCCAAAGTCAACGTCGGTGGTACAAGGGTAGTCTTCTCCATGAGGAGGTCTTGATTATCCCGTAGGATCTTCCCCGATGTGGAGGCCTTGAATCCGTAGTGGATCTTCTCCGTAGAGGCGCACAGTCTCGTGGGAGAGAATCCACACAAGTCTGAGAAATGAGCTATCCAACATCTACCCTAAACGGAAAGGGGAAAGGAGTATATATTACACGGATGGACACCGTCGGGACGGACGTCCGCGGGTTACCGGACGTCCGATGGTTCCGGAGGGACCGGACGTCCGGTAATCCTCGGATTTCCGCTATTTAGCTTCTGTAGTCGTTGTCACGGACGTCCGGTGGCTTCCGGTCGTCCGGCCGTCTGGGAGGGGCCGGACATCCGGTGTCTTCCGGTCGTCCGGTGCCTGGAAGTCGCCGGTCGTCCGGTGCAGGCCGGACGTCCGGTGCCTGTAGCATCTTCAGCCTTCCTTCTTCTTGTCTTGTGTACTTGTCGGGCCTGTCGTCTTGACCATTGTGCAGAGCTGTCCCGTGGCCTTCGTCGAAGTACCTGCGTATGCATAGAGTCCCTGATGAAGGTAGAAGCCATGTCCCAAGAGAATCCGAAAGATGTAGAGAGAGGAGTGAAGTCACCTCGGTCTCGAGAGCTCTTGCACGGGCTCGAGTCATTGGTCCTTTGGGCACTTGGTGAGGCGATGGAGGGTCCATTGGGATGACCTCGGGATGCTCCGCATCAACCCCTAATCGGGAAGATCCTTCACGGATTCAAGGCCTCCTCTTGGAGATGAACTCTACCCATGTATCTTTCCCTTTGTTGTTCATGTATCTTGTGATCTTTTGTGTTTGATTGTCTAGTGGATGTGTGATTGGACTTGTTCTTGAGTGTTCCCCTCGTGATTTCCCTTTGTGTTCTTCGTGTTCATCGTGGGATCCCCTCCATTTCGTGAAAGATCGGCCATCTAGGGTTCCACCCTACATCAGGACAGGCAAAGGCATATATAAACCATGAGGATTGAGTCGTGACTTAGCTTTTTGACATGTAGTGCAGCGACCAACAAAACGCTCAACATCCCGCCGCATCTTTGGCCAAAATAAATGTGTAGCAAGTACGTCCTCCGTCTTCTTCACGCCAAAGTGTCCCATTAATCCTCCTCCATGCACCTCCTGCAACAACAAAAGACGAACAGAGCTAGCTGGAATGCATAGCTTGTTAGCACGAAACACAAATCCATCATTAACGACGAACTTGTTCCATGTTCTCCGTTCTTTACAATTCTGCAATACATCTTTAAATTCAGCATCATGCACATATTGATCTTTGATGGTCTCCAAACCAAATATTTTAAAGTCAAGTTGTGAAAGCATAGTATAACGACGAGACAATGCATCAGAAATAACATTTTCTTTTCCCTTCTTGTGTTTAATAACATAAGGGAAAGTCTCTATGAATTCAACCCATTTAGCATGTCTACGGTGCAGTTTTGCTTGACTTTTAATGTGCTTCAAAGATTCATGATCAGAATGTATAACAAATTCTTTGGGCCATAAATAATGTTGCCATGTTTCCAAAGTCCGAACAAGAGCATATAATTCCTTATCATAAGTAGAATAATTCAGACTAGGCCCACTCAATTTTTCAAAAAAGTATGCAACAAGTTTACCATCTTGTAATAACACACCTCTTAACCCAATTCCACTAGCATCACATTCAAGCTCAAAAGTCTTATTAAAATCAGGAAGTTGGAATAAAGGAGCATGTGTCAACTTATCTTTCAATACCGTGAATGCTTCTTCCTGTGCAGTACCCCAAACAAAAGGCACATCCTTCTTTGTAAGCTCATTGAGAGGTGCAGCAATGGTGCTGAAATCTCTCACAAAACGCCGATAGAATCCAGTGAGGCCAAAGAAACTCCTCACGTGTGTGACCGTTTTGGGCTGCGGCCAACTCTCAATAGTGATGAGGACATGACTACCTTGGATACGCCAAAATTATTGCATACATGTATATTTGTGAGGTGATTTCTAATGCAAACTATGCGAAAATTTATTTATGTCATCCAGGACAAAAATACTTCACAAACTTTTGTGCCATGTCTAATTCCAGGTGTATGAGACATTTGTACAATCCACATATGAAGATAAGGGAAAAAGGGAAGTTTAGGTGTTGTTCAAAAAGTTCTCTCACGTCACTTTTGGGCCAAGAGAAGATAGAGTCCAAGTCTCTCACGTTCTGCATCCAGATTCTGACTACATAAACATACCTGACTCAAAACGGCAAGAACTCCTTCATACGGACTCCGAATTGGGTGATTCTTTTTTTGTTGGAAACTAGATTTCGTACACTTTCCAACCCAATTGGAATCACCTTCAAATTTGATAGAGGTGAGGGGCCCGATCTTTTGATGAGGTGGTAACTATTGATTTGGTGGAGACGACTTTGACGATCCGACTACAAACGTGCACAACGTTGCGCCTTAGCAATCGCTAAACCAACTCCGAGAGGTTATTGACCACGCCCGAGCACGATCAACCTGACCACGAAGGTCTATTCCTGCAAGCAATCGAAGAACAAGCAAGAATATGATAAGCAATCTGAATATTGCGAATATGGATGAAGTATTGATAAGAGTGGGGTTTCATAAGCGGTCTTGGTCTGGTCGTTGGACACAAACGAAGTACACGAAGTTGCAGCAATGGCTAACTTTTAACTAAATAAATCCCAAAGAAAAAGCTACTAGATGGATCTACTTATATAGGAGCAAGGGGTGGCGGGCAAGGAGGTGGAAGGACGTCCCAAGGCAGCCTAAAACTAACCCTAGGTCGTACAAGGCTCATGGGCCCAAGTGGAGGTGATGTAACACCTTTGGACTTGTAGTTTGACTCGGATTCTGCTGCAGCGTCAGATTGTTTCGTCGGTATCTCAACGCTCCGGACGAATTTGAAGGTGAATCCACTTGGGTTGGAAAGTGTATGAAATCTAGTTTCCAACAATAAAAGAATCACCCAATTCGGAGTCCGTATGAAGGAGTTCTTGCCATTTTGAGTCACGTATGTCTGTGCAGTCCGAATCTGGATGCAGAACGTGAGAGACTTGGACTCTATCTTCTCTTGGCCCAAAATTGACGTGAGAGAACTTTTTAAACAGCACCAAAACTTCTCTTTTTTCCCTTATCTTCATATGTGGATTGTACAATTGTCCCATACACCTGGATTAGACATGGCACAAAAGTCTGTGAAGTATTTTTGTTCTGGATGACATAAATAAATTGTTGCATAGTTTGCATTAGAAATCACCTCACAAATATACATGTATGCAATATTTTTGGTCGTATCCAAGGTAGTCATGTCCTCATAATCCTCCCTTTCTTGAAAATAAAGCCGTCCTCAGCGTTGCTTAATCTAAAATGTGGGTAAGAAAATAGACAAGGTGTACATGTTGTATATGTATATGTCATCCATTTTTACTTCCCTTAATTTTCGCACATATGACACATATATAGATGAGTAACTTTCGTAGTTCATAAAATATAAAGCCAAAATATTATCACAAGAAGTAGAAGACATGAAAATATTGCAACTCAATTTGCACAAATAAGTGAAGCTCTTATTCATATCAAAAGATTGACAATGTTCATCATTAAACCATCCTAACATTGGTGAATAAACCTTACTTGCATGAAATTCACAGGCTACAACATGCTTAAATAAGCAAACATGCAATAAGTCATTTGACATAGAATCTTCTCCAAGATTAGAGGTCATATCAAAATGATTAAACATTGGCACAATTATTTTCAAATGTATTTTATCCAAATCTGATTTATTCTCCGATTCACATGATTCTTTTGCATCAGCAGTTAATTCAATGGGTGCACTCGAAATTATTGGTATTTCAGTTGTTTGATCACATGTCGCATTCATGACAGTAACATGATTATCTAAACTAGGTGGTGTGCTCAAATCAACAGGTAATTCAATACATGATGTATTCAAGTCAACTAGATATGCATCATCCTCATGTGAAGTTACATCATTGATTTTACTGTTACCTTGTCGCAAAGATGTAGCCGATGTAGGTACGGACGATGACAATGTACCATACACTTTAGATGATGTCACGCTCACAATCGGAGGTGTGGCTGCTCTAGTAGGTGCAATGGTGGAGGAACCAACCAGTGGTGGTGAGCATGAACTGGAATAGTAGTTGTTGTAGTCACCCAATGCATCCTCCTGTATTTGTCTCTCAAAGGTACAAGCACGAACATACATACCAATAATGCAACGCGGAATATACTGAAATCTTGCACGAATCATGGTTCAAACCACCAAAAAATCTATTCATTGTATCATCCTCAGATTCTTCTATGTCACAATGATGCATATAAGATTTGAACTCTTGGTAGTAAGCATGAACAGTGTTACTGCCTTGTTTTAATTGTTCCAATTTACGAAGCAATTCACGGCGATAGTAAGGAGGAAGAAAATGTTTTCTCATTACAACCTTCAAATCTTTCCAAGTTGTGGGTTGGTTATCAATATTTTTCTTGCAATGCACACTCCACCAAACAGAAGCCAAACCAGTAAATACTCTAGTGGCAGCTCATACTCTGTCAAGTTCAGAAAAATGATGGTGAATAAAAACTTTTTCTACTTCAAGCTCCCAAGCTAGATAAATAGCAGGATTAAATCTACCCTCAAATGATGGTAAAGAAATAACCTGACCATGTGCTTGTGTGTGTTGTCCCACGACTCGTGATGGTGAAGATGTATCCGTGGTCCAACAACTTCTATCTCCGGTACCTGTCATGATTAGTAGAAACAAGAAACAAAATTCGAGAATAATGTTCCTATGAACTACTAGGATGTGGTGGTAAAGCGCTCACAGTAAAGCAAATATCAATATCTTACAGGTTCTTACCATGCAGCAGGTGGTGATAGGCAACCAGCGGTGTCAAATAACTCCAAAGATTGAGTAAAGCGATTGCCACGTGAACGTACGTAAACATGGTGTAGAAATATGTGGAGCTGGGTTGGCTTTATATATGGTAGCAAAAGATTAGCAGTAATCAATTCAGAGCTGCAATGTTGAATAAACGCTCAACGACGGTACTGTGCTGGTCCTAGGCTAGACCGGACTAGAGACGCGAGCCTAGAACACTAATGATGTCACGGTGTAGCACAACTAGCATCAATAAAGGATACGAAGTAGCTCTGGACAGCAAGATATAAGTGAAGATCACAACGACAGTAAAGATAATGATGAAAACAACTGCCAAGCAGAATATACAACAACACTCTCTCCAACTTCCTTTTCCTTCTTTTTCTTTTTCTTTTTTCTCACACTTTTTTTCTTTTTCTTTCTCTACTCTTTTTTTTTAACTTTTTTTCTTTGTCTTTTTTTGTCTTTCTCCCTCTTTCCAAGACAAACTAGATAAGATGCAGATTGGATCAAGCAAAGATGCGAACGACTTCAACTATGATTGTGACAATGAACGATGGGTTGCACGAGGTGGAAATTGATGGATGAGGTGGTGTACAGCGGAAGGGATAACGATGCAGCGGCGACATGACTAATGTGAACAGAACTCGAAACTCTAACGAACTAGACACTAAGAACAGGAACTCGACACGACGATGCAACCGATAATTCAATAATGCAAACAATGAAAAGAAAATTGCAAAGGCTCAGACTGGCTTGGACAAAGGATGAATAGATCTAACTTTTTTTTTGACTTTTTCTTGGACAATAGGTAAGAAAATAAATCTTATATAGGAATAACTGGAAATTCTCACCGAGCAACCTGAAAACTGATACCACTTGATAGAGGCGAGGGGCCCGATCTTTCGATGAGATGGTAACTATCGATTTGGTGGAGACGACTTTGACGATCCGACTACAAACGTGCACAACGTTGCGCCTTAGCAATCGCTAAACCAACTCCGAGAGGTTATTGACCATGCCCGAGCACGATCAACCTGACCACGAAGGTCTATTCCTGCAAGCAATCGAAGAACAAGCAAGAATATGATAAGCAATCTGAATATTGTGAATATGGATGAAGTATTGATAAGAGTGGGGTTTCATAAGCGGTCTTGGTCTGGTCGTTGGACACAAACGAAGTACACGAAGTTGCAGCAATGGCTAACTTTTAACTAAATAAAACCCAAAGAAAAAGCTACTAGATGGATCTACTTATATAGGAGCAAGGGGTGGCGGCCAAGGAGGTGGAAGGACGTCCCAAGGCAGGCTAAAACTAACCCTAGGTCGTACAAGGCTCATGGGCCCAAGTGGAGGTGATGTAACACCTTTGGACTTGTAGTTTGACTCGGATTCTGCTGCAGCGCCAGATTGTTTCGTCGGTATCTCAACGCTCCGGACGAATTTGAAGGTGAATCCACTTGGGTTGGAAAGTGTATGAAATCTAGTTTCCAACAAAAAAAGAATCACCCAATTCGGAGTCCGTATGAAGGAGTTCTTGCCGTTTTGAGTCAGGTATGTCTGTGCAGTCCGAATCTGGATGCAGAACGTGAGAGACTTGGATTCTATCTTCTCTTGGCCCAAAAGTGACGTGAGAGAACTTTTTAAACAGCACCTAAACTTCTCTTTTTCCCTTATCTTCATATGTGGATTGTACAATTGTCCCATACACCTGGAATTAGACATGGCACAAAAGTCTGTGAAGTATTTTTGTTCTGGATGACATAAATAAATTGTTGCATAGTTTGCATTAGAAATCACCTCACAAATATACATGTATGCAATATTTTTGGTCGTATCCAAGGTAGTCATGTCCTCATCAAAATTCGTCCGGAGCGTTGAGATAACGACGAAACAATCTGACGCTGCAGCAGAATCCGAGTCAAACTACAAGTCCAAAGGTGTTGCATCACCTCCATTTGGGCCCATGAGCCTTGTACGACCTAGGGTTAGTTTTAGGCTGCCTTGGGACGTCATCCCACCTCCTTGGCCGCCACCCCTTGCTCCTATATAAGTAGATCCATCTAGTAGCTTTTTCTTTGGGGGATTTGTTTAGTCAAAAGTTAGCCATTGCAGCTTCGTGTACTTCATTTGTGTCCAACGACCAGACCAAGACCGCTTACGGATCCCCATCTTTATCAATACTTCATCTATATTTGCAATATTCAAATTGCTTTTATCACATTCTTGCTTGTTTTTCGATTGCATGCAGGAATAGACCTTCGTGGTCAGGCTGATCGTGCTTCTGGCATCGTCAGTAACCCCTGGAGATTGGTTTAGCGATTGCTAAGGCGCAACGTCGTGCACGTTTGTAGTCGGATTGTCAAAGTCATCTCCACCAAATCGATAGTTACCATCTCATCGAAAGATCGGGCCCCTCGCTTCTATCAAGTGGTATCAGTTTTCAGGTTGCTCGGTGAGAATTTCCAGTTATTCCTATATTAGATTTATTTTCTTACCTATTGTCCAAGGAAAAGCGACAAAAAAGTTAGATCTATTCATCCTTTGTCCAAGCCAGTCTGAGCCTTTGCAATTGTCTTTTCATTGTTTGCATTATTGAATTATCGGTTGCATCGTCGTGTCGAGTTGCTGGTCTTAGTGTCTAGTTCGTTAGAGTTTCGAGTTCTGTTCACATTAGTCACGTCACCGCTGCATCGTTATCCCTTCCGCTGTCCACCACCTCATCCATCAATTTCCACCGCGTGCTACCCATCGTTCATTGTCACAATCATAGTTGAAGTCGTTCGCATCTTTGCTTGATCCAATCTGCATCTTATCTAGTTTGTCTTGGAAAGAGGGAGAAAGAAAAAAAAAGACAGAGAAAAAAAAAGTAAAAAAAAAAGAGGAGAGAAAGAAAAAGAAAAAAAGTGTGAGAAAAAAGAAAAAGAAAAAGAAGGAAAAGAAAGTTGGAGAGAGTGTTGTTGTATATTTTGCTTGGTAGTTGTTTTCATCATTATCTTTACTGTCGTTGTGATCTTCACTTATATCTTGCTGGCCAGAGCTACTTCGTATCCTTTATTGATGCTAGTTGTGCTACACCGTGACCTCATTAGTGTTATAGGCTCGCGTCTCTAGTCCGCTCTAGCATAGGACCAGCACAGTACCGTCATTGAGCGTTTATTCAACATTGCATCTCTGAATTAATTATTGCTAATCTTTTGCTACCATATATAGCTAACCCAGCTCCACATATTTCTACACCGTGCATATTTACGTTCACCTGGCAATCGCTTTACTCAATCTTTGGAGTTATTTGACACCACTGGTTGCCTATCACCACCTGCTGCATGGTAAGAACTTGTAAGATATTGATATTTGCTTTACTGTGAGCACTTTACCACCACATCCTAGTAGTTTATAGGAACATTATTCTCGAATTTTGTTTCTTGTTTCTACTAATCATGACAGGTACAGGAGACAGAAGTTCTTGGACGATGGATACATCTTCACCATCACGAGACGTGGGACGACACACACAAGCACATGGTCAGGTTATTTCTTTACCGTCATTTGAGGGTAGATTTAATCCTGCTATTTATCTAGCTTGGGAGCTTGAAGTAGAAAAAGCTTTTAGTCACCATCATTTTTCTGAACTTGAGAGAGTACAAGCTGCCACTAGAGTATTTACTGGTTTTGCTTCTGTTTGGTGGAGTGTGCATTGTAAGAAAAATATTGATAACCAACCCACAACTTGGAAAGATTTGAAGGCTGTAATGAGAAAACAATTTTTCCCTCCTTACTATCGCCGTGAATTGCTTCGTAAATTGGAACAATTAAAACAAGGCAGTAACACTGTTCATGCTTACTACCAAGAGTTCAAATCTTATATGCATCATTGTGACATAGAAGAATCTAAGGATGATACAATGAATAGATTTTTTGGTGGTTTGAACCATGATATTCGTGCAAGATTTCAGTATATTCCTCGTTGCATTATTGGTATGTATGTTCGTGCTTGTACCTTTGACAGACAAATACAGGAGGATGCATTGTGTGACTACAACAACTACTATTCCAGTTCATGCTCACCACCACTGGTTGGTTCCTCCGCCATTGCACCTACTAGAGCAGCCACCCCTCCAATTGTGAGCGTGACATCATCTAAAGTGTATGGTACATTGTCATCGTCCGTACCTACATCAGCTACGTCTTTGCGACAAGGTAACAGTAAAACCAATGATGATATAACTTCACATGAGGATGATGGATATCTAGTTAACTTGAATACATCATGTATTGAATTACCTGTTGATTTGAGCACACCACCTAGTTTAGATAATCATGTTACTGCCATGAATGCGTCATGTGATCAAACAACTAAAATACCAACAATTTTGAGTGCACCCATCGAATTAACTGTTGATGCAAAGGAATCATGTGAATTAGAGAATAAATCAGATTTGGATAAAATAAATTTGAAAATTATTGTGACAATGTTTAATCATTTTGATATGACCTCTAATCTTGGTGACGATTCTATGTCAAATGACTTATTGCATGTTTGCTCATTTAGGCATGTTGTAGCCTGTGAATTTCATGCAAGTAAGGTTTATTCACCAATGTTGGGATGGTTTAATGATGAACATTGTCAATCTTTTGATATGAATAAGAGATTCACTTATTTGTGCAAACTGAGTTGCAATACTTTCATGCCTTCTACTTCTTGTGATAATATTTTGGCTTTATATTTTATGAACTACGAAAGTTACTCATCTATATATGTTTCATATGTGCAAAAATTATGGGAAGTAAAAATGGATGATATATACGTATACAACATGTACACCTTGTCTATTTTCTTAACCAAATTTCAGATTAAGCAACGCCGAGGACGGCTTTATTTTCAAGAAAGGGAGGATGATGAGGACATGACTACCTTGGATACGACCAAAAATATTGCATACATGTATACTTGTGAGGTGATTTCTAATGCAAACTATGCAACAATTTATTTATGTCATCCAGGACAAAAATAGTTCACAAACTTTTGTGCCATGTCTAATTCCAGGTGTATGAGACATTTGTACAATCCACATATGAAGATAAGGGAAAAAGAGAAGTTTAGGTGTTGTTCAAAAAGTTCTCTCACGTCACTTTTGGGCCAAGAGAAGATAGAGTCCAAGTCTCTCACGTTCTGCATCCAGATTCGGACTTCACAAACATACCTGACTCAAAACGGCAAGAACTCCTTCATACGGACTCCGAATTGGGTGATTCTTTTTTTGTTGGAAACTATATTTCATACACTTTCCAACCCAATTGGAATCACCTTCAAATTCGTCCGGAGCGTTGAGATACCGATGAAACAATCTGACGTTGCAGCAGAATCCGAGTCAAACTACAAGTCCAAAGGTGTTGCATCACCTCCATTTGGGCCCATGAGCCTTGTACGACCTAGGGTTAGTTTTACGCTGCCTTGGGACGTCATCCCACCTCCTTGGCCTCCACCCCTTGCTCCTATATAAGTAGATCCATCTAGTAGCTTTTTCTTTGGGGGATATGTTTAGTCAAAAGTTAGCTATTGCAGCTTCGTGTACTTCGTTTGTGTCCAACGACCAGACCAAGACCGCTTACGGATCCCCATCTTTATCAATACTTCATCTATATTTGCAATATTCAGATTGCTTTTATCATATTCTTGCTTGTTTTTCGATTGCATGCAGGAATAGACCTTCGTGGTCAGGCTGATCGTGCTTCTGGCATCGTCAGTAACCCCTGGAGATTGGTTTAGCGATTGCTAAGGCACAACGTCATCCATGTTTGTAGTCGGATCGTCAAAGTCGTCTCCACCAAATCGATAGTTACCATCTCATCGAAAGATCGGGCCCCTCGCCTCTATCAAATAGCTTCAATCTTGGCTTTATCAACCTCAATTCCCTGTGGAGTAACAACATAGCCAAGAAAAGAGACTCGGTCAGTGCAAAAGGTGCACTTTCCAAGGTTACCAAACAAACGTGCATCACGTAGAGCAATAAAAACAGCACGTAAATGTTCCAAATGTTCCTCCAAATATCTGCTAAAAATCAATATATCATCAAAGTATACTACCACAAATCGTCCAATGAAAGCACGTAAAACTTCATTCATTAATCTCATGAAAGTACTAGGTGCATTAGTTAACCCAAAAGGCATGACTAACCACTCATATAATCCAAACTTAGTTTTAAATGCTGTTTTCCATTCATCTCCCAAATTCATACGAATGTGATGGTATCCACTATGCAAATCAACTTTGGAGAAAATTGTAGAGCCACTCAATTCATCAAGCATATCATCTAGCCTAGGAATAGGATGACGATAACGAATAGTAATATTATTAATGCCTCTACAATCAACACACATACGCAATGTACCATCCTTTTTCGGCACTAGAATAATAGGAACAGCACAAGGACTAAGGGATTCGCGTATATAACCTTTGTCGAGTAGCTCCTGTAGTTGACGCATAATCTCCTTCGCCTCTTCTGGATTGGTACGGTATGGTGCGCGGTTGGGTAGCGATGCACCGAGAATTAAGTCAATCTAATGCTCAATCCCTCGAATAGGTGGTAGTCCCGGTGGCACGTCTTGTGGAAAGACGTCGGCGAACTCCTGCAAAATGTTAGTGACAGCAGGAGGCAAAGAGGAAGGCACGTCCTCGAATGAAAATAATGCCTCTTTGCACACAAAAGCATAGCAAACAGATTTGCTAAAATCTAGCTCATCAATATCAGATTTGGTGGCAAATAAACATGCAGTTTTCAATTTAATTTCAGAAGCAACAGTAGATGGTTTATTATTAGGCTTCATTTGTTGCTCAAATTCTTTTGCCACAATCTGATTTTCACTCTTATTTTTCTCCTGTTTTGCTTTATTAGCTCTATTAATATCATCTTTCAAAATGGAATCAGGAGTCATAGGAACCAAAGTAATATTTTTATCCTTATGAACAAGAGTATACTGATTGTTTCTACCATGGTGTACAGAATTTTTATCAAATTGCCATGGTCTACCAAGTAATAAGGAACATGCTTGCATAGGTACCACATCACAATCAACATAATCAGCATATGTAGAGATACTAAAATGCACACGAACAGTATGTGTTACCTTAACCTTGCCGCTGTTGTTGAACCATTGGATGTAGTAAGGATGTGGATGTGGTCTTGTGGTGAGAGATAGCTTCTCCACCATATCCAAGCTAGCCAAGTTGTTTCAACTCCCTCCATCTATGGTCACGCGAACAGAACGTTCCTTCACAACTCCCTTTGTATGGAACAAATTATGCCTCTGATTTTGCTCAGCTTGTGTAACCTGCACACTCAAAACACGTTGAGCAACTAAACATTCATACCTGTCAGCATCTTCAGGGGCCATGTATTGCGTCTCATGATCAGAATCGTCTCCACCGTGTTCTTCACGAGTAATAAGAGCCAAAGTCTCCTCATCATAGTCACTAGTGGATTCATATCCACCATCCTCAGTAGCAATCATCACACGCTGAGATTTGCATTCTCTCGCAAAATGTCCTCTTCCCTTACAACGACGACAAATAATATCACTGGTGTGCTGATGTAGGGTGGAACCCTATGTGGCCGATCTTTCACGAAATGGAGGGGATCCCACGATGAACACGAAGAACACGAGAGGGGAACACGAGGGGAAACACGAGAGAATCACTCAAACCGACAAGAACAAGTCACACATATGCTAGATCCTCAAAACACAAAGAGATATAAGATCCATGATCAACAAGGGACGATATAAAGGGTAACCGGTTCTTCTCCGTGAGGAGGTCTTGATGATATCCCGTAGGATCTTCCCGCGAGGGGCCTTGAATCCCGTAGGATCTTCTCCGCAGAGGAGGTCTTGAATTCGTGTGGATCTTCTCCGTGGAGGGGCCGCGGTCACTCACAAGGCGATGAACCACTAGTGGATGAGCAAAGCTCTGTCTCAGTTGAGCTAAACCTAAGCTACCCTAACTAGGAGGAGGTGGAGGAGTATATATAGTCTAGGTCCACGAAGGGGTAAGTGGGAGAGGGATACATGGGCCTCAGGCCCGATACACTGTGCGTAGACAGGGGCCGGATGTCCGGCGGCTCGCGAGGAGCTGGATGTCCGGGCCTTTGGCCGGATGTCCGGGTTGAGCGTTGCCAGCTTCGGTTGCCTTCTGTGAGGAGGGGCAGGATTTCCGGCGAAGGGGCCGGATGTCCGGGGCTTCGGGAGGAGTCGGATGTCCGGGGCATGGGGCCGGATGTCCGGGCCTGGGGGGCCGGATGTCTGGGGCCTGTAGGTGCTGGCCCTTCTTCCTTCCCTCTCACGCTCACTTGGCCTTGGCCCTTGGGCTCTCCATGGTCTCCTTGGGTGTTCCTGAGTATGCACAAGGTCCGCGCTTGAAGTAGCATCCATGTCTCGCGAGAAAGGAAAGGGGAAACATCGAGGAACGGGATCACCTTGCGTCCAAGTGGTGTACATGGGGATGAACAAAGGATGCTCCGCATCATCTCCCCTCCCTTGGGAAAGATCCGACCTCGGATCAAAAACCTCATCACCATGGAAACGGTAGTCATGAACGGACTTGTAGTTGGACGAAGTTGAAGGCTTGTCACAATCCAAGTACTCCAAGGTGTCTCTGGTATGTGGTACATGCAAAATGAGCAAACACAAAGTACACTTGGGAGTACAATGGTTAGCACACACAAAGTGTCCATCATGTAAGAATGAGTCCGTGTGACAAGGTACATGAAGCTTAGCAAGATGATATAGTATGAGATGTAAAGCATTCATGTGAGCAAATTCATTTGTTGTGCACACAAAGGTAGGGTAATTGGCATGGTGCACAAAGCTATAATTTCTACCATTGTGCAAAATGATGTCATAGTGTGCTGGTTTATCAAGAGCATGAACATGGCAATGGATGCTCAATATGTGTATGTTATCATGCAATTGATGGAGGACAATATGATCATGATGTATGAATATGCCATCAAGAAAGATCACAACAAATTTGCTAAGTAAATGCACAAGCTCATATATCATGGATGACATGGGAATACACGATGCAACAAGGCAATCATAAGGTGAGTCAATCCATGCGCAAGATGCAAATTTGTCATGGGTATGATTTGTCCATGGAGCATGGCATGTGGGCAAACAATCAACAAATATGGAGGTTTTGGTGCAATGTGCCAAAGGAGTGGTGATATACCAATGCTCGATGTCGTGGCATGAGTGAAGGTCCGAAGGTGCATCCAAAGGGTCCATCTTCAATGTCGGTCCTCCATCCCGTAGATGTATCATGTAGACAACAAGAAGGAAACAACAATGAAAGTATGGCCTATCCAATATGCATATGTGAGGATGGCTCACAAAGAAGGAATGCACCTTATGTATGTTCTCGAAGATGTTGTTGTCGCGCAACGTGTATGCCTTAACATGCCCAAGATGCCACGTGATGGCACCGCCTTGTGAATCCTTCAAAATGAAAGGACATGACAAACACTCGGAAAAACAAATGAGGTTAGCCATAATGCGAAACCTAGCATTCGTGCGGGAAAATACCCAACAAGTGCTTGCATCATTCTTATCATAAGAAAGTACAAGGTTGTGGTGCATGGTATGTAGGCATAAGATGCGAGAACAACCAAGTGCAATAGGCTCAATCAAGCAAGTATGCATCTCAAGAAGGGTGTCAAAGTCTCCAAGATCAACAAACATAGCATTGTTGCACTCAATACAAGTGATGAGAGATGCAACTAATGGAGACAGGTGACAATGATCAAGATATATCATGTGAGTGGCATGAACATATATGTCATCAACCCAAGAAAGCAAGTAATAGAGGAACATGGGTGATGCAACATAGCAAGCAAGCATAGTGATCAAGTCAAGCAAGCGAGTAGTGCAAAGATGCAACATACTAGAAGTAATCATGGCAATCATGGCATGTGTGCAAATAGGAGACATGAATAATGCACATGGCATATCACAAGCATGAAAGCAAGGTATGGGCAAAGTCTCATCATTGTGGTGGCAAGAAGTCCTATGTAAATAGCAATGGAGTATCATGACTCTCCCAACACAAGAATCAACAATAGCATGGGGCACAAAGAAATCATGGTAGTAGCTACAAGTATCTCCACCAAGCATGCAAATACACATATAAGTAGCATAATGGTGAATCATGTGTAAAGGCAAGCAAGGGTCACAATTGCATGGCAAAGTCATAGCAAGAGGCATAACATGCAAAGTGAACACGATAGTATGGGCATAATGTGATAAGTGGCAAATAGCCCATAGCCGTGTGAGAGCCAAGTAAAAGAGATGCGCGTAGTGGTTGCGCGAAGAGAATGGTGGTAAGGACAATCCACGGGATCCCAAGTCATCGTTGCTCTCAAGAGCTCGTTTTGTCAACTCATGGGATTGTGAGGTTGACAAATGTTCATGAGTACCTACACAAAACAAAGACAAAGGGAAAATTGTGTGTGCGTGGTATATGTACACATCATCCATCATGATGCGCATGTGCATGTGTTGGTTAGCACAAAATAGCCAATGCTCAAATAAATGAGATGCGTGATATAGAAACATGTCATCCATCATGAGAGGTTTGTTGTTATGTATAGCATAATGGAGACTCAAATTGTGTAATGCATCATGACAAGTAGGTAGAGCATTGTTATTCATGGAATGCATATGGTGCACACAATTATGGGAACTATGCAAAGTATGGAATGCATCAAGATCTCCTAGTATGTATGAGGAAACTATGGGGGTCTCCTCATGAGCATCAATGGAAGCATCACATGGAGAATATTGACAACATCCAAAGCAAAGCATATTTGGAACAATGTGTTCATGGCATGGCATAGTGGATGAATTGCGCAAATTATGTAAAGGGAGCATGGCAATATCATCGCAAGAGAAACACAAGCCAATGACCATCATCTTGTCATCTATGCCATAAGTGCAAATAGGATTTACTTTAATGCGGCATGCATAGCTGCTATGTTGAGATTGCAATGATACAACATGGGAGATCTCACTCATAGCATATGACAAGTTCAAAGGATTATCAAACATGATATTACCAAATGAATTTTCACATGATATCCTATGGAGCATAGCATCACAAGTAGGCAACTCAACATGCTCATCATCATATTCATCATAAATAGGTAAGTGAAGACATGATGAAGTCGCACTAGCATGAAGCATGGCAATAGGTGTGTCAACATCATGCAAGCAATCATCGGTAAGATAGTCCATTAGTGGGACACGAGCATCACCTTCACCTATTTTACCTTTGGAGCGTCGCTCATGTGTTGTAGGTGAGGTGTTCAAGATCCAATCATGCTCATCTTCATCATGATGGAACCATGTGGGTGGTGCATCTTCTTCCACCATGGCCATCGGTTTGTCCATTGGAGGGACGGACTCATCGAGGGTAGGCATGTCCTCTTGTAGGAGACCTAGCACCAAAGAAAACACACTCGGAGTAGAGGTTAACTCGTTAGAAATCATAGTGGCCTCACATGCCCTATCAACTACCTCACTCACTAAGTGGTGTGGCTCACTCACTCCCTCATGGATGCTCTCACTCGTATGGTTGGTGGAGTCACTCAAATGGCTCTCAACCTCACATATGTGTGGCATGCTCTCATGTGTGGGGATAGTGGTGATCACTCTCGTCCTCTCAAAAGAAATGCTCTCAATCTCACATATGGTGGAGTCACTCATGTCACTCATATGGTGGTGTCTCTCCTCACATGGAAATTGGGGCATCTCATGATATATGCGTGTCGGAGAGATGTAGGTGCAAACGTCTCCAAACTCAACTCCTTTCGCCGCCTCATCCATAACGCCTCCAAAGGTGAATGACGTAGGGTGTGGCAAATCATCACTCTCCTCCGAGACCAATGGAAATGTCTCATGTGCGCTCGCGTAGCTTGACTCGGAGTAGTCGTCATATTTGGGCGCCGTCTTCATGTTGTTGAAGAGGTTCATGTTCGTCGCCGTAGTCGAAGGGGATGGCCCTTGATCGACCATCTTGTCGCCGTCTTGATGTGGGGAGCTTCCGAAGATGGAAGTGTCACCCTCGCTCGTAGGTGGTCGCCTTGTAGTTGGAGATGTCGATGTAGGCGAACTCATGGGAAGTAGGCGAAGATGTCGTACGTCCGAAGGCGAAGATGCCTTGATAGCACTTGGCGAAGATGCCGAAGTGGTGGTTGTAGCCGTAGCTCCATCTTGGGTGTGCTTGTCTCGCGGTCTTCTCTTTTGCTCTTGAAGCTTGGCCTTGGCGTGATGTAGAGCTTCTTCGGACTTGTAGATATGCGCTTGTCGAGCATCTTCATGATGATGATGTCGTTGTCGTGCTTGAGCTCTTGGTAGATGTCGTTCGTCGTCGTTGTGCACATGTTGCTTGGAGGTGACCTGCCCTTCATGACGATGTCGATGGTCGCCATGGCGGTGTGGACGTGGAAGATTTGCACTTGCATCATGTTTGCGCTCCGAAGACTTGTGACTTGAACGTCGCCGTCGAGAGGATGACGAAGGGGAAGAAGACTTGTAATCGACCACCAAGTGTCGGAGCTCCGCCATTTGTTTGTTGAAGGAGTCGCACATGTCGTCGAAGGAAGCCATTGTACTTATCTTGGAGTGTCGTAGTTCGATGGCGATGTTGCCCAAGCACTCTTGCATTTCTCGTTGTAGTCTGATGGTTTTCGCGTGGATTTCCTTGTTCGCGCCGTCGATGTCGAAGACCGGAGATGAAATGCCTTGCCTATCCATCACAAGACGCTAGAAAGTATGAGTAGGAGAAAGAGAAGAACTATACCAAATGTACCTTGACCGATGTTGAAGATGGATCAATGATCACTCAAATGTGGAACAAGGAAATAGCACAATTGGTTCCAATTCTTGTCGGTTTCTCACACCTACACAAGTAAATCTTATGGTGGAGCTCGGTGAGGATAGTGGCACAAAAAATTGATGTGAAATGTTAGCAAGAGTCAATAAAGTTGAAAAAGATTCACAAATTCGCAAGTGAAACAAGTAGACCAATAGCAATATGGGTGGCACACAGAAACACACACACGGATAGATAGATGGGGTCGTGCAACCAAGGAATGAGCCAAAATGTGGAATCCACGAAAATGCTCGTGTTGCACAACACTAGAGAGACGCTAGCGCGATTGCACAATAGGCGGATACGAACTTGTGCACAACCTACTAAGCAAAATGCAAGGACTTCTATCCCATGTATGCTATATGTATGGTATTCCGGTGGTATGATCCAAAATGATCGAGTATGACAATCTTAATGTAGTATGATGCTATGGTTCTTTCTTAAAAGCTCTTTGCGTATCTTTTTCTTTGTGCTTAAAAGCTTGTTTGGCTCTTTCTCTTTTGAGCTCTTTTCTCATGCAAAACTTCACGAACCAAGATAGCAATTGAGTATATGCGATGACAACCTTGTGTCACAAGAGATGATACCAAGATATGCACCACGGTGATATGGTATGTATGATATGGGAAGTATGATCACTAATATGCACAAGTCACGTTGCCGGCAATACTCAAATGGCTAGTCTCGATAGGTAGGTGACGCAAAAATGGGCTAGGGGTTAACAATGCAATTGCAAGGGAATATACAATTATGTCGTCGAAGTTACCGTCCGTGTTGATGATGAGAGGTGGTGCTCTTGATGTAGAACCGTTCCTAATTAGCCGAAACACCTTAGGAAACGGAAAAACCACAACTCAAAATCTCAAGGACAAATATCAAATGGTGGTAGCGGCAATGCCGTGGTGGTTGCGGAAGTGGAATGATGGGCTATACACGATGTCGGAGTTGAAGTCACGACCCCTAAGTAGTCGAAACACCTTAGAAGACACAAGCCACAACTCAAAGAAGCTCGAACAAAATTGGGTTAAGTTTGGTTGGCTATGTATAATGGGCAATGGGTATGCGGAAGTGGTGGTGGTGGTTGATGAAGAAGCAATTGTCCCTAAGTAGCCTAAACACCTTAGGAGACTCAAATCACTACTCAAGCAACCACAAATGCTATGGGGGACAAAATGGTTAGGTTGCGGAAGTCGGTGGTGGTTATGCGGATGATATGGTGGAAGCCCTAGGAAAAGATGCCAAAATCCACAAAATATGATGGAGTCAAATGATTATGGTGGTATTTTTGTGTTATGGGGGATGTCAAGAGCTTCAAAACGATCTCAAGAACGTCGAAATCGGAGTTCGGATGAATTAGTTATGGACAAAACGGTGAAACGGAAAAGTCTGAAACTACACGGGTCGGACATCCGGGGTGGAGCCCGGATTTCCGGGACCTGATGTCCAGAACCGCGCGGGATTTTGCCCTCCAGGAGCCGGATGTCCGGCCCGATGGCCCGGATGTCCGGCCAGTGGCCCGGATGTCCTGCCCGAAGATTCCAGATCGGGGTTGGGACTTCCAAACTCGTTTGGGGGCGGAATTTGATGATTTTGGGGGCAAAATTTGACGGATTTTGTGGAGGAAAGATGGGGAATCTTGGGGAAATTCTAGATCCACTTGAAACCAAGCAAATCCACGGATCAAAATCAACAAAATCTCATGAAACCAACAGATCACAAAAAATTTTGGGGCTATTTTTGGTGGGGACTTTTCGAATTTGGGGAAGAACACAACAAAACAAGCTAGAAAACAAGGTGTGGGGCTCCAAATTCGTGATCAACCTATGCTCTGATACCATATGATGTAGGATGGAACCCTATGTGGCCGATCTTTCACGAAATGGAGGGGATCCCACGATGAACACGAAGAACACGAGAGGGGAACACGAGGGGAAACACGAGAGAATCACTCAAACCGACAAGAACAAGTCACACATATGCTAGATCCTCAAAACACAAAGAGATACAAGATCCATGATCAACAATGGACGATACAAAGGGTAACCGGTTCTTCTCCGTGAGGAGGTCTTGATGATATCACGTAGGATCTTCCCGCGAGGGGCCTTGAATCCCGTAGGATCTTCTCCGCAGAGGAGGTCCTGAATCCGTGTGGATCTTCTCCGTGGAGGTGCCGCGGTCACTCACAAGGAGATGAACCACTAGTGGATGAGCAAAGCTCTGTCTCAGTTGAGCTAAACCTAAGCTACCCTAACTAGGAGGAGGTGGAGGAGTATATATAGTCTAGGTCCACGAAGGGGTAAGTGGGAGAGGGATACATGGGCCTCAGGCTCGATACAATGTGCACAGACAGGGGCCGGATGTCCGGCGGCTCGGGAGGAGCCGGATGTCCGGGCCTTTGGCCGGATGTCCGGGCTGAGCGTTGCCAGCTTCGGTTGCCTTCTGTGAGGAGGGGCCGGATTTCCGGCGAAGGGGTCGGATGTCCGGGGCTTCGGGAGGAGTCGGATGTCCGGGGCATGGGGCCGGATGTCCGGGCCTGGGGGGCCGGATGTCCGGGGCCTGTAGGTGCTGGCCCTTCTTCCTTCCCTCTCGCGCTCACTTGGCCTTGGCCCTTGGGCTCTCCATGGTCTCCTTGGGTGTTCCTGAATATGCACAAGGTCCGCGCTTGAAGTAGCATCCATGTCTCGCGAGAAAGGAAAGGGGAAACATCGAGGAACGGGATCACCTTGCGTCCAAGTGGTGTACATGGGGATGAACAAAGGATGCTCTGCATCATGTGCCCTATTGATGCCATGGAATAAGAAGAACTTTGTGCAGGCCCAATAGGTGTGCTCTTGGCAGATAATGGTGGTTGTGCCTGCTTCCTTGTATCACGGCTGGAGGTAACAGCTGATGGAGGTGTCGGTGCAGTATAATGTGTGGAAGTAGAGGATGCACGCGGTGTCCATGATGAAGGTCGACCTGCAGAAAAGTTAGTCCGCGCCAATGCCTGTCGATCATGCACTTCACGTTCAGCTTTACAAGCAAGATGGAATAAATGAGTGATATTATTATAATCCTTATTCTCTAGAATGGTCTGAATCTCTCTATTTAATCCACCCATAAAACGTGCAAGCATAGCTTCATTCTCCTCAACAATACCACATCTAATGAGGCCAGTTTGTTATTGTTGATAATATTCTTCTACATAATTTTTTCCTTGTCTTAAGCGTTGCAGTTTTTGAAGTAATTCACGTTGATAATATGGTGGAACCCAACGAGTACGCATAGCAGTTTTCAAAGCAGCCCAAGTAGCTGGAATAGGATATAATCTACAATGTTCAGACCACCAAACACATGCAAAACTAGTGAAAGCACAAACAGCTGCAGGAACACATCTCTCCTCGGGATAATATAAACATGTAAAACGTTGTTCAGTTTCTAACTCCCAAGTAAGATATATATCAGGAACATATCTACCCTCAAATGGTGGAATATTCAATATTAGTTTAGGAAGATGGTCATGTACCTCAGGTGGTGGTGCAGCCCTACCGTTGCGATGATATGCATGAGGACGACCTGGTGGTGGTGGTGGTGGTTGTTGCACGTAGTTCTGATTTTGGTCAACCTCATCCTCGTAATGGTCCTCCACCTCTGCAGTAGCAGCAAGAGCTACAGAAACATCAACAGCAGCACCAGAAGCTTGACCAGGCTCAAGGGGAACGCGATGTGCTCGTCCCACTTGATTTGGAAGGCGATGTTGTTGTTGTTGTTGTAGAGGTGGGACAGCTGCAGCAGCCGGTGGTGGTAGGAAACGCGAAAGCAATTCAGCAAACTTGTTATCCAGCTTTGTTTCAAACGTCTTCTCCATGCCATCTATCTTCTCCATGGCCTCGTCCAATGTGTTTAGCACATCTTGCACCTGTACACTCATCATTTGCTGAAACTTATCATGAAGCTCCTTGTTCGTCAAGTTCTCCCAGTCAGTCTCGTCGACTTGTGATCCTGGCATGGTTAGCAGCAATAGAAACACACAAGAATATGATCCTACAGACTACTAACAAGTGGTGGTGGTGGCGGGTGTCACAAATCCGTCAAGCAAATCTCAAATTCTTACCAGTTCTTACCCAGCAGCAGGCGGTGATCGGCAACCGATGTAGTCAAAACTCTCAAAGCTTGGATAGAGCGATTACCAGGGAGAGTCAAACGCACGATGTAGATGTATGTGGAGCTGGGAAGGCTCATAATATGGTAGCAAAAATGGTCAGCAATAATCAATTCAAAGATGCAAAGGTGAATAAACGCTCAACGACGGTACTGTGCTGGTCCTAGGCTAGACCGTACTAGAGACGCGAGCCTAGAACACTAACAAAATCACGGCGCTGCACGTAATCAAGGGGAAAGCAAACTCTGAATTTTTTTCGCCTTTTTTGCGCTCTGATGCGGAGCATCCTAAGGACATCACCATGTCAATGGTCCGTTTGGCAAGTGACACGTGCGACCTCTACTTCTCATACATAAAGGTGAATCATCTCCTTTACACGTGTTCACTTGACCCCTTCGAGGATGGTATACTACTTGACACTCCACTCGTGTGCATGCATAGGTATTGTCGGAGCTTCACGGACGACGAGGAGGAGTGCAAGCGCCGAGGAACACCTACACCATCCGCGAGGGAAGCTTGGAAGCGACGATGGAAGAAGGCGGAGCTGTGGAAGCTACAGCAGCCGGACATCCGGGCCAAACGCCGGACATCCGGCGCTTCGCCAACTCCAGGACATCCGGCCTTCGGCCCGGAAATCTGGACCATCCTATCCACAGAGCATCGGGACCGAGCCTCTTCAGCACGGACATCCGGCCGTGACCCCGGACATCCGGCTCGCCCCGAAGCCCCGGACATCCGGCCGCCAGCCCGGACATCCGGCCTTGCCTGCGTGCATGTATCCGGGCCGATGCCCATGTACCCGTTTCGCCCCTCACTTACCCCTTCATGACCCTAGACTATATATACTCCTCCACCTCCACCATTTTAGGGTTAGCAATGATTTAGCTCATACGTGAGATAGAGCTTTGCTCATCCATCCCGGATCTACTCTACGAGAGAGACCGCAGCCCCTCTACGGAGAAGATCCACCTTGGATTCAAGACCCCTAAACGGGAAGATCCTTCACGGATTCAAGACCTCCTCTTGGAGATGAACTCTACCCATGTATCTTTCCTTTTGTTGTCCATTTATCTTGTGATCTTGTGTGTTTGATTGTCTAGTGGATGTGTGATTGGACTTGTTCTTGAGTGTTTCCCTCGTGATTTCCCTTTGTGTTCTTCGTGTTCATCGTGGGATCCCCTCCATTTCGTGAAAGATCGGCCATCTAGGGTTCCACCCTACATCATTATGGTATCATGAGCCACGGTTTCTCACGAATTTGGAGCCTCCCCACCGTTTTCTAGCCTTGTTTTGTTGTGTTCATCCCCAATTTCGAAAATTCCCCACCAAAAATAGCCCCAATTTTTTTTGTGATCTGTTGGTTAGATGATGTTTTGTTGATTTTGATCCGTGGATTTGCTTGGTTCCAAGTGGATCTAGCATTTCCCCAAGTTTCCCCATCTTTCCTCCACAAAATCTCTCAAATTTTGAGCCCCAAATCATCAATTTCCGCCCCAAATTCGAAAAGTTCGTCCCGATTCAGATCTGGAATCTTCGGGCCAGACATCCGGGCCACTGGCCAGACATCCGGGCCACTGGCCGGACATCCGGGCCATCGGGCCGGACATCCAGCTCCTGGAGGGAAAAATCCCGTGCGGTTCTGGACATCAGGTCCCGGAAATCCGGGCTCCACCCAGGATGTCCGACCCCTGTAGTTTCAGACTTTTTTTCGTTTCACCGTTTTGTCCATAACTAATTCATCCGAGCTCCGATTTCGACGTTCTTGAGCTCGTTTTGAAGCTCTTGACATCCCCCATAACAAAAAAATAACACCATCATCATTTGACTCCATCATATTTTGTGGATTTTGGCATCTTTGCCTAGGGCTTCCACCATATCATCCGCTACACCACCACCGACTTCCGCAACCTAACCAATTTTGTTCCCATACCATTTGTGGTTGCTTGAGTAGTGATTTGAGTCTCCTAAGGTGTTTAGGCTACTTAGGGACAATTGCTTCTTCATCAACCACCACCACCACTTCCGCATACCCTTTGCCCATTATACATAGCCAACCAAACTTAACCCAATTTTGTTCGAGCTTGTTTGAGTTGTGGCTTGTGTCTCCTAAGGTGTTTCGGCTACTTAAGGACCGTGACTTCAACTCCGACACCGTGTATAGCCCATCTTACACTTCCACCACCATAACCCATTTTGATCAGGTTTCCACCAACAATTCCGCAATCACCACCGCTTGTCCGCTACCACCATTTGATATTTGTCCTTGAGATTTTGAGTTGGGGTTTTTCGTTTCCTAAGGTGTTTCGGCTAATTAGGAACAGGTCTACATCAAGAACACCGCCTCTCATCATCGACTCGGACGGTAACCTCGACGACATCATTGTATATTCCCCTTGCAATTTCATTGTTAACCCCTAGCCCATTTTGCGTCACTTGCCTATCGAGACTAGCCTTTGAGTATTGCCGGCAACGTTACTTGTGCACATTAGTGATCATCGATCCGCCCTTCCATTGCATACATACCTTATCATCTTGGTATCATAATATCATCCCTTGTGTCACAAGATTGTTCCCGCATATACACAATTGCTATCTTGGTTTGTGCATCTCGCATCGTGGCCATACAAAAAAAAGCTTTTAAGCAAAAAGAGAAAAGCGAAGAAGCTTGTAAGCAAGAGCCATAGCATCACCGAATATCATATCATACTTGATCATCTTGGATCATCTTGTGCTAAAAGCACCGGAACATCATATACATAGCATACTTGTGATAGGAAGTCGCTACATTTTGTCTCATATAGGAGTGCACAAGTTCATATCCGCCTATTGAGCAATCGGCTAGCGTCTCTCTAGTGTTGTGCGAAAAGAGCATTTTCCGTGGATTCCACATTTTTCGCTCAATCCTTGGTTGCACAACCACATTTATCTATCCGTGCGTGTGTTTCCGTGTGCCACCCATATTGCTATTGGTCTACTTGTTTCACTTGCGAATTTGTGAATCTCTTTCAACTTTATTGACTCTTGCTAACATTTTGCATCAAATTTTTGTGCCACTATCCTCACCGAGCCACTCGAAAAGCTTTACTTGATAGGTGTGAGTGAACAAGTCCGGTACCAATTCCACTATTCTTTCATTTCACATTGAGTGAAACGGGATACATCCTCAACATTCGGAAAAGGTAACTTGGTATTGTTTATCTCATCTCCTACTCACCTTTGCTCGAGTCTTGTGATGGATAGGAAAAGCATTTCATCTACTTCGGTCTACAACAACAACGACAAGTTCGATGCCATGACGAACAACTTGTACGCCAACATGGATGCTCAAATGGAGGAGCTCAAAGCCCTCATCAAGAACCGCAAGAGGTCTCCCTCATCTTCGAGAAGACGCTCAAGTGCACATCCTTCCGAGCTACCATCTCCGGCAAGATCTCATCGGCATCGACACCATCAACGACAAGAACGTGAAGGTCAACAGCTCAACACCAACAACCGCTCAACGACTTCACCGTACACCTTGGCATCTTCGCCAAGCGACTTCAAGGCATCTTCGCCTTTGGATATGCGGCATCTTCGCCGAGAAGCACCTCAAGCTTATGATCAAGAGAAGCTCCCCAAGCTCAAGTCCGCGACTACCACGAGCTACTACGACCTCGACAACGACCATGAGATTCCTTTCTATGGGACTCAAGACCCCGAGGAGTATCTCGAGTGGGAGCGCAAGATGGACGACTACCTCAAGCTACATCAAGTTCCCTACGAAGATCAAGTGAAGTGCACCACAAGACACCTCCACGACAACGCATCCACATGGTGGCTTCACACACCTTCGACGAGCTTCAACATGAATTGGCCCAAGATGAAGAAAGCTATGCGAAGAGAGTTCGTGCCTCCCACCTACACGGAACAACTTCTACGCCAATTGGAGAACACCATTCAAGGATCCAAGTCCATCGACAAGTACTTCAAGGAGATGAAGAATGCCTTGCGACGTGCCGGCGTGGACGACCCCATTTCAATGAAGCTCCACTTCATGATGGGATTGCACAATGACGTCTAAAAGACTATCTTCTTCGAGAACTACAAGTCCCTCGACGACAACTACATTGGTGCTCTCAAGGCGGAACAAGAACTAATGAAGGCCAAGGCTTCTCCACCGCAAGCAAACTTCTCGAAGACAAGCTCCAAGACAACGAGCATGAGGGTAGTACCACCACGATGTCCAAGCCCAACGAGCTCCAAGACGATGCTCCCAAGTTCGACTCCACCGCCATCCATCTTTGTGGCATTGATGATGCTGAGTCTACTTCGACTCTTTTTCAAGACGGTGCGGCGACGACTATGACTACGGAGCCATTCGAGGACCAAGCTTTGGAGGCGAATGACATGGTGACGAGCAAGGATGATTCTTCCATCTTTAGAGGCGAGAGTGATGATGTGCCTTCTTCGGCCTTCATCCACGGTGACAATGACGAGATGGTTGAGCATGGGATTTTCCCTTCGACCACGGCGACGTATGATGACTTGAGTGACTTGTGCCACCATATTGATAGTGAGAGCGAGTTCACCACTAGCCCCATATATGATGAGCTGCCACAATTCACATGTGAGGAGAGCCACAATGATGTAGGGTGGAACCATAATCAGCGGATTTTTCACGTTTTGGAGAGTATCCCACGGAGAACACTGAGATCACAAGGAGGGAAACGGGGAAAACACGAGAGAAAACACTCAAATCAACACGAAGATGATCACACAAGCGCTAGATTCACGATACATAGTCGAGCTACACGATCCAAAGTCAACGTCGGTGGTACAAGGGTAGTCTTCTCCGTGAGGAGGTCTTGGTCATCCTGATAGAGGCAAAGGTGTCCCGTCTTTTGATGAGATGGTGGCTATCATTTGGCTGAAGTCGACTTTGACGATCCGACTACGAACGTGCGTGGACGTCGCGCCTTAGCAATCGCTAAACCAACTCCGAGAGGTTATTGACCACGCCGGAGCACGATCAACCTGACCACGAAGGTCTGTTTTCTCCAGGCAAACGAAGAACAAGCAAGAAACTGATATTGCAATCTGGATATTGCGAATTCAAGAGGAAAGCTTTATTGATCAAGTGGGGTTCTGTGACGTCTTGGTCTGGTCGTTGAACACAAACGAAGTACGCGAAGTTGCAGCTATGGCGAACTTTAATCTAAACAAAACCCAAAGTCTAAACGACGCCCTAAGGGCTGTATATATGAGGGAAAGAGGGGGGAATTTCGTGGCCCTTGGTGGAGGGGTCCGAAACCAACCCTAACTCTTGTGTCCCCACACATACGGACTCTAAAAACAGCCTATACTCAAGTATTTCGAAATTACATGGGCCTGACCCAATAATAAGCTGACGCAGCACCTATAATAGCCTCTGGACGAAATTTATGAAGTGGCATCTTGTATATTTTGTCCAAGGCTTCTCGCACTCATTATGGTGGCTTCAAAGTCCTGAAATCATCAATTGAAACGCCATTCTTGTTCCCCTTGCGCATGCCATCATCTCCATGCTTGATCTTGCTCCAATGTTCATCCTTCTTGTCCAAGCTAGGCCCTTCATTTGTATGCAAGACAAATGTATCCAATTTAGGCAGCATCATATTCTCATGAACATTAGATTCATTACCAAGAAACGAAAGTACCTGGTAATTTAATTGGCGTGCGCGAGCTCTAGTAATTGGTCCTGTATATGTGTCAGTTGGAGCTGTGGGTGTAACCTTGTTAGTGATGTCCTCGTCATCCTCCCCTTCTTGAATTGAAGTCGTCCTCGACGGAAGCTCATCTTCCTCACCCAAGTAAGGCTTCTAATCTGCAAAGTTAAATGTGGGACTAACCCCAAAATCTGCAGGCAACTCAAGTTTATATGCATTATCATTTATTTTCTCTAACACCTTGAAAGGACCATCAGCACGTGGCATTAGCTTTGACTTGCGCAAATTAGGAAACCTATCCTTACGCAAATGTAACCAAACAAGATCTCCAGGTGCAAAGACAACACGTTTTCTACCCTTATCTCCAACAAGTTTATATTTAGCATTCATTCGCTCAATATTTTCCTTAGTTAACTCATGCATTTTTAAGATCAATTCAGCACGTTGTTTAGCATCAAAATTAACCTTCTCCGAAGATGGAAGAGGCAACAAATCAATAGGTGCACGAGGTAGGAAACCATAGACAATTTCAAAAGGGCACATCTTAGTAGTAGAATGCAACGAACGATTATAAGCAAATTCAATATGAGGCAAGCATTCTTCCCACATTTTCTTATTATTCTTCAAAACAGCCCTAAGCATAGTAGACAAAGTTCTGTTGACTACTTCAGTTTGTCCATCAGTTTGGGGGTGACAAGTAGTACTAAAAAGCAGTTTAGTCCCCAACTTAGCCCATAAACATCTCCAAAAGTGGCTAAGAAATTTAGTATCACGATCTGAAACAATAGTATTTGGCACACCATGCAAGCGAATAATTTCACGAAAGAACAAATCAGCAACATTAGCAGCAGCATCGCTTTTATGACATGGTATAAAGTGTGCCATCTTCGAGAACCTATCCACGACAACAAATATGCTATCCCTCCCCTTCTTTGTCGAGGTAAACCCAAAACAAAATCCATAGATATATCTTCCCAAGGAACACTAGGGACAGGCAAAGGCATATATAAACCTTGAGGATTGAGTCGTGACTTAGCTTTTTGACATGTAGTGCAGCGACCAACAAAATGCTCAACATCCCGTCGCATCTTTGGCCAAAAGAAATGTGTAGCAAGTACGTCCTCCGTCTTCTTCACGCCAAAGTGTCCCATTAATCCTCCTCCATGCGCCTCCTGCAACAACAAAAGAAGAACAGAGCTAGCTGGAATGCATAGCTTGTTAGCACGAAACACAAATCCATCATTAACGACGAACTTGTTCCATGTTCTCCCTTCTTTGCAATTCTGCAATACATCTTTAAATTCAGCATCATGCACATATTGATCTTTGATGGTCTCCAAACCAAATATTTTAAAGTCAAGTTGTGAAAGCATAGTATAACGACGAGATAATGCATCAGCAATAACATTTTCTTTTCCCTTCTTGTGTTTAATAACATAAGGGAAAGTCTCTATGAATTCAACCCATTTAGCATGCCTACGGTGCAGTTTTGCTTGACTTTTAATGTGCTTCAAAGATTCATGATCAGAATGTATAACAAATTCTTTGGGCCATAAATAATGTTGCCATGTTTCCAAAGTCCGAACAAGAGCATATAATTCCTTATCATAAGTAGAATAATTCAGACTAGGCCCACTCAATTTTTCAGAAAAGTATGCAACAGGTTTACCATCTTGTAATAACACACCTCCTAACCCAATTCCACTAGCATCACATTCAAGCTCAAAAGTCTTATTAAAATCAGGAAGTTGGAGTAAAGGAGCATGTGTCAACTTATCTTTCAATACCGTGAATGCTTCTTCCTGTGCAGTACCCCAAACAAAAGGCACATCCTTCTTTGTATGCTCATTGAGAGGTGCAGCAATGGTGCTGAAATCTCTCACAAAACGCCGATAAAATCCAGCGAGGCCAAGGAAACTCCTCACGTGTGTGACCGTTTTGGGATGCGGCCAACTCTCAATAGCTTCAATCTTGGCTTTATCAACCTCAATTTCCTGTGGAGTAACAACATAGCCAAGAAAAGAGACTCGGTCGGTGCAAAAGGTGCACTTTCCAAGGTTACCAAACAAACGTGCATCACGTAGAGCAATAAAAACAGCACGTAAATGTTCCAAATGTTCCTCCAAAGATCTGCTAAAAATCAATATATCATCAAAGTATACTACCACAAATCGTCCAATGAAAACACGTAAAACTTCATTCATTAATCTCATGAAAGTACTAGGTGCATTAGTTAACCCAAAAGGCATGACTAACCACTCATATAATCCAAACTTAGTTTTAAATGATGTTTTCCATTCATCTCCCAATTTCATACGAATTTGATGGTATCCACTACGCAAATCAACTTTGGAGAAAATTGTAGAGCCACTCAATTCATCAAGCATATCATCTAGCCTAGGAATAGGATGACGATAAAGAATAGTAATATTATTAATGCCTCTACTATCAACACACATACGCAATGTACCATCCTTTTTCGGCACTAGAATAATAGGAACAGCACAAGGACTAAGGGATTCGCGTATATAACCTTTGTCGAGTAGCTCCTGTACTTGACGCATAATCTCCTTCGTCTCTTCTGGATTGGTACGGTATGGTGCGCGGTTGGGTAGCGATGCACCGGGAATTAAGTCAATCTGATGCTCAATCCCTCGAATAGGTGGTAATCCCGGTGGCACGTCTTGTGGAAAGACGTCGGCGAACTCCTGCAAAATGTTAATGACAGCAGGAGGCAAAGAGGAAGGCACGTCCTCGAATGAAAATAATGCCTCTTTGCACACAAAACCATAGCAAACAGATTTGCTAAAATCTAGTTCATCAATATCAAATTTGGTGGCAAATAAACATGCACTTTTCAATTTAATTTCAGAAGCTACAGTAGATGGTTTATTATTAGGCTTCATTTGTTGCTCAAATTCTTTTGCCACAATCTGATTTTCACTCTTATTTTTCTCCTGTTTTGCTTTATTAGCTCTATTAATATCATCTTTCAAAATGGAATCAGGAGTCATAGGAAGCAAAGTAATATTTTTATCCTTATGAACAAGAGTATACTGATTGTTTCTACCATGGTGTACAGAATTTTTATCAAATTGCCATGGTCTGCCAAGTAATAAGGAACATGCTTGCATAGGTACCACATCACAATCAACATAATCAGCATATGTAGAGATACTAAAATGCACACGAACAGTACGTGTTACCTTAACCTTGCCGCTGTTGTTGAACCATTGGATGTAGTAAGGATGTGGATGTGGTCTTGTGGTGAGAGATAGCTTCTCCACCATCTCCATGCTAGCCAAGTTGTTGCAACTCCCTCCATCTATGATCACGCGAACAGAACGTTCCTTCACAACTCCCTTTGTATGGAACAAATTATGCCTCTGATTTTGCTCAGCTTGTGTAACCTGCACACTCAAAACACGTTGAGCAACTAAACATTCATACCTGTCAGCATCTTCAGGAGCCATGTATTGCGTCTCATGATCAGAATCGTCTCCGCCGTGTTCTTCACGTGTAATAAGAGCCAAAGTCTCCTCATCATAGTCACTAGCGGATTCATATCCACCATCCTTAGTAGCAATCATCACACGCTGAGATTTGCAATCTCTCGCAAAATGTCCTCTTCCCTTACAACGACGACAAATAATATCACTGGTGTGCCCTGTTGATGCCATGGAAGAAGAAGAACTCTGTGCAGGCCCAATAGGTGTGCTCTTGACAGATAATGGTGGTTGTGCCTGCTTCCTTGTATCATGGCTGGAGGTAACAGCTGATGGAGGTGTCGGTGCAGTAGAATGTGAGGAAGTAGAGGATGCACGCGGTGTCCATGATGAAGGTCGTCCTGCAGAAAAGTTAGTCCGCGCCAATGCCTGTCGATCCTGCACTTCACGTTCAGCTTTACAAGCAAGATGGAATAAACGAGTGATAGTAGTATTGATACAGGGTGGAACCCTAATCAGCGGATCTTTCACGTTTGGAGGTTGGCACACGATGAACACGGGGAAAACACAAGGGGAAGACGGGGAAAACACAAGAGAGAACACTCAAATCAACACGGAAGCAATCACACAAGTGCTAGATTCGCGATACAAGGTCGAGGTACATGATCCAAAGTCAACAACGGTGATACAGATAGTCTTCTCCCGGAGGAGGTCTTGGAATCCCGTGGGATCTTCCCGTTAGGGGTCTTGAATCCAGAGGTGGATCTTCTCCGTAGAGGCGCACCGGTCTCGTGGGAGAAATCCACACAAGTGTCAAATGAGCTAAACCACAGCTAACCCTAAACGGAATGAGGAGAGGAGTATATATAGTCTACGGGGCGAACGGGTACATGGGCCTCGGCCCAGGGGCTGCACGCAGGCAGATCAGGGGCCGGATGTCCGGGCGGCGGCCCGGATGTCCGGGTCTTCGAGGGGTGCCGGACGTCCGGGGCGAGGAGCCGGATGTCCGGGCTGGAGCGGTCTGGTCTCGGGTGCTCTCTGGACAGAGCCGCCGGATTTCCGGGCCCGAGGCCGGATGTCCGGGCCATGCTTGGCCGGATGTCCGGGCCCTGGCCGGATGTCCGGGCCCTGTAGCTTCGGCTGCTGCTGGCCTTCTGTAGTTGATGGCCCAGGTGCCGGATGTCCGGGCCATGGGGCCGGATGTCCGGGGCCTGGAGCTCCCTTCTGCCCTTCTCGATGCATCAGTTCGTCCGTGGCCTTGGGGACTTGTCCATCTTCAAGCTCTTCTCCGAAGCGGCCTCCTTCACACCTGAGCACACAAAGCACACTCGCTTGAGGTAGCAACCATGTCTCGCAATATTCATAAGGAAGTAGGGCTAGGAGTGACGTCACCTCGGTCTCGAAAGCTCTAGCACGAGCACGTGTCATCGGTCCTTGAGGCACTTGAGGGGGTGAAGGAGGGTCCATGGGGATGGCCCTAGGATACACCGTATCAGGTACACCCATATTTTGACTTGAGCTGATTTTTGTTTTGGTCATAACTAATTCATACGAACTCTGATTTGGACGTTCTTGAGCTCGTTTTGAAGCTCTTGACATTCCCCATACCAGAAAAATACAACCATCATCATTTGAATACATCAAATTTTGTCAAATTTGGCAAGTTTGCCTAGGCCTTCCACCATATCATCCGCATAGCCACCATAGCTTTCCGCAACCTAACCATTTTGTCCACCATAGCATTTGTGGTTGCTTGAGTAGTGATTTGAGTCTCCTAAGATGTTTAGGCTACTTAGGGACAATTGCTTCTTCATCAACCACCACCACCACTTCCGCATAGCCTAGTCCACCATACGTAGCCAACCTAACTTAACCAAATTTTGTTCGAGCTTGTTTGAGTTGTGGCTTGTGTCTCCTAAGGTGTTTCGGCTACTTAGGAACCGTGACGTCAACTCCGACACCGTGTATAGCCCATCATTCCACTTCCGCAACCACCACGGCATTGCCGCTACCACCATTTGACATTTATCCTTGAGATTTTGAGTTGTGGTTTTTCCGTTTCCTAAGGTGTTTCGGCTAATTAGGAACGGGTCTACATCAAGAGCACCACCTCTCATCATCGACACGGACGGTAACTTCGACGACATCATTGTATATTCCCTTGCAATTGCATTGTTAACCCCTAACTCATTTTGCGTCACTTGCCTATCGAGACTAGCCTTTGAGTATTGCCGGCAACGTTACTTGTGCACATTAGTGATCATCAATCCACTCTTCCATTGCATATATACCATATCATATTGGTATCATCTTATCATCCCTTGTGTCACAAGATTGTTCCCGCATATACACAATTTGATACGGTGTATCCTATGGACATCACCATGTCAAGAGTGATACGGTGTATCCTAGGGCCATCACCATGGACCCTTCATCGCCTCACCAAGTGCCCAAAGGACCCATGACTAGAGCACGTGCAAGAGCTTTTGAGACCGAGGTGACCTCGCTCCTCTCTTTACATCTTTCGGATTCACTTGGGGTACGGCCTCTACCTTCATCAGAGACTCTATGCATACTCAGGTACTTGGACGAAGGCCGCGGGACAGCTCTACATGATGCTCAAGAGGACAGGACCGACAAGTGTTCGAGACAAGAAGAAGGAATGCTGAAGATGCTACAGGCACCGGACGTCCGGCCTGCACCGGACGACCGGCGACTCCCAGGCACCGGACGACCGGAAAACACCGGACGTCCGGCCCCTCCCAGACGACCGGACGACCGGAAGCCACCGGACGTCCGTGACTTCGGCAACAGAAGCTAAATAGCGGAAATCCGAGGATTACCGGACGTCCGGTCCCTCCGGAACCACCGGACGTCCGGTAACCTCCGGACGTCCGCTACGACGGCGACCGCGTGTGTAATATAAATACTGTGGACCTCCCTCCTTTAGACTTAGCTGTGGTTTAGCTCATTTGACACTTGTGTGGATTTCTCCCACGAGACCGGTGCGCCTCTACGGAGAAGATCCACTACGGATTCAGGACCTCCTTCAACGGAGAAGATCCCCAGGGATATCAAGACCTCCTCCGGGAGAAGACTATCTGTATCACCGTTGTTGACTTTGGATCATGTACCTCGACCTTGTATCGCGAATCTAGCACTTGTGTGATTGCTTCCGTGTTGATTTGAGTGTCCTCTCTTGTGTTTTCCCCGTCTTCCCCTTGTGTTTTCCCCGTGTTCATCGTGTGCCAACCTCCAAACGTGAAAGATCCGCTGATTAGGGTTCCACCCTGTATCAAAAGACGTCGGCGAACTCCTGCAAAATGTTAGTGACAGCAGGAGGCAAAGAGGAAGGCACGTCTTCGAATGAAAATAATGCCTCTTTGCATACAACAGCATAGCAAACAGATTTGCTAAAATCTAGCTCATCAATATCAGATTTGGTGGCAAATAAACATGCACTTTTCAATTTAATTTCAGAAGCAACAGTAGATGGTTTATTAGTAGGCTTCATTTGTTGCTCAAATTCTTTTGCCACAATCTGATTTTCACTCTTATTTTTCTCCTGTTTTGCTTTATTAGCTCTATTAATATCATCTTTCAAAATGGAATCAGGAGTCATAGGAAGCAAAGTAATATTTTTATCCTTATGAACAAGAGTATACTGATTGTTTCTACCATGGTGTACAGAATTTTTATCAAATTGCCATGGTCTACCAAGTAATAAGGAACATGCTTGCATAGGTACCACATCACAATCGACATAATCAGCATATGTAGAGATACTAAAATGTACACGAACAGTACGTGTTACCTTAACCTTGCCGCTGTTGTTGAACCATTGGATGTAGTAAGGATGTGGATGTGGTCTTGTGGTGAGAGATAGCTTCTCCACCATCTCCATGCTAGCCAAGTTGTTGCAACTCCCTCCATCTATGATCACGCGAACAGAACGTTCCTTCACAACTCCCTTTGTATGGAACAAATTATGCCTCTGATTTTGCTCAGCTTGTGTAATCTGCACACTCAAAACACGTTGAGCAACTAAACATTCATACCTGTCAGCATCTTCAGGAGCCATGTATTGCGTCTCATGATCAGAATCGTCTCCGCCGTGTTCTTCACGTGTAATAAGAGCCAAAGTCTCCTCATCATAGTCACTAGCGGATTCATATCCACCATCCTCAGTAGCAATCATCACACGCTGAGATTTGCAATCTCTCGCAAAATGTCCTCTTCCCTTACAACGACGACAAATAATATCACTGGTGTGCCCTGTTGATGCCATGGAAGAAGAAGAACTCTGTGCAGGCCCAATAGGTGTGCTCTTGGCAGATAATGGTGGTTGTGCCTGCTTCCTTGTATCACGGCTGGAGGTAACAGCTGATGGAGGTGTCGGTGCAGTAGAATGTGAGGAAGTAGAGGATGCACGCGGTGTCCATGATGAAGGTCGTCCTGCAGAAAAGTTAGTCCGCGCCAATGCCTGTCGATCCTGCACTTCACGTTCAGCTTTACATGCAAGATGGAATAAACGAGTGATATTAGTATAATCCTTATACTCTAGAATGGTCTGAATCTCTCTATTTAATCCACCCATAAAACGTGCAAGAATAGCTTCATTCTCCTCAACAATACCACATCTAATCAGGCCAGTTTGTAATTGCTGATAATATTCTTCTACAAATTTTTTTCCTTGTCTTAAGCGCTGCAGTTTTTGAAGTAATTCACGTTGATAATATGGGGGAACCCAACGAGTACGCATAGCAGTTTTCAAAGCAGTCCAAGTAGCTGGAATAGGATATAATCTACAATGTTCAGACCACCAAACACATGCAAAACTAGTGAAAGCACAAACAGCAGCAGGAACACGTCTCTCCTCGGGATAGTTTAAACATGTAAAACGTTGTTCAGTTTGTAACTCCCAAGTAAGATATATATCAGGAACATATCTACCCGCAAATGGTGGAATATTCAATTTCAGTTTAGGAAGATGGTCATGTACCTCAGGTGGTGGTGCAGCCCTACCGTTCCGATGATATGCATGAGGACGACCTGGTGGTGGTGGTGCTGGTTGTTGCACGTAGTTCTGATTTTGGTCAACCTCATCCTCGTAATGGTCCTCCACCTCTGCAGTAGCAGCAGGAGCTA
>LR738715.1:454760808-454784864 GCA_902687465.1 Secale cereale
TTTTTTCCTTGTCTTAAGCGCTGCAGTTTTTGAAGTAATTCACGTTGATAATATGGGGGAACCCAACGAGTACGCATAGCAGTTTTCAAAGCAGTCCAAGTAGCTGGAATAGGATATAATCTACAATGTTCAGACCACCAAACACATGCAAAACTAGTGAAAGCACAAACAGCAGCAGGAACACGTCTCTCCTCGGGATAGTTTAAACATGTAAAACGTTGTTCAGTTTGTAACTCCCAAGTAAGATATATATCAGGAACATATCTACCCGCAAATGGTGGAATATTCAATTTCAGTTTAGGAAGATGGTCATGTAACTCAGGTGGTGGTGCAGCCCTACCGTTCCGATGATATGCATGAGGACGACCTGGTGGTGGTGGTGCTGGTTGTTGCACGTAGTTCTGATTTTGGTCAACCTCATCCTCGTAATGGTCCTCCACCTCTGCAGTAGCAGCAGGAGCTACAGAAACATCAACAGCAGCACCAGAAGCTTGACCAGTCTCAAGGGGAACGCGCTGTGCTCGTCCCACTTGATTCGGAAGGCACCGTTGTTGTTGTTGTTGTTGTTGTTGAAGAGGTGGGACAGCTGCAGCAGCCGGTGGTGGTGGAAAACGCGCAAGCAATTCAGCAAACTTGTTATCGAGCTTTGTGTCAAACGTCTTCTCCATGCCAACTATCTTCTCCATGGCCTCGTCCAACGTGTTTAGCACATCTTGCACCTGTACACTCATCATTTGCTGAAACTTATCATGAAGCTCCTTGTTCGTCAAGTTCTCCCAGTCAGTCTCGTCGACTTGTGATCCTGGCATGGTTAGCAGCAATAGAAACACACAAGAATATGATCCTACAGACTACTAATAAGTGGTGGTGGTGGCGGGTGTCACAAATCCGACAAGCAAATCTCAAATTCTTACCAGTTCTTACCCAGCAGCAGGTGGTGATCGGCAACCGTGGTAGTCAAAACTGTAATGCCCAGGATGGAATTATACCTCCTACGTGTCGAGGCACGACTTAAAGGCATAAGTCCATCCTAGAATGATCTCAAGTTTGGTAATCTTTGCACAACTCATGTAAAAGAGGGATGGTAAACTTAAAAAATAGTTGGCTTACAATCGCCACGTCACAGAATAACATTACAAGTCTCAAACATCATACAATAAAATCACTACAACCCTCTAAGGGCAAAATCCAAATGTCAAAGTACCAAACTCAGATAAATAAACAACCACAGGCGGATCGAATCCTAGTAAGAGTCTCCACTACTGATCGTCCGGGTAGCGCACGTAGTAACGACTACGCTCCTCGTCGTACTCCCAATCCAGCTCGGTGCCATCTCCTGGATAGCTCACGGCTGGACCTGCATCTGGTGTGTGAAGTAACTGTGAGCCACAGAGGACTCAGCAATCCCGTTCCCGGGTAACAGAACTATCAAAGCCTTTAGGTGAGGGAAAAGGCTGAAGAAAGAAATGAGGTGAAGGATCAACAAAGAGTCTGCAGCAGCAACTAGCACTATCTTACGCAAGAGAGAGCGAGAAGAGAAGGCATACGGCGAGAAGTGATCACTAAGTGATCCTAGCTACAAGCTCACAAACATAACCCCTCCGTGTTCAACTCCCGAATCCCTATCCGGAAATTGACAGTCACGGAACACACGCTGGTAGTGTATTAGTAACATTGTGTCAAGTTTTCTACAACCGGAATTAACAAGCTCCCATCTGCCACATAACCGCGGGCACGGCTTTCGAAAGTTCAAACCCTGCAGGGGTGTTCCAACTTGACCCATTACAAGCCCACGATCCGCGGAGTCGCAACTCCAAAGTGGGAAGACCCGAGTATCCTCGGAATCCCGTGCTCACGTTAAACCGAACTAAGGTAAGGCTAATCCAGCAAATCCTCCCGGCGTGTCGACACCCTGATAGTAGCCGCGCGTATCTAGGTCTCAGGACACGTCCGGATGAGCGCTACGTACAGATACCAAAGACCCCAGCGAACTGGGTAGTATCCGCAAGTGACTCTGGTTTGGACCAACACTCAAGTCGAGCACTGGCCCAGGGGGTTGAATTAATTAAGCCTCGGGTTAATTACTCCCTCGGAAAGGTTTTAGTTGTTTATGCAAATAGTACCAAGGTTGGGACTTGCTGGAAAAGACTTAGCACATAGCGGTTTATCGAGGGGGTCCCATACACCCCAACCGTGTTAGGAACGCATAATCAAGGAACATAAAACCGGCTTATACGGATCCTAACGGCATGAGTGGAACAAAACACCAAGCAAAAGGCTTAGCCTTCCACCCTTGCCAATATATAGGTGATTTCAATTAAAGCATTTATATAGTGTGATATAACCCAACCAAACTTCAACATGGAGCAAGCATCTTCACTTCACCTGCAACTAGCAATGCTATAAGAAGGGCTGAGCGAAGCGTACTTAGCCAAGCAACGGTTTGCATAGGTAGGGTGGTTAAACATGGCAATTGGTTACAAGTAGGAGGCTGACAAGAAGAACATGGGCATCGAGGCAAAACTATAGATCGAGACTACTAGCAATAGACAAAGATAGTAATGTTATCGGGGTTCGGTCATCTTGCCTGAAGAGAAGAAGTTCGGATCGAAAGAAGGGTCCTCTTGCTCAAACTCGTTGGAAACTCGTGCTCAACCTCGTTGGAAAACTCGTGCTCAACTTCGTGCTCTAAACAAGACAAACACACCAAGCACCAATCAACACGATGCAATGCGCACTCGAAAAACATGTATGCATGATGGATGCACTAAAGATGCACAAGGAGCACGTAGAACATCACTCAAGCAAAACACCTCAAAACAAGATAACAACCTGATATTATTAATCTACACAGAAAATCACCCAAGTTTGATATAAGATTCGCTAAAATCGGAGTTACGGGCTAAAAGTTATGCCCGAAACAAGATTTGAGCGAAAACTGCAAATTACAGCAACATAGCATCTTGGGAGCTCAAAATAAATAATCTACAGCACCCAAAAAGCATGGCAAAGGACTTGAACATAAACTAGATATAATGTACAGCAACTAGGTCCAAAGTGCACCCCAAACGGAGTCACGGATCAATAGCAATGATCTTGGACATATTGAACTTTGAAATAAAATTCTGGCAGCAGAATTTTATTGAAAGTTTGGAGCAAAAGATAAACATGCTACAGCACCTCAAATGGACATGTGAGGACATGGATGGAAAGACAACAATATATACTTCATGGAACAATCAAAATCCACCCCAAAACTATCATGCTTTGTCCTACAACATCACACGAACATGGCATCGGAACGTTACAGATTTCAGACTTAGTGAAATTTCACTAAGTCCCAAAACAGCAACATCATCATAGTAACAAAAAGAGCATGTTTAAGTCACATCTAAACTAAACATGGCAAAGGGTAAGCACCTCATCAAAATACATGTGACGGTGATCCCGAAACACACAAGCATGCATCAATGTGGTGAACACACCGATTGCAACAAGCTCAACAACATGGCATTTCATAACAAGTGAAAACACAACATATGAACATGGCATCTTGCAACGATGATAACAAGGAAACAATACATCTACCATGCAACCTATCACACCCAACACGAAGTTCGTGGCAAGACGAACACGTGGACATGTCATTTGCCTCGTTTGGACAAACGAGCTAAAAGATATCACATGTCAAAGGTGGCACAAAAATAACACATAGCAGCAGTTTATATCATCATACACTCTTGCAACAGCAAAACAAGCCCCTAAATGACATCTAACATGCATGACTACAACAGGTAAAACGAAGAGGGCATCTCCACGAACATCTGGACATGCTACACGCTCAAAACGGAGCAACAGGTAAAAAGATACAGCAGGTCAAACTAGGCATCTCAGATCAGGAAAAACAGAGACTAGGGTTAGGTCAACCTCAACGGATCTGAGATCCGGATGAACAGTGTCGTCTCGGTGAACAGTGCGGCCCGGCCCGCGAGGAACAGTGCGGCGGAGGCGGCTGGGCGGCCCGGCCTGCAGCGGCGGAGGCCCACGCGGAAGCGGAGTGAGGCGAGCCGGCGCGGCCCGCTGCGAGGCGAGGCGCGGCCTGGCTGGAGCAGGGTGGGCCGGCCCGGTGGGATCCGGCGGCGTCGGCTGGGAGGAGCGGGGCGCGGAGAGCCGCTGAGCGGAGGAGGTGGCGGCGACGGGACGGGCCCGCGGCCCAGAAGCGGAGGGGAGCGGCGGCTGACGAAGCCCGTGGCCCGGCGCGGAGCGCCCGCGGGGCGGCGGCCTGTGCGATGGCCCGGGAGCGCTGGCGGGGATGTGGTCCCCGGGCCGGCGACGCGGTGAAGATCGAGGCCCGGTCGGGCGATCTGGCCGGCTCGATCGGTCGAGGGATTCGCTCGTCTGGCTCGGCGTTGACTGCGCGCTGCGGTCGAGGGACCGGTCGGCGGCGGCTCGGCCAGTAGGATCTGCGGCTGCGGCGCGATTCCTTCGAAGGGAAAAACTGGATCCCCTCGGGATCCGGTGGAGGAGATGATTGGATCTGAGATCTGAAATTTAGGGAAGAAGAAGGGGAATGTCCAAATGGACTAGGGGTCTATTTATAGCAGTTTTAGACTAGGGTTTGGAGATAGGGGTGTTTAGGAGCCCTCCGATCTGGATCCAACGGATCCGATCGCGGGGACGATTTAAAAGGCCCAGATGATGTAGGGTGGAACCCTAATCAGCGGATCTTTCACGTTTGGAGGTTGGCACACGATGAACACGGGGAAAACACGGAGAAAGATGGGGAAAACACAAGAGAGAACACTCAAATCAACACGGAAGCAATCACACAAGTGCTAGATTCGCGATACAAGGTCGAGATACATGATCCAAAGTCAACAACGGTGATACAGATAGTCTTCTCCCGGAGGAGGTCTTGGAATCCCGTGGGATCTTCCCGTTAGGGGTCTTGAATCCAGAGGTGGATCTTCTCCGTAGAGGCGCACCGGTCTCGTGGGAGAAATCCACACAAGTGTCAAATGAGCTAAAACCACAGCTAACCCTAAACGGAAAGAGGAGAGGAGTATATATAGTCTACGGGGCGAATGGGTACATGGGCCTCGGCCCGGGGAATGCGCGCAGGCAATTCAGGGGCCGGACGTCCGGGCGGCGGGCCGGATGTCCGGGACTTCACAGGACGCCGGATGTCCGGGCGGGGGCCCGGATGTCCGGGCTGGGCAGTCGAGCCTCGGGCGCTCTCTGGACAGAGGCGCCGGATTTCCGGGCCCGGGGCCGGATGTCCGGGCCGTGCTTGGCCGGATGTCCGGGCCCTGGCCGGATGTCCGGGCCCTGTAGCTTCTGCTGCACGCGGCCTTCTGTAGCTGAACGCCCAGGGGCCGGATGTCCGGGCCAGGGGGCCGGATGTCCGGGGCCTGGAGCTCTCTTCTGCTCTTCTCGATGCATTGGCTCGTCCACGACCTTGGGGACTTGTCCATCTTCAAGCTCTTCTCCGAAGTGGTCTCCTTCACACCTGAGTACACAAAGCACACTCGCTTGAGGTAGCAACCATGTCTCGCAAGATTCATAAGGAAGTCGAGCTAGGAGTGACGTCACCTCGGTCTCGAAAGCTCTCGTATGAGCACGTGTCATCGGTCCTTGAGGCACTTGAGGGGGTGAAGGAGGGTCCATGGGGATGGCCCTAGGATACACCGTATCATTGATCGTGCTCCGGCGTGGTCGATAACCTCTCGGAGTTGGTTTAGCGATTGCTAAGGCGCGACGTCCACGCACGTTTGTAGTCGGATCGTCAAAGTCGACTTCATCCAAACGATAGCCACTATCTCATCGAAAGACGGGACACCTTTGCCTCTATCATCTTTTCTTCGGCGTACCACCCACAGACGGACGGCCAGACGGAGGTGACGAACCGCACGCTCTCCACTCTTCTTCGTGTGTTGATCAAGAGGAACATCCGGGAATGGGAGCATTGCTTACCAATCGCCGAGTTCGCCTACAACCGCGCAAGACACTCCACAACCGGCAAGTCCCCCTTCGAGATCGTCTACGGCTTTAACCCGTTGTCGCCTTTGGACATCCTACCTCTTCCTCTCCAAGAGCGCACGAACATGGACGCAAGTGCAAGGGCAACTTATCTCAAGAAGGTGCATGAAGACACAAGGGCGATGATCGAGCGACAAGTCCACCGTCGCGCTACCAAGTTCAACGTCAACAAGGCACCGATGGTGTTCAACCCGGGAGATCTTGTTTGGCTTCACCTTCGCAAGGAACGCTTCCCACACGAGCGCAAGTCCAAGCTTCTACCTCGCGCCGACGGACCCTTCAAGGTGCTAGCACGCTACAACGACAACGCCTACAAGATCGACATCCCACGCCACAAGTACTCCGTGAGCGATACTTTCAACATCAAGGACCTCTCTCCTTTCCATGGTGATGAAGATTTCGATCCGAGGTCGGATCTTTCCAAAGGGAGGGGAGATGATACGGTGTATCCTAGGGCCATCACCATGGACCCTCCTTCACCCCCTAAAGTGCCTCAAGGACCGATGACACGTGCTCGTGCTAGAGCTTTCGAGACCGAGGTGACGTCACTCCTAGCTCTACTTCCTTATGAATCTTGCGAGACATGGTTGCTACCTCAAGCGAGTGTGCTTTGTGTGCTCAGGTGTGAAGGAGACCACTTCGGAGAAGAGCTTGAAGATGGACAAGTCCCCAAGGTCATGGACGAGCTAATGCATCGAGAAGGGCAGAAGAGAGCTCCAGGCCCCGGACATCCGGCCCCCTGGCCCGGACATCCGGCCCCTGGGCGTTCAACTACTGAAGGCCGCCCGCAGCAGAAGCTACAAGGCCCGGACATCCGGCCAGGGCCCGGACATCCGGCCAAGCACGGCCCGGACATCCGGCCCCGGGCCCGGAAATCCGGCGCCTCTGTCCAGAGAGCGTCCGAGGCTCAGCCGCCCCAGCCCGGACATCCGGGCCCCAGCCCCGGACATCCGGCGCCCCGCGAAGCCCCGGACATCCGGCCCGCCGCCCGGACGTCCGGCCCCTGAATTGCCTGTGCGCATCACTTGGGCCGAGGCCCGTGTATCCCCTTCGCCCCGTAGACTATATATACTCCTCTCCTCATTCCGTTTAGGGTTAGCTGTGGTTTAGCTCATTTGACACTTGTGTGGATTTCTCCCACGAGACGGTGCGCCTCTACGGAGAAGATCCACTTCGGATTCAGGACCTCCTTCATCGGAGAAGATCCCCCGGGATATCAAGACCTCCTCCGGGAGAAGACTATCTGTATCACCGTTGTTGACCTTGGATCATGGATCTCAACCTTGTATCGCGAATCTAGCATTTGTGTGATTGCTTTCGTGTTGATTGAGTGTTTTCCTCTTGTATTTCCCCCATCTTTCCCCTGTGATTCCCCGTGTTCATCGTGTGCCAACCTCCAAACGTGAAAGATCCGCTGATTAGGGTTCCACCCTGTATCATATGGTATCTAGAGCAAAGGTTTCTCACGATTTTTGATACAGGGTGGAACCCTAATCAGCAGATCTTTCACGAAATGGAGGGGATCCCACGATGAACACGAAGAACACAAAGGGAAACGGGGGAAAACACGAGAGGAAACACACAAGAACAAGTCCAATCACACATCCACTAGACAATCAAACACACAAGATCACAAGATACATGAACAACAAAGGGAAAGATACATGGGTAGAGTTCATCTCCAAGAGGAGGCCTTGAATCCGTGAAGGATCTTCCCGTTAGGGGTCTTGAATCCGGTGTGGATCTTCTCCGTAGAGGGGCCGCGGTCACTCGTAGGAGTAGAACCACATAGATGAGCAAAGCTCTAGTCTAAAATGAGCTATCACATTTGCTAACCCTAAAATGGTGGAGGTGGAGGAGTATATATAGTCTAGGGGCATGAAGGGGTAAGTGAGGGGCGAAACGGGTACATGGGCATCGGCCCGGATACATGCACGCAGGCAAGGCCGGATGTCCGGGCTGGCAGCCGGATGTCCGGGGCTTCGGGGCGAGCCGGATGTCTGGGGTTACGGCCGGATGTCCGGGCTGGCTCGGTCCAGCTTCTGTGAAGGAGGGCCCGGATTTCCGGGAGGAGTGCCGGATGTCCAGCTGTTGCGGAAGCGCCGGATGTCCGGCCTTTGGCCCGGATGTCCGGCCGCTGTAGTATCAGCAGCTCCGTCTTCTTCCGTCTTCTCTTCCAAGCTTCCCTCGCAGATGGTGTAGGTGATTCTTGGCGCTTGCACTCCTCCTCGCCATCCGTGAAGCTCCGACAATACCTATGCATGCACACGAGAGGAGTGTCAAGTAGTATACCATCCTCGAAGGGGTCAAGTGAACACGTGTAAAGGAGATGATTCACCTTTATGTATGAGAAATAGAGGTCACACGTGTCACTTCCCAAGCAGACTCTTGACATGGTGATGTCCATAGGATACACCGTATCATCCCCTCCCCCTTGGAAAAGATCCGACCTCGGATCGAAAACCAAATCACCATGGGAAAGAGATGGCGTCGTCGTGTAGATGTGGACCATCACGAAGTGCTCATCATCTTGAAGCTCAACATGGGCACTCTCCAATGTCTCTCCGTCTAGTGATTCCTTCAAAAGGAGCAAAGACAACAAACACTTGGAAAAACAAATGTGGTTAGCGTTAGTGCAAAACCAAACATTCAAGAGGTGATTTACCCAACAAGTGTTGTCATCAAGCATAGCATAGGGTGTGACAAAGGTTTGTGGCATGGCATTTAAGCACATCAATTGAGCACAATCAAGGTCAAAGCATCATAATAGGCATGGTGTGCAAAGGAATCATGGCAATAACATGTGATATCTCCACCAAGCTTGCAAATACACATACAAGTATGAGAATCAATCATCATGTGTAATGCAAAACATGGGTCACAAATGCATGGCAAAGGCAAAGGAATTGACATATCATGCAATGTGAACATGGCAAGGTGGGCAGAAGAGATATAATGGACAATAACCCATAACCATGTGAGTGCCATGTAGAAGGAATGCGCGAAGTGTTTGCGCAAAAGGAGCGGTGGGAAAGACAATCCACGATATCCCAAGTCATCGTTGCTCTCTAGAGCTCTTTTCGTCAACTCGTGCGTTTGTGAAGTTGACGAATATGGATGGGTACCTACACAAAAGAGACACAAACCAAAGAAATTGTGCGCGTGGTAAATGTACACATCATCCATCATGATGTGTATGAGCACGTATGAGTTATGATACAGGGTGGAACCCTAATCAGCAGATCTTTCACGAAATGGAGTGGATCCCACGATGAACACGAAGAACACGAGAGGGAACACGAGGGGAAACACGAGTGAATCACTCAAACCAACAAGAACAAGTCACACATATGCTAGATCCTCGAAACACAAAGAGATACAAGATCCATGATCAACAAGGGACGATACAAAGGGTAACCGGTTCTTCTCCGTGAGGAGGTCTTGATATCCCTGGGGATCTTCTCCGATGAAGGAGGTCCTGAATCCGTAGTGGATCTTCTCCGTGGAGGGGCCGCAGTCACTCACAAGGAGATGAACCACTAGATAGTATCAAATGAGCTATCACTAAGCTAACCCTCATTAGGAGGAGGTGGAGGAGTATATATAGTCTAGGGCCACGAAGGGGTAAGTGGGAGAGGGATACATGGGCCTCTGGCCCGATAACTGTGCGCAGACAGCAGGTAGCGGACGTCCGACGGCTACCGGACGTCCGGTGGCTCGCGAGGGTCCGGACGTCCGGAAGTCTTCGGACTTCCGCTATTTTCCTTCTGTCATCGAAGTCACGGACGTCCGGTGGCCTCCGGTCGTCCGGTCGCCTGGGAGTCGCCGGTCGTCCGGTAGATGCCGGACGTCCGGAGCCTGAAGCTTTTCCAGCAGCTTCTCCTGTTCCTTGTACTTGGTGTCCTCGCCGTCTTGTCCAACGCTCCTAGCTGTTCCATGGCCTCCCTCTTGGTTCCTGGTCATGCATAGCACATATATTTGAGGTAGTAGCCATGTCTCACATGTAGAAAGTGGGGGTTCAGAGAGGAGCGAGTGAACCTTGTGTCCAAATGTGTGTGGTTGAGGTCTCGTCGAGTGAACATGGGGATGATCATGGGATACACCGTATCAGTAACTAGGAGCATTATGAGAACCTTGAAGGTTGAAAGACATGAAGCAAGAGCTCACGAACCAAAAGAATATGAAACTGCAATGGTATAGCCAAGGAATAAGAATGACAGAATTCGGACAGCACTCCATCTGAAAATGGAAGGAATTAACAAGAACTAGAGGAGATGAGAAGATACTTGATGAAATCAACAGCATACAGCCTCCGGAACAATTAAAAGAATGGCACAAGGGTAAGAAGGATTCAGATAGCACTCCGGTTGAAAAGAGAGGCAAAACTAGATAAGATGACGGAACTAGAATGAAGAATACAACACTCCTGTTAAATGATAAGCAAGGGAAAGAACATGATCCCGATAAAAACGAGATGATGGTTAACGAGAGCAACATCACAATGCCTCCGGAATGGGAGAATAGCATAGGTCGTTGGAAAGAAAAAGAACGGAGAAGAAAAAGACAACTTCTCTCAAAAATGAATTTGAAAGAGCATCCTTACCAAGAAGGGTTGAATTGGGTTGATGGAAAAATCAACAACGCAAAGAATAAGCTCGTTGTGGGCTTATGGAAAACATCTCAAAATGAAGAGGTGACAACCAGCCACTGACGAAAACAATTGATTGGATTGAGATCAACAAGGAGATGAAAAACTTAATTCACCGGAATGATAAATGAAGAACTTGGGTCATTAATAAGCACCATAATAACAACAATCCTTAGGGAAAACTTTAGGTGAAATACAACCCAAGATTACTCCAACAGATAAAATGAAGGGTTGGAAAGATCTCCTGAACAAAGAAAATGATGGGTTTAAATATCTCATTCTTGACAACTTGTGAATCATAAAACATGAAGGAATTGACAAGAATAACATAACACCATCTGAAAAGAAAAGGAGCAAGAATTGCAATTGGAAAGCATGATGAAGAATGCTTAAGCTCCAACAAGAATCTTGATGAAGACTTCGAGGATGAATTAAAATATGATGAACCACCATGAAAACTCCGGTAATGAAAGCATGAGAAGTGGAAGATGAAAAGAATAAGATTCAAGGCCTGTGACGAATTAGATGGAGGTTTGAAATGATAATAATTGAAATAACATGGAGCTCCGGAAAACAAGATGAACAACTTAGAAGCGAGAATATGATATGATGAACAAGCTCCAGACAAAAGAATTAAATCACCTGAAGGAACAAGAATAAGAATTATGCTATGCATCTCCTTCACTAATTTAAATTGATGACAACCAAAGGATTTGGCATACTACTTATTCTCGTTGGAAAGGATTAAGAGAGATCTAGCACAAGCTTGGATAAAACTTCAACAAAGCACCGGTAGGATTATGAAAAGAACAATTGAATTAAAACGATAACAACGGAAGGGTAATCTTGAATGAACCACCGTAAGAATAGGGAGAGGAACGAAGAGACATCAATGAAGAATATTTGGAGGGCGAAGTTGAAAACTGAGAACGAAGAAGTATTCTGAAATGATGGCCTTCGGAGGATCACAAAGAAAAGAATTCATGAAAATGCTCCGGATGGCATAAAAGGGTTCCTCACAATCAAAACGATAATGAGGATGGCATGAAGCTAGAACCACAACTCAACAAGAGAACGGGTCAAGATTTAAGAGAAACACTTCTCCGGTCTCCAAATGTTGAGAATGAAGACGGGAAATGCCATGAAGAATATCGAGATACTCCGGACGAATGACAAGAGGAAGGTGGAGCTAAAGATGGAAATGATTGAAAACAAGCTTGGAGAAGGCATGTGACTGATGGAAATCATTCTTACGTCACACTTGAAAGGAATTCCAAAATAACTCTGGAAAAAATAAAGAGTCAGGTAAGATCCTGGGAAAAGACCTGTGGGTTAGGGCCCACTCAAAGAAACACCGTTGAAAAAGATTGCTTAAGAGATATTGCACCGGTTGAATTAAAAGGCTTGAGTAAGATAACGATCCTCAAAATAGCTTGAAATGATTAAGAATGGAATTATGAATCTTCAGCACTCCGGATATGAATAGCAAAAGGAGAAAGATTAATTGGTACACCGGAATAAGAAGCATTGTGAAAAGAGGAAAAAATGATAGGATCAACACCGAAATCTTGAATTACATCCACCGGCAGAATTAGAGAACAAAAGAATGATGAACTAGAAGCTCTTGAGCATCTTCGCGATAAATCACCGGATAAGAACATTGAAGGAAAAGAATGAAGAAACATCACATGAATAAAATGGATATTTCATCTGAGAATTTCTGACTCCAAGAAGAAGAAGGGTGGGAGGGCGGGGAAAACAAAGACAACTTGGGATGAATGAAACAGACAAATCGTCAGATTTCTCAACGACGTCCGTATGGAATAACTTGAAGAGAAGGCACACCGGTTGGAAAAGAATTTAACATGACCATCTTGATGATCAAGAAGGACCAGCACTCTCATAGAAATATGAGAACATCGATTAAGAAAGGTATGGAATCAACATTTGACATCGAAGCAACTCGAATACCAAAAACAAAAACAAAGGGTAGATATGTTGCAGCAGGTCTTCACAATATCATTCGAACGGAGAATGAACGAATGAATTCCCAGGTATATCAACTCGACTTGAAGCCACTTGGAGAATAAAAGATAAATAAAAAAGGAACAATGATCAGATAGAACAAATACAAGATAGAAGTTTCGTTCGACATCTTCGTGCTGAAAGCTCATGGAACGTGTTACAAAAGGGTTTTGTCATCCCCGGATCAGCATAGCCAAGGACCCTTTAAGATGCAACTCCCGATCAGAACAAGTCCATAAACCACTTCACTCAATGTAGAACCCCGAACTTCATATCGAGCATCCGTTGGAAGAATGCCTAGAACTACTAGATGAACCCACCTATAGATTTCCGAAAGTTTCCAGTTATGCAATCAGGTGTTGGGGATACACGGGAAGCACCGCGCAATCAACTCTAAACCTACATCCAGGTGTATCCATCCTTCAACACATAACCAGTCTTTCTCGGAAACTGTTTACCTCGGACCTTCGAAAAGCATCCACTATAACAAGCTATGGCAATACTCTCGAACTACCTCCCCAGTACTGGGTGATGTCGGGGTTATCTTGCCACTGGCCGTATAGGAGAGATTTTCGATGTCGGCCGTCTTAAGTATTTAGTACTGCCGCGATATGCTTGTTACAATGATACCCCGAAGCTCAACTCCTCGGTAACAGGAGGCATCGGGAACAATATCCTTGTCACAAGAACATCGAAACAATCCCAGAATACTCGCGGGATCCTAAAAAAAATTTTGTGCAATTTTTGAGAGTAGAAGAGAAAAGAGTAATCGTCAGGAGTCCTCACCAGAGAGAAAGGGGATGAGAAGCAAAGAAATCCTACTCTCCGATATATATAGGACTCAAAAAGTTTTCAGTGTGTGCCTAGACTCAACCGTCAACGATTCGATCAATCAGTGGGGGCTTCTAGGTCGGAGAAGGCTCTGAATACCAACTTGTAATGCCCAGGATGGAGTTATACCTCCTACGTGTCGAGGCACGACTTAAAGGCATAAGTCCATCCTAGAATGATCTCAAGTTTGGTATCTTTGCACGACTCATGTAAAAGAGGGATTAAATTGCAAAAGGAGATAGTTGGCTTACACTCGCCACTTCACACAATACATTACATAAGCAATCATCATTCAAAACATCACAACCCGACTACGGGTAAGAACCAAAAGAAAGATACCAAAACAACATAAAACCACAGGTCAAGATCGAATCCTAGTAGAAACCACTACTGAACATCGAAACGTCTCAAGCAAACAGTCAAACTCTTCAACAAGCTCCTGGTGAAAAACTTGATCCAGCTCCTGCATCAAACTCGGCTGAACCTGCAACTGGTGTGGTGAAGTAACTGTGAGCCACAGAGGACTCAGCAATCCCGTTCCCGGGTAACAAGACTATTTAAGCCTTGGGTGAGGATAAGGCTGAAGAAAGAATATGAGGTGAAGGAACAAACAAGAGTCTGCAGCAGCAACTAGCACTAACTTACGTAAAAGAGAGCGAGAAGAGAAGTGCATCGGTCGAAAGATGATCACGAAGTGATCCTAGCTAAAGCCGGACAAACATAACCCCACCGTGTTCAACTCCCGAATCCCTATTCGGAAATTGACAGTCACGGTACACACGCTGGTAGTGTATTGAAACATTGTGTCAAGTTATCTACAACCGGAATTAACAAGCTCCCATCTGCCACATAACCGCGGGCACGGCTTTCGAAAGTTCAAACCCTGCAGGGGTGTTCCAACTTGACCCATTACAAGCCCACGATCCGCGGAGTCGCAACTCCAAAGTGGGAAGACCCGAGTATCCTCGGAATCCCGTGCTCAAGTTAAACCGAACTAAGGTAAGGCTAATCCAGCAAATCCTCCCGGCGTGTCGACACCCTGATAGTAGCCGCGCGTATCTAGGTCTCAGGACACGTCCGGATGAGCGCTACGTACAGATACCAAAGACCCCAGCGAACTGGGTAGTATCCGCAAGTGACTCTGGTTTGGACCAACACTCAAGTCGAGCACTGGCCCAGGGGGTTGAATTAATTAAGCCTCGGGTTAATTACTCCCTCGGAAAGGTTTTAGTTGTTTATGCAAATAGTACCAAGGTTGGGACTTGCTGGAAAAGACTTAGCACATAGCGGTTTATCGAGGGGGTCCCATACACCCCAACCGTGTTAGGAACGCATAATCAAGGAACATAAAACCGGCTTATACGGATCCTAACGGCATGAGTGGAACAAAACACCAAGCAAAAGGCTTAGCCTTCCACCCTTGCCAATATATAGGTGATTTCAATTAAAGCATTTATATAGTGTGATATAACCCAACCAAACTTCAACATGAAGCAAGCATCTTCGATCTTCACCTGCAACTAGCAACGCTATAAGAAGGGCTGAGCGAAGCGTACTTAGCCAAGCAACGGTTTGCATAGGTAGGGTGGTTAAACATGGCAATTGGTTACAGGTAGGAGGCTGACAAGAAGAACATGGGCATCGAGGCAAATCTATAGATCGAGACTACTAGCAATAGACAAAGATAGTAAAGTTATCGGGGTTCGGTCATCTTGCCTGAAGAGAAGAAGTTCGGATCAAAAGAAGGGTCCTCTTGCTCAAACTCGTTGGAAACCTCGTGCTCAACCTCGTTGGAAAACTCGTGCTCAACTTCCGGGTCTAAACAAGACAAACACAACAAGCACCAATCAACACGATGCAATGCGCACTCGAAAAACATGTATGCATGAAGGATGCACTAGTGATGCACATGGAGCACGTAAAACATCACCCAAGCAAAACACCTCAAAACAAGGTAACAACCTGATATTATTAATCTACACAGAAAAACACCCAAGTTTGATATAAAGATCGCTGAAATCGGAGTTACGGGCTAAAAGTTATGCCCGAAACAAGATTTGAGCGAAAACTGCAAATTACAGCAACATAGCATCTTGGGAGCACAAAATAAATAATCTACAGCACCCAAAAGGCATGGCAAAGGACTTGAACATAAACTAGATATAATGTACAGCAACTAGGTCCAAAGTGCACCCCAAACGGAGTCACGGATCATTAGCAATGACCTTGGACATATTGAACTTTGAAATAAAATTCTGGCAGCAGAATTTTATTGAAAGTTTGGAGCAAAAGATAAACATGCTACAGCACCTCAAATGGACATGTGAGGACATGGATGGAAAGACAACAATATATACTTCATGGAACAATCAAAAACCACCCCAAAACTATCATGCATTTTCCTACAACATCACACGAACATGGCATCGGAACGTTACAGATTTCAGACTTAGTGAAATTTCACTAAGTCCTAAAACAGCAACATCATCATAGCAACAAAAAGAGCATGTTTAAGACACCTCGAAACTAAACATGGCAAAGGGGAAGCACCTCATCAAAATACATATGACGGTGATCCCGAAACACACAAGCATGCATCAATGTGGTGAACACACCGATTGCAACAAGCTCAACAACATGGCATTTCATAACAAGTGAAAACACAACATATGAACATGGCATCTTGCAACGATGATAACAAGGAAACAATACATCTACCATGCAACCTATCACACCCAACACGAAGTTCGTGGCAAGACGAACACGTGGACATGTCATTTGCCTCGTTTGGACAAACGAGCTAAAAGATATCACATGTCAAAGGTGGCACAAAAATAACACATAGCAGCAGTTTATATCATCATACACTCTTGCAACAGCAAAACAAGCCCCTAAATGACATCCAACATGCATGACTACAACAGGTAAAACGAAGAGGGCATCTCCACGAACATCTGGACATATCACACGCTCAAAACGGAGCAACAGGTAAAAAGTTACAGCAGTGCAAAGTAGGCATCTCAGATTAACAGATCTGGGGTCTTAGGGAAAAAAAACAACCTCTAGCAGATCTGAGAACAGTAGCGGGCCGGAGATGAACAGTGCGGCTGAGGCGGCTCGGCCCGGTGGCGAAGAGGCGAGCGGGCCGCGCGGAGACTGGAGCGGGCCGGCGGCGCGCACCCGCGGAGGAGGCCCGCTCGGGCGGTGGCCTGCTGGCGAGGCAGATGCGGGCGAGGCCCGCGAGGCGGCGGTGACGCGGCCCGTTGAGGTGGCCTGCCCGCGCGCTGGAGAGGCGCCCGCGGTGGCGGTGCGGCCCAGCTCGGCTCGGAGGCCTAGCGCGGCGACGCGGCGAGCAGCCTGGCGCGACGAAGAAACTGGGCCTTCGGGCCCAGCGCGGGAGTGGCGACGCGCTGGCGTCGGGCGAAAACGGAGAGGCGGCGGGGAGGACTGGGCCTCGGCGATCTGGTCCCCCCAGCTCGGATCCAGCGATCGAAAGAAGGCGGCTCGAGGGAAAAGTCCAGGCCGGTCGGAGCCTGGCGCGGAATCGAACGAGGAGGTCGTTGACCTCGAGCGTTGCGGCGGCGACGATATCTTCGAAGGGAAAAACTGGATCCCCTCGGGATCTGGTGGAGTAGAGGAATGGATCTGATAAAAAAAAAGGAAAAAAAAAGAAAGGAGAGGGGAGGAAGAAGAAGGGGACACCCAAAATAGACTAGGGGTCTATATATAGCAATATAGACTAGGGTTTGGGTTTGTGGTGGTGTTAGGAGCCCTACGATCGTGATCCAACGGATCCGATCGCGGGGATGAATTAAAAGGACCAGACGGAGATAAAAGAATGCAACAGGGGTATTTCCGGGACACGAAGTAAGGGCACTTCGGACCCACACGGACAACGGAGGGAAAAGTCAACGGAGTCCAAACGAGACGAGATTTGAGAGGCGGGTTGCACACAACAAAACAACAACACACAACACAACCTCGCGGCACACCGGTAACGAAAAACGCCCGAACAACAAAGAAGGCCTACGGGACGTCACGGACACGTGAGGGAGCTCCGGAACACGAAACGGACAACGGGAAGAAACGCCACGAACCGGATGCAACCCACAACACAAACAAAATGCAATGCACATGTCTACATGATATGAATGAAAGCCACACACTCACACAACAAAACGACGAAAGCCCGAAAGACAAAGAACCCGAAATGGAAATAGATGAAGCTGGAGATTTATTATAAGTCCAAAAGGGAAAGTATTACATCCGGGGCATTACAAACTCTCCTCTACTACAAAAAGATCTCGTCCCGAGATCTAGGACTGGAAAAAGGAAGGGTACTCGGAACGAAGATGATCTTCTCGTTCCCAGGTCGCTTCTCGGTCTGTGTGATGTGACCACTTGACTTTCAGAAACTTGATGGTCTTGTTGCGAGTCTTGCGTTCGGTTACTTCGAGAATTGCAACTGGATGCTCTCGGTAGGAAAGGTCTTGTTGAAGATCAATCTCCTCAAACGGAATCATCCGCTCAGGTGCCTTGAAGCATTTGCGAAGCTGAGACACATGAAAGACATCATGAACATTTGCAAAGTTGGAAGGGAGCTCGAGCTGATAGGCTAGATCGCCTCTTTTGCCAAGAATTTTGAAAGGACCGACGTATCTAGGAGCAAGCTTTCCTTTGATACCGAACCTCTGGGTTCCTTTCATCGGAGAAACTCGGAGATAGACATGATCACCGATGTCGAAAGCCAAATCACGATGCTTCCCGTCATAGTAACTCTTCTGACGCGACTGAGCGGCCTTGAGATTCTCACGTATGACTTTGCACATTTCTTCGGCTTCAGAGATCAAATCATTGCCAAGAAGTTGGCGTTCACCTGTTTCAGACCAGTTGAGAGGTGTACGGCACTTTCTGCCATAGAGAATCTCAAACGGTGCTTTGCCTGCACTTGCCTGAAAGCTGTTGTTGTAAGAGAATTCTGCAAATGGAAGACAGTCCTCCCATTTCATGCCGAAGGAGATGACACAGGCTCTGAGCATATCTTCAAGGATCTGATTCACACGCTCGACTTGACCACTAGTCTGAGGGTGAAAAGCAGTGCTGAACCTGATCTTCGTGCCCATGGCGGACTGAAAGGAGTCCCAGAACTTTGATGTGAACAAGCTGCCACGGTCTGAGGATATCACTTGAGGAATGCCATGTAGGGACACAATTCTGGAAGTGTACAGCTCTGCAAGTTGAGCTGCATTGATTGATTCTTTAACTGGAAGAAAGTGAGCGACTTTGGTAAGCTTGTCAATCACCACAAAGATAGCATCATTGCCTCGCTTGGATTTAGGAAAGCCAGTGACGAAGTCCATTTCAATGTGGTCGAACTTCCACTCAGGAATAGGAAGAGGTTGGAGAAGACCGGCTGGACGTTGATGTTCTGCTTTCACTCTTCTGCATACATCACATTCATTCACGAATTGGGCAATTTCCCTTTTCATGCGTGTCCACCAGTAAGATTGCTTGAGGTCTTGATACATCTTGGAACTGCCAGGATGAATGGAAAGGAGAGAGTCATGAGCTTCTTCCATTATGAGCTTCCTGAGATCACCTTTGGGAACAACGAGTCTGTCCTCGAAGAACAAGGTATCTCTCTCATCAACACGGAAGCACTTATATTTTGGAGTGCCCTTTGCAATCCCATGTTTCACCTTCTTCACCATGGTATCACTGAGCTGGGCCTCACGGACTTGATCTTCCAAGGTAGGAGCAATTTGGAGATTAGCAAGAAAACCCTGCGGAACAACTTGAAGGTTGAGCTTCCTGAAAACTTCACAAAGCTCAGGCTGGTATGGCTTGATAAGAAGGCTGTTGCAATATGCCTTTCTGCTCAAAGCATCTGCAATCACGTTTGCCTTGCCTGGAGTGTACTCAATGCTGGGGTTGTACTCTTGGATCATCTCGACCCAACGAGTCTGGCGGAGGTTCAGATGCGGCTGTGTGAAGATGTACTTCAAGCTCTTGTGATCAGTGAAGATGTCGACCTTTCTGCCCAACAACAGATGTCTCCACGTAATCAGAGCATGTACTACAGCTGCTAGCTCAAGATCATGTGTGGGATAGTTCTTCTCAGCTGGCTTTAGCTGACGTGAAGTGTATGCCACAATTCTCTTCTCTTGCATAAGCACACCACCAAGACCTTGAAGAGAAGCGTCACAGAACACTTCATAGGGCTTGGATTCATTTGGAGGAATCAGAACTGGAGCGGAAACAAGCTTCTCTTTGAGGGTTTTGAAAGCCACTTCACACTCGGGAGACCAAAAGTATTTGACATTCTTCTGAAGGAGGTTGGAAAGAGGCTTGGCAATCTTGGAGAAGTTCTCCACAAACCTTCTGCAATAGCTGGCCAGACCCAGAAAACTGCGGAGCTGCTTGACGTTCTGAGGAGCTTCCCAGTTGACAATTGCTTCAACTTTCTCGGGATTAACCGCAATACCGTCAGCTGAGATAATGTGGCCCAGGTACAAAACCTTATCGAGCCAAAACTCGCACTTTGAGAACTTGGCATAGAATTTATGCTCTCTGAGTCGATCAAGAACCAGACGCAAGTGCTTCTCGTGATCTTCTTCATTCTTGGAAAACACCAGAATATCATCCAGATACACTAGCACAAACTCGCCTGTATAGGGGTTGAAGATGTAATGCATCATCCTTGAAAAGGTAGGAGGAGCATTGGCGAGACCGAAGGACATGACGGTATACTCATATGAACCGTAGCTCGTTCTGAAGGCCGTCTTGGGAATGTCTTCCTCGCGAATGCGAATTTGATGGTAGCCCATTCGGAGGTCAAGCTTAGAGAACACTTTAGCTCCTTTGAGCTGCTCAAAGAGTTCGTTGATGTTGGGGAGCGGATACTTGTTCTTAATCGTCTTCTTGTTCAGTGGCCGGTAGTCAACACAGAGACGCTCCGTGCCATCTTTCTTCTTGACAAATAAGACACCACAGCCCCACGGAGATGTACTCGGTCTGATGAGACCCATACGCTCCTGTTCATCCAACTGTTTCTTCAATTCCTTCAATTCATCTGAAGAGAGCTTGTAAGGACGCCGGCAAACAGGTTCGGTGCCCGGCTCGAGTTCAATGACAAACTCCACCTGACGGTGTGGAGGCATGCCTGGAAGTTCTTCTGGAAAGACGTCTTGATATTCGTTCACCACTGGAATTTGCTCTATGGCATTAATTTCACCCTTATCATTAAGAGAGAAAAGCCGAATAGTATTATCCCTGGAGGCGAAGATAATAACATCATCATCCGAATGAGTCAATTTGACTTCCTTTTGAGCACAATCAATATGAGCATCGTGCTGAGAAAGCCAATCCATTCCGAGAATGAGGTCAATATCAGAATGACCAAGAACCACCGGAGAAGCCAAAAATCGATAATCACCCATGCGAATAGAAATATCCGAAACAACTGTGTTGGAAGTCATTTGCAAACCCGGAGAAATAATCTTCAAAGGTCTAGGAATCCTCTCCGGAACCAATTCATGCTTAGCAACAAAAGGTCTTGAAATGAAGGACAAAGATGCACCCGAATCAAACAATACTTTAGCTGGAAAAGAGTTCACTGAGAGGTTACCCAAAATGACATCAGAAGAAGCCTCTGCTTGTGCTGCATTCATCAGATTGACCCTTGCAGACTTTGGATCATGCTTGACAATAGCTGAACTCATAGGAGGAGGAGGTGGAAGACGCTTCGGATTCGGACATCTGTTGGCATAATGACCCTTCTGGCCACACTTGTTGCACACCACTTCAGAGAGAGGACGGAACTGAGAGCCACTGGACTTAGAGCCTTGAGACTGAAACTGCTTCTTCGACTGGTTGCTTGGGTTGGGTGGGTGGGAGAAACCACGACCACTAGAGTTCTTGTTGTTGGAGTTGTTGAAGTTGCTGGAGTTGTTGAATGGAGCTCGAATCATTGGAGGAGGAGGAAGCCAGAATTTCTGTTGTTTCGCAGCCAACTGAGACGATGAGGTAGAGTGAACAGCATCTCGAATTCTCTTCTTAGAAGCCTCCATCTTAAGCTGAGCTGCTTCTTGTTTCAGAGCCATATTATAGAACTTATCGAATTCGTCTGGCTCGAACAAAGTGAGAGCAAGCTGAAGTTCATCTTTGAGACCTCCACGGAACTGATAGATTTTGCTCTTTGCATCAGGTATGTCTTGCTTTGCATAGCGAGCGAGGTTTTGGAACTTGACATTATACTGATAGACTGTCATGGAGCCCTGCTTGAGGTTGCGGAATTGCTCACGCATACCCTCAATAACACTTGTAGGAATGTGATGCGAGCGGAAATCCCTGCAGAAGTTCTCCCACGAGATCACTTGACCCGGCCTTGAGTCTTTATACTGCTGCCACCAGTCAGCTGCTTGATCTTTCAGTTGGAAGGCTGCAAACTTTACATAGTCATCTTCTTTCACGTTACTGCACTCAAAATGCTTCTTGATATCGGTCAGCCAATCCTCAGCATCAAGAGGGTCGACACAGTAACTGAAAGCTTTAGGATTGTTGGCCAAGAACTGGTTGAGAGTAGCATGGTGCTGCTGGAAGAAGTTGCCTTGGTTCATTGGAATGCCCTGATTAGCTTGATTAGCTTGCATAGCCTGCATTTGCTGCATCATCTGCATCATCAACTGAGTGTTCTGAGCAGTAGTCTGCATAATTGCTCTCCAAGCCTCAGGCGGAGGAGGAGGTGAAGGAGGACGTTCTGGAACCTCTTCACCCTCTGGGTTGGCATTCGGAACCCTTTTCGGAGCCATCCTGTAAGAGATGACCACGAATCAGCAATTGATTGACAAAAGGAATAAGCTGAATCAATGGAATGAATTGCAACAAGTCTTCACAATAATCATTCGAACAATAAGAACGAATGAGATCATCCGAACAAGAGGAACGAATGAATTTCTTAGTTAATTGATAACATCAGTCTTCACGAGAAGCCACATAGGGAGCAAAAAGGATAAAATAAAAAAAACAACAAGGTACGGAAAAGAACAAACACAAGAGAGGAGTTTCGTTCTAACATCTTTGTGCTGAAAGCATATGAACGCGTTACGAAAAGGTTTTGCAATCCCCGGATCAGCATAGCCAAGGACCCTTTAAGATGCAACTCCTGATAGTAACCTCGGTCATATAACCTCTTCACTCAATGTCGAACCCCGAACTCACTAACCTGCATTCGTTGGAAGAATGCCTACGATCTACTGGATAAAACCCACCTATAGCTTTCCGAAAGATTCCAGTTATGCAATCAGGTGTTGGGGATACACGGGAAGCACCGCGCAATCAACTCTAACCTACATCCAGGTGTATCCATCCTTCAACACATAACCAGTCTTTCTCGGAAGCTGTGTACCTCGGACCTTCGAAAAGCATCCACTATAACAAGCTATGGCAATACTCCCGAACTACCTCCCCAGTACTGGGTGATGTCGGGGTTATCGTGCCACTGGCCGTATAGGGGAGATTTTCGATGTCGGCCGTCTTAAGTATTTAGTACTGTCGCGATATGCTTGTTACAGTGATACCCCGAAGCTCAACTCCTCGGTAACAGGAGGCATCGGGAACAATATCCTTGTCACAAGAACATCGAAACAATCCCAGAATACTCGCGGGAATCCTAAAAAAAAAAATTTTGTGCAAATTTTGAAGATAGGAGAGACAAGAGTAGACGTCAGGAGTCCTCGCCAGAGAGAAAGGGGATGAGAAGCAAAGAATTCCTACGCTCCGATATAATATAGGACTCAAAAAGTTTTTAGTGTGTGCCTAGACTCAACCGTCAACGGTTCGATCAAACAGTGGGGGCTCCTAGGTCGGAGAAGGCTCTGATACCAACTTGTAATGCCCAGGATGGAATTATACCTCCTACGTGTCGAGGCACGACTTAAAGGCATAAGTCCATCCTAGAATGATCTCAAGTTTGGTAATCTTTGCACAACTCATGTAAAAGAGGGATGGTAAACTTAAAAAATAGTTGGCTTACAATCGCCACGTCACAGAATAACATTACAAGTCTCAAACATCATACAATAAAATCACTACAACCCTCTAAGGGCAAAATCCAAATGTCAAAGTACCAAACTCAGATAAATAAACAACCACAGGCGGATCGAATCCTAGTAAGAGTCTCCACTACTGATCGTCCGGGTAGCGCACGTAGTAACGACTACGCTCCTCGTCGTACTCCCAATCCAGCTCGGTGCCATCTCCTGGATAGCTCACGGCTGGACCTGCATCTGGTGTGTGAAGTAACTGTGAGCCACAGAGGACTCAGCAATCCCGTTCCCGGGTAACAGAACTATCAAAGCCTTTAGGTGAGGGAAAAGGCTGAAGAAAGAAATGAGGTGAAGGATCAACAAAGAGTCTGCAGCAGCAACTAGCACTATCTTACGCAAGAGAGAGCGAGAAGAGAAGGCATACGGCGAGAAGTGATCACTAAGTGATCCTAGCTACAAGCTCACAA
>LR738715.1:454784874-454988928 GCA_902687465.1 Secale cereale
CGGCGTGTCGACACCCTGATAGTAGCCGCGCGTATCTAGGTCTCAGGACACGTCCGGATGAGCGCTACGTACAGATACCAAAGACCCCAGCGAACTGGGTAGTATCCGCAAGTGACTCTGGTTTGGACCAACACTCAAGTCGAGCACTGGCCCAGGGGGTTGAATTAATTAAGCCTCGGGTTAATTACTCCCTCGGAAAGGTTTTAGTTGTTTATGCAAATAGTACCAAGGTTGGGACTTGCTGGAAAAGACTTAGCACATAGCGGTTTATCGAGGGGGTCCCATACACCCCAACCGTGTTAGGAACGCATAATCAAGGAACATAAAACCGGCTTATACGGATCCTAACGGCATGAGTGGAACAAAACACCAAGCAAAAGGCTTAGCCTTCCACCCTTGCCAATATATAGGTGATTTCAATTAAAGCATTTATATAGTGTGATATAACCCAACCAAACTTCAACATGAAGCAAGCATCTTCGATCTTCACCTGCAACTAGCAACGCTATAAGAAGGGCTGAGCGAAGCGTACTTAGCCAAGCAACGGTTTGCATAGGTAGGGTGGTTAAACATGGCAATTGGTTACAGGTAGGAGGCTGACAAGAAGAACATGGGCATCGAGGCAAATCTATAGATCGAGACTACTAGCAATAGACAAAGATAGTAAAGTTATCGGGGTTCGGTCATCTTGCCTGAAGAGAAGAAGTTCGGATCAAAAGAAGGGTCCTCTTGCTCAAACTCGTTGGAAACCTCGTGCTCAACCTCGTTGGAAAACTCGTGCTCAACTTCCGGGTCTAAACAAGACAAACACAACAAGCACCAATCAACACGATGCAATGCGCACTCGAAAAACATGTATGCATGAAGGATGCACTAGTGATGCACATGGAGCACGTAAAACATCACCCAAGCAAAACACCTCAAAACAAGGTAACAACCTGATATTATTAATCTACACAGAAAAACACCCAAGTTTGATATAAAGATCGCTGAAATCGGAGTTACGGGCTAAAAGTTATGCCCGAAACAAGATTTGAGCGAAAACTGCAAATTACAGCAACATAGCATCTTGGGAGCACAAAATAAATAATCTACAGCACCCAAAAGGCATGGCAAAGGACTTGAACATAAACTAGATATAATGTACAGCAACTAGGTCCAAAGTGCACCCCAAACGGAGTCACGGATCATTAGCAATGACCTTGGACATATTGAACTTTGAAATAAAATTCTGGCAGCAGAATTTTATTGAAAGTTTGGAGCAAAAGATAAACATGCTACAGCACCTCAAATGGACATGTGAGGACATGGATGGAAAGACAACAATATATACTTCATGGAACAATCAAAAACCACCCCAAAACTATCATGCATTTTCCTACAACATCACACGAACATGGCATCGGAACGTTACAGATTTCAGACTTAGTGAAATTTCACTAAGTCCTAAAACAGCAACATCATCATAGCAACAAAAAGAGCATGTTTAAGACACCTCGAAACTAAACATGGCAAAGGGGAAGCACCTCATCAAAATACATATGACGGTGATCCCGAAACACACAAGCATGCATCAATGTGGTGAACACACCGATTGCAACAAGCTCAACAACATGGCATTTCATAACAAGTGAAAACACAACATATGAACATGGCATCTTGCAACGATGATAACAAGGAAACAATACATCTACCATGCAACCTATCACACCCAACACGAAGTTCGTGGCAAGACGAACACGTGGACATGTCATTTGCCTCGTTTGGACAAACGAGCTAAAAGATATCACATGTCAAAGGTGGCACAAAAATAACACATAGCAGCAGTTTATATCATCATACACTCTTGCAACAGCAAAACAAGCCCCTAAATGACATCTAACATGCATGACTACAACAGGTAAAACGAAGAGGGCATCTCCACGAACATCTGGACATATCACACGCTCAAAACGGAGCAACAGGTAAAAAGTTACAGCAGTGCAAAGTAGGCATCTCAGATTAATAGATCTGGGGTCTTAGGGAAAAAAAACAACCTCTAGCAGATCTGAGAACAGTAGCGGGCCGGAGATGAACAGTGCGGCTGAGGCGGCTCGGCCCGGTGGCGAAGAGGCGAGCGGGCCGCGCGGAGACTGGAGCGGGCCGGCGGCGCGCACCCGCGGAGGAGGCCCGCTCGGGCGGTGGCCTGCTGGCGAGGCAGATGCGGGCGAGGCCCGCGAGGCGGCGGTGACGCGGCCCGTTGAGGTGGCCTGCCCGCGCGCTGGAGAGGCGCCCGCGGTGGCGGTGCGGCCCAGCTCGGCTCGGAGGCCTAGCGCGTCGACGCGGCGAGCAGCCTGGCGCGACGAAGAAACTGGGCCTTCGGGCCCAGCGCGGGAGTGGCGACGCGCTGGCGTCGGGCGAAAACGGAGAGGCGGCGGGGAGGACTGGGCCTCGGCGATCTGGTCCCCCCAGCTCGGATCCAGCGATCGAAAGAAGGCGGCTCGAGGGAAAAGTCCAGGCCGGTCGGAGCCTGGCGCGGAATCGAACGAGGAGGTCGTTGACCTCGAGCGTTGCGGCGGCGACGATATCTTCGAAGGGAAAAACTGGATCCCCTCGGGATCTGGTGGAGTAGAGGAATGGATCTGATAAAAAAAAAGGAAAAAAAAAAGAAAGGAGAGGGGAGGAAGAAGAAGGGGACACCCAAAATAGACTAGGGGTCTATATATAGCAATATAGACTAGGGTTTGGGTTTGTGGTGGTGTTAGGAGCCCTACGATCGTGATCCAACGGATCCGATCGCGGGGATGAATTAAAAGGACCAGACGGAGATAAAAGAATGCAACAGGGGTATTTCCGGGACACGAAGTAAGGGCACTTCGGACCCACACGGACAACGGAGGGAAAAGTCAACGGAGTCCAAACGAGACGAGATTTGAGAGGCGGGTTGCACACAACAAAACAACAACACACAACACAACCTCGCGGCACACCGGTAACGAAAAACGCCCGAACAACAAAGAAGGCCTACGGGACGTCACGGACACGTGCGGGAGCTCCGGAACACGAAACGGACAACGGGAAGAAACGCCACGAACCGGATGCAACCCACAACACAGATGCAATGCAATGCACATGTCTACATGATATGAATGAATGCCACACACTCACACAACAAAACGACGAAAGCCCGAAAGACAAAGAACCCGAAATGGAAATAGATGAAGCCGGAGATTTATTATAAGCCCAAAAGGGAAAGTATTACATCCGGGGCATTACAAAAACTCACAAAGCTTGGATAAAGTGATTACCAGGGAGAGTCAAACGCATGACGTAGATGTATGTGGAGCTGGGAAAGCTTATAAGATGGTAGCAAAAGTGTTCAGCAATAATCAATTCAGAGATGCAAAGTTGAATCAACGCTCAACGACGGTACTGTGCTGGTCCTAGGCTAGACCGTACTAGAGACGCGAGCCTAGAACACTAACAAAATCACGGCGCTGCACGTAATAAAGGGGAAAGCAAACTCTGTTTGTTTTTGCCTCTTTTTTTTTGCGCTCTTTTTTTTCGCTGCTTTTCTTTTTTTTGGCCGAATATCACTATAATGGCGAGTGTCTCAAAACACTTCCCAAGTCAAACTAAGATGATAGGCACGAAATTTTTTTGATGATTTTTTTTTCGGAACCAGGGCAGCGACGACGTAAAAGTGCGGTAAAAAACAGTATGATGGCACGTGTCTCAAAAGACTCAGAAAAGCCCAAAAATAGGATAGGGAAAAAATATTTTCACCTGTCGAAATTTTGGCCTAAAAACTGCCCGGGGGTCTCCAGACTTTTTTTTTCGAGACCTACGCAGGCAAGGAAACACAAATCCGAAACCTAGATGGATCTCCAGAACAAACCTAATATGAAAAGAACTCGGATTGGCGGTGGATATATGGTGGTAGGATATGGCAGCAGTGGTAGGTTATGGCAGCGGTGGTGGTATGTGGTGGCGGTGGTGGGATATGGCAGCAGTGGTGTTATGGCAGCGGCGATGAATATGGTGCGGCGGCGACGTGACAAACTGTGAACAGAACTCGAAACTCTAAAGAACTAGACGCTAAGACCAGCAACTTGACACGACGATGCAACCACAAATTCAACAAAGCAAATACATAAAAGATTATGCAAAGGCTCAGATTGGTTCGGATGGGATGAACTAACCCTAATTTATTTTTGGCTTTTTCGTGGACTGTAGGTATGAAGAACAAACTCGATCTAATCTACGAAAAACTGTAAAATCTCACTGAGCAACCTGGAAATCTGATACCACTTGATAGAGGCAAAGGTGTCCCGTCTTTCGATGAGATGGTGGCTATCGTTTGGATGAAGTCGACTTTGACGATCCGACTACGAACGTGCGTGGACGTCGCGCCTTAGCAATCGCTAAACCAACTCCGAGAGGTTATTGACCATGCCGGAGCACGATCAACCTGACCACGAAGGTCTGTTTTCTGCACGCAAACGAAGAACAAGCAAGAAACTGAGATTGCAATCTGGATATTGCGAATTCAAGAGGAAAGCTTTATTGATCAAGTGGGGTTCTGTGACGTCTTGGTCTGGTCGTTGAACACAAACGAAGTACGCGAAGTTGCAGCTATGGCGAACTTTAATCTAAACAAAACCCAAAGTCTAAACGACGCCCTAAGGGCTGTATATATGAGGGAAAGAGGGGGGAATTTCGTGGCCCTTGGTGGAGGGGTCCGAAACCAACCCTAACTCTTGTTTACCCACACATACGGACTCTAAAAACAGCCTATACTCAAGTATTTCGAAATTACATGGGTCTGGCCCAGTAATAAGGTGACGCAGCACCTATAATAGCCTCTGGACGAAATTTATGAAGTGGCATCTTGTATATTTCGTCCAAGGCTTCTCGCACTCATTATGGTGGCTTCAAAGTCCTGAAATCATCAATTGAAACGCCATTCTCGTTCCCCTTGCGCATGCCATCATCTCCATGCTTGATCTTGCTCCAATGTTCATCCTTCTTGTCCAAGCTAGGCCCTTCATTTGTAAGCAAGACAAATGTATCCAATTTAGGCAGCATCATATTCTCATGAACATTAGATTCATTACCAAGAAACGAAAGTACCTGGTAATTTAATTGGCGTGCGCGAGCTCTAGTAATTGGTCCTGTATATGTGTCAGTTGGAGCTGTGGGTGTAACCTTGTTAGTGATGTCCTCATCACATCCCGTAGGATCTTCCCCGATGTGGAGGCCTTGAATCCGTAGTGGATCTTCTCCATAGAGGCGCACGGTCTCGTGGGAGAGAATCCACACAAGTCTGAGAAATGAGCTATCCAAAAGCTAACCCTAGTACGGAGCTAGGAGATGAGTACTTATAGTCCAAGGGGTATGTTGGGGGGGATACATGGGTGAAAACCCTTCAACTGCACGCAGGCAGGGCGGTAGTACCGGTCCTGGGACCGGTAGTACCGGTCTTGGCTGTTTTACCGGAAGTTCCGGCCTTGCACCGGCCTTGCTCCGATCGATCACAGAAGGTCCAGCGGTAGTTGGCCGGTAGTTGGACCGGTAGTACCGATGGACCGGTAGTTGGACCGGTAGTACCGGTTTCTCTGCGCTGGGAGAATCCTGGTCCATGCTCTTGGCCTCCGTCTTGCACCGTAGCTTCTCCGAGGCACCTAAGCACACAAAGTATCTCCGTTTGAGGTAGCAGCCATGTCTCAAGGTGGTCAAATGGGAATTCAACAAGGAGAGAGTTAACCTGGGATTCAAGTGCTCTAGCGCGAGCACGTGTCATAGGTCCTTGGAGCACTTGGTGAGGCGATTGATGGTCCGTGGTGATGAGCTTGGGATCCTCCGCATCATCTCCCCTCCCTTGGGAAAGATCCGACCTCGGATCGAAATCTTCATCACCATGGAACGGAGAGAGATCCTTGACATTGAAGGTGTCGCTCACGGAGTACTTGTCTCGTGGGATGTCGATCTTGTAGGCATTGTCGTTGTAGCGTGCTAGCACCTTGAAAGGTCCGTCGGCGCGAGGTAGTAGTTTGGACTTGCGCTCGTGTGGGAAACGGTCCTTGCGAAGATGAAGCCAAACAAGATCTCCCGGTTGGAACACCATTGGTGTCTTGTTGACGTTGAGCTTGGTGGAGAGGCGATGGACTTGTCGCTCGATTGTTGCCCTTTTTTCTTCGTGCACCTTCTTGAGATAGCTTGCTCGTGCACTTGCGTCCATGTTGGTGCGCTCTTGTAGAGGTAGAGGTAGAATGTCCAAAGGGGACAACGGGTTGAAGCCGTAGACAACCTCGAATGGCGACTTGCCGGTGGTCGAATGTCTTGCGCGGTTGTAGGCGTACTCGGCGATGGGTAAGCAATGCTCCCATTCCCGGAAGTTCTTCTTGATCAACACACGAAGAAGAGTGGAAAGCGTGCGGTTCGTCACCTCCGTCTGGCCGTCCGTTTGTGGATGGTACGCCGAAGAAAAGAGTAGCTTGATTTCGAGCTTGGCACATAGTGTTTTCCAAAAGTAACTCAAGAACTTGACGTCTCGGTCCGACACGATCGTTTTGGGCACGCCGTGTAGACGAAGTATCTCCCTGCAAAAGAGATTTGCAACATGTGAAGCATCGTCGATCTTGTTACAAGGAATGAAATGAGCCATTTTAGAGAATCTATCTACCACGACAAGCACGGAATCTTTGCCATTTTTAGTCCTAGGCAAGCCAAGTATGAAATCCATGCTTATGTCTTCCCATGGATGGTAAGGAATAGGAAGAGGCATGTAAAGACCATGAGATTGAACTTTGGACTTAGCTTTGCGGCATGTAGAACATCGGTTGGTCAGGCGTGAGACGTCACGAAGCATCTTGGGCCAAAAATAGTTCTTAGAGAGGGTAGCAAACGTCTTGTCGCATCCAAAGTGTCCCATGAGTCCTCCTCCATGAGATTCCTGCAAAAGGAGCAAACGAAGCGAAGACTCGGGAATGCAAAGTTTGTTAGCTCTCATAAGATATCCATCCTTGATGTAGTAATGTTCCCAAGAAGTGTGAGTCAAGCACTTAGCATAAGCATTTGCAAAGAAAGGATCATGTTCATATAGATATTTTATGTGCTCAAAGCCAATCACATTCAACTCAAGTTGTGTTACAAGCATGCATTTGCGGGAAAGCGTGTCCGCCACAACATTTTCTTTGCCCTTGATGTATTTGATGACATAGGGAAAAGACTCAATGATCTCACTCCATTTAGCATGACGCTTGTTCAACTTAGTTTGACCTTTGAGATACTTGAGTGTCTCATGGTCCGTATGAAGAATGAATTCATGAGGTCTAAGATAGTGTTCCCAAACACGTAGAACTCTCACCAAGGCATAAAGCTCTTTATCATAGATGGGATAGTTAAGTTGCGCTCCCGATAGCTTCTCGCTAAAGTACGCAATTGGGCGCTTTTCTTGCATTTGCACGCCACCTATGCCGGTACCACTAGCATCACAATGAATCTCAAACGGTTTGTCAAAGTTTGGTAGGGCTAGAAGTGGTGCGTGCGTGAGCAAGCTCTTAAGCTCATTGAACGCGGTGTCTTCCGAAGGACCCCAAATGAAGGGTGCGTTCTTCTTGCTCAAAGCGTGTAGAGGCATAGCAATGGTGCTAAAGTCCTTCACAAAACGTCGATAGAAACCGGCTAGACCAAGGAAACTACGCACTTGCATGAGATTCTTTGGTTGAGGCCAAGTTTTAATTGCTTCAGTTTTAGTTTCATCAACGTGAACACCTTGAGAAGAAACGACAAATCCTAGAAAGACAACCTTGTCAACGCCAAAAGTGCATTTCTCCATATTAGCATATAATTGTTGTTTGCGAAGGGCTTGCAAAACCAGTTGGACATGGTCAACATGTTCCTCAAGCGACTTGCTAAAGACTAGAATGTCATCAAAGTAAACCACTACAAAGACGCCTATATAGGGTCGGAGAACAAAATGCATAAGACGCACGAATGTGCCGGGTGTTTCCGATAAGCCCATTGGCACAACAAGCCACTCGTATAACCCAAACTTGGTTTTGAAAGCTGTTTTCCACTCATCACCCTCTTGAATGCGAATTTGGTAGTAACCACTTTTAAGATCAATTTTTGAAAAGATGGTGGCACCACATAATTCATCAAGCATGCCGTCTAAGCGTGGAATAGGGTGACGGTATCTAACGGTGATAGCGTTTATCGGACGACAATCGGAACACATGCGAAAACTTCCGTCTTTCTTAGGCACGAGAATAACCGAAACGGCACAAGGACTTAAGCTTTCACGTACATGACCTTTGTCGATGAGTTTTTGCACTTGCCATTGTATCTCCTTTGTTTCCTCGGGATTGACGCGGTAGGGAGCCTTGTTTGGAAGTGGAGCACCGGGTACGAGGTCGATGCGGTGTTCGATTCCGCGAAGTGGAGGTAGACCCGGAGGTAGTTCATCGGGAAAGACGTCCGAGAATTCCTGCAACAATTGAGACAACACAAAAGGTGGAGGTGGTGAAGTGTTAGAAGGTTTGGCTTCCCCTTTGCATAAAAGCACAAGGTGGAAGACGCTCGATGGGTTCTCACACACTTCTCTCATCTCACGTTTGGTGGCAAATAGGACTAGTTGCTTCTTGTCACTCATCGTGGAGGCGCTCATATTTGGCTTGTGGCTCTCGCTCTCTTTTTGATGGCTCGCTCTCTCACCATTCTCTCCATGATGGTTGGTAGGTAAAAGCTTGTCGGTGGCTACTTGACTTGGAGACATTGGTCAGAGCACGAATTCCTTGCCCTTCATCTTGAAGCTATAGTGATTTGTCCATCCATTGTGTGTGACTCCACGATCATATTGCCATGGACGTCCAAGAATAAGGTGGCACACGGACATGGGAATCACATCACATTCAAGAGTGTCCTCGTAGGCGCCAATCTTGAAAGAGACTTGCACGGTGTGCTCGACTCGAAGAATTCTGGCGTCGTTGAGCCACTGGACCTTGTAGGGGTGAGGATGCTTCGTCTTGACCAAATGAAGCTTGTCGCATAGCTCTTCGCTTGCCAAGTTGTGACAACTTCCTCCATCGATGATAACCTTGACGGAGCGTCCATTGATGCCGGCCTTTGTATGGAAAATGTGACATCGTTGGTCGTCATCTTGTTGATGTTGGAGTGTCAAGACTTTAGAGACAACAAGGTTGGGGCTTGAGTCATTGTTGCAAAACACTTGATGGTCTTCTTCTTCATTCACTTGGCGATGCATAGCGACATGCTCAAGTGCTCCATCTCTTCATCGCTCATGGAGTCATAAGATCAATAATCATTGATGATCATGGTGCGAACGGTCTTGCACTCAAGTGACTTGTGGCCTCGTCCTTGGCACTTGAAGCATTTGATGGAGCTCGTCTTGTTGTTGTCTTGGGTTGGAGTTGTAGTTGAGGAAGCTCTTGGCTTGAAGTTGTTGGTAGAAGGTGGACGACTCGATGTAGTCGCATTCTTGTAGCTTGGCTTGTCGCCGAAGTTTGTAGATGGCTTGGTAGAGGTAGGAGTAGTAACCGAAGTCGTTGAAGCTTGGTTGTAGGAGCCGAAGTTCTTGGAGTTGAACTTGGAGTACTTGTAGTCCTCTTGAACTTGCCGCTCCGCTTTAGTTGCTTGATGTACTAGCTCGAGGAGATTGTTGTATGGTTGGAACTCCGCAATCTTCTTGATAGGATAGTTGAGTCCATTCAAGAATCTCGCCATAGTTTGCTCCTCATTGATGAGGACATCACTAACAAGGTTACACCCACAGCTCCAACTGACACATATACAGGACCAATTACTAGAGCTCGCGCACGCCAATTAAATTACCAGGTACTTTCGTTTCTTGGTAATGAATCTAATGTTCATGAGAATATGATGCTGCCTAAATTGGATACATTTGTCTTGCTTACCAATGAAGGGCCTAGCTTGGACAAGAAGGATGAACATTGGAGCAAGATCAAGCATGGAGATGATGGCATGCGCAAGGGGAACAAGAATGGAGTTTCAATTGATGATTTCAGGACCTTGAAGCCACCATAATGAGTGCGAGAAGCCTTGGACGAAATATACAAGATGCCACTTCATAAATTTCGTCCAGAGGCTATTATAGGTGCTGTGTCACCTTATTATTGGGCCAGGCCCATGTAATTTCAAAATACTTGAGTATAGGTTGTTTTTAGAGTCTGTATGTGTGGGGAAACAAGAGTTAGGGTTGGTTTCGGACCCCTCCACCAAGGGCCACGAATTTGCCCCCTCTTTCCCCCATATATACAGCCCTTAGGGCGTCGTTTAGACTTTGTTTAGATTAAAAGTTCGCCATAGCTGCAACTTCGCGTACCTCGTTTGTGTTCAACGACCAGACCAAGGCGTCACAGAACCCCACCTTGATCAATAAAGCTTTCCTCTTGAATTCGCAATATCCAGATTGCAATCTCAGTTTCTTGCTTGTTCTTCATTTGCCTGCAGGAAACAGACCTTCGTGGTCAGGTTGATCGTGCTCCGGTGTGGTCAACAACCTCTCGGAGTTGGTCTAGCGATTGCTAAGGCGCGACGTCCTCGCACGTTCGTAGTCGGATCGTCAAAGTCGACTTCCTCCAAAATGATAGCCACCATCTCATCGAAAGACGGGACACCTTTGCCTCTATCAAGTGGTATCAGAGCTCCAGGTTGCTCGGTGAGATTTTACAGTTTTTCGTAGATTAGATCGAGTCTGTTCTTCATACCTACAGTCCACGAAAAAGCCAAAAAAATTAGGGTTAGTTCATCCCATACGAACCAATCTGAGCCTTTGCATAATCTTTTCTGTATTTGCTTTGTTGAATTTGCGGTTGCATCGTCGTGTCAAGTTGCTGGTCTTAGCGTCTAGTTCTTTAGAGTTTCGAGTTCTGTTCACAGTTTGTCACGTCGCCGCCGCACCATATTCATCGCCGCTGCCATACCACCACTGCTGCCATAACCTACCACCGCTGCCATATCCTACCACCATATATCCACCGCCAATCCGAGTTCTTTTCATATTAGGTTTGTTCTCGAGATCCATCTAGGTTTCGGATTTGTGTTACCTTGCCTGCGTAGGTCTCGAAAAAGAAAGTCTGGAGACCCCCGGGCAGTTTTTAGGCCAAAATTTCGATAGGTGAAAATATTTTTCCCTATCCTATTTTTGGGCTTTTCCGAGTCTTTTGAGACACGTGCCATCATACTGTTTTTTTACCGCACTTTTTCGTCGTCGCTGCCCTAATTCCGAAAAAAAAAATCGTAAGAAAAATTTCGTGCCTATCATCTTAGTTTGACTTGGGAAGTGTTTTGAGACACTCGCCATTATAGTGATTTTCGGCCAAAAAAAAAGCAGCGTAAAAAAAAAGAGCGAAAAAAAAGAGGCGAAATTTTTTTTTTCAGAGTGTGCTTTCTCCTTTATTACGTGCAGCGCCGTGATTTTGTTAGTGTTCTAGGCTCGCGTCTCTAGTACGGTCTAGCCTAGGACCAGCACAGTACCGTCGTTGAGCGTTTATTCAACTTTGCATCTCTGAATTGATTATTGCTGACCACTTTTGCTACCATCTTATAAGCCTTCCTAGCTCCACATACATCTACGTCGTGCGTTTGACTCTCCCTGGTAATCGCTTTATCCAAGCTTTGAGAGTTTTGACTACCACGGTTGCCGATCACCACCTGCTGCTGGGTAAGAACTGGTAAGAATTTGAGATTTGCTTGTCGGATTTGTGACACCCGCCACCACCACCACTTATTAGTAGTATGTAGGATCATATTCTTGTGTGTTTCTATTGCTGCTAACCATGCCAGGATCACAAGTTGACGAGACTGACTGGGAGAACTTGACGAACAAGGAGCTTCATGATAAGTTTCAGCAAATGATGAGTGTACAGGTGCAAGATGTGCTAAACACATTGGACGAGGCCATGGAGAAGATAGTTGGCATGGAGAAGACGTTTGACACAAAGCTCGATAACAAGTTTGCTGAATTGCTTGCGCGTTTTCCACCACCACCGGCTGCTGCAGCTGTCCCACCTCTTCAACAACAACAACAACAACAACAACAACAACAACAACAACAACAACAACAACAACAACAACAACAACAACAACAACAACGGCGCCTTCCTAATCAAGTGGGACGAGCACAGCGCGTTCCCCTTGAGACTGGTCAAGCTTCTGGTGCTGCTGTTGATGTTTTTGTAGCTCCTGCTGCTACTGCAGAGGTGGAGGACCATTACGAGGATGAGGTTGACCAAAATCTGAACTACGTGCAACAACCAGCACCACCACCACCAGGTCGTCCTCATGCATATCATCGCAACGGTAGGGCTGCACCACCACCTGAGGTACATGACCATCTTCCTAAACTGAAATTGAATATTCCACCATTTGAGGGTAGATATGTTCCTGATATATATCTTACTTGGGAGTTACAAACTGAACAACGTTTTACATGTTTAAACTATCCCGAGGAGAGACGTGTTCCTGCTGCTGTTTGTGCTTTCACTAGTTTTGCATGTGTTTGGTGGTCTGAACATTGTAGATTATATCCTATTCCAGCTACTTGGACTGCTTTGAAAACTGCTATGCGTACTCGTTGGGTTCCACCATATTATCAACGTGAATTACTTCAAAAACTGCAGCGCTTAAGACAAGGAAAAAACTCTGTAGAAGAATATTATCAGCAATTACAAACTGGCCTGATTAGATGTGGTATTGTTGAGGAGAATGAAGCTATGCTTGCACGTTTTATGGGTGGATTAAATAGAGAGATTCAGACCATTCTAGAGTATAAGGACTATACTAATATCACTCGTTTATTCCATCTTGCTTGTAAAGCTGAACGTGAAGTGCAGGATCGACAGGCATTGGCGCGGACTAACTTTTCTGCAGGACGACCTTCATCATGGACACCGCGTGCATCCTCTACTTCTTCACATTCTACTGCACCAACACCTCCATCAGCTGTTACCTCCAGCCGTGATACAAGGAAGCAGGCACAACCACCATTTTCTGCCAAGAGCACACCTATTGGGCCTGCACATAGTTCTTCTTCTTCCATGGCATCAACAGGGCACACCAGTGATATTATTTGTCGTCGTTGTAAGGGAAGAGGACATTTTGCGAGAGATTGCAAATCTCAACGTGTGATGATTGCTACTGAGGATGGTGGATATGAATCCGCTAGTGACTATGATGAGGAGACTTTGGCTCTTATTACACGTGAAGAACACGGCGGAGACGATTCCTATCATGAGACGCAATACATGGCTCCTGAAGATGCTGACAGGTATGAATGTTTAGTTGCTCAACGTGTTTTGAGTGTGCAGGTTACACAAGCTGAGCAAAATCAGAGGCATAATTTGTTCCATACAAAGGGAGTTGTGCAGGAACGTTCTGTTCGCGTGATCATAGATGGAGGGAGTTGCAACAACTTGGCTAGCATGGAGATGGTGGAGAAGCTATCTCTCACCACAAGACCACATCCACATCCTTACTACATCCAATGGTTCAACAACAGCGGCAAGGTTAAGGTCACATGTACTGTTCGTGTGCATTTTAGTATCTCTACATATGCTGATTATGCTGATTGTGATGTGGTACCTATGCAAGCATGTTCCTTATTACTTGGTAGACCATGGCAATTTGATAAAAATTCTGTACACCATGGTAGAAACAATCAGTATACTCTTGTTCATAAGAATAAAAATATTACTTTGCTTCCTATGACTCCTGATTCCATTTTGAAAGATGATATTAATAGAGCTAATAAAGCAAAACAGGAGAAAAATAAGAGTGAAAATCAGATTGTGGCAAAAGAATTTGAGAAACAAATGAAGCCTAATAATAAACCATCTACTGTTGCTTCTGAAATTAAATTGAAAAGTGCATGTTTATTTGCCACCTAATCTGATATTGATGAGCTAGATTTTAGCAAATCTGTTTGCTATGGTTTTGTGTGCAAAGAAGCATTATTTTCATTCGAGGACGTGCCTTCCTCTTTGCCTCCTGGTGTCACTAACATTTTGCAGGAGTTCGCCGACGTCTTTCCACAAGACGTGCCACCGGGATTACCACCTATTCGAGGGATTGAGCATCAGATTGACTTAATTCCCGGTGCATCGCTACCCAACCGCGCACCATACCATACCAATCCAGAAGAGACGAAGGAGATTATGCGTCAAGTACAGGAGCTACTCGACAAAGGTTATATACGCGAATCCCTTAGTCCTTGTGCTGTTCCTATTATTCTAGTGCCGAAAAAGGATGGTACATTGCGGATGTGTGTTGATTGTAGAGGCATTAATAATATTACTATTCGTTATCGTCATCCTATTCCTAGGCTAGATGATATGCTTGATGAATTGAGTGGCTCTACAATTTTCTCCAAAGTTGATTTGCGTAGTGGATACCATCAAATTCGTATGAAATTGGGAGATGAGTGGAAAACAGCATTTAAAACTAAGTTTGGATTATATGAGTGGTTAGTCATGCCTTTTGGGTTAACTAATGCACCTAGTACTTTCATGAGATTAATGAATGAAGTTTTACGTGCTTTCATTGGACGATTTGTGGTAGTATACTTTGATGATATACTAATTTTTAGCAGATCTTTGGAGGAACATTTGGAACATTTACGTGATGTTTTTATTGCTCTACGTGATGCACGTTTGTTTGGTAACCTTGGAAAGTGCACCTTTTGCACCGACCGAGTCTCTTTTCTTGGCTATGTTGTTACTCCACAGGGAATTGAGGTTGATAAAGCCAAGATTGAAGCTATTGAGAGTTGGCCGCAGCCCAAAACGGTCACACACGTGAGGAGTTTCCTTGGCCTCGCTGGATTCTATCGGCGTTTCGTGAGAGATTTCAGCACCATTGCTGCACCTCTCAGTGAGCTTACAAAGAAGGATGTGCCTTTTGTTTGGGGTACCGCACAGGAAGAAGCTTTCACTGTATTGAAAGATAAGTTGACACATGCTCCTTTACTCCAACTTCCTGATTTTAATAAGACTTTTGAGCTTGAATGTGATGCTAGTGGCATTGGGTTAGGAGGTGTGTTATTACAAGATGGTAAACCTGTTGCATACTTTTCTGAAAAATTGAGTGGGCCTAGTCTGAATTATTCTACTTATGATAAGGAATTATATGCTCTTTTTCGGACTTTGGAAACATGGCAACATTATTTATGGCCCAAAGAATTTGTTATACATTCTGATCATGAATCTTTGAAGCACATTAAAAGTCAAGCAAAACTGCACCGTAGACATGCTAAATGGGTTGAATTCATAGAGACTTTCCCTTATGTTATTAAACACAAGAAGGGAAAAGAATATGTTATTGCTGATGCATTATCTCATCGTTATACTATGCTTTCACAACTTGACTTTAAAATATTTGGTTTGGAGACCATCAAAGATCAATATGTGCATGATGCTGAATTTAAAGATGTATTGCAGAATTGCAAAGAAGGGAGAACATGGAACAAGTTCGTTGTTAATGATGGATTTGTGTTTCGTGCTAACAAGCTATGCATTCCAGCTAGCTCTGTTCGTATTTTGTTGTTGCAGGAGGCGCATGGAGGAGGATTAATGGGACACTTTGGCGTGAAGAAGACGGAGGACGTACTTGCTACACATTTCTTTTGGCCAAAGATGCGACGGGATGTTGAGCGTTTTGTTGGTCGCTGCACTACATGTCAACAAGCTAAGTCACGACTCAATCCTCATGGTTTATATATGCCTTTGCCTGTCCCTAGTGTTCCTTGGGAAGATATATCTATGGACTTTGTTTTGGGTTTACCTCGAACAAAGATGGGGAGGGATAGCATATTTGTTGTCGTGGATAGGTTCTCGAAGATGGCACACCTTATACCATGTCATAAAAGCGATGATGCTGCTAATGTTGCTGATTTGTTCTTTCGTGAAATTATTCGCTTGCATGGTGTGCCAAATACTATTGTTTCAGATCGTGATACTAAATTTCTTAGCCACTTTTGGAGATGTTTATGGGCTAAGTTGGGGACTAAACAGCTTTTTAGTACTACTTGTCACCCTCAAACTGATGGACAAACTGAAGTAGTCAACAGAACTTTGTCTACTATGCTTAGGGCTGTTTTGAAGAATAATAAGAAAATGTGGGAAGAATGCTTGCCTCATATTGAATTTGCTTATAATCGTTCGTTGCATTCTACTACTAAGATGTGCCCTTTTGAAATTGTCTATGGTTTCCTACCTCGTGCACCTATTGATTTGTTGCCTCTTCCATCTTCGGAGAAGGTTAATTTTGATGCTAAACAACGTGCTGAATTGATCTTAAAAATGCATGAGTTAACTAAGGAAAATATTGAGCGCATGAATGCTAAATATAAACTTGTTGGAGATAAGGGTAGAAAACGTGTTGTCTTGGCACCTAGAGATCTTGTTTGGTTACATTTGCGTAAGGATAGGTTTCCTAATTTGCGCAAGTCAAAACTAATGCCACGTGCTGACGGTCCTTTCAAGGTGTTAGAGAAAATAAATGATAATGCATATAAACTTGAGCTGCCTGCAGATTTTGGGGTTAGTCCCACATTTAACATTGCAGATTTGAAGCCTTACTTGGGTGAGGAAGATGAGCTTCCGTCGAGGACGACTTCGATTCAAGAAGGGGAGGATGATGAGGACATCACTAACAAGGTTACACCCACAGCTCCAACTGACACATATACAGGACCAATTACTAGAGCTCGCGCACGCCAATTAAATTAGCAGGTACTTTCGTTTCTTGGTAATGAATCTAATGTTCATGAGAATATGATGCTGCCTAAATTGGATATATTTGTCTTGCTTACCAATGAAGGGCCTAGCTTGGACAAGAAGGATGAACATTGGAGCAAGATCAAGCATGGAGATGATGGCATGCGCAAGGGGAACAAGAATGGAGTTTCAATTGATGATTTCCGGACTTTGAAGCCACCATAATGAGTGCGAGAAGCCTTGGACAAAATATACAAGATGCCACTTCATAAATTTCGTCCAAAGGCTATTATAGGTGTTGCGTCACCTTATTATTGGGCCAGGCCCATGTAATTTCGAAATACTTGAGTATAGGCTGTTTTTATAGTCCTTATGTGTGGGGAAACAAGAGTTAGGGTTGGTTTCGGACCCCCTCCACCAAGGGCCAAGAAATTGCCCCCTCTTTCCCCCATATATACAACCCTTAGGGCGTCGTTTAGACTTTGGGTTTTGTTTAGATTAAAAGTTCGCCATAGCTGCAACTTCGCGTACTTCGTTTGTGTTCAACGACCAGACAAAGGCGTCACAGAACCCCACCTTGATCAATAAAGCTTTCGTCTTGAATTCGCAATATCCAGATTGCAATCTCAGTTTCTTGCTTGTTCTTCGTCTGCCTGCAGGGAACAGACCTTCGTGGTCAGGTTGATCGTGCTCCGGCGTGGTCAATAACCTCTCGAAGTTGGTTTAGCGATTGCTAAGGCACGACGTCCACGCACGTTCGTAGTCGGATCGTCAAAGTCGACTTCATCCAAACGATAGCCACCATCTCATTGAAAGATGGGACACCTTTGCCTCTATCACTTTGCCTCCTGCTGTCACTAACATTTTGCAGGAGTTCGCCGACGTCTTTCCACAAGACGTGCCACCGGGATTACCACCTATTCGAGGGATTGAGCATCAGATTGACTTAATTCCCAGTGCATCGCTACCCAACCGCGCACCATACCGTACCAATCCAGAAGAGATGAAGGAGATTATGCGTCAAGTACAGGAGCTACTCGACAAAGGTTATATACGCGAATCCCTTAGTCCTTGTGCTGTTCCTATTATTCTAGTGCCGAAAAAGGATGGTACATTGCGTATGTGTGTTGATTGTAGAGGCATTAATAATATTACTATTCGTTATTGTCATCCTATTCCTAGGCTAGATGATATGCTTGATGAATTGAGTGGCTCTACAATTTTCTCCAAAGTTGATTTGCGTAGTGGATACCATCAAATTCGTATGAAATTGGGAGATGAATGGAAAACAACATTTAAAACTAAGTTTGGATTATATGAGTGGTTAGTCATGCCTTTTGGGTTAACTAATGCACCTAGTACTTTCATGAGATTAATGAATGAAGTTTTACGTGCTTTCATTGGACGATTTGTGGTAGTATACTTTGATGATATATTGATTTTTAGCAGATCTTTGGAGGAACATTTGGAACATTTACGTGCTGTTTTTATTGCTCTACGTGATGCACGTTTGTTTGGTAACCTTGGAAAGTGCACCTTTTGCACCGACCGAGTCTCTTTTCTTGGCTATGTTGTTACTCCACAGTGAATTGAGGTTGATAAAGCCAAGATTGAAGCTATTGAGAGTTGGCCGCAGCCCAAAACGGACACACGTGAGGAGTTTCCTTGGCCTCGCTGGATTCTATCGGCGTTTTGTGAGAGATTTCAGCACCATTGCTGCACCTCTCAATGAGCTTACAAAGAAGGATGTGCCTTTTGTTTGGGGTACTGCACAGGAAGAAGCATTCACGGTATTGAAAGATAAGTTGACACATGCTCCTTTACTCCAACTTCCTGATTTTAATAAGACTTTTGAGCTTGAATGTGATGCTAGTGGAATTGGGTTAGGAGGTGTGTTATTACAAGATGGTAAACCTGTTGCATACTTTTCTGAAAAATTGAGTGGGCCTAGTCTGAATTATTCTACTTATGATAAGGAATTATATGCTCTTGTTCAGACTTTGGAAACATGGCAACATTATATATGGCCCAAAGAATTTGTTATACATTCTGATCATGAATCTTTGAAGCACATTAAAATTCAAGCAAAATTGCACCGTAGACATGCTAAATGGGTTGAATTCATAGAGACTTTCCCATATGTTATTAAACACAAGAAGGGAAAAGAAAATGTTATTGCTGATGCATTATCTCGTCGTTATACTATGCTTTCACAACTTGACTTTAAAATATTTGGTTTGGAGACCATCAAAGATCCATATGTGCATGATGCTGAATTTAAAGATGTATTGCAGAATTGCAAAGAAGGGAGAACATGGAACAAGTTCGTCGTTAATGATGGATTTGTGTTTCGTGCTAACAAGCTATGCATTCCAGCTAGCTCTGTTCGTCTTTTGTTGTTGCAGGAGGCGCATGGAGGAGGATTAATGGGACACTTTGGCGTGAAGAAGACGGAGGACGTACTTGCTACACATTTCTTTTGGCCAAAGATGCGACGGGATGTTGAGCGTTTTGTTGGTCGCTGCACTACATGTCAAAAAGCTAAGTCACGACTCAATCCTCATAGTTTATATATGCCTTTGCCTGTCCCTAGTGTTCCTTGCGAAGATATATCTATGGACTTTGTTTTGGGTTTACCTCGAACAAAGAAGGGGAGGGATAGCATATTTGTTGTCGTGGATAGGTTCTCGAAGATGGCACACTTTATACCATGTCATAAAAGCGATGATGCTGCTAATGTTGCTGATTTGTTCTTTCGTGAAATTATTCGCTTGCATGGTGTGCCAAATACTATTGTTCCAGATCGTGATACTAAATTTCTTAGCCACTTTTGGAGATGTTTATGGGCTAAGTTGGGGACTAAACTGCTTTTTAGTACTACTTGTCGCCCCCAAACTGATGGACAAACTGAAGTAGTAAACAGAACTTTGTCTACTATGCTTAGGGCTGTTTTGAAGAATAATAAGAAAATGTGGGAAGAATGCTTGCCTCATATTGAATTTGCTTATAATCGTTCATTGCATTCTACTACTAAGATGTGCCCTTTTGAAATTGTCTATGGTTTTCTACCTCGTGCAACTATTGATTTGTTGCCTCTTCCATCTTCGGAGAAGGTTAATTTTGATGCTAAACAATGTGCTGAATTGATCTTAAAAATGCATGAGTTAACTAAGGAAAATATTGAGCGCATGAATGCTAAATATAAACTTGTTGGAGATAAGGGTAGAAAACATGTTGTCTTGGCACCTGGAGATCTTGTTTGGTTACATTTGCGTAAGGATAGGTTTCCTAATTTGCGCAAGTCAAAACTAATGCCACGTGCTGACGGTCCTTTCAAGGTGTTAGAGAAAATAAATGATAATGCATATAAACTTGAGCTGCCTGCAGATTTTGGGGTTAGTCCCACATTTAACATTGCAGATTTGAAGCCTTACTTGGGTGAGGAAGATGAGCTTCCGTCAAGGACGACTTCAATTCAAGAAGGGGAGGATGATGAGGACATCACTAACAAGGTTACACCCACAGCTCCAACTGACACATATACAGGACCAATTACTAGAGCTCGCGCACGCCAATTAAATTACCAGGTACTTTCGTTTCTTGGTAATGATTCTAATGTACATGAGAATATGATGCTGCCTAAATTGGATACATTTGTCTTGCTTACCAATGAAGGGCCTAGCTTGGACAAGAAGGATGAACATTGGAGGAAGATCAAGCATGGAGATGATGGCATGCGGAAGGGGAACAAGAATGGAGTTTCAATTGATGATTTCAGGACTTTGAAGCCACCATAATGAGTGCGAGAAGCCTTGGACGAAATATACAAGATGCCACTTCATAAATTTCGTCCAGAGGCTATTATAGGTGCTGCGTCACCTTTTTATTGGGCCAGGCCCATGTAATTTCGAAATACTTGAGTATAGGCTGTTTTTAGAGTCCGTATGTGTGGGGAAACAAGAGTTAGGGTTGGTTTCGGACCCCTCCACCAAGGGCCACGAAATTGCCCCCTCTTTCCCCCATATATACAGCCCTTAGGGCGTCGTTTAGACTTTGGGTTTTATTTAGATTAAAAGTTCTCCATAGCTGCAACTTCGCGTACTTCGTTTGTGTTCAACGACCAGACCAAGGCGTCACAGAACCCCACCTTGATCAATAAAGCTTTCCTCTTATATTCGCAATATCCAGATTGCAATCTTAGTTTCTTGCTTGTTCTTCGTTTGCCTGCAGGAAACAGACCTTCGTGGTCAGGTTGATCGTGCTCCGGCGTGGTCAACAACCTCTCGGAGTTGGTTTAGCGATTGCTAAGGCGCGACGTCCTCGCACGTTCGTAGTCGGATCGTCAAAGTCGACTTCCTCCAAAACGATAGCCACCATCTCATCGAAAGACGGGACACCTTTGCCTCTATCACTCATCTTCCGTGAGGTTGGCTCTTATCATGGCAATCTCCATCTCCTTGTAGTACTCTTCAATGGACTTGGTACCTTGCTTGAGGAGTTGTAGCTTCTTGAACAAGTCACGGTTGTAGTGTGTTGGCACAAAGCGTGCTCTCATGACTTCCTTCATTTGAGCCCATGTGGTGATAGGAGGTTCGCCTTTTGCTTTTCTTCTCTCGATGATTTGCTCCCACCAAATGAGAACATAGTCTTGGAACTCAAGGGATGCCATTGCGATCTTCTTCTCTTCATCGAAGTTGTGAAGGCGAAAGATCTTGTCAACCTTCAATGCCCATGAGAGATAATCCTCGGGATCAATGCTTCCCGAGAACTTTGGCATGGTGAACTTGAGCTTGCCATAGCGATGCTCGTCATTGTTTCCTTGCCTATTGGGAGGGCGATCTCGATTTTGGCGATTTGCCATATCTTGTTGCTCTTGTTGATGTAGATGTTCTTGTTGGGGTTGTTGCTCTTGCCGCGCTTGAGGAGGGGCTTCTTCTTGCATTCTTGCTTGATGGCGCCTCTCTTGCATCTCATCACGAAGGAAATCCTCTTCTTGACGAGTGTGTCGAGTGCGGGCTGCCACATTGCGATGTGCATCTTGTAGTGCTCGTTGCGCCTCCATAGCTTGAGCTTCTCGACGTTGTTGTGCTTGGCGGTTAGCCTCGGCATCTTGTTCTTCTTGATATTTACGTGCTCGCTCTTGTTGTTGTTGGTGTAGTCGTTGTCGTTCTTGTGCTTGCTCAAGTGTAGCTTGGTTTTGACGACGTCGGCCTTCTTGCTCGTCGAATAGCTCTTGTGAACTCTTGTCTGGAATAGGCTGCCGGTTGTCATGTCGAGCTTGACGTGCGGCTTGACAAAGAGTGTTGGATGTAGGTGTACTTGAGTCTTGCGTGGAGTCGGAGTGTCGAATTGAGCGGCTTCGTCTTTGAGAAGATGTTGAGGAAGAACGTCGGTTGATTATCAAAGTCCGGAGCTCGTTGTATTGGGTAGTCATGTTGGTGTTGATGGTGTCGAATTGTTCTTTTGTCCTTGCTTCAAATTGGCGCGCGTCCTCGGCGACTTAACCAATGTACTCACGCATAGCTTCACTCTCTTGATGTAGAGCTCGTTGGACACCGAAGAGATGTAGTTTGGTGACGTAGTTGTTCGCTTCTTGAGGATCGTCGAAGATCGGGTTGGAAGATGTACTTTGCCTATCCATCATCACAAGCAAGTATGTGAGTGGGAGAAAGGAGAAGACAATATCAATGTACCTTAACCAAGGTTGAAAATGGATCAATGATCACTCGATAATGTAACCTGGAAATAGCACTATTGGTATCACTTCGTGTCGATTCTCACACCTACACAAGTAAAGCTTTGAGAGGAGCTTGGTTAGGATGTGGCACAAATTCAATGCAATCGTCAAAGTGACTCAATGATGTTGAAAATGGTTCACAATTTGCTCATGCAACAAGTAGATCACTAGCAAAGTAGCACACGGAACACACACACAGATAGATAAATGTGGTTGTGCAACCAAGGGTGAGCGAAAATGTGGAATCCACGGAAAATGCTCGTGTTGCACAACACTAGAGAGACGCTAACCGATTGCTTAATAGGCGGATACGCACTTGTGCACGACCTATAAGAGGCAAAATGTAACGACTATCTATCACAAGTATGCTATGAGTGTATGATGTGCCGATGCTTGAGCACAAGATGATGTTGCTATGATGTATGATCTCCTTTGATGCAAAGCGTATGATGCTATTGTCTTTATGCTTTGGATGGCTCTTTTGCTTAAAAGCTTGTGAGCTCTTTCTTTGGGCACATATGCATGCGTCTCGGATCAAGGTAGCTATTGTGTATGCGGAGCACTCTTGTGGCACACGGAGATATGATGAGACCAAGATGAATGTAGTATGCAATGTCTATGACTATCTCTAATGTGCACAAGTGTCGTGGACCGGCAATACTCAAATGGCTAGTCTCAATGGGAAAGCTAAGCAAAGATGGTTCATAGGGTGACAATGCAATTGCAAGGTAGGATGAACATGGTGTCGTCGATGTTACCGTCCTTGTCGAGGGTGAGCGGTGGTGTTGTCGGTGTCGTTCCGTTCCAAGGTAGCCGAAACATCCAAGGAAACGGTGAAACCACAACTCAAGTATCCAAGGCAAAGTGAGACAAAATTGTCAAAATCGTAGGGTAGAAACGATGGTGGTTGCGGAAGTGGTGGTGGTATGCGGAAGGTGTATATGGTGGAGGGCCTAAGCAAACTTGCCAAATTTGACAAAATTTGTTGGAGTCTAATGGTGGTCAAACTAATATGAGCAGCTCGGGCACGTCGCTAGCTTCTCAACGAGCCAAAGAACACTCAAATCGGAGTTCGGGAGTGAAAGTTACGGTCGAAACGGTGAAACTCGGAAGGCTGAAACTGGGTGGGGCGGAAGTACCGCTAGGAAGACCGGTAGTACCGGTCGAGATGCTCAGCGGAAGTACCGCTAGTGGCACCGGTAGTACCGCTGGTGCCGGGAAAATTCTCAGAACTGGGTTGGGCGGAAATATGGGCGGAAATGGATGATTTCGGGGTCGAAATTGGGTGGATTTAGTAGATGGAAAGTGGGGAAACTTGGGGAAATGCTAGATCCACTCGTGGCATAGCAAATCCATGGAACAAATTCAACAAAATCTCGCCAAATCAACAGATCACAAAAAAAAATTGGGGCTATTTTTGTGGGGAATTTTCGAAATTGGGAAGAACACAGCAAAAACAAGCTAGAAAACAAGGTGTGGGGCTCCAAAATCGTGATCAACCTTGCTCTTGATACCAAGATGATGTAGGGTGGAACCCTAATCAGCGGATCTTTCACGTTTTGGAGAGTATCCCACGGAGAACACTGAGATCACAAGGAGGGAAACGGGGAAAACACGAGAGAAAACACTCAAATCAACACGAAGATGATCACACAAGCGCTAGATTCACGATACATAGTCGAGCTACACGATCCAAAGTCAACGTCGGTGGTACAAGGGTAGTCTTCTCCGTGAGGAGGTCTTGGTCATCCCGTAGGATCTTCCCCGATGTGAAGGCTTTGAATCCGTAGTGGATCTTCTCCGTAGAGGCGCACGGTCTCGTGGGAGAGAATCCACACAAGTTTGAGAAATGAGCTATCCAACAGCTAACCCTAGTACGGAGCTAGGAGATGAGTACTTATAGTCCTAGGGGTATGTTGGGGGGGATACATTGGTGAAAACCCTTCAACTGCACGCAGGCAGGGCGGTAGTACCGGTCCTGGGACCGGTAGTACCGGTCTTGGCTGTTTTACCGGAAGTTCCGGCCTTGCACCGGCCTTGCTCCGGTCGATCACAGAAGGTCCAGCGGTAGTTGGCCGGTAGTTGGACCGGTAGTACCGGTGGACCGGTAGTTGGACCGGTAGTACCGGTTTCTCTGCGCTGGGAGAATCCTGGTCCATGCTCTTGGCCTCCGTCTTGCCCCGTAGCTTCTCCGAGGCACCTAAGCACACAAAGTATCTCCGTTTGAGGTAGCAGCCATGTCTCAAGGTGGTCAAATGGGAATTCAACAAGGAGAGAGTTAACCTGGGATTCAAGTGCTCTAGCGCGAGCACGTGTCATAGGTCCTTGGAGCACTTGGTGAGGCGATTGATGGTCCATGGTGATGAGCTTGGGATGCTCCGCATCACACAACCCCCACCACTTGAGTGATGAGGACATCACTAACAAGGTTACACCCACAGCTCCAACTGACACATATACAGGACCAATTACTAGAGCTCGCGCGCGCCAATTAAATTACCAGGTATTTTCGTTTCTTGGTAATGAATCTAATGTTCATGAGAATATGATGCTGCCTAAATTGGATACATTTGTCTTGCTTACAAATGAAGGGCCTAGCTTGGACAAGAAGGATGAACATTGGAGCAAGATCAAGCATGGAGATGATGGCATGCGCAAGGGGAACAAGAATGGAGTTTCAATTGATGATTTCAGGACTTTGAAGCCACCATAATGAGTGCGAGAAGCCTTGGACGAAATATACCAGATGCCACTTCATAAATTTCGTCCAGAGGCTATTATAGGTGCTGCGTCACCTTATTATTGGGCCAGGCCCATGTAATTTCGAAATACTTGAGTATAGGCTGTTTTTAGAGTCCGTATGTGTGGGGAAACAAGAGTTAGGGTTGGTTTCGGACCCCTCACCAAGGGCCACGAAATTCCCCCCTCTTTCCCTCATATATACAGCCCTTAGGGCGTCGTTTAGACTTTGGGTTTTGTTTAGATTAAAAGTTCGCCACAGCTGCAACTTCGCGTACTTCGTTTGTGTTCAACGACCAGACAAAGGCGTCAGAGAACCCCACTTGATCAATAAAGCTTTCCTCTTGAATTCGCAATATTCAGATTGCAATCTCAGTTTCTTGCTTGTTCTTCGTTTGCCTGCAGGAAACAGACCTTCGTGGTCAGGTTGATCATGCTCCGGCGTGGTCAATAACCTCTCGGAGTTGGTTTAGCGATTGCTAAGGCGCGACGTCCACGCACGTTCGTAGTCGGATCGTCAAAGTCGACTTCATCCAAACGATAGCCACCATCTCATCGAAAGACGGGACACCTTTGCCTCTATCATTGAGTGAGATGAGTGACTCCACCATATGTGAGTTTGAGTGCACCTACCTTGAGGGAGTGAGTGAGCCACCACATAGAGAGAGTGAGATAGTTGATAGGTCATGTGAGGCCACTTTCAACACTAACGACTTGACCACTACCTCTATTGTGTCTTCTCATTTGGTGCTAGGTCCCACATATGATGACGCGCCGATCCTCGACGACTTCGTCCTTCCTATGGACAAGATGATGGCCATGGTGGAATATTATGCACCCCCCACATGGTTCCATCAAGATGAAGATGATGACCACCATTTGGTCTTTCCCACCTCACCTACACCACATGAGTGGAATGAGAAAGGTAACAAGGGTGAAGGTGATGATCTCGTCCCACTAGTGGACATTCTTGACATCGATTGCTTGCATGATGTTGATCAACCTATTGCCATGCTTCATTTTAGTATGATTTCCCCATGCGATGATTTACCCATTTATGATGAGTTTGATGATTGTCATGTGGAGTCTATTAGTTGTGATGCCATGTTGCATAGGATTTCATGTGATAATTCTCTCGGTCACATCATGTTTGACAATCCGCTTGACTTGTCATATGCTATGCATGAGATCAACAATATGTCATATTTGCAATCTCATCGTAGTAACTATGCATATGCCATTAAGATAAACCCAATTTGCACATATGGCATAGATGACAAGCCCATGGTTATTGGCATTTGTTTTTCTTGTGATGATATTGACATGCTTCCTTTGCATCATATCCATCATATGCCATGCCATGATTACCTAGCTTCCGACATGCATTGTCTTGGATGTTGTTACACTTCTCAAAATTATGCTTCCGATATTGCTTATGAGGAGACCCCCATAGTTTCCTCATACTTTTTAGGAGATTTTGACCCATCCCATCCATTGCATAATCCCCATGCTTGTGTGCACAATATGCTCCCCATGAATGAACTTGCTATCGATGTGCCATATAATTGTATGCTCAATTTGTATCCACATCATGCTATACACAATAACTATTCATTCATGATGGATGACATGTTCTTATACCATGCATCAAATTTCTTTGAGAGATGCTTATCTTGTGCTAACTCTAACGTGCACATACACATCATGATGGATGATGTGTACATTTACCACGCGCACAATTTCTTTGGTTTGTGTGTCTTTTGTGTAGGTCCCCATACTTACTCGTCAACCTCGCAAGAGCACGAGTTGACGAAACGAGCTCTAGAGAGTAACGACGACTTGGAAGTCCATGGATTATCCTTCCAACCGCTCCCTTCGCGCAAAGACTTCGCGCATCTCTTCTACATGGCACTCACATGGTTATGGCTAATTGTTCGTTATGTATCATTTGCCCATATTGCCATGTTCACTTTGCATGATATGCTCATTTATATGCCTTTGCCATGCATTTGTGACCCATGCTTCGCATTACACATGATGATTGATTCTCATGTTTGTATGTGTATTTGCATGCTTGGTGGAGATATTGCTTGTTATTGCCATGTTTTCTTTGTGCCAAATGCCTATGAGGATACCTTGTTCATGCTATGTTCTCGTGCTTGTGATATGTCGTGTGCATTGCTTATGCCTACTATTGGCTCACATGACATGATTGCTATGAACTCATCTAGTGTGTTGCATCTTCGCTCCACTAGTTTGCACGACATGATTGGTATGCTTGCTTATGTTGCATCACCAATGATTCATACTTTCTCATTTCACGCGGTTGATGACAACCATTGCCATGCTTTTCACATGATTGATATTGCTTGTTATCATATGTCTCCACATGTTGCCTCTCTCATGCTATATGAGTGTCCATGCATTGAGCGCAACCATGATTTTTATCTTGCCAATGAGATTGCCCCCATAGCATTCTCGCATTTATTTGGAGATTTTGACATAATTCTTGTGAAGCGTGCTTGTCTTACCTCTTTGCAACATATGCCTAGTGACATGAATATAGCAATTGTTGCACCATATTATTCATGCACTTTTGCTTCCAATGGTTATGTGCAAGAGAAGAGAACCATCATGATGGATAATGTGTTTATCTACCATGCGCATACATTCTTTGTTTTGTTGTGTGCATGTGTAGGATACTTGGACTTCGTGTCGACTTCCACTTCATGTGAGTTGACCATTCGAGCTCTTGAGAGCGAACAACTTTCTACCACGACGCTTCTACATCGCACTTGCTTGTGCTTCGGCATTGTGAAGGATGCACAAGGACACACTTTCGAGGTGATATCCTTCTCTTTCGAGAAACCACAATCCATGAGCATGAACATTGTGGATCATACTAGTTGTGTTGCTTGCACCATCACTCTTTGCACACATGCTAGAGATCTTTCTTCGACTTGCCATTGCCACTTTGCCATGCGTCATGATATATATGCCTTGTGTGTTGCATCCGACTTCTGGATTACTTGCTCCTATCATGTGCTTGGTTGCAACAATATCATCTCTTCACATATGCCATGTACCATTGCTTGTCACATGATTGACTTGTTTGCCTCACACATGATGAACAATTGCTATTTCTATTGTGTTGAGTGCCACTCGATTTTCACTACACCCTATGCGCATTATGCTTGGATTGTCTTGCACTTGACCCTTGTGTTTAGACACTTCATTTTCTTTGGTGTTGTGAATGATTCGTATGCCTACCATAGACCTTTCATTGAGCGCTTTATGCATGACCTTGCTTGTGCTCAATTGATGTGCTTAAATGCCATGCCACACCCCTTTGTCACACCCTATGCTATGCTTGATGACAACACTTGTTGGGTGAATCACCTCTTGAATGCTTGATTTTGCACTAACGCTAACCACATTTGTTTTTCCAAGTGTTTGTTTTCCTTGCTCCTCTTAAAGGAATCACTAGACGGTGCGACATTGGAGAGTGCACATGTAAAGCTTCAAGATGATGAGTACTTCGTGATCGTCCACATCTACACGACGACGTCATCTCTTTCCCATGGTGATTTGGTTTTCGATCCGAGGTCGGATCTTTTCCAAGGGGGAGGGGATGATGCGGAGCATCCTAAGGACATCACCATGTCAATGGTCCGTTTGGCAAGTGACACGTGCGACCTCTACTTCTCATACATAAAGGTGAATCATCTCCTTTACACGTGTTCACTTGACCCCTTCGAGGATGGTATACTACTTGACACTCCACTCGTGTGCATGCATAGGTATTGTCGGAGCTTCACGGACGACGAGGAGGAGTGCAAGCGCCGAGGAACACCTACACCATCCGCGAGGGAAGCTTGCAAGCGACGACGGAAGAAGGCGGAGCTGTGGAAGCTACAGCAGCCGGACATCCGGCGCTTCGCCAACTCCCGGACATCCGGCCTTCGGCCCGGAAATCCGGACCATCCTATCCAGAGAGCATCGGGACCGAGCCTCTTCAGCCCGGACATCCGGCCGTGACCCCGGACATCCGGCTCGCCCCGAAGCCCCGGACATCCGGCCGCCAGCCCGGACATCCGGCCTTGCCTGCGTGCATGTATCCGGGCCGATGCCCATGTACCCGTTTCGCCCCTCACTTACCCCTTCATGACCCTAGACTATATATACTCCTCCACCTCCACCATTTTAGGGTTAGCAATGATTTAGCTCATACGTGAGATAGAGCTTTGCTCATCCATCCCGGATCTACTCCACGAGAGAGACCGCGGCCCCTCTACGGAGAAGATTCACCTTGGATTCAAGACCCCTAAACGGGAAGATCCTTCACGGATTCAAGACCTCCTCTTGGAGATGAACTCTACCCATGTATCTTTCCCTTTGTTGTCCATGTATCTTGTGATCTTGTGTGTTTGATTGTCTAGTGGATGTGTGATTGGACTTGTTCTTGAGTGTTTCCCTCGTGATTTCCCTTTGTGTTCTTCGTGTTCATCGTGGGATCCCCTCCATTTCGTGAAAGATCGGCCATCTAGGGTTCCACCCTACATCACGCTCTTTTTTTTGCGCAATATTTTTTTTTCCAAAAATCACTATAATGGCGAGTGTCTCAAAACACTTCCCAAGTCAAACTAAGATGATAGGCACACAATTTTTTTGACGATTTTTTTTTCGGAATCAGGGCAGCGACGACGAAAAAGTGCGGTAAAAAAACAGTATGGTGGCACGTGTCTCTAAAGACTCAGAAAAGCCCAAAAATAGGATAGGGAAAAAATATTTTCACCTGTCGAAATTTTGGCCTAAAAACTGCCCAGGGGCTCCAGATTGTTTTTTTTTCCGACACCTACTGATGTAGGGTGGAACCCTAATCAGCAGATCTTTCACGTTTGGAGAGTATCCCACGACGAACACGGAGAACACAGGGAGAAAACGGGGAAAAACACGAGAGGAAACACTCAAATCAACACAAAGATGATCACACAAGTGCTAGATCCACGATACATATCGAGATACACGATCCATAGTCAACGACGGTGGTACAAGGATAGTCTTCTCCCGGAGGAGGTCTTGGTTATCCCGTAGGATCTTCCCCGATGTGGAGGTCTTGAATTCGTGGTGGATCTTCTCCGAAGAGGCGCGCGGTCTCGTGGGAGAGAATCCACACAAAGGTCTGAAATGAGCTATCCAAAAGCTACCTCCAAAGGATGGGAGTCAACGAGTATATATTACACGAATGGTCGCCGTCGGGGCGGACGTCCGCTGGTTACCGGACGTCCGGTAATCCTCGGATTTCCGCTATTTTGCTTCTGTGGTCGTTGTCACGGACGTCCGGTGGCTTCCGGTCATCCGGTCGTCTGGGAGAGGCCGGACGTCCGGTGGCTTCCGGTCGTCCGGTGCCTGGATGTCGCCGGTCGTCCGGTGCAGGCCGGACGTCCGGTGCCTGTAATATCTTCAGCCTTCCTTCTTCTTGTTCCCGGCACTTGTCGAACTCGCCACTTTGACCATTGTGCAGAGCTGTCCCGTGGCCTTCACCCAAGTACCTGAGTATGCACAGAGTTCCGGATGAGGGTAGAAGCCATGTCTCATGTATATCGGAAGGATTTAGAGCAAGGAGTGAAGTCACCTCGGTCTCGAGAGCTCTTGCACGGGCTCGAGTCATTGGTCCTTTGGGCACTTGATGAGGCGATGAAGGGTCCATGGGGATGACCTTAGGATGCTCCGCATCATCTCCCATCCCTTGGGAAAGATCCGACCTCGGATCGAAATCTTCATCACCATGGAAAGGAGATAGGTCCTTGATGTTGAAAGTATCGCTCACGGAGTACTTGTCTCGTGGGATGTCGATCTTGTAGGCGTTGTCGTTGTAGCGTGCCAGCACCTTGAAGGGTCCGTCGACGCGAGGTAGAAGTTTGGACTTGCGCTCTTGTGGGAAACGGTCCTTGCGAAGGTGAAGCCAAACAAGATCTCCCGGTTGGAACACCATTGGTGCCTTGTTGACGTTGAGCTTGGTGGTGAGACGGTGTACTTGTCGCTCGATCATTGCCCTTGTATCTTCGTGCACTTTCTTGAGATAGCTTGCTCGTGCACTTGCGTCCATGTTGATGCGCTCTTGTAGAGGTAGAGGTAGAATGTCCAATGGGGACAACGGGTTGAAGCCGTAGACGACCTCGAAGGGAGACTTGCCGGTGGTCGAATGTCTTGCGCGGTTGTAGGCGTACTCGGCGATGGGCAAGCATTGCTCCCATTCCCGGATGTTCCTCTTGATCAACACATGAAGAAGCGTGGAAAGCGTGCGGTTCGTCACCTCCGTCTGGCCGTCCGTTTGTGGATGGTAGGCCGAAGAAAAGAGTAGCTTGATTCCTAGCTTGGCACATAGTGTTTTCCAAAAGTAACTCAAGAACTTGACGTCCCGGTCCGACACGATCGTTTTGGGCATGCCGTGTAGACGAAGTATCTCCCTACAAAAGAGATTTGCAACATGTGAAGCATCGTCGATCTTGTTACAAGGAATGAAATGAGCCATTTTAGAGAATCTATCTACCACGACAAGCACGGAATCTTTGCCATTTGGAGTCCTAGGCAAGCCAAGTATGAAATCCATGCTTATGTCTTCCCATGGATGGTATGGAATAGGAAGAGGCATGTAAAGACCATGAGATTGAGCTTTGGACTTAGCTTTGCGGCATGTAGAACATCGGTTGGTGAGGCGTGAGACGTCACGAAGCATCTTGGGCCAAAAATAGTTCTTAGAGAGGGTAGCAAACGTCTTGTCACGTCCAAAGTGTCACATGAGTCCTCCTCCATGAGATTCCTGCAAAAGAAGCAAACAAAGCGAAGACTCGGGAATGCAAAGTTTGCTAGCTCTCATAAGATATCCATCCTTGATGTAGTAATGTTCCCAAGAAGTGTGAGTCAAGCACTTAGCATAAGCATTTGCAAAGAAAGGATCATGTTCATATGGATCTTTTATGTGCTCAAAGCCAATCACATTCAACTCAAGTTGTGTTACAAGCATGCATTTGCGGGAAAGCGCGTCCGCCACAACATTTTCTTTGCCCTTGATGTATTTGATGACATAGGGAAAAGACTCAATGAACTCACTCCATTTAGCATGACGCTTGTTCAACTTAGTTTGACCTTTGAGATACTTGAGTGTCTCATGGTCCGTGTGAAGAATGAACTCATGATGTCTAAGATAGTGTTCCCAAACACGTAAAACTCTCACCAAGGCATAAAGCTCTTTATCATAGATGGGATAGTTAAGTTGCGCTCCCGATAGCTTCTCGCTAAAGTACGCAATTGGGCGCTTTTCTTGCATTAGCACGCCACCTATGCCGGTACCACTAGCATCACAATGAATCTCAAACGGTTTGTCAAAGTTTGGTAGGGCTAGAAGTGGTGCGTGTGTAAGCAAGCTCTTAAGCTCATTGAACACGGTGTCTTGCGAAGGACCCCAAATGAAGGGTGCGTTCTTCTTGCTCAAGGCGTTTAGAGGCATAGCAATAGTGCTAAAGTCCTTCACAAAACGTCGATAGAAACCGGCTAAACCAAGGAAACTACGCACTTGCATGAGATTCGTTGGTTGAGGCCAAGTTTTAATTGCTTCAATTTTAGTTTCATCAACGTGAACACCTTGAGAAGACACGACAAATCCTAGAAAGACAACCTTGTCAACGCCAAAAGTGCATTTTTCCATATTAGCATATAATTGTTGGTGCGAAGGGCTTGCAAAACCCTACGGACATGGTTAACATGTTTCTCAAGCGACTTGCTAAAGACTAGAATGTCATCAAAGTAAACCACTACAAAGACGCCTATATAAGGTAGGAGAACAAAGTGCATAAGGCGCACGAATGTGCCTGGCGCTTCCGATAAGCCCATCGGCATGACCAACCACTCATAAAGTCCGAACTTGGTTTTGAAAGTTGTTTTCCATTCATCACCCTCATGAATGCGAATTTGGTAATAGCCACTTTTAAGATCAATTTTGGAAAAAATTGTGGCACCACATAATTCATCAAGCATGTCATCTAGTCGTGGAATAGGGTGACGGTATCTAACGGTGATAGCATTGATCGGACGACAATCGGAACACATGCGAAAACTTCCGTCTTTCTTAGGCACGAGAATAACCGGAACGGCACAAGGGCTTAAGCTTTCACGTACATGACCTTTGTCGATGAGTTTTTGCACTTGCCGTTGTATCTCCTTTGTTTCCTCGGGGTTGACGCGGTAGGGAGCCTTGTTTGGAAGTGGTGCACCGGGTATGAGGTCGATGCGGTGTTCGATTCCGCGAAGTGGAGGGAGACCCGGAGGTAGTTCATCGGGAAAGACGTCCGAGAATTCCTGCAACAATTGAGACAACACAAAAGGTGGAGGTGGTGAAGTGTTAGTAGGTTTGGCTTCCCCTTTGCATAAGAGCACAAGGTAGAAGATGCTCGATGGGTTCTCACACACTTCTCTCATCTCACGTTTGGTGGCAAATAGGACTAGTTGCTTCTTGTCGCTCATCATGGAGTCGCTCATATTTGGCTTGTGGCTCTCACTCTCTTTTTGGTGGCTCACTCTCTCACCATTCTCTCCACGATGGTTGGTAGGTAAAAGCTTGTCGGCGGCTACTTGACTTGGAGACATTGGTCGGAGCACGAATTCCTCGCCCTTCATCTTGAAATGATAGTGATTTGTCCGTCCATTGTGTGTGACTCCACGATCATATTGCCATGGACGTCCAAGAATAAGGTGGCACACGGACATGGGTATCACATCACATTCAAGAGTGTCCTCGTAAGCGCCAATCTTGAAAGAGACTTGCACGATGTGCTCGACTCGAAGAATTCCGGCGTCGTTGAGCCACTGGACCTTGTAGGGGTGAGGATGTGTTGTAGGGTGGAACCCTATGTGGAGATCTTTCACGAATTGGAGGGGAATCCCCAAGAACAAGAAGGACACAAGGGAAGAACACAAGAGAAACACTCAAGAACAAGTCCAATCACACATCCACTAGACTCACAAACACATGAGATCCACAAGGTACACGAACAATCAAAGGGAAATAAGATACATGGTAGAGTTCATCCCAATCCTATGAGGAGAGAGGTCTTGATAATCCACAAGGATTCTTCTCCCGTGGGAGGTCTTGATAATCCACAAGGATTCTTCTCCCGTGGGAGGTCTTGCATCCACTAGGGATCTTCTCCAAGGTGGAGGTCTCACTCTCTCAAGAAGAGAAGGTAGGAGCAAAGCTCACATACAAATGAGCTATCATATTTGCTAACCCTAGAAAGGAGGTGGAGGTGGTCTATTTATAGTCTAAGCCACGAAGGGGTAAGTGGCGAGGGATACAAGGCCAAAGGCCGACGGTTGCGCACAGGCAGGGGCGGTAGTACCGGAACCTCGGGCGGTAGTACCGCTTGGGAGCGGTAGTACCGCCCGTTCCGGACTGGACAGGCCATTCTCTTCCGTCTTCGCTTCCACGCTTCCCTCGCTGATGGTGTAGGCGTTCCTTGGCGCTTGCGCTCCTCCTTGTTGTCTGTGAAGCTCCGACAATACCTATGCATGCACACGAGTGGAGTGTCAAGTAGTATACCATCCTCGAAGGGGTCAAGTGAACACGTGTAAAGGAGAAGATTCACCTTTATGTATGAGAAGTAGATGGCGCACGTGTCACTTGCCAAATGGGCTCTTGACATGGTGATGTCCATAGGATGCTCCGCATCATCCCCTCCCCCTTGGGAAAGATCCGACCTCAGATCGAAAACCAAATCACCATGGGAAAGAGGTGGCGTCGTCGTCTAGATGTGGACGATCACGAAGTGCTCATCATCTTGAAGCTCAACATGGGAACTCTCCAATGTCGCACCGTCTAGTGATTCCTTCAAACGGAGCAAAGACAACAAACACTTGGAAAAACGAATGTGGTTAGCGTTAGTGCAAAACCAAACATTCAAGAGGTGATTTACCCAACAAGTGTTGTCATCAAGCATAGCATAGGGTGTGACAAAGGGTTGTGGCATGGCATTTAAGCACATATATTGAGCACAATCAAGGTCATCATGGAAACAAGCATGTAAATGTGAGGTAGAGATGCACATATGTGTGACAAGAGAATAAGCATCTACCTCAAAGTTATAGCAATCATGCATAAAGCGCTCAATGAAAGGTCTATGGTAGGCATAGGAATCATTCACGACACCAAATAAAATGTAGTGTCTAAACACATGAGTCAAGTGCAAGACAATCCACACATAACGTGCATAGGGTGTACTGAAAATCATGTGGCACTCAACACAATATTAAGAACAATTTTTCAACATGTGTGAGGCAATCAAGTGAATCATGTGAAAAGCAATGGGACATGGCATATGTGAAGAGATGATATTGTTGCAACCAAGCATGCGATAGGGACAAGTAATCCACAAGTCAGATGCAACACACAAGGCATATATATCATGAAGCATGGCAATGTGGCAATGGCAAGTCGAAGAAAGATCTCTAGCATTTGTGCAAAAAGTCATGGTGCAAGCAACACAACTAGTATGATCCACAATGTTCATGCGCATGGATTGTGGTTTCTCGAAAGAGAAGGATATCACCTCGAAAGTGTGTCCTTGTGCATCCTTCACAATGCCGAAGCACGAGCAAGTGCGATGTAGAAGCGTCGTGGTAGAAAGTGGTGCGCTCGCAAGAGCTCGAATGGTCAACTCACGTGAAGTGGAAGTCGACACGAAGTCCAAGTATCCTACACATGCACACAACATAACAAAGAATGTATGCGCATGGTAGATAAACACATCATCCATCATGATGGTTCTCTTCTCTTGCACATAACCATTAGGAGCAAAAGTGCATGAATAATATGATGCAACAATGGCTATATTCATGGCACTAGGCATATGGTGCAAAGAGGTAAGACAAGCATGCTTCACAAGGATTATGTCAAAATCTCCAAATAAATGCGAGAATGCTATGGGGGCAATCTCATTGGCAAGAATAAAATCATGGTTGCGCTCAATGCATGGACAATCATATAGCATGAGAGAGGCAACATGTGGAGACATATGACAACAAGCAATATCAATCATGTGCAAAGCATGGCAATCTTTGACATCAACCGCATGAAAGGGGCAAGTATGTATCATTTGTGATGCAACATAAGCAAACATATCAATCATGTCGTGCAAACTAGTGGAGCGAAGATGCAACACACTAGATGAGTTCATAGCAATCATGTCATGTGAGCCAATAATAGGCATAAGCAATGCACACGACATATCACAAACACGAGCACATAGCATGGACAAGGTATTATCATAGGCATTTGGCACAAAGCAAACATGGCAATAACAAGCAATATCTCCACCAAGCTTGCAAATACACATACACGTATGAGAATATATCATCATGTGTAATGCGAAGCATGAGTCACAAATGCATGGCAAAGGCATATAAATGAGCATATCATGCAAGGTGAACATGGCAAGAGGGGCATAAGAGATATAATGGACAATAACCCATAACCATGTGAGGGCCATGTAGAAGAGATGCGCGAAGTCTTTGCGCGAAGGGAGCGGTTGGAAGGATAACACATGGAGTCCCAAGTCATCGTTGCTCTCTAGAGCTCATTTCGTCAACTCGTGCTCTTGCGAGGTTGACGAGTAAGAATGGGTACCTACACAAAAGAGACACAAGCCAAAGAAAGTGTGTGCGTGGTAAATGTACACATCATCCATCATGATGTGTATGTGTATGTGTGAGTTAGCACAAGATAAGCATCGCTCAAAGAAATTTGATGCATGGTATAAGAACATGTCATCCATCATGAAAGAATAGTTATTGTGTATGACAAGATGATGACACAAATTAGAGCAAGTATGTGGCACAATAATATCATTTGCATTCATGGGGGCATATTGTGCACACAAGTATGGGGATCATGCAATGGATGGGATGGATTGAAATCTCCTAAAATGTATGAGGAAACTATGGGGGTCTCCTCATGAGCAATATTTGAAACATCATATGGAGAAAATTGACAACATCCAAAACAATGCATATCCCAAGCTATGTGGTCATGGCATGTCATATGAGATAAATGATGCAAAGGGAGCATATCAATATCATCACAAGAAAAACAAATGCCAATAACCATGGGCTTGTCATCTATGCCATATGTGCAAATTGGGTTTATCTTAATGGCATATGCATACTTACTACGATGAGATTGCAAATATGACATACGAGTGATCTCATGCATAGCATATGACAAGTCAAGCGGATTATCAAACATGATGTGACCTAAAGAATGATCACAAGAGATCCTATGCAACATGGCATCACAACTAATAGACTTCACATGGCAATCATCAAACTCATCATAAATGGGTAAATCATCGCATGGGGAAATCATATTAGCACGAACCATGGCAATAGGTGGATCAACATCATGCAAGCAATCAATGTTGACATAGTCCACTAGTGGGATGAGAGAATCACATTCACCTTTGTTACCTTTCTCATTCCACTCATGTGGTGTAGGTGAGGTGGTAAAGACCAAATGGTGGTCATCGTGTTCATCTTGATGGAACCATGTGGTAGGTGCATCATATTCCACCATGGCCATCATCTTGTCCAAAGGAAGGACGAAGTCGTCGAGGATCGGCGCGTCATCATATATGGGACCTAGCACCAAATGAGAAGACACAATAGAGGTAGAGGTCAAGTCGTTAGTGTTGAAAGTGGCCTCACACGCCCTATCAACTACCTCACTCTCTCTATGTGGTGGTGGCTCACTCACTCCCTCAAGGTAGGTGCACTCAATGTCACATATGGTGGAGTCACTCAAGTGGTGGTGGTGGTAACTCTCCTCACATGGGAATTGTGGCAGCTCATCATATATGGGGCTAGTGGTGAAGTCACTCTCACTCTCAATATGGTGGCAAAAGTCACTCAAGTCATCATACGTCGCCGTGGTCGAAGGGAAAATCCCATGCTCAACCATCTCGTAATCATCGTCGTGGATGAAGGCCGAAGATGGCACATCATTACTCTCACCTCCAAAGATTGAAGCATCATCCTCGCTCGCCACCTTGTCGCTCGCCTCCAAAGCTTGGTCTTCGAATGGCTCCGTAGTCGTAGTCGGCGCCGCACCATCTTGAAAAAGAGTCGAAGTAGACTCGGCATCATCAAAGCCGCAAAGAGGGATGGCGGTGGAGTCGAACTTGGGAGCATCATCTTGGAGCTCGTTGGGCTTGGACATCGTGGTGGTACTAGCCTCATGCTCGCCATCTTGAAGCTTGGTCTTCGAGAAGTGTGCTTGCGGTGGAGAAGCCTTGGCCTTCATGAGTTCTTGTTCCGCCTTGAGAGCACCAATGTAGTTGTCGTCGAGGGACTTGTTGTTCTCGAGGAAGATAGTCTTGGAGATGTCGTTGTCCAATCCCATCATGAAGTAAAACTTCATCCAAATGGGGTCGTCCACGCCGGCACGTCGCAAGGCCTTCTTCATCTCCTTGAAGTACGCGTCGATGGACTTGGATCCTTGTATGGTGTTCTCCAATTGGTGAAGAAGATGTTCCATGTAAGTAGGAGGCACGAACTCTCGCCGCAAAGCTTTCTTCGTCTTGGCCCAACTCATGTCGTAGCTCTCCGAAGGTGTGTGAAGCCACCGTGTCGACGCACGGTCGTGGAAGTTTCTTGTGGCGCATTTCACTTGATCTTCGGGAGGAACTTGAAGTAGCGTGAGGTAGTCGTCCGTCAAGCGCTCCCACTCGAGATACTCCTCGCGGTCTTGAATCCCATAGAAAGGAATCGCGTGGTCGTTGTCGAGGTCGTAGTAGCTCGTGGAAGTCACGTATTTGAGCTTGGGGAGCTTCTCTTGAGGTGCGGGTCGGCGAAGATGCCGCAAGTCTGAAGGCGAAGATGCCTTGAAGCCACTTGGCGAAGATGCCAAGGTAGATGGTGAAGTCGTTGAGCGGTTGTTGATGTTGAGCTCGTGACCTTCACGTTCTTGTCGTTGATGGTGTCGATGCCGATGTGATCTAGTCATGGCACCGAACTCGTCGTTGTTGTTGTAGACCGAAGTAGACGTGCTTTGCCTATCCATCACAAGAATCGAGTAGAGGGTGAGTAGGAAATGAGATAAACAATACCAAGATACCGTTTCCCAAAGTTGAGGATGTATCCCGTTTCACTCAAAGTGAAATGAAAGAATAGTGGAATTGGTACCGGACTTGTTCACTCACACCTACAAATTAAAGCTTATGGTGGAGCTCGGTGAGGATAGTGGCACAAAAATTTATGCAAAAAGTTAGCAAGAGTCAATAATGTTGGAAAAGATTCACAAATTCGAAAGTGAAACAAGTAGACCAATAGCAAAATGTGGCACACAGAAACACACACACGGATAGATAAATGGGGTCGTGCAACCAAGGAATGAGCACAAAATGTGGAGTCCACGGAAACGCTCGTGTTGCACAACTCAAGAGAGACGCTAGCACGATTGCTCAATAGGCGGATACGACACTTGTGCACAACCTATAAGATGCAAAATGTATGAACTTTCTATCCCAAGTATGCTATGTGTATGATGTTCCGATGCTTTTAGCACAAGATGATCCAAGATGATCAAGTATGATATGATATGATGCGATGCTATGGCTCTTGCTTACCAGCTTCTTTGTCTTTCTCTTTTTGCTTAAAAGCTTATTCTTCCTTTTTTTGTATATGGCCACGATGCTCAAACCAAGATAACAATTGTGTATATGCGGGAACAATCTTGTGACACAAGGGATGATATGATGATACCAAGATGATATGGTATACAATGGAAGGACGGATCGATGATTACTAATGTGCACAAGTAACGTTGCCGGCAATACTCAAAGGCTAGTCTCGATAGGCAAGTGACGCAAAATGGGCTAGGGGTTAACAATGCAATTGCAAGGGGAATATACAACGGTGTCATCGAGGTTACCGTCCGATGATGATGATGAGAGGCGGTGTTGTCGAAGGCAACCCGTTCCTAATTAGCCGAAACACCTTAGGAAACGGAAAAACCACAACTCAAAATCTCAAGGACAAATGTCAAATGGTGGTAGCGGACAAGCGGTGGTGGTTGTGTATGATGGGCTATACACGTTGTCGTAGTTGAAGTCACGGTCCCTAAGTAGCCGAAACACCTTAGGAGACACAAGCCACAACTCAAACAAGCTCAACAAAAATGGGTTAAGTTGGGTTGGCGGAAAATGTATAGTGGGCAATGGGTATGCGGAAGTGGTGGTGGTGGTTGATGAAGAAGCAATTGTCCCTAAGTAGCCTAAACACCTTAGGAGACTCAAATCACTACTCAAGCAACCACAAATGCTAAGGGAAACAAAATGGTTAGGTTGCGGAAAGGTATGGTGGCTATGCGGATGATATGGTGGAGGGCCTAGGCAAACATGGTAAATTTGACAAAATTTGATGGAGACAAATGATGAAGGTAGTATTTTTGTGGTATGGGGGATGTCAAGAGCTTCAAAACGAGCTCAAGAACGTCAAAATCGGACTCCAGATGAATCAGTTATGGTCAAAACGGTGAAACTCGGAAGGCTGAAAATGTGCGGGGCGGTAGTACCGCTTTGGTTGGGTGGAAGTAAAAAATTTGTACCGCTTGGAGGGCGGTAGTACCGCTTGGATGGGCGGTAGTACCGCTGGTGTCGGGAAAAATTCGCAGATCGGGATCGGGGCGAATTTGGGGCGGAAATGGATGATTTCGGGGGCGAAATTGGATGGATTTCGTGGATGGAAAGTGGTGAAACTTGGGGAGATGCTAGATCCACTCGAAACCAAGCAAATCCATGGATCAAATCCAACAAAACATCATCAAACCAACAAATCACAAAAAAAATTGGGGCTATTTTTGGTGGGGATTTTCGAAATTGGGCAAGAACACAACGAAACAAGGCTAGAAAACACGAAGGGGGGCTCCAATTTCGTGAGAAACCATAGCTCTAGATACCATGATGTTGTAGGGTGGAACCCTATGTGGAGATCTTTCACGAATTGGAGGGGAATCCCCAAGAACAAGAAGGACACAAGGGAAGAACACAAGAGAAACACTCAAGAACAAGTCCAATCACACATCCACTAGACTCACAAACACATGAGATCCACAAGGTACACGAACAATCAAAGGGAAATAAGATACATGGTAGAGTTCATCCCAATCCTATGAGGAGAGAGGTCTTGATAATCCACAAGGATTCTTCTCCCGTGGGAGGTCTTGATAATCCACAAGGATTCTTCTCCCGTGGGAGGTCTTGCATCCACTAGGGATCTTCTCCAAGGTGGAGGTCTCACTCTCTCAAGAGGAGAAGGTAGGAGCAAAGCTCACATACAAATGAGCTATCATATTTGCTAACCCTAGAAAGGAGGTGGAGGTGGTCTATTTATAGTCTAAGCCACAAAGGGGTAAGTGGCGAGGGATACAAGGCCAAAGGCCGACGGTTGCGCACAGGCAGGGGCGGTAGTACTGGAACCTCGGGCGGTAGTTGTGCCTCCATAGCTTGAGCTTCTCGACGTTGTTGTGCTTGGTGGTTAGCCTCGGCATCAAGTTCTTCTTGGTGTTGACATGCTCGCTCTTGTTGTTGTTGGCGTAGTCGTTGCCGTTCTTGTGCTTGCTCAAGTGTGGCTTGGTTGTGACGACGTCGGCTTTCTTGCTCGTCGAATAGCTCTTGTGAACTCTTGTCATGAAGAGGCTGCCGATTGCCATGTCGATCTTGACGTGCGGCTTGACGAAGAGTGTTGGACGTAGGTGTACTTGAGTCTTGCGTGGAGTCGGAGTGTCGACTTGAGCGGCTTCGTCTTTGAGATGATGTTGAGGAAGAACGTCGGTTGATTATCAATGTCCGGAGCTCGTTGTATTGAGTAGTCATGTTGGTGTTGATGATGTCGAATTGTTCTTTTGTTCTTGCTTCAAATTGTCGCGCGTCCTCGGCGATTTGACCAATGTACTCGCGCATAGCTTCACTCTCTTGATTTATAGCTCGTTGGACACCGAAGAGATGTAGTTTGGCTATCGTTTTGGAGGAAGTCGACTTTGACGATCCGACTACAAACGTGCGAGGACGTCGCGCCTTACCAATCGCTAAACCAACTCCGAGAGGTTATTGACCACGCCGGAGCACGATCAACCTGACCACGAAGGTCTGTTTCCTGCAGGCAAACGAAGAACAAGCAAGAAACTGAGATTGCAATCGGGATATTGCGAATTCAAGAGGAAAGCTTTATTGATCAAGTGGGGTTCTGTGACGTCTTGGTCTGGTCGTTGAACACAAACGAAGTACGCGAAGTTGCAGCTATGGCGAACTTTAATCTAAACAAAACCCAAAGTCTAAACGACGCCCTAAGGGCTGTATATATGGGGGAAAGAGGGGGAATTTTGTGGCCCTTGGTGGAGGGGTCCGAAACCAACCCTAAGTCTTGTTTCCCCACACATACGGACTCTAAAAACAGCCTATACTCAAGTATTTCGAAATTACATGGGCCTGGCCCAATAATAAGGTGACACGGCACCTATAATAGGCTCTGGATGAAATTTATGAAGTGGCATCTTGTATATTTCGTCCAAGGCTTCTCGCACTCATTATGGTGGCTTCAAAGTCCTGAAATCATCAATTGAAACTCCATTCTTGTTCCCCTTGCGCATGCCATCATCTCCATGCTTGATCTTGCTCCAATGTTCATCCATCTTGTCCAAGCTAGGCCCTTCATTTGCAAGCAAGACAAATGTATCCAATTTAGGCAGCATCATATTCTCATGAACAATAGATTCATTACCAAGAAACGAAAGTACCTGGTAATTTAATTGGCGTGCACGAGCTCTAGTAATTTGTCATGTATATGTGTCAGTTGGAGCTGTGGGTGTAACCTTGTTAGTGATGTTGATGCGGGGTCAACCCGATTCTAGGCCGATCTTTCACGAAAAGGAGGGATCCCGCGAGGCACACGATGAACACGAGGATGAACAAGGAGAAATCACAAGGGAAAACACTCAAGAACAAGTCCAATCACACATCCACTAGACAATCAAACACACAAGATCACAAGGTACATGAACAACAAAGGGAAAGATACAAGGTAAAGTTCATCTCCATGAGGAGTCTTGAATCCGCAAAGGATCTTCCCGTTTAGGGGTCTTGAATCCGGTGTGGATCTTCTCCGTAGAGGGGCCGCGGTCACTCGTAGGAGTAGAACCACATAGATGAGCAAAGCTCTAGTCTAAAATGAGCTATCACATTTGCTAACCCTAAAATGGTGGAGGTGGAGGAGTATATATAGTTCTAGTGCAAGTGGGGGCAAAGGGAAAGGGATACATGGGCCTCTGGCCCGGTTAGGCACGCGCAGGTGCCGGACGTCCGGGTTGGCGGCCGGATGTCCGGGGCTTCGGGGCGAGCCGGATGTCCGGGGTCACGGCCGGATGTCCGGGCTGGCTCGGTCCAGCTTCTGTGAAGGAGGGTCCGGATTTCCGGGCCGAAGGCCGGATGTCCGGGATTTGGCGAAGCGCCGGATGTCCGGCGTTTGGCCCGGATGTCCGGCTGCTGTAGCTTCCACAGCTCCATCCTCTTTCGTCGTCGCTTCCAAGCTTCCCTCGCGGATGGTGTAGTTGTTCCTTGGCACTTGCACTCCTCGTCGTCGTCCGTGAAGCTCCGACAATACCTATGCATGCACACAAGTGGAGTGTCAAGTAGTATACCATCCTCGAAGGGGTCAAGTGAACACGTGTAAAGGAGATGATTCACCTTTATGTATGAGAAGTAGAGGTCGCACGTGTCACTTGCCAAATGGACTCTTGACATGCTGATGTCCTTAGGATGCTCCGCATCATCCCCTCCCCCTTGGAAAAGATCCGACCTCGGATCGAAAGCCAAATCACCATGGGAAAGAGATGGCGTCGCCATGTCGAAGCAGTCGATCACCAAGCACTCATCATCTTGAAGCTCGAAATGGGCACTCTCCAATGTCCCACCGTCTAGTGATTCCTTCAAAAGGAGCAAGGACAACAAACACTTGGAAAAACAAATGTGGTTAGCATTAGTGCAAAACCAAGCATTCAAGAGGTGATTCACCCAACAAGTGTGGTAATCAAGCATAGCATGTGGTGTGACAAAGGATTGTGACATGGCATGTAAGCATATGAATTGAGCACAATTGATGTAGGGTGGAACCCTAGGTGGCCGATCTTTCACGAAATGGAGTGGATCCCATGAAGAACACGAAGAACACGAGAGGGAACACGAGGGGAAACACGAGAGAATCACTCAAACCAACAAGAACAAGTCACACATATGCTAGATCCTAGAAACACAAAGAGATACAAGATCCATGATCAACAAGGGACGATACAAGTAGCGATAGTCTTCTCCGTGAGGAGGTCTTGGTATCCCGTAGGATCTTCTCCGCAGAGGTCTTGAATCCGTGTGGATCTTCTCCGTGGAGGGGCCGCAGTCACTCACAAGGAGATGAACCACTAGTGGATGAGCAAAGCTCTATCTCAAATGAGCTAAACCTAAGCTAGCCCTCAAATGGAGGAGGGGGAGGAGTATATATAGTCTAGGTCCACGAAGGGGTAAGTGGGAGAGGGATACATGGGCCTCGGGCCCGTCTCTGCGCGCAGGCAGGCGCCGGATGTCTGGGCCGGGGGCCGGATGTCCGGTGGCTCGCGAGGAGCCGGATGTCCGGGCCTTTGGCCGGATGTCCGGGCTGAGCGTGGCCGGCTTCGGTTGCCTTCTGTGATGAGGGTCCGGATTTCCGGCGAAGGGGTCGGATGTCCGGGGCTTCGGGAGGAGCCGGATGTCCGGGGCATGGGGCCGGATGTCCAGGCTGGCAGGGCTCGCTTCTGTGAAGGGGCGCCGGATGTCTGGGCCTGGGGGTCGGATGTCCGGGGTCTGTAGGTGCTGGCCCTTCTTCCTTCTCTCCCGCGCGCACTTGACCTTGGTCCTTGGGTTCTCCATGGTCTCCTTGTGTGTTCCTGATCATGCACAAGGTCCACGCTTAAAGTAGCATCCATATCTCGTGAGAAAAGAAAGGGGAAGCATCGAGGAACGGGATCACCTTGCGTCCAAGTGGTGTACATGGGGATGAACGAAGGATGCTCCGCATCATCTCCCCTCCCTTGGGAAAGATCCGACCTCGGATCAAAAACCTCATCACCATGGAAACGGTAGTCGTGAACGGACTTGTAGTTGCACGAAGTTGAGGGCATGTTGCCATCCAAGTACTCCAAGGTGTCTCCGGTATGTGGTACATGCAAAATGAGCAAACACAAAGTACACTTGGAAATACAATGGTTAGCGCACACAAAGTGTCCATCATGTAAGAATGAGTGCGTGTGACAAGGTACATGAAGCTTATCAAGATGATATAGTTTGAGATGGAAAGCATTCATGTGAGCAAATTCATTTGTTGTGCACACAAATGTAGGGTAATTGGCATGGTGCACAAAGCTACAATTTCTACCATTGTGCAAAATGATGTCATAGTGTGATGGTTTATCAAGAGCATGAACATGGCAATGGATGCTCAATATGTGTATGTTATCATGCAATTGATGGAGGACAATATGATCATGATGTATGAATATGCTATCAAGAAAGATCACAACAAATTTGCTAAGGAAATGCACAAGCTCATATATCATGGATGACATGGGAATACACGATGCAACAAGGCAATCATAAGGTGAGTCAATCCATGCGCAAGATGCAAATTTGTCATGGGTATGATTTGTCCATGGAGCATGGCATGTGGGCAAACAATCAACAAATATGGAGGTTTTGGTGCAATGTGCCAAAGGAGTGGTGATATACCAATGCTCGATGTCGTGGCATGAGTGAAGGTCCGAAGGTGCATCCAAAGGGTCCATCTTCAATGTCGGTCCTCCATCCCGTAGATGTATCATGTAGACAACAAGAAGGAAACAACAATGAAAGTATGGCCTATCCAATTTGCATATGTGAGGATGGCTCACAAAGAAGGAATGCACCTTATGTATGTTCTCGAAGATGTTGTTGGCGCGCAACGTGTATGCCTTAACATGCCCAAGATGCCACGTGATGGCACCGCCTTGTGAATCCTTCAAAATGAAAGGACATGACAAACACTCGGAAAAACAAATGAGGTTAGCCGTAATGCGAAACCTAGCATTCGTGCGGGAAAATACCCAACAAGTGCTTGCATCATTCTTATCATAAGAAAGTACAAGGGTGTGGTGCATGGTATGTAGGCATAAGATGCGAGAACAACCAAGTGCAATAGGCTCAATCAAGCAAGTATGCATCTCAAGAAGGGTGTCAAAGTCTCCAAGATCAACAAACATAGCATTGTTGCACTCAATACAAGTGATGAGAGATGCAACTAATGGAGACAGGTGACAATGATCAAGATATATCATGTGAGTGGCATGAACATATATGTCATCAACCCAAGTAAGCAAGTAATAGAGGAACATGGGTGATGCAACATAGCAAGCAAGCATAGTGATCAAGTCAAGCAAGCGAGTAGTGCAAAGATGCAACATACAAGAAGTAATCGTGGCAATCATGGCATGTGTGCAAATAGGAGACATGAATAATGCACATGGCATATCACAAGCATGAAAGCAAGGTATGGGCAAAGTCTCATCATTGTGGTGGCAAGAAGTCATATGTAAATAGCAATGGAGTATCATGACTCTCCCAACACAAGAATCAACAATAGCATGGGGCACAAAGAAATCATGGTAGTAGCTACAAGTATCTCCACCAAGCATGCAAATACACATATAAGTAGCATAATGGTGAATCATGTGTAAAGGCAATCAAGGGTCACAATTGCATGGCAAAGTCATAGCAAGAGGCATAACATGCAAAGTGAACACGATAGTATGGGCATAATGTGATAAGTGGCAAATAGCCCATAGCCGTGTGAGAGCCAAGTAAAAGAGATGCGCGTAGTGGTTGCGCGAAGAGAATGGTGGTAAGGACAATCCACGGGATCCCAAGTCATCGTTGCTCTCAAGAGCTCGTTTTGTCAACTCATGGGATTGTGAGGTTGACAAATGTTCATGAGTACCTACACAAAACAAAGACAAAGGGAAAATTGTGTGTGCGTGGTATATGTACACATCATCCATCATGATGCGCACGTGCATGTGTTGGTTAGCACAAAATAGCCAATGCTCAAATAAATGAGATGCGTGATATAGAAACATGTCATCCATCATGAGAGGTTTGTTGTTATGTATAGCATAATGGAGACTCAAATTGTGTAATGCATCATGACAAGTAGGTAGAGCATAGTTATTCATGGAATGCATATGGTGCACACAATTATGGGAACTATGCAAAGTATGGAATGCATCAAGATCTCCTAGTATGTATGACGAAACTATGGGGGTCTCCTCATGAGCATCAATGGAAACATCACATGGAGAATATTGATAACATCCAAAACAATGCATATCCGGAGCAATGTGATCATGGCATGGCCTAACAGATGAATTGCGCAAATCATGTAAAGGAAGCATTGCAATATCATCGCAAGAGAAACACAAGCCAATGACCATCATCTTGTCATCTATGCCACAAGTGCAAATAGGATTTACTTTAATGGGACATGCATAGTTACTATGTTGAGATTGAAATGATGCAATATGGGAGATCTCACTCATAGCATATGACAAGTTTAAAGGATTCTCAAACATGATGTGACCAAAAGAATTTTCACATGATATCCTATGGAGCATGGCATCACAACTAGGCAACTCAACATGCTCATCATCATATTCATCATAAATAGGTAAGTCAAGACATGATGAGTTCGCACTAGCATGAAGCATGGGAATAGGTGTGTCAACATCATGCAAGCAATCATTCTCAAGACAGTCCACTAGTGGGACGAGAGAAGCACCGTCACCTATGTTACCTTTGGAGTTCCGCTCATGTGGTGTAGGTGAGGTTTTCAAGATCCGATTGTTTTCATCTTTCTCTTGATGGAACCATGTGGGTCGTGCATCGTCTTCCACCATGGCCATCGGTTTGTCCATTGGAGGGACGGACTCATCGAGGGTAGGCATGTCCTCTTGTAGGAGGCCTAGCACCAAAGAAAACACACTCGGAGTAGAGGTTAAGTCGTTAGAAATCATAGTGGCCTCGCATGCCCTATTAACTACCTCACTCACTAAGTGGTGTGGCTCACTCACTCCCTCATGGATGCTCTCACTCGTATGGTTGGTGGAGTCACTCAAATGGCTCTCAACCTCACATAGGAGAAGTGGCATGCTCTCATGTGTGGGGCTAGTGGTGGGCACACTCATCCTCTCAAGGGAAATGCTCTCAAGATCACATATGGTGGAGTCACTCATATCGCTCATGTGGTGGTGGCTCTCCTCACATGGGAATTGGGGCATCTCGTCATAAGTGGATGTCGAAGAGGTGTAGGTGTAATAGTCTCCATGCTCAACTTCCTCATCCGTAATGCCTCCAAAGATGAATGCCGTAGGGTGTGGCAAACCATCACGCTCCTCCGTGGTCAAAGAGAAGGTCTCATGCTTGCTCGCGTAGCTTGACCCGGAGTAGTAGTCCAATATGGGCGCCGTCTTCATGGTGTCGAAGAGGTTCATGCTCGTCGCCTTGTTCGAAGGGGATGGCCCATGCTCGACCGTCTTGTCGCCGTCGCTCGTAGATGATCGCCTTGATGATGAAGACGTCGATGTAGGCGAACTCATGGGAAGTAGGCGAAGATGCCGTACGTCCGAAGGCGAAGATGCCTTGATAGCACTTGGCGAAGATGCCGAAGTGGTGGTTGTAGCCGTAGCTCCGTCTTGGGTGTGCTTGTCTCGCGGTCTTCTCTTATGCTCTTGAAGCTTGGCCTTGGCGTGATGTAGAGCTTCTTCGGACTTGTAGGTATGCGCTTGTCGATCATCTTCATGATGATGATGTCGTTGTCGTGCTTGAGCTCTTGGTAGATGTCGTTCGTCGTCGTCGTGCACATGATGCTTGGAGGTGACTTGCCCTTCATGACGATGTCGATGGTCGCCATGGCGGTGTGGCCGTGGAAGACTTGCACTTGCATCATGTTTGCGCTCCGAAGACTTGTGACGTGAACGTCGTCGCCGAGAGGATGACGAAGGGGAAGAAGACTTGTAATCGACCACCAAGTGTCGGAGCTCCGCCATTTGTTTGTTGAAGGAGTCGCACATGTCGTCGAAGGAAGCCATTGTCCTTGTCTCGGAGTGTCGTAGTTCAATGGCGATGTTGCCCAAGCACTCTTGCATTTCTCGTTGTAGTCCTATGGTTTTCGCGTGGATGTCCTTGTTCGCGCCGTCGATGTCGAAGACCGGAGATGAAATGCCTTGCCTATCCATCACAAGACGCTAGCAAGTATGAGTGGGAGAAAGAGAAGAACTATACCAAATGTACCTTGACCGATGTTGAAGATGGATCAATGATCACTCAAATGTGGAACAAGGAAATAGCACAATTGGTACCAATTCTTGTTGGTTTCTCACACCTACACAAGTAAAGCTTATGGTGGAGCTCGGTGAGGATAGTGGCACAAAAAATTGATGTGAAATGTTAGCAATAGTCAATAAAGTTGAAAAAGATTCACAAATTCGCAAGTGAAACAAGTACACCAATAGCAATATGGGTGGCACACGGAAACACACACACGGATAGATAGATGGGGTCGTGCAACCAAGGAATGAGCCAAAATGTGGAATCCACGAAAATGCTCGTGTTGCACAACACTAGAGAGACGCTAGCGCGATTGCACAATAGGCGGATACGAACTTGTGCACAACCTACTAAGCAAAATGCAACGACTTCTATCCCATGTATGCTATATGTATGGTATTCCGGTGGTATGATCCAAAATGATCGAGTATGACAATCTTAATGTAGTATGATGCTATGGTTCTTGCTTAAAAGCTCTTTGCGTTTCTTTTTCTTTGTGCTTAAAAGCTTGTTTGGCTCTTTCTCTTTTGAGCTCTTTTCTCATGCAAAACTTCACGAACCAAGATAGCAATTGAGTATATGCGATGACAACCTTGTGTCACAAGAGATGATACCAAGATATGCACCACGGTGATATGGTATGTATGATATGGGAAGTATGATCACTAATGTGCACAAGTCACGTTGCCGGCAATACTCAAATGGCTAGTCTCGATAGGTAGGTGACGCAAAAATGGGCTAGGGGTTAACAATGCAATTGCAAGGGAATATACAATGATGTCGTCGAAGTTACCGTCCGTGTCGATGATGAGAGGTGGTGCTCTTGATGTAGACCCGTTCCTAATTAGCCGAAACACCTTAGGAAACGGAAAAACCACAACTCAAAATCTCAAGGACAAATATCAAATGGTGGTAGCGGCAATGCCGTGGTGGTTGCGGAAGTGGAATGATGGGCTATACACGATGTTGGAGTTGAAGTCACGGTCCCTAAGTAGCCGAAACACCTTAGGAGACACAAGCCACAACTCAAATAAGCTCGAACAAAAATTTGGTTAAGTTGGGTTGGCTATGTATGGTGGACTTGGCTATGCGGAAGTGGTGGTGGTGGTTGATGAAGAAGCAATGGTCCCTAAGTAGCCTAAACACCTTAGGAGACTCAAATCACTACTCAAGCAACCAAAAATGCTATGGGGGACAAAATGGTTAGGTTGCGGAAGTCGGTGGTGGTATAGCGGATGATGTGGTGGAAGCCCTAGGCAAAGATGCCAAAATCCCAAAAATATGATGGAGTCAAATGATTATGGTGCTATTTTTGTGTTATGGGGGATGTCAAGAGCTTCAAAACGAGCTCAGGAACGTCGAAATCGGAGTTCGGATGAATTAGTTATGGACAAAACGGTGAAACGGAAAAGTCTGAAACTACAGGGGTCGGACATCCGGGGTGGAGCCCGGATTTCCGGGACCTGATGTCCAGAACCGCGCGGGATTTTTCCCTCCAGGAGCCGGATGTCCGGCCCAATGGCCCGGATGTCCGTCCAGTGGCCCGGATGTCCGGCACGAAGATTCCAGATCTGAATCGGGACGAACTTTTCGAATTGGGGGCGGAAATTGATGATTTGGGGCTCAAAATTTGAGAGATTTCGTGGATGGGATGATGGGAGAAGTGGGGGAAAGCTAGATCCACTTGAAACCAAGCAAATCCACGGATCAAAATCAACAAAATCTCATCAAATCAACAGATCACAAAAAAATTTGAGGCTATTTTTGGTGGGGAATTTTCGAATTTTGGGAAGAACACAACAAAACAAGGCTAGAAAATGGTGGGGAGGCTCCAAATTCGTGAGAAACCGTGGCTCACGATACCATATGATGTAGGGTGGAACCCTAGGTGGCCGATCTTTCACGAAATGGAGTGGATCCCATGAAGAACACGAAGAACACGAGAGGGAACACGAGGGGAAACACGAGAGAATCACTCAAACCAACAAGAACAAGTCACACATATGCTAGATCCTCGAAACACAAAGAAATACAAGATCCATGATCAATAAGGGACGATACAAGTAGCGATAGTCTTCTCCGTGAGGAGGTCTTGGTATCCCGTAGGATCTTCTCCACAGAGGTCTTGAATCCGTGTGGATCTTCTCCGTGGAGGGGCCGCAGCCACTCACAAGGAGATGAACCACTAGTGGATGAGCAAAGCTCTATCTCAAATGAGCTAAACCTAAGCTAACCCTCAAATGGAGGAGGGGGAGGAGTATATATAGTCTAGGTCCACGAAGGGGTAAGTGGGAGAGGGATACATGGGCCTCAGGCCCGTCTCTGCGCGCAGGCAGGCGCCGGATGTCCGGGCCGGGGGCCGGATGTCCGGCGGCTCGCGAGGAGCTGGATGTCCGGGCCTTTGGCCGGATGTCCGGGCTGAGCGTGGCCGGCTTCGGTTGCCTTCTGTGATGAGGGTCCGGATTTCCGGCGAAGGGGTCGGATGTCCGGGGCTTCGGGAGGAGCCGGATGTCCGGGGCATGGGGCCGGATGTCCGGGCTGGCAGGGCTCGCTTCTGTGAAGGGGCGCCGGATGTCCGGGCCTGGGGGTCGGATGTCCGGGGCCTGTAGGTGTTGCCCCTTCTTCCTTCTCTCCCGCGCGCACTTGACCTTGGTCCTTGGGTTCTCCATGGTCTCCTTGGGTGTTCCTGATCATGCACAAGGTCCGCGCTTAAAGTAGCATCCATATCTCGTGAGAAAAGAAAAGGGAAGCATCGAGGAACAGGATCACCTTGCGTCCAAGTGGTGTACATGGGGATGAACGAAGGATGCTCCGTATCAACAATCAAGGTCATCATTGAAGCAAGCATGTAAATGTGAGGTAGAGATGCACATATGTGTGACAAGAGAGTAAGCATCTACCTCAAAGTCGTAGCAAGCATGCATAAAGCGCTCAATGAAAGGTCTATGGTAGGCATAGGAATCATTCGCAACACCCACTAAAATGAAGTGTCTAAACACATGAGTGAAGCGCAAGACAATCCAAGCATAACGTGCATAGGGTGTAGTGAAAGTCGTGTGGCACTCAACACAATAGAAAGAGCAATTGTTTGACATGTGTGAGGCAAATAAGTCAAGCATGTGACAAGCAAAGGGACATGGCATATGTGAAGGGATGACATTGGTGCAACCAAACATGTGATATGAGCAAGTAGGCAACAAGTTGGATGCAACACACAAGGCATATTTATCATGCAGCATGGCAATGTGACAATGACAAGTTGAAGCGAGATCTCTAACATGTGTGCAATCAAGGTGTCCAAGATGACAAATAAGTCTCATGGTGCAAGCAACACATGTAGTGTGATCCACAATATCCATGCTCATGGTTTTGGGTGTCTCGAAAGAGAAGGATATCACCTTGAAAGCATGTCCTTGTGCGTCCTTCACAATGTCGAAGCACAAGCAAGTGCGATGTAGAATCGTCGTGGTAGAAGGGGGTTCACTCTCAAGAGCTCGAATGGTCAACTCACGTGAAGTGGAAGTCGACACGAAGTCCAAGTATCCTACACATGCACACAACAAAACAAAGAACGTATGCGCATGGTAGATAAACACATCATCCATCATGATGGTTCGCTTCTCTTGCACGTAACCATTAGGAGCAAAAGTGCATGAATAATATGATGCAACAATGGCTATATTCATGGCACTAGGCATATGGTGCAAAGAGGTAAGACAAGCATGCTTCACAAGAATTATGTCAAAATCTCCAAATAAATGCGAGAATGCTATGGGGGCAATCTCATTGGCAAGACAAAAATCATGGTTGCGCTCAATGCATGGACAATCATATAGCATGAGAGAGGCAACATGTGGAGACATATGACAACAAGCAATATCAATCATGTGCAAAGCATGGCAATGGTGGCTATCAACCGCATGAAAAGAGCATGTATGTATCATGGGTGATGCAGTACATGAAGCAAGCACGGTGATCAAATTGTGCAGACTAGTGGAGCGAAGATGCAAGACACTAGGAGAAGGCATGGCAATCATGTCATGTGAGCAAATAGTGGATATAGGCAATGCACATGACATATCGCAAGCACGATCAAAAATCAAGATCAAAGCATCATAATAGGCATGGGTACAAAGGCATCATGGCAATAACAAGCAATATCTCCACCAAGCTTGCAAATACACTTCCAAGTATGAGAATTAATCATCAAGTGTAATGCAAAGCATGGGTCACGAATGCATGGCAAAGGCATATAAATGAGCATATCATGCAAAGTGAACCTGGCAAGATGGCCGTAAGAGATATAATGGACAATAACCCATAACCATGTGAGTGCCATGTAGAAGTAATGCGCGAAGTGTTTGCGCAAAAGGAGCAGTGAGAAAGACAATCCACGATATCCCAAGTCATCATTGCTCTCTAGAGCTCTTTGCGTAATCTCATGTGTTTGTGAAGTTGATGAGTATGGATGGGTACCTACACAAAAGAGACGCAAACCAAAGAAATTATGCGCGTCGTAAATGTACACATCATCCATCATGATGTGTATGTGCACGTATGAGTTAGCACAAGATAAGCATCGCTCAAAGAAATTTGAGGTACGATAGAGAAATATGTCATCCATCATGAAAGAATAGTTGTCATGTATAGCATGATGGGGACACAAATTAGAGCAAGTATGTAGCACAACAATAGCATTGGCATTCATGGGGAGCATATTGTGCACACAAGTACGGGATCATGCAATGGATGGGATGGATCAAAATCTCCTAAAATATATGAGGAAACTATGGGGGTCTCCTCATGAGCAATATTGTAAACATCATATGGAAAAAATGGACAACTTCCAAAACAATGCATATCCGAAGCTAGGTGGTCATGGCATGGCATATGAGATAAATGATGCAAAGGTAGCATATGAATATCATCACAAGAAAAACAAATGCCAATAACCATGGGCTTGTCATCTATGCCATATGTGCAAATTGGGTTTATCTTAATGGCATATGCATAGTTACTACGAAGAGATTGCAAATATGACATATGGTTGATCTCATTCATAGCATATGACAAGTCAAGCGGATTGTCAAACATGATGTGACCGAGAGAATTATCACATAAAATCATATGCAACATGGCATCGCAACTAATAGACTCCACATGGCAATCATCAAACTCATCATAAATGGGTAAATCATCGCGTGGGGAAATCATACTAGCACAAAGCATGGTAATAGGTTGATCAACATCATGCAAGCAATCGACGTCAAGAATGTCCACTAGTGGGACTAGAGCATCACCTTCACCTTTGTTACCTTTCTTATTCCACTCATGCGGTGTAGGTGAGATGGGAAAGACCAAATGGTGGTCATCATCGTCAAATTGATGGAACCATGTGGGGGGTGCATCATATTCCACCATGGCCATCGTCTTGTCCAATGGAAGGACGAAGTCGTCGAGGATCGGCGCGTCATCATAAATGGGACCTACTACCAAATGAGAAGACACAATAGAGGTAGAGGTCAAGTCCTTAGTGTTGAAAGTGGCCTCACATGACCTATCAACTATATCACTCTCTCTATGTGGTGGCTCACTCACTCCCTCAAGGTAGGTGCACTCAAACTCGCATATGGTGGAGTCACTCATCTCACTCAAGTGGTGGGGGTTGTGGCTCTCCTCACATGGGAATTGGGGCAGCTCATCATATATGGGGCTAGTGCTGAACTCACTCTCACTCTCAATATGGTGGTACAAGTCACTCAAGTCGCCATATGTCGCCGTGGTCGAAGGGAAAATCCCATGCTCAACCATCTCGTCACCGTCGCCGTGGATGAAGGCCGAAGATGGCACATCATCACTCTCGCCTCCTAAGATGGAAGCATCATCCTCGCTCGCCACCTTGTCGCTCGACTCCAAAGCTTGGTCCTCGAATGGCTCCGTAGTCGTAGTCGTCGTCGCGGCGTCTTGAAAAAGAGTCAAAGTAGACTCGGCATCATCAATGCCACAAAGAGGGATGGCGATGAAGTCGAACTTGGGAACGTCGTCTTGGAGCTCGTCGGGCTTGGACATCATGGTGGTACTAGCCTCATGCTCGCCGTCTTGAAGCTTGGTCTTCGAGAAGTGTGCTTGCGGTGGAGAAGCCTTGGCCTTCATGAGTTCTTGTTCCGCCTTGAGAGCACCAATGTAGTTGTCGTCGAGGGACTTGTAGTTCTCGAGGAAGATAGTCTTGTAGATGTCGTTGTGCAATCCCATCATGAAGTGGAACTTCATCGAAATGGGGTCGTCCACGCCGGCTCGTCGCAAGGCCATCTTCATCTCCTTGAAGTACTTGTCGATGGACTTGGATCCTTGTATGGTGTTCTCCAATTGGCGTAGAAGTTGTTCTGTGTAAGTGGGAGGCACGAACTCTCGCCGCAAAGCTTTCTTCGTCTTGGGCCAACTCATGTCATACTCCTCCGAAGGTGTGTGAAACCACCATGTCGATGCGAAGTCGTGGAAGTTTCTTGTGGCGCACTTCACTTGATCTTGGGGAGGAACTTGAAGTAGCATGAGGTAGTCGTCCATCAAGCGTTCCCACTCGAGATACTCCTCGGGTTCTTGAGTCCCATAGAAAGGAATCTCGTGGTCGTTGTCGAGGTCGTAGTAGCTCGTGGAAGTCGCGGACTTGAGCTTGGGGAGCTTCTCTTGATCATAAGCTTGAGGTGCTTGTGGGCGAAGATGCCGCATATCCAAAGGCGAAGATGCCTTGAAGTCGCTTGGCGAAGATGCCAAGGTGTACGGTGAAGTCGTTGAGCGGTTGTTGGTGTTGAGTTCTTGACCTTCACGTTCTTGTTGTTGATGGTGTCGATGCCGATGAGATCTTGCCGGAGATGGTAGCTCGGAAGGATGTGCACTTGAGCGTTTTCTCGAAGATGAGGGAGACCTCTTGCGGTTCTTGATGAGGGCTTTGAGCTCCTCCATTTGAGCATCCATGTTGGCGCACAAGTTGTTCGTCATGGCATCGAACTTGTCGTTGTTGTTGTAGACCGAAGTAGATGAAATGCTTTTCCAATCCATCACAAGACTCGAGCAAAGGTGAGTAGGAGATGAGATAAACAATACCAAGTTACCTTTTCCCAATGTTGAAGATGTATCCCGTTTCACTCAATGTGAAATGAAAGAATAGTGGAATTGGTACCGGACTTGTTCACTCACACCTATCAAGTAAAGCTTATTCGAGTAGCTCGGTGAGGATAGTGGCACAAAAATTTGATGCAAAATGTTAGCAAGAGTCAATAAAGTTGAAAGAGATTCACAAATTCGCAAGTGAAACAAGTAGACCAATAGCAATATGGGTGGCACACGGAAACACACGCACGGATAGATAAATGTGGTTGTGCAACCAAGGATTGAGCGAAAAATGTGGAATCCACGGAAAATGCTCTTGTCGCATAACACTAGAGAGACGCTAGCCGATTGCTCAATAGGCGGATACGAACTTGTGCACTCCTATATGAGACAAAATGTAGCGACTTCCTATCACAAGTATGCTATGTATGTATGACGTTCCGGTGGTTTTAGCACAAGATGATCCAAGATGATCAAGTATGATATGATATTTTGCGATGCTATGGCTCTTGCTTACAAGCTTCTTTCTCTTTCTCTTTTTGCTTAAAAGCTTATTCTTTTTTTGTATATGGCCACAATGCGAAATGCACATACCAAGATAGCAATTGTGTATATGCGGGAACAATCTTGTGACACAAGGGATGATATGATGATACCAAGATGATATGGTATGTATGCAATGTAAGGGCGGATCGATGATCACTAATGTGCACAAGTAACGTTGCCGGCAATACTCAAAGGCTAGTCTTGATAGGCAAGTGACGCAAAATGGGCTAGGGGTTAACAATGCAATTGCAAGGGGAATATACAAAGATGTCGTCGAAGTTACCGTCCGATGATGATGATGAGATGCGGTGCTCTTGATGTAGACCCGTTCCTAATTAGCCGAAACACCTTAGGAAACGGAAAAACCACAACTCAAAATCTCAAGGACAATTTTCAAATGGTGGTAGCGGACAAGCGGTGGTGGTTGCGGAATTGTTGGTGGAAACCCGGTCAAAATGGGTTATGGTGGTGGAAGTGTATGATGGGCTATACACGGTGTCGGAGTTGAAGTCACGGTCCCTAAGTAGCCGAAACACCTTAGGAGACAAGCCACAACTCAAACAAGCTCGAACAAAATTGGGTTAAGTTGGGTTGGCTATGTATATTGGACAAGGTTATGCGGGAGTGGTGGTGGTGGTTGATGAAGAAACAATGGTCCCTAAGTAGCCTAAACACCTTAGGAGACTCAAATGACTACTCAAGCAACCACAAATGGTATGGGAACAAAATTGGTTAGGTTGCGGAAGTCGGTGGTGGAGTAGCGAATGATGTGGTGGAAGCCCTAGGCAAAGATGCCACAATTCTAAAAATATGATGGAGTCAAATGATTATGGTGGTATTTTTTGTGTTATGAGGGATGTCAAGAGCTTCAAAACGAGCCCAAGAACGTCGAAATCGGACTCCGGATGAATTAGTTATGGACAAAACGGTGAAACACGGGTGGCTGAAATCCCAGGGGTCGGACATCCGGGGTCGGGTCCGGATTTCCGGGACCTGATGTCCAGAAACTTGCGCGATTTTGCCCTCCAGGAGCCAGATGTCCGGTCGGGGACCCAGATGTCCGGCCCGATGGCCCGGATGTCCGGCCCAACGATTCCAGATCGGGATTGGGACTTCCAAACTCGTTTGGGGGCGGAATTTGATGATTTTGGGGGCAAAATTTGATGGATTTTGTGAAGGAAAGATGGGGAAACTTGGGGAAACGCTAGATCCACTTGAAACACAGCGAATCCATGGATCAAAATCAACAAAATCTCATCAAACCGACAGATCACAAAAAAAATTGGGGCTATTTTTGGTGGGGAATTTTCGAATTTGGGGAAGAACACAACAAAACAAGCTAGAAAACAAGGTTTGGGGCTCCAAAATCGTGATCAACCTATGCTCTTGATACCATATGATCACAAAACTAGGTGGGGGGCTCCAATTTCGTGAGAAACCATGGCTCTTGATACCATATGATGCGGGGTCAACCCGATTCTAGGCCGATCTTTCACGAAAAGGAGGGATCCCGCGAGGAACACGATGAACACGGGGATGAACAAGGAGAAATCACAAGGGAAAACACTCAAGAACAAGTCCAACCACACATCCACTAGACAATCAAACACACAAGATCACAAGGTACATGAACAACAAAGGGAAAGATACAAGGTAAAGTTCATCTCCATGAGGAGGTCTTGAATCCGCAAAGGATCTTCCCATTTAGGGGTCTTGAATCCGGTGTGGATCTTCTCCGTAGAGGGGCCGCGGTCACTCGTAGGAGTAGAACCACATAGATGAGCAAAGCTCTAGTCTAAAATAAGCTATCACATTTGCTAACCCTAAAATGGTGGAGGTGGTGTAGTATATATAGTTCTAGTGCAAGTGGGGGCAAAGGGAAAGGGATACATGGGCCTCTGGCCCGGTTAGGCACGCGCAGGTGCCGGATGTCCGGGTTGGCGGCCGGATGTCCGGGGCTTCGGGGCGAGCCGGATGTCCGGGGTCACGGCCGGATGTCCGGGCTGGCTCGGTCCAGCTTCTGTGAAGGAGGGTCTGGATTTCCGGGCCAAAGGCCGGATGTCCGGGATTTGGCGAAGCGCCGGATGTCCGGCGTTTGGCCCGGATGTCCGGCTGCTGTAGCTTCCACAGCTCCGTCTTCTTCCGTCGTCGCTTCCAAGCTTCCCTCGCGGATGGTGTAGTTGTTCCTTGGCGCTTGCACTCCTCGTCGTCGTCCGTGAAGCTCCGACAATACCTATGCATGCACACAAGTGGAGTGTCAAGTAGTATACCATCCTCGAAGGGGTCAAGTGAACACGTGTAAAGGAGATGATTCACCTTTATGTATGAGAAGCACTGTTCAAGATATCTTCCGATATGCCGATAAATCGGCCGATTTATCGCTTACCGCAGTCTGACCGATAAGATAAATCGGCCGATAAATCAGCCGAGATGGCGATAAATTGGCCGATATTCCGATAAAATGGCCGATTTACCCTTTATCATGGGTCGACCGATAAGTTCCCGATAAGTGATATCCCCAACATTGATGAGAAGTAGAGGTCGCACGTGTCACTTGCCAAACGGACTCTTGACATGGTGATGTCCTTAGGATGCTCTGCATCAGATGTCCTCATCAATTTGGGCCTAGAGGAAGGCATTGGGAAGTAATAAGTAGATGATGGGTTGCTAGAGTGACAGAAGCCTAAACCCTAGTTTATACGTTGCTTCGTAAGGGGCTGATTTGGATCCATATGTTTCAGGCTATGGTTAGGTTTACCTTAATACTTCCTTTTTAGTTGCGGATGCTTGCATTAGAGGTCAATCATAAGTGGGAGGCTTGTCCAAGTAAGGACAGCACCCAAGCACCGGTCCACCCACATACCAAATTATCAAAGTACCGAACGCGAATCAGACGATCGTGATGAAAACTAGCTTGATGATAATTCCCATGTGTCCTCGGGAGCGATTTCCTTTATATAAGAGTTTGTCCAGGCTTGTCCTTTGCTACAAAAAGGATTGGGCCACCTTGCTGCACCTTATTTACTTTTACCTTTTGTCACTTGCTACCAATTACCTTATCACAAAACTATCTGTTACGTATAATTTCAGTGCTTGCAGAAAATACCTTACTGAAAAATGCATATCATTTCCTTCAGCTCCTCGTTGGGTTCCACACTCTTACTTATCGAAAGGACTACGATAGATCCCCTACACTTGTGGGTCATCAAGACTCTTTTCTGGCGCCGTTGCCAGGGAGTGAAGCGCCTTTGGTAAGTGGAATTTGGTAAGGAAAAATTTATATAGTCTGCTGAAATTTATTGTCACTTGTTACTATGGCTCAAAATCCTTTGAGAGGCTTGTTCGGGGTATCTTCACCCTGAACAGAAGAGCAAAGAGTTGCTCCTCAACCTACTACACCTATTGAAAATGTTTGCTTTGAAATTCCTTCGGGTATGATAGAGAAACTGCTTGAAGATCCTTTTACAGGAGACGGAACACTGCATCCCGATTTACACCTAATCTATGTGGATGAAGTTTGTGGATTGTTTAAGCTTGCAGGTATGCCCGAGGTTGTTATTAAGAAGAAGGTATTCCCTTTATCTTTGAAGGGAGATGCATTGACATGGTTTAAGCTATGTGATGACATGGGATCATGGAACTATAATCGTCTGAAGTTGGAATTTCATCATAAGTTCTACCCTATGCACCAGGTTCACCGTGATCGTAATTATATTTACAATTTATGGCCTCACAAAGGAGAAAGCATCGCTCAAGCTTGGGGGAGGCTTAAGTCAATGTTATATTCATGCCCCAATCATGAGCTCTCAAGAGAAATGATCATTCAATAAATTTATGTTCGGCTTTTTCTTAATAATCGCTCCATGCTCAATACTTCTTGCTCTGGTTCTTTTATGATGAAGACTATTGGATTCAAATGGGATTTATTGGAAAGAATTAAACGCAACTCTGAAGATTGGGATCTCGACGAAGGTAAGGAGTCAGGTATGACCCCTAAGTTTGATTGTGTTAAATCTTTTATGGATACCGATGTTCTCCGTGAGTTTAGCACTAAATATGGACTTGACTCCGAGATAGAAGCTTCTTTCTTTGAATCTTTTGCTACTCGTCTTGATCTCCCCAAGGAGAAGTGGTTTAAATAGCATCCCCCTATTGAAGTAAAAGTAGTTGAACCTGTTAAAGTTGAAGAAAAGACTATCACTTATAATGTTAATCCTGTTATTCCTACTGCTTATATTGAGAAACCACCTTTCCCGGTTAGGATAAAGGATCATTCTCAAGCTTCAACTGTAGTTCGTAAAAGTAATACTAGAACACCTACACCCTCTGAGCAATTTAAAGTTGAACCTAGTGTTGCTATGGTTAAAGATCTCTTGGTAGAAGATTTAGATGGACATGTTATTTACCTCCAAGAAGAGTCTGCTAGAATAGCCAACCCCAATGCTAGGAACAAACATAGACCTATTGTAGGCTTGCATGTTATATCTGTTAAGATAGGAGATCATTGCTATCAGGGTTTATGTGATGTAGGTGCTAGTGCGAGTATTAACCCTCTTGATTTATATCAAGATATTATGCATGGTATTGCACCTGTTGAGTTAGAAGGGATTGATGTTACTATTAAGCTGGCTAATAGAGACACTAATTCACCAGTTGGGATTGTTAGAGATATTGAAGCCATGTGTGGGAAGGTTAAATACCCTGCTGATTTCCTTGTTCTTAGTTCCCCACAAGATGACTTTTGTCCCATTATATTTGGTAGACCCTTCTTGAATACTGTTAATGCCAAGATAGACTACGTGAAAGATATTGTTACTATTGGATTAGGGGATATGTGATGTAGGGTGTAACCCTAGATGGCCGATCTTTCACGAAATGGTGGGATCCGCGATGAACACGAAGAACACGAAGGGGAATCACGAGGGAAAACACTCAAGAACAAGTCCAATCACACATCCACTAGACAAGCAAACACACAAGATCACAAGGTACATGAACAACAAAGGGAAAGATACAAGGTAAAGTTCATCTCCGAGAGGAGGTCTTGAATCCGTGAAGGATCTTCCCGTTTAGGGGTCTTAAATCCGTCGTGGATCCTCTCCATAGAGGGGCCGCAGTCTCTCCTAGGAGTAGAACCACTAAGATGAGCAAAGCGCTAGTCTAAATGAGCTATCACATTGCTAACCCTAAAATGGTGGAGGTGGAGGAGTATATATAGTCTAGGGCCACGAAGGGGTAAGTGAGGGGCGAAAGGGGTACATGGCCAAAAGGCCCGCAACTGCGCACAGGCAGGGAGCGGGCGTCCGCTAGGCACCGGACGTCCGGTGGCTCGGGAGGAACCGGACGTTAGCTCTCGGACTTCCGCTATTTTGGTTCTGTGAAGGATGTCACGGACGTCTGGTGGCCGCCGGTCGTCCGGTCGCCTGGGACGCGTCAAACGTCCGGTAAACGCCGGTCGTCCGGAGCCTGTAGCTTGCAGTAGCTCCGTTTCTTCCGTCTTCTTTTCCACGCTTCCCTCGCAGATGGTGTAGGTGATCCTTGGCGCTTGCACTCCTCCTCGTCATCCGTGAAGCTCCGACAATACCTATGCATGCACACGAGTGGAGTGTCAAGTAGTATACCATCCTCGAAGGGGTCAAGTGGACACGTGTAAAGGAGATCATTTACCTTTTTGTGTGAGAAGTAGAGGTCGCATGTGTCACTTGCCAAGCGGACTCTTGGCATGGTGATGCCCATAGGATGCTCCGCATCATCCCCTCCCCCTTGGGAAAGATCCGACCTCGGATCGAAAACCAAATCACCATGGGAAAGAGATGGCGTCGTTGAGTAGATGTGGACCATCACGAAGTGCTCATCATCTAGAAGCTCTGCATGGGCACTCTCCAATGTCGCACCGTCTAGTGATTCCTTCAAAAGGAGCAAGGACAACAAACACTTGGAAAAACAAATGTGGTTAGCGTTAGTGCAAAACCAAGCATTCAAGAGGTGATTCACCCAACAAGTGTTATCATCAAGCATAGCATAGGGTGTGACAAAGGGTTGTGGCATGGCGTTTAAGCACATCAATTGAGCACAAGAAAAGATATCATGGGGCCAAGTATGCAATTGGGAGGTAGTGATGCAAGTATGTGTGACAAGAGAATAAGCATCTACCTCATGGTCATAGCAAGCATGCATAAAGCGCTCAATGAAAGGTCTATGGTAGGCATAAGAATCATTCACAACACCATGTAAAATGAAGTGTCTAAACACATGGGTCAAGTGCAAGACAATCCAAGCATAATGTCCATAGGGTGTAGTGAAGATAGTATGGCACTCAACACAAGAGAAAGAGCAATTGTTCATCATGTGTGAGGCAATCAAGTCAATCATGTGAAAAGCAATGGGACATGGCATATGTGAAGGGATGACATTGGTGCAACCAAACATGTGATATGAGCAAGTAGGCAACAAGTTGGATGCAACACACAAGGCATATATAGCATGAAGCATGGCAATGTGGCAATGTCAAGTCGAATAAAGATCTCTAGCATGTGTGCAAAGTGTCATGGTGCAAGCAACACAACTAGTATGAGCCACAATGTTCATGCTCATGGATTGTGGTTTCTCGAAAGAGAAGGATATCACCTCGAAAGTGTGTCCTTGTGCATCCTTCACAATGCCCAAGCACAAGCAAGTGCGATGTAGAAGCGCCGTGAACAAAGGTGGTTCGCTCTCAAGAGCTCGAATGGTCAACTCACGTGAAGTGGAAGTCGACACGAAGTCCAAGTATCCTACACATGCACACAACAAAACAAAGAATGTATGCGCATGGTAGATAAACACATCATCCATCATGATTGTTCTCTTCTCTTGCACATAACCATTAGTAGTAAAAGTGCATGAATAATATAGTGCAACAATTGCTATATTCATGGCACTAAGCATATGGTGCAAGGAGGTAAAACAATCATGCTTCACAAGAATGATGTCATAATCTCCAAATAAATGTGAGAATGCTATGGGGGCAATCTCATTGGCAAGACTAAAATCGTGGTTGCGCTCAATACATGGTGGCATGAGAGAGGCAACATGTGGAGACATATGACAACAAGCAATATCAATCATGTGCAAAGCATGGCAATGGTTGTCATCAACTGCATGAAATGAGCAAGTATGAATCATTGGTGATGCAACATAGTCAAGCATAGAAATCATGTTGTGCAAACGAGTGGCGGGAAGATGTAACACACTATAGGAAATCATGGCAATCATGTCATGTGAGCAAATAGTGGATATAGGCAATGCACATGCCATATCGCAAGCACGATCACAAATCAAGATCAAAGCATCATAATAGGCATGGTGTGCAAAGGAATCATGGCAATAACAAGTGATATCTCCACCAAGCTTGCAAATACACATACAAGTATGAGAATCAATCATCATGTGTAATGCAAAGCATGGGTCACAAATGCATGGCAAAGGCAAAGGGATTGACCTATCATGCAATGTGAACATGGCAATATGGGAAAATGATACATAACGAACAATTAACCATAACCATGTGAGGGCCATGTAGAAGAAATGCGTGAAGTCTTTGTGCGAATGGAGTGGTGGGAAGGATAATCCACGGAATCCCAAGTCATCGGTGCTCTCTAGAGCTCGTTTCGTCAACTCATGGTCTCACGAGGTTGACGAGTAAGTATGGGGACCTACACAAAAGAGACACAAACCGAAGAAATTATGTGCGTGGTAAATGTACACATCATACATCATGATGTGTATGTGCATGTGTGAGTTAGCACAAGATACGCATCGCTCAAAGAGATTTGATGCATGGTATAAGAACATGTCATCCATCATGAATGAATAGTTATTGTGTATAGCATGATGTGGATGCAAATTGAGCATACAATTATATGGCACATCTATAGCATGTTCATTCATGGGGAGCATATTGTGCACACAAGTATGGGGATCGTGCAATGGATGGGATGGATCAAAATCTCCTAATATGTATGAGGAAACTATGGGGGTCTCCTCATGAGCAATATTGAAAGAATAATGTGGAGAAGTGGAACAACATCCAAAACAATGCATGTCTGGAGCTAGGTAATCATGGCATGGCATATGACGGATATGATGCAAAGGAAGCATGTCAATATCATCACAAGAAAAACAAATGCCAATAACCATGGGCTTGTCATCTATGCCATATGTGCAAATTGGGTTTATCTTAATGGTATATGCATAGTTACTACGATGAGATTGCAAATGTGACATATTGTTGATCTCATGCATAGCATACGACAAGTCAAGCTGATTATCAAACATGATGTGACCGAGAGAATTATCACAGGAAATCCTATGCAACATGGCATCACAACTAATAGACTCCACATGGCAATCATCAAACTCATCATAAATGGGTAAATCATCGCATGGGGAAATCATACTAGAATGAAGCATGGCAATAGGTGGATCAACATCATGCAAGCAATCAATGTCAACATAGTCCACTAGTGGGACGAGATCATCACCTTCACCTTTGTTACCTTTCGCATTCCACTCATGTGGTGTAGGTGAGGTGGGAAAGACCAAAAGGTGGTCATCATCTTCATCTTGATGGAACCATGTGGGGGGTGCATCATATTCCACCATGGTCATCGTCTTGTCCATAGGAAGGACGAAGTCGTCGAGAATCGGCGCATCATCAAATGTGGGACCTAGCACCAAATGAGAAGACACAATAGAGGTAGAGGTCAAGTCATTAGTGTTGAAAGTGGCCTCACATTACCTATCAACTATCTCACTCTCTCTATGTGGTGGCTCACTCACTCCCTCAAGGTAGGTACACTCAAACTCACATATGGTGGAGTCACTCATCTCACTCAAGTGGTGGGGTTGTGGCTCTCCTCACATGGGAATCGGGGCAGCTCATCATATATGGGGCTAGTGGTGAACTCGCTCTCACTCTCAATATGGTGGCACAAGTCACTCAAGTCATCATACGTCGCCGTGGTCGAAGGGAAAATCCCATGCTCAACCATCTCCTCATCGTCGCCATGGATGAAGGCCGAAGATGGCACGTCATCACTCTCCTCCATGACCGAAGGGAAATTCCCATGATCGATCATCTCGTCATCGTCGCCGTGGATGAAGGCCGCAGATGGCACAACATCACTCTCGCCTCCAAAGATGGAAGCATCATCCTTGCTCGTCACCATGCCGTTCGCCTCCAAAGCTTGGTCCTCGAATGGCTCCGTAATCGTAGTCGTCGTCGCACCGTCTTGAAAAAGAGTCGAAGTAGACTCGGCATCATCACTGCCACAAAGAGGGATGGCGGTGGAGTCGAACTTGGGAGCGTCGTCTCGGAGCACGTTGGGCTTGGACATCATGGTGGTACTACCCTCATGCTCGTCATCTTGGAGCTTGGTCTTCGAGAAGTGTGCTTGCGGTGGAGAAGCCTTGGCCTTCATGAGTTCTTGTTCCGCCTTGAGAGCACCAATGTAGTTGTCGTCGAGGGACTTGTAGTTATCGAGGAAGATAGTCTTGTAGATGTCGTTGTGCAATCCCATCATGAAGTGGAGCTTCATCAAAATGGGGTCGTCCACGCTGGCTCGTCGCAAGGCAATCTTCATGTCCTTGAAGTACTCGTCGATGGACTTGGATCCTTGTATGGTGTTCTCCAATTGGCGTAGAAGATGTTCCGTGTAGGTGGGAGGCACGAACTCTCGCCGCAAAGCTCTCTTCGTCTTGGGCCAATTCACGTTGAAGCTTGTCGAAGGTGTGTGAAGCCACCATGTTGACGCGTTGTCGTGGAAGTTTCTTGTGGCGCACTTCACTTGATATTCGTAGGGAACTTGATGTAGCTTGAGTTAGTCGTCTATCTTGCGCTCCCACTCGAGATACTCCTCGGGGTCTTGAGTCCCATAGAAAGGAATCTCGTGGTCGTTGTCGAGGTTGTAGTAGCTCGGGGTAGTCGCGGACTTGAGCTTGGGGAGCTTCTCTTGAGCATAAGCTTGGGGTGCTTGTTGGCGAAGATGCCGTATGTCCAAAGGCGAAGATGCCTTGAAGTCGCTTGGCGAAGATGCCAAGGTACATGGTGAAGTCGTTGAGCGGTTGTTGGTGTTGAGCTCATGACCTTCACGGTCTTGTCGTTGATGGTGTCGATGCTGATGAGATCTTGCCGGAGATGGTAGCTCAGAAGGATGTGCACTTGAGCGTCTTCTCAAAGATGAGGGAGACCTCTTGCGGTTCTTGATGAGGGCTTTGAGCTCCTCCATTTGAGCATTCATGTTGGCGCACAAGTTGTTCATCATGGCATCGAACTTGTCGTTGTTGGTGTAGACCGAAGTAGAAGAAATGCTTTGCCTATCCATCACAAGACTCAAGCAAAGGTGAGTAGGAGATGAGATAAACAATACCAAGTTACCTTTTCCGAATGTTGAGGATGTATCCCGGTTCACTCAATGTGAAATGAAAGAATAGTGGAATTGGTACCGGACTTGTTCACTCACACCTATCAAGTAAAGCTTATGGTGGAGCTCGATGAGGATAGTTGCACAAAAATGTGATGCAAAATGTTAGAAAGAGTCAATAATGTTGAAAGAGATTCACAAATTCGCAAATGTAACAAGTAGACCAATAGCAATATGTGGCACACGGAAACACACACACGGATAGATAAATGGGGTCGTGCAACCAAGGAATGAGCACAAAATGTGGAATCTACGGAAAACGCTCGTGTTGCACAACACTAGAGAGATGCTAGCACAATTGCTCTATAGGCGGATACGACACTTGTGCACAACCTATAAGATGCAAATGTATGAACTTTCTATCCCAAGTATGCTATGTGTATGATGTTTCGGTGCTTTAGCACAAGATGATCCAAGATGATCAAGTATGATATTATACGATGCGATGCTATATCTATTGCTTACAAGCTTATTTGTCTTTCTCTTTTTGCTTAAAAGTTTTATTCTCTTTTTTTTGTATATGGCCACGATGCACAAACCAAGATAGAAATTGTGTATATGCGGGAACAATCTTGTGACACAAGGGGTGATATGATGATACCAATATGATATGGTATGTATGCAATGGAAGGCACATCGATGATCACTAATGTGCACAAGTAACGTCGCCGGCAATACTCAAAGGCTAGTCTCTATAGGTAAGTGACGCAAAATGGGCTAGGGGTTAACAATGCAAATGCAAGGGGAATATACAATGATGTCGTCGAAGTTACCGTCTGTGTCGATGATGAAAGGTGGTGCTCTTGATGTAGACCCGTTCCTAATTAGCCGAAACACCTTAGGAAATGGAAAAACCACAACTCAAAATCTCAAGGATAAATGTCAAATGGTGGTAGCGGCAATGCCGTGGTGGTTGCGGAAGTGGAATGATGGGCTATACACGGTGTCGGAGTTGAAGTCACGGTCCCTAAGTAGCCGAAACACCTTAGGAGGCACAAGCCACAACTCCAACAATGTTGTAGGGTGGAACCCTAGGTGGAGATCTTTCACGAATTGGAGGGGAATCCCCAAGAACAAGAGGAGCACAAAGGGAAGAACACAAGAGAAACACTCAAGAACAAGCCCAAATCACCCATCCACTAGACTCACAAACACATGAGATCCACAAGGCACAAGAACAATCAAAGGGAAATAAGATACATGGTAGAGTTCATCCCAATCCTATGAGGAGAGAGGTCTTGATAATCCACAAGGATTATTCTCCCTTGGGAGGTCTTGCATCCACTAGGGATCTTCTCCAAGGTGGAGGTCTTGGCCTCCAATGGAGTAGTCTCACTCTCTCAAGAGGAGAAGGTAGGAGCAAAGCTCACATACATATGAGCTATCCTATTTGCTAACCCTAAAATGGTGGAGGTGGAGGAGTATATATAGTCTAGGGCCACCAAGGGGTAAGTGAGGGGCGAAAGGGATACAAGGCCAAAGGCCCGCGGCTGCGCACAGGCAGGACGGTAGTACCGGACCTCGGGCGGTAGTACCGCTTGGGAGCGGTAGTACCGCTTGTAAGCGGTAGTACCGCCCGTTCTGGACTGGACAGGCCATTCTTCTTCCGTCTTCGCTTCCACGCTTCCCTCGCGGATGGTGTAGGCGTTCCTTGGCGCTTGCGCTCCTCCTCGACGTCCGTGAAGCTGCGACAATACCTATGCATGCACACGAGTGGAGTGTCAAGTAGTATACCATCCTCGAAGGGGTCAAGTGAACACGTGTAAAGGAGAAGATTCACCTTTATGTATGAGAAGTAGATGGCGCACGTGTCACTTGCCAAATGGGCTCTTGACATGGTGATGTCCGTAGGATGCTCCGCATCATCCCCTCCCCCTTGGGAAAGATCCGACCTCGGATCGAGAACCAAATCAGCATGGGAAAGAGATGGCGTCGCCGTGTAGAAGTGGATGATCACCAAGTACTCATCATCTTGAAGCTCAAAGTTGTCACTCTCCAATGTCGCACCGTCTAGTGATTCCTTCAAAAGGAGCAAGAAGAACAAGCACTTGGAAAAATAGATGTGGTTAGCATTAGTGTAAAACCAAGCATTCAAGAGGTGATTCACCCAACAAGTGTTGTCATCAAGCATAGCATAGTGTGTGACAAAGGGTGGTGGCATGGCATGTAAGCATATGAATTGAGCACAATCAAGGTCATTATGGAAACAAGCATGCAAATGTGAGGTAGAGAGGCACATATGTGTGACAAGAGAATAAGCATCTACCTCAAAGTCATAGCAAGCATGCATAAAGCGCTCAATGAAAGGTCTATGGTACGCATAGGAATCATTCACAACACCAAATAAAATGAAGTGTCTAAACACATGAGCCAAGTGCAAGACAATCCGAGCATAGCGTGCATTGGGTGTAGTGAAAGTGGTGTGGCACTCAACACAATAGAAAGAGAAATTTTTCAACATGTGTGAGGCAATCAAGTGAATCATGTGAAAAGCAATGGGACATGGCATATGTGAAGAGATGATATTGTTGCAACCAAGCATATGATAGGGACAAGTAATCCAAGAATTGGATGCAACACACAAGGCATATATAACATGAGGCATGGCAATGTGGCTATCGTGAAAGAAAGTAATATCACTAACATGTGCGCGATCAAGGGGTCCAAGATGACAAATAAGTCTCATGGTGCGAGCAACACATGTAGTATGATCCACAATATTCGTGCTCATGGTTTTTGGGTTCTCGAAAGAGAAGGATATCACCTTGAAAGCATGTCCTTGTGCATTCTTCACAATGCCGACGCACAAGCAAGTGCGATGTAGAAGCGTCGTGGTAGAAGGTGGTTCGCTCTCAAGAGCTCGAATGGTCAACTCACGTGAAGTGGAAGTCGACACATAGTCCAAGTATCTTACACATGCACACAACAAAACAAAGAACATATGCGCATGGTAGATAAACACATCATCCATTATGATGGTTCTCTTCTCTTGCACATAACCATTAGAAGCAAAAGTGCATGAATAATATGATGCAACAATGGCTATATTCATGGCACTAGGCATATGGGGCAAGGAGGTAAGACAAGCATGCTTCACAAGAAATATCTCAAAGTCTCCAAATAAATGCGAGAATGCTATGGGGGCAATCTCATTGGCAAGACTAAAATCATGGTTGCGCTCAATGCATGGACAATCATATAGCATGAGAGAGGCAACATGTGGAGACATATGACAACAACCAATATCAATCATGTCGTGCAAACTAGTGGAGCGAAGATGCAACACACTAGATGAGTTCATAGCAATCATGTCATGTGAGCAAATAGTGGATACATGCAATGCACATGACATATCGCAAGCACGGTCACAAATCAAGACCAAAGCATCATAATAGGCATGGGGTGCAAAGGGATCATGGCAATAACAAGTGATATCGCCACCAAGCTTGCAAATACACATAGAAGTATGAGAATCAATCATCATGTGTAATGCGAAGCATGGGTCACAATTGCATGGTAAAGGCATATAAATGAGCATATCATGCAAAGTGAACATGGCAAGAGGGGCATAAGAGGTATAATGGACAATAACCCATAACCATGTGAGGGCCATGTAGAAGAGATGCGTGAAGTCTTTGCGCGAAGGGAGCAGTTGGAAGGATAATCCATGGAATCCGAAGTCGTCGTTGCTCTCTAGAGCTCGTTTCGTCAACTCGTGCTCTTGCGAGGTTGACGAGTAAGTATGGGTACCTACACAAAAGACACACAAACCAAAGAAATTGTGCGTGTGGTAAATGTACACATCATCCATCATGATGTGTATGTGCACGTATGAGTTAGCACAAGATAGGCATCGCTCAAATAAATTTGAGGCACGATAGAGAAATATGTCATCCATCATGAAAGAATAGTTGTCGTGTATAGCACGATGGGGACACAAATTAGAGCAAGTATGTGGCACAACAATGGCATTGGCATTCATGGGGAGCATATTGTGCACACAAGTATGGGGGTCATGCAATGGATGGGGTGGATCAAAATCTCCGAAAATGTATGAGGAAACTATGGGGGTCTCCTCATGAGCAATATCGGAAGCATAAAGTGGAGAAGTGGAACAACATCCAAAACAATGCATGTCTGAGGCTAGGTAATCATGGCATGGCATATGATGGATATGATGCAAAGGAAGCATGTCAATATCATCACAAGAAAAACAAATGCCAATAACCATGGGCTTGTCATCTATGCCATATGTGCAAATTGGATTTATCTTAATGGCATATGCATAGTTACTACGAAGAGATTGCAATTGTAACATATGGTTGATCTCATTCATAGCATATGACAAGTCAAGCGGACTGTCAAACATGATGTGACCGAGAGAAGTATCACATGAAATCCTATGCAACATGGCATCACAACTAATAGACTCCACATGGCAATCATCAAACTCATCATAAATGGGTAAATCATCGCATGGGGAAATCATACTAGCACGAAGCATGGCAATAGGTGGATCAACATCATGCAAGCAATCAATGTCGACATGGTCCACTAGTGGGACGAGAGCATCACCTTCACCTTTCTTACCTTTCTCATTCCACTCATGTGGTGTAGGTGAGGTGGGAAAGACCAAATGGGGGGTCATCATGTTCATCTTGATGGAACCATGTGGGAGGTGCATCATATTCCACCATGGCCATCATCTTGTCCAAAGGAAAGACGAAGTCGTCGTGAATCGGCGCATCATCATATATGGGACCTAGCACCAAATGAGAAGACACAATAGAGGTAGAGGTCAAGTTGTTAGAAATGCGAATGGCCTCACGTGCCCTATCAACTTCCTCATTTTCTCTATGTGGTGGTGGCTCACTCACTCCCTCAAGGTAGGTGCATGCAATGTCACATATGGTAGAGGCACTCATCTCACTCAAGTGGTGGGGGTTGTGGCTCTCCTCACATGGGAATTGTGGCAACTCATCATATATAGGGCTAGTGGTGAAATCACTCTCACTCTCAATATGGTGGCAAAAGTCACTCAAGTCATCATACGTCGCCGTGGTCGAAGGGAAAATCCCATGCTCCACCATCTCGTAATCGTCGCCGTGGATGAAGGTCGAAGATGGCACATCATCACTCTCGCCTCCAAAGATGGAAGCATCATCCTCGCTCGCCACCTTGTCGCTCGCCTCCAAAGCTTGGTCTTCGAATGGCTCCGTAGTCGTAGTCGGCGCCACACCATCTTGAAAAAGAGTCGAAGTAGACTCGGCATCATCAATGCCACAAAGAGGGATGGCGGTGGAGTCGAACTTGGGGGCATCATCTTGGAGCTCGTTGGGCTTGGACATCGTGGTGGTACTAGCCTCATGCTCGCCATCTTGGATCTTGGTCTTCGAGAAGTGTGCTTGCGGTGGAGAAGCCTTGGCCCGCCTTGAGAGCACCAATGTAGTTGTCGTCGAGGGACTTGTAGTTCTCGAGGAAGATAGTCTTGGAGATGTCGTTTCCCAATCCCATCATGAAGTAAAACTTCATCCAAATGGGGTCGTCCACGCCGGCTCGTCGAAAGGCCTTCTTCATCTCCTTGAAGTACGCGTCGATGGACTTGGATCCTTGTATGGTGTTCTCCAATTGGCGAAGAAGATGTTCCGTGTAAGTAGGAGGCACGAACTCTCGCCGCATAGCTTTGTTCGTCTTGGACCAACTCATGTCGTAGTTCTCCGAAGGTGTGTGAAGCCACCATGTCGACGCGCGGTCGTGGAAGTTTCTTGTGGCGCACTTCGCTTGATCTTCGGGGGGAACTTGAAGTAGCGTGAGGTAGTCGTCCATCAAGCGCTCCCACTCGAGATACTCCTCGGGGTCTTGAGTCCCATAGAAAGGGATCTTGTGGTCGTTGACGAGGTCGTAGTAGCTCGTGGAAGTCTTGGACTTGAGCTTGGGAAGCTTCTCTTGAGGTGCGGGTCGGCGAAGATGCCGCAAGTCCAAAGGCGAAGATGCCTTGAAGTCACTTGGCGAAGATGCCAAGGTAGCTGGTGAAGTCGTTGAGCGGTTGTTGATGTTGAGCTCATGACCTTCATGTCTTTGTCGTTGATGGTGTCCATGCCGATGTGATCTAGTCATGGCACCGAACTCGTCGTTGTTGTTGTAGACCGGAGATGAAGTGCTTTGCCTATCCATCACAAGACTCGAGCAAAGGTGAGTAGGAAATGAGATAAACAATACCAAGATACCGTTTCCCAAAGTTGAGGATGTATCCCGTTTCACTCAAAGTGAAATGAAAGAATAGTGGAATTGGTACCGGACTTGTTCACCTACACCTATCAAGTAAAGCTTATCGAGTGGCTCGATTAGGATAAGTGGCACAAAAATTTGATGCAAAATGTTAGAAAGAGTCAATAATGTTGAAAGAGATTCACAAATTTGCAAATGTAACAAGTAGACCAATAGCAATATGTGGCACACGGAAACACACACACGGATAGATAAATGGGGTCGTGCAACCAAGGAATGAGCACAAAATGTGGAGTCCACGGAAAACGCTCGTGTTGCACAACTCAAGAGAGACGCTAGCACGATTGCTCAATAGGCGGATACGACACTTGTGCACAACCTATAAGATGCAAAATGTATGAACTTTCTATCCCAAGTATGCTATGTGTATGATGTTCCGGTACTTGAGCACAACATGATCCAAGATGATCAAGGATGATATGATATTTTGTGATGCTATGGCTCTTGCTTACAATCTTCTTTGTCTTTCTCCTTTTGCTTAAAAGCTTATTTTTCTTTTCTTTTCTTTTTTTTTGTATATGGCCACGATGCACAAACCAAGATAACAATTGTGTATATGCGGGAACAATCTTGTGACACAAGGGATGATATGATGATACCAAGATGATATGTTATGTATACAATGGAAGGGCGGATCGATGATTACTAATGTGCACAAGTAACGTTGCCGGCAATACTCAAAGGCTAGTCTCGATAGGCAAGTGACGCAAAATGGGCTAGGGGTTAACAATGCAATTGCAAGGGGAATATACAAAGATGTCGTTGAAGTTATCGTCCGATGATGATGATGAGATGCGGTGCTCTTAATGTATACCCATCCCTAATTAGCCGAAACAACTTAGGAAACGGAAAAACCACAACTCAAAATCTCAAGGACAAATGGCAAATGGTGGTAGCGGAAAGCGGTGGTGGTGGTGTCGAAGATGACAATTGCGGAAGTGGTGGTGGTGCTTGATGACGAAACACTCGTCCCTAAGTATCCAAAACACCTTAGGAGACTCAAGTCACTACTCAAGCAACCACAAATGCTAAGGGAAACAAAATGCTGAGGTTGCGGAAAGGTATGGTGGCTATGCGGATGATATGGTGGAGGGCCTAGGCAAACATGCCAAATTTGACAAAATTTGATGGAGTCAAATGATGATGGTAGTATTTTTTTGGTATGGGGGATGTCAATAGCTTCAAAACGAGCTAAAGAACGTCAAAATCGGACTCCGGATGAATTAGTTATGGTCAAAACGGTGAAACTCGGAATGCTGAAAATGTGCGGGGCGGTAGTACCGCTTTGGTTGGGCGGAAGTAAAAAATTAGTACCGCTTGGAGGGCGGTAGTACCGCTTGGATGAGCGTTAGTACTGCTGCTGTCGGGAAAAATTCGCAGATCGGGATCGGGGCGAATTTGGGGCGGAAATGGATGATTTCGGGGGCGAAATTGGATGGATTTCGTGGATGGAAAGTGGTGAAACTTGGGAAGATGCTAGATCCACTCGAAACCAAGCAAATCCATGGATCAAATCCAACAAAACCTCATCAAACCAACAAATCACAAAAAAAAAAAATGGGGCTATTTTTGGTGGGGATTTTCGAAATTGGACAAGAACACAACAAAATTAGGCTAGGAAACAAGAAGGGGGGCTCCAATTTTGTGAGAAACCATAGCTCTAGATACCATGATGTTGTAGGGTGGAACCCTAGGTGGAGATCTTTCACGAATTGGAGGGGAATCCCCAAGAACAAGAGGAGCACAAAGGGAAGAACACAAGAGAAACACTCAAGAACAAGCCCAAATCACACATCCACTAGACTCACAAACACATGAGATCCACAAGGTACAAGAACAATCAAAGGGAAATAAGATACATGGTAGAGTTCATCCCAATCCTATGAGGAGAGAGGTCTTGATAATCCACAAGGATTCTTCTCCCTTGGGAGGTGATGTAGGGTGGAACCCTAAACGGCCGATCTTTCACAAAATGGAGTGGATCCCATGAAGAACACGAAGAACACGAGAGGGAATACGAGGAGAAACACGAGAGAATCACTCAAACCAACAAGAACAAGTCACACATATGCTAGATCCTCGGAACACAAAGAGATACAAGATCCATGATCAACAAGGGACGATACAAGTAGCGATAGTCTTCTCCATGAGGAGGTCTTGGTATCCCGTAGGATCTTCTCCGCAGAGGTCTTGAATCCGTGTGGATCTTCTCCGTGGAGGGGCCGCAGTCACTCCCAAGGAGATGAACCACTAGTGGATAAGCGAAGCTCTGTCTCAAATGAGCTAAACCTAAGCTAACCCTAACTAGGAGGAGGTGGAGGAGTATATGTAGTCTAGGTCCACGAAGGGGTAAGTGGGAGAGGGATACATGGGCCTCAGGCCCGATACACTGTGCGCAGACAGGGGCCGGATGTCCGGGCCTTCCCGAGATGCCGGATGTCCGGGCGCTGGAGCCGGATGTCCGGGCTGGCATGGTCCAGCTTCTGTGATGGGCGCCGGATTTCCGGGCTGGCGCCGGATGTCCGGCTCGACGCGAGGCGCCGGATGTCCGGGGGTCAGTCGGATGTCCGGGGGTCGGCCGGATGTCCGGCCGCTGTAGCTCCGCGGCGACTCCACTTGAGGTACTTCTTGACCCGCTTCTGTGTGGACTTGTCCTATGCTTCGAGCATCTCCTTGGTCGTCTCCTCGGTTCCTAAGCACATGTAGTGTCTTTGCATTAGGTAGCAACCAAGTCTCGCGTGAATGAAAAGGGGAAGCATCGAGGAACGGGTTCACCTTGTGTCCACTTGGGGTTTGGGTAGTAGTCATAGAGTACATGGGGATGAACGACGGATGCTCCGCATCATCTCCGCTCCCTTGGGAAAGATCCAACCTCGGATCAAAAACCTCATCACCATGGAAACGGTTGTCGTGGACGGACTTGTAGTTGGACGTAGTCGTAGACATGGCGCAATCCAAGTACTCCAAAGTGTCGTCGGAGTGATATACATGCAATAAGAGCAAGCACAAACAACACTCGGAAATACAATTGTTAGCGCACACAAAGTGTCCATCATGTAAGAATGAGTCCGTGTGACAAGGTACATGAAGCTTAGCAAGATGATATAGTATGAGATGTAAAGCATTCATGTGAGCAAATTCATTTGTGGTGCACACAAAGGTGTTGTGAATGTGATCAATGCAACCATTGTGCAAAATGATGTCATAGTGTGATGGTTTATCAAGAGCATGAACATGGCAATGGATGCGCAATATGTGTATGTTATCATGCAATTGATGGAGGATAATATGATCATGGTGTATGAATATGCCATCAAGAAAAGTCACAACAAATTTGCTAAGGAAATGCACAAGATCATATATCATGGATGACATGGGAATACAAGATGCAACAAGGCAAGCATAATGTGAGTCAATCCATGAGCAAGATGCAAATTTGTTATGGGAATGATATATCCATGGAGCATGGCATGTGAGCCCACAATCAACAAATATGAAGGTTTTGGTGGAATGTGTCAAAGGAGTTTTGATATACCAATGCTCGATGTCGTGGCAAGAGTGGTAGACCGGTGGTGCATGCATAGGGTCCATCTTCAATGTCGGTCCTCCATCCCGTAGATGTATCATGTAGACAACAAGAAGGAAACAACAATGAAAGTATGGCCTATCCAATATGCATATGTGAGGATGGTTCACAAAGAAGGAATTCACCTTATGTATGTTCTCTAAGATGTTGGTGTTGCACATCGTGTATGCCTTCGCATGACCAAATTGTCGGATGACGGCACCACCTTGTGAATCCTTCAAAATGAGAGAACATGACAAACACTTGGAAAAACAAATGAGGTTAGTGTGAATGCAAAACCTATCATTCATGTGGTACGATACCCAACAAGTGTAATCATCATGCTCATCATAAGAAAGGACAAGATAATGTGGCATGGCATGTAAGCATATGATGCGATAACAACCAAAGGCATTAGGCTCAAACAAGTAAGCATGCATCGCAAGTATGGTGTCCAAGTCTCCAAGATCAACAAACATAGCATTGTTGCACTCGATACAAGTGATGAGAGATGCAACTAATGGAGACAAGTGACAATGATCAAGATATATCATGTGAGTGGCATGAACATATATGTCATCAACCCAAGAAAGCAAGTAATAGTGGAACATGGGTGATGTAACATGGCAAACAATCATAGTGATCAAGTCAAACAAGCTAGTAGTGCGAAGATGCAACGTACTAGAGTTAATCATGGCAATCATGGCATGTTTGCAAATAGAAGGCATGAATAATGCACAATGAGCAAAATAGCATCAATGTGTTGATGAGAGGCCATACGGAAATAGCAATGGAACATCATGACTCTCCCAACACAATAAGCATCAATAGCATGGGGCACAAAGATATCATTGCAATAGCTACTAGGGTCTCCACCAAGCATGCACATACACATAGGAGTATCATAATGGTGAATCATGAGTAATTGCAAGCAAGGGTCACAATTGCATGGCAAGGTCTTAGCAAGAGGCATAACATGCAAAGTGAACACGATAATATGGGGATAATGTGACAAGTGGCAAATAGCCCATAGCCGTGTGAGAGCCAAGTAAAAGAGATGCGCGTAGTGGTTGCGCGAAGAGAATGGTGGTAAGGAGATTCCACGGAATCCCAAATTGTCGTTGCTCTCAAGAGCTCTTTCTGTCAACTCATGGGATTGTGAGGTTGACAAATGTTCATGAGTACGTACACAAAACAAAGACAAAGGGAAAATTGTGTGTGCGTGGTATATGTACACATCATCCATCATGATGCGCACGTGCATGTGTTGGTTAGCACAAAATAGCCAGTGCTCAAATAAATGAGATGCGTGATATAGAAACATGTCATCCATCATGAGAGGTTTGTTGTTATGTATAGCATAATGGAGACTCGAATTGTGTAATGCATCACAAGAAATATGAGCATTGTTATTCATGGAATGCATATGGTGCACATAATCATGGTAATCATGCAAGGTATGGAATGCATCAAGATCTCCTAGTATGTATGAGGAAACTATGGGGGTCTCCTCATGAGCATTATTGGAAAGTTCACATGGAGAATATTGACAACATCCAAAGCAAAGCATATTTGGAACAATGTGTTCATGGCATGGCATAGTTGATGAATTGCGCAAATCATGTAAAGGAAGCATGGCAATATCATCGCAAGAGAAACACAAGCCAATGACCATCATCTTGTCATCTATGCCACAAGTGCAAATAGGATTTACTTTAATGGGGCATGCATAGCTACTATGTTGAGATTGCAATGATACAATATGTGAGATCTCACTCATAGCATATGACAAGCTCAAAGGATTATCAAACATGATGTGACCAAAAGAATTTTCACATGATATCCTATGGAGCATAGCATCACGACTAGTCAACTCAACATGATCATCATCATATTCATCATAAATAGGTAAGTCAAGACATGAGGAAGTCGCACTAGCATGAAGCATGTCAATAGGTGTGTCAACATCATGCAAGCAATCATTTGCAAGATAGTCCACTAGTGGGACGAGAGAAGCACCATCACCTATGTTACCTTTGGAGCATCGCTCATGTATTGTAGGTGAGGTTGCAACTTGATGGTACCATGTGGGGGTGCATCTTCTTCCACCATGGCCATCGGTTTCTCCATTGGAGGGACGGACTCGTCGAGGGTAGGCATGCCCTCTTGTAGGAGACCTAGCACCAAAGAAAACACACTCGGAGTAGAGGTTAAGTCGTTAGAAATCATAGTGGCCTCACATGCCCTATCAACTACCTCACTCACTAAGTGTTGTGGCTCACTCACTCCCTCGTGGATGCTCTCACTCGTATGGTTGGTGGAGTCACTCAAATGGCTCTCAACCTCACATAGGAGAAGTGGCATAGTCTCATGTGTGGGGCTAGTGGTGGGCACACTCATCCTATCAAGGGAAATGCTCTCAAGGTCACATATGGTGGAGTCACTCATATCGCTCATGTGGTGGTGGCTCTCCTCACATGGGAATTGGGGCATCTCGTCATAAATGGATGTTGAAGAGGTGTAGGTGCAATAGTCTCCATGCTCAACTTCCTCATCCATAATGCCTCCAAATATGAATGCCGTAGGAGGTGGCAAATCATCACTTTCCTCCGAGGTCAAAGAGGACTCATGTGCGCTCGCGTAGCTTGACTCGGAGTAGAAGTCATATTTGGGCGCCGTCTTCATGTTGTTGAAGAGGTTCATGCTCGTCGCCTTGGTCGAAGGGGATGGCCCATGCTCGATCGTCTTGTCGCCATCGCTTGTGGATGATCACCTTGATGATGAAGACGTCAATGTAGGCGAACTCATGGGAAGTAGGCGAAGATGCCGTACATCCAAAGGCGAAGATGCCTTGATAGCGCTAGGCGAAGATGCCGAAGTGGTGGTTTTAGCCGTAGCTCCGTCTTGGGTATGCTTGTCTCGCGGTCTTCTTATGTTCTCTTGAAGCTTGGGCTTGGCGTGAAGTAGAGCGTCTTCGGACTTGTAGGTATGCGCTTGTCGAGCATCTTCATGATGATGATGTCGTTGTCGTGCTTGAGCTCTTGGTAGATGTCGTTCGTCGTCGCCGTGCACATGATGCTTGGAGGTGACTTGCCGTTCATGACGATGTCGATGGTCGCCATGGCGGTGTGGACGTGGAAGACTTGCACTTGCATCATGTTTGCGCTCCGAAGACTTGTGACTTGAATGTCACCGCCGAGAGGATGACGAAGGGGAAGAAGACTTGTAATCGACCACCAAGTGTCGGAGCTCCGCCATTTGTTTGTTGAAGGAGTCGCACAAGTCGTCGAAGGAAGCCATTGTCCTTGTCACGGAGTGTTGTAGTTCGATGGCGATGTTGCCCAAGCACTCTTGCATTTCTCGTTGTAGTCCGATGGTTCTCGCGTGGATGTCCTTGTTCGCGCCATCGATGTCGAAGACCGGAGATGAAATGCCTTGCCTATCCATCACAAGACGCTAGCAAGTATGAGTGGGAGAAAGAGAAGAACTATACCAAATGTACCTTGACCGATGTTGAAGATGGATCAATGATCACTCAAATGTGGAACAAGGAAATAGCACAATTGGTACCAATTCTTGTCGGTTTCTCACACCTACACAAGTAAAGCTGATGTTGGAGCTCGGTGAGGATAGTGGCACAAAAAATTGATGTGAAATGTTAGCAAGAGTCAATAAAGTTGAAAAAGATTCACAAATTAGCAAGTGAAACAAGTAGACCAATAGCAATATGGGTGGCACACGGAAACACACACACGGATAGATAGATGGGGTCGTGCAACCAAGGAATGAGCCAAAATGTGGAATCCACGAAAATGCTCTTGTTGCACAACACTAGAGAGACGATAGCGCGATTGCACAATAGGCGGATACAAACTTGTGCACAACCTACTAAGCAAAAATGCAACGACTTCTATCCCAAGTATGCTATATGTATGGTATTCCGGTGGTATGATCCAAAATGATCGAGTATGACAATCTTAATGTAGTATGATGCTATGGTTCTTGCTTAAAAGCTCTTTGCTTATCTTTTTCTTTGTGCTTAAAAGCTTGTTTGGCTCTTTCTCTTTTGAGCTCTTTTCTCATGCAAAACTTCATGAACCAAGATAGCAATTGAGTATATGCGATGACAACCTTGTGTCACAAGAGATGATACCAAGAGATGCACCACGGTGATATGGTATGTATGCTATGGGAAGTATGATCACTAATGTGCACAAGTCACGTTACCGGCAATACTCCAATGGCTAGTCTCGATAGGTAGGTGACGCAAAAATGGGCTAGGGGTTAACAATGCAATTGCAAGGGAATATACAATGATGTCGTCGAAGTTACCGTCCGTGTCGATGATGAGAGGTGGTGCTCTTGATGTAGACCCGTTCCTAATGAGCCGAAACACCTTAGGAAACGGAAAAACCACAACTCAAAATCTCAAGGACAAATATCAAATGGTGGTAGCGGCAATGCCGTGGTGGTTGCGGAAGTGGAATGATGGGCTATACACGATGTCGGAGTTGAAGTCACGGTCCCTAAGTAGCCGAAACACCTTAGGAGACACAAGCCACAACTCAAACAAGCTCGAACAAAAATTGGGTTAAGTTTGGTTGGCTATGTATAATGGGCAATGGGTATGCGGAAGTGGTGGTGGTGGTTGATGAAGAAGCAAATGTCCCTAAGTAGCCTAAACACCTGAGGAGACTCAAATCACTACTCAAGCAACCACAAATGCTATGGGGGACAAAATGGTTAGGTTGCGGAAGTCGGTGGTGGTTATGCGGATGATATGGTGGAAGCCCTAGGCAAAGATGCCAAAATCCACAAAATATGATGGAGTCAAATGATGATGGTAGTATCTTTTTGTTATGGGGGATGTCAAGAGCTTCAAAACGAGCTCAAGAACGTCGAAATCGGAGTTCGGATGAATTAGTTATGGACAAAACGGTGAAACACGGGTGGCTGAATTCCCAGGGGTCGGACATCCGGGGTCGGGTCCGGATTTCCGGGACCTGATGTCCAGAAACTTGCGCGATTTTGCCCTCCAGGAGCCGGATGTCCGGCCCGACGATTCCAGATCGGTATTGGGACTTCCAAACTCGTTTGGGGGCGGAGTTTGATGATTTTGGGGACGAAATTTGAGCGATTTTATGAAGGAAAGTTGGGGAAACTTGGGGAAATGCTAGATCCACTTGAAACCAAGCAAATCCACGGATCAAAATCAACAAAACATCATCAAACCAACAAATCACAAAAAAAATTGGGGCTATTTTTGGTGGGGAATTTTCGAATTTGGGGAAGAACACAACAAAATAATGCTAGAAAACGGTGGGGAGGCTCCAAATTCGTGAGAAACCGTGGCTCATGATACCATATGATGCGGGGTGGAACCCTAAATGGCCGGTCTTTCACGAAATGGAGTGGATCCCATGAAGAACACGAAGAACACGAGAGGGAATACGAGGAGAAACACGAGAGAATCACTCAAACCAACAAGAACAAGTCACACATATGCTAGATCCTCGGAACACAAAGAGATACAAGATCCATGATCAACAAGGGACGATACAAGTAGCGATAGTCTTCTCCGTGAGGAGGTCTTGGTATCCCGTAGGATCTTCTCCGCAGAGGTCTTGAATCCGTGTGGATCTTCTCCGTGGAGGGGCCGCAGTCACTCCCAAGGAGATGAACCACTAGTGGATGAGCGAAGCTCTGTCTCAAATGAGCTAAACCTAAGCTAACCCTAACTAGGAGGAGGTGGAGGAGTATATGTAGTCTAGGTCCACGAAGGGGTAAGTGGGAGAGGGATACATGGGCCTCAGGCCCGATACACTGTGCGCAGACAGGGGCCGGATGTCCGGGCGGGGGCCGGATGTCCGGGCCTTCCCGAGACGCCGGATGTCCGGGCGCTGGAGCCGGATGTCCGGGCTGGCATGGTCCAACTTCTGTGATGGGCGCCGGATGTCCGGCTCGACGCGAGGCGCCGGATGTCCGGGGGTCGGCCGGATGTCCGGGGGTCAGCCGGATGTCCGGCCGCTGTAGCTCCGCGGCGACTCCACTTGAGGTACTTCTTGATCCGCTTCTGTGTGGACTTGTCCTATGCTTCGAGCATCTCCTTGGTCGTCTCCTCGGTTCCTAAGCACATGTAGTGTCTTTGCATTAGGTAGCAACCAAGTCTCGCGTTAATGAAAAGGGGAAGCATCGAGGAACGGTTTCACCTTGTGTCCACTTGGGGTTTGGGTAGTAGTCATAGAGTACATGGGGATGAACGACGGATGCTCCGCATCAGGAGGTCTTGCATCCACTAGGGATCTTCTCCAAGGTGGAGGTCTTGGCCTCCAATGGAGTAGTCTCACTTTCTCAAGAGGAGAAGGTAGGAGCAAAGCTCACATACGAATGAGCTATCCTATTTGCTAACCCTAAAATGGTGGAGGTGGAGGAGTATATATAGTCTAGGGCCACCAAGGGGTAAGTGAGGGGAGAAGGGGATACAAGGCCAAAGGTCCGCGGCTGCGCACAGGCAGGACGGTAGTACCGGACCTCGGGTGGTAGTACCGCTTGGGAGCGGTAGTACCGCTTGTAAGCGGTAGTACCGCCCGTTCCGGACTGGAGAGGCCATTCTTCTTCCGTCTTCGCTTCCACGCTTCCCTCACGGATGGTGTAGGCGTTCCTTGGTGCTTGCGCTCCTCCTCGACGTCCGTGAAGCTGCGACAATACCTATGCATGCACACGAGTGGAGTGTCAAGTAGTATACCATCCTCGAAGGGGTCATGTGAACACGTGTAAAGGAGAAGATTCACCTTTATGTATGAGAAGTAGATGGCGCATGTGTCACTTGCCAAATGGGCTCTTGACATGGTGATGTCCGTAGGATGCTCCGCTTCAAACAAGCTCAACAAAATTGGGTTAGGTTGGGTTGGCGGAAATGTATAGTGGACTAAGCTATACAGAAGTGGTGGTGGTGGTTGATGAAGAAGCAATTGTCCCTAAGTAGCCTAAACACCTTAGGAGACTCAAATCACTACTCAAACAACCACAAATGCTATGGTGGACAAAATGGGTTAGGTTGCGGAAGGCTATGGTGGCTATGCGGGTGATATGGTGGAGGGCCTATACAAACTTGCCAAATTTGACAAAATTTGATGGAATCAAATGATGATGGTAGTATTTTTCTGGTATGGGAAATGTCAAGAGCTTCGAAACGAGCTAAAGAACGTCCAAATCGGAGTTCGTATGAATTAGTTATGGACAAAACAAAAATCAACCGAATTCAAAATTTGGAGGTACCGGACGTCCGGTAAAGGCCGGAAATCCGGTATTTTCTTCTGTATATGTGGTTCCGGTCGTCCCATGAGTTCCGGACGTCCGGTGCTTCGTGAGGGTCCGGACGTCCGGTAAAACGTCGGTCGTCCGGTGGGTCGAGGTCAATGCGAGATTTGAGTTCCGGGACACGATTTTGGGCGAAATTTGATGATTTTGGGGTCAAAATTTGACGGATTTTGTGGAGGAAAGATGGGGAAACTTGGGGAAATACTAGATCCACTTTAAACCAAGCAAATCCATGGATCAAAACATCAACAAACCAACAGATCACAAAAAAAATTGGGGTTATTTTTGGTGGGGATTTTCGAATTTTTGGACGAAATCACACAAAACAAGGGTACAAAACAGTGGAGGGGGCTCCAAATTCGTGAGAAACCGTGGCTCTTGATACCATAATGATGTAGGGTGGAACCCTAGATGGCCGATCTTTCACGAAATGGAAGGATCCCGCGATGAACACGAAGAACACAAAGGGGAATCACGAGGGAAAACACTCAAGAACAAGTCCAATCACACATCCACTAGATAATCAAACACACAAGATCACAAGGTACATGAACAAAAAAGGGAAAGATACAAGGTAAAGTTCATCTCCGAGAGGAGGTCTTGAATCCGTGAAGGATCTTCCCGTTTAGGGGTCTTGAATCCGTCGTGGATCTTCTCCGTAGAGGGGCCGCAGTCTCTCCTAGGAGTAGAACCACTAAGATGAGCAAAGTGTAATGCCCCGGATGTAATACTTTCCCTTTTGGGCATACAATATATCTCTGGCTTCATCTATTCCATTCCGGGTTCTTTGTCTTTCGGGTTTTCGTCGTTTTGTTGTGTGTGTGTGTGGCATTCATTCATATCATGTAGTCATGTGCATCGCATTGCATTTGTGTTGTCGGTTGCATCCGGTTCCACGCGTTCCTTCCCGTTGTCCGTTTCGCATTCCGGAGCTCCCTCACGTGTTCGTGGCGTCCCGTAGGCCTACTTTGGTGTTTGGCCATGTAACGTTACCGGTGTGGCGCGAGACTTGTCGTGTGTTGTTGTTTTGGTGTGTGTAACCTGCCTGTCAAATCTCGTCGCGTTTCGAGTCCGTTTGCTACCCCAACAGTTATTCGTGTGGGCTCAAAGTGCCTCCACTTTGAGGCCCAAGGCACCCCTCCAACAGCCCACCAAACCACTCCTAGCCACTTCTATCATCTAGGCCATCCAAATCTGATCCGGTGGCTGAAAACCGCACTCCATTTGGGCAACCCTAGCTCCTTGTGCCTATATATTTGTCCACTCCCCCAAATTTTGCCCCAAATTAAGGAAGCCCTAGCTCCCCTTCCATCTTCTTCTTCCACCTACAGCCACCTCACTGGAGCTCGCCGGAGAGTTCGCCGGAGTTCGCCGGAAATCTCGCCAGAATACTCCTCTCCACCACCTCCTCACCATCAACCTCACCACCAACCTCCCTCCGGCCCCTTTTTCTCATCCGCACCGCAGCCGGGGTCAAGCCCCCACCACCCAGCCGCCTCCTCTGGCCGGCCATATCCCACCGGAGCCGCTGCTCGCAGGCTCCCGCAGCCAGGCGCTCGAGCGCCAGATTTGGCGCCTGCCCGATCCGATCGGGAATACCCTAGTGGGCCGCGCCGCTAGGCCCGTCTGCTCAAATCCGCCGCTGGATCCCCTCGCCAGCAAGCTGCCCCGTTGACTCCGCTTCGCCAGATCGGGGCGCCTCCCTTCGCCACCCGCCTGGGCCGCCGCGCCGATCCACCGGCCTAGTCCCCGTCTTCCGCCTGGGCCCGAACGCCCCAGGTCGCCTCCTCCCGCAAAGCCGTCCCCGGCTCCCAGATCGCCAGTTCCGCTCCGGGCCGAAGCCCACATCGCCGATCCAGCCGCCGCGTCGACCCTTCCCAGGCGAGGCAGATCGCCAGCCGCCAACGGGCCTCTTCCGCCGAACCAGGCCGTGAGGGCCTTCTCCTCCGCAGGCCTCGCGGGCCCTCTCCAGCGCCAGGGCGCGCGGGCCGAGGCATCTCCAGCCGCCGCAGATCCGCGGGCCGAGGCCCGTAGCCCGTGTTTTTTTTTCAGATCTGAGATCTAGGTTATTTCAAATCCCCTAAGTCCCAGTGTTTATCTGTCTGATGCAATATTAGATCTGCAATATCTTTTTGTGTGGTTGTCCGTTTTGCGCAAATGAGGTGTCCAGACGTTCGTGGTGACTAGCACTACGATTCATTCCATTGTGCCATGCATGTTTGTGGTCATCTAGATGCTTATTTTTCTGTTGCAAGAGTGCATCACGTTATAAACTGCTGCTATGTGTTGTTTTCATGCCATCTTTGCATAGTGATATCTTTTAGCTCGTTTGTCCGAATGATGCAAATGACATGTCCACGTGTTCGTCTTGCCATGCTCTACATGTTGCTTGTGTTAGGTTGCATGATAGATTTATTCTTGCCATGGTTATCCTCGTTGCAAAGTGCCATGTGGCTGTGATGTTGTTTCACTTGTTATGAAATGCCATCTTGTTGAGCTCATTGCTATCGTTGTGTTTATCTCCATGATGCATGCTTGTGTGTTTCGGAATCACCATCATGTGTAATTTGATGTGGTGCTTACCACTTGCCATGTTTAGTTTCGAGGTGACTTAAACTTGCTCTCGTAGATGCCATGATGAAACTGTTGTTTTAACACTTAGTGGATTTTCACTAAGTCTGAAATCTGTAATGTTCCGATGCCATGTTTGCGTGCTGTTCTAGGACAAACCATGATAGTTTTGGGGTAGATCTTGATGGTTCCTTGTAGTAGATATTGTTGGCTTTCCATTCATGTTCTCACATGCCTATTTAATTGGCTGTAGCATATTTAACTTTTGCTCCAAAGTTTCAATAAATATCTGCTGTCAGAATTTTGTTGTCAAGTTCAATATGTCCAAGCTTGTTGCTATTGATCCGTGGCTCCTTTGGGGGTGCACCTTTGGACTTATTTGCTGTAGGATATGTCTAGTTTCTGTTCATGCTCTTTGCCATGGTGTTTGAGTGCTGTACCTTATTTATCTAGTGCTCCAAAGTTGCTATGTTGCTGTAATTTTCAGCTTTCGCCTATTTCTTGTTTCGGGCATAACTTTTAGCCCGTAGCTCCGTTTTCAGCGAGTCTTATATGAAACTTGATTGATTTTCCGTGTAGATTCATAATCTCCTATTGTTGCCATGTTTTGAAGTGATTTACTTGAGTGCTATTTTCCGTGCTCCGTGTGCTCCCTTAGTGCATCCATCATGCATCCATCATTTTTGTGTGCGCATTGCATCTTGTTGATTCGTGCCTTGTGTGATTGTATTGTTTAGAGCCGGAAGCTGAGACCGAGTACGAGTACGAGCACGAGGTTAACAACGAGGTTGAGCACGAGGACCCTTCTTTCGATGCGAACGACTACACTTCAGGCAAGATGACCGAACCCGGATACCATTACTATTTTTGCCTATTGCTAGAAGTCTCAATCTATAGTTTTGCCTCGATGCCCATGTTCTTCCTGCCAGCCTCCTACTTGTAACCATGACCATGTTTAACCAACCTACCCATGCAAACCGTTGCTTGGCTCAGTACGCTTCGCTCAGCCCCTCTTATAGCATTGCTAGTTGCAGGTGAAGATTGAAGATGCTTGCTTCATGTTGAAGTTTGTTGGGTTATATCACACTATATAAATGCTTTAAAATGAAATCATCTATATATTGGCAAGGGTGGAAGGCTAAGCCTTTCGCTTGGTGATTTGTTCCACTCATGCCGTTAGGAACCGTTTAAACCGGTGTTATGTTCCTTGATTATGCGTTCCTAACACGGTTGGGGTGTATGGGACCCCCTTGATAAACCGCTAAGTGCTAAGTTTTTTCCAGCAAGTCCCAATATTGGTACTATTCGCCTAATAACTAATAAAACTTGCATAGGGTCTTGCAAACCCGAGTTCTTAATTAACAACCCCCGGGCCAGTGCTCCACATGAGTGTTGGTCCAAACTGGGCAGACTGCGGGGCCACCCGAGGGAACTCGAGGATTGGTATATACCTGTAGGCTGACCTATCCGGTCGTGTCCTGAGACTAGATACGCGCGGCTACCATCAGGGTGTCGACATGCCGGGAGGATTTGCTGGATTAGCCTTACCTTAGTTCGGAGTATCTTGAGCACGGGATTCCGAGAATACTCGGGTCTTCCCACTTTTGGAGTTGCGACTCCGCGGATCGTGGGCTTGTCATGGGCCAAGTTGGAACACCCCTGCAGGGTTATGAACTTTCGAAAGCCGTGCCCGCGGTTATGTGGCAGATGGGAGCTTGTTAATATCCGGTTGTAGATAACTTGACACAATGTTCCAATACACTACCATCGTGTGTACGTGACTGTCAATTTCCGAATAGGGATTCGGGAGTTGAACACGGTGGGGTTATGTTTGGTGAGCTTTAGCTAGGATCACTTCGTGATCATCTCTCGACCGAGGCACTTCTCTTCTCGCACTCTTTCACGTAAGCTAGTGCTAGTTGCTGCTGCAGACACTTATACTTTTCTTCAGCCTTATCCTCTCCCATGGCTTAAATAGTCTTGTTACCCGGGAACGGGATTGCTGAGTTCTCCGTGGCTCACAGTTACTTCACCACATCAGATGCAGGTCCGACAGTGAGCTATCCAGGTGATGGCACCGAGCTAGACTGGGAGTATGACGAGGAGCGTAGTCGATACTATGTTCGTTATCCTGATGATCAGTAGTGGAGACTTCTACTAGGATCCGATCCGACCTGTGGATTTAAATTATGTTTGGTATCTTGTCATTTGGATTTTACCCTTAGAGGGCTGTGATGTTTTATTGAATGATGATTGAGACATGTATTGTATTTGTGTGACGTGGCGAGTGTAAGCCAACTATTTTATGTTTTCCATCCCCATCTTTTACATGAGTTGTGCAAAGATACCAGACTTGCGATCATTCCAGCATGGGGTTATGTCTCTAAGTCGTGCCTCGACACGTAGGAGATATAGTCCCATCCTGGGCATTACAAGTTGGTATTCAGAGCCTTCTCCGACCTAGGAGCCCCCACTGATTGATCGAATCGTTGATGGTCGAGTCTAGGCACACACTGAAAAATATTTTGAGTCATATATTTATATCGGAGAGTAGGATTTCTTTGCTTCTCATCCCTTTCTCTCTGGTGAGGACTCCTGACGACTACTCTTGTCTCTTCTATTTTCAAAAATTGCACCAAAATTTTTTTAGGAATCTCGCGAGTATTCTGGGATTGTTTCGATGTTCTTGTGACGAGAATATTGTTCTCGATGCCTCCTGAAATTAGGGGTTGTGGCAGTGTCTCGGGGAGTTGAGCTTCGGGGTATTGTCGTCACAAGCATATCGCGGCAGTACTAAATACTTAAGACCGCCGACATCGAAAATCTCTCCTATACGGTTAGTGGCAAGATAACCCCGACATCACCCAGTATTGGGGAGGTAGTTCGGGAGTATTGCCATAGCTTGTTATAGTGGATGCTTTTCGAAGGTCCGAGGTAAACAGTTTCCGAGAAAGACCGGTTATGTGTTGAAGGATGGATACAGCTGGATGTAGGTTTAGAGTTGATTGCGCGGTGCTTCCCCTGTATCCCCAACACCTGATTGCATAACTGGAATCTTTCGGAAATTCATAGGTGGGTTTTTCCAGTAGATCGTAGGCATTCTTCCAACGAATGCAGGTTAGTGAGTTCGGGGTTCTACATTGAGTGAAGTGGTATTATGACCGATGTTTCGATCGGGAGTTGCATCTTAAAGGGTCCTTGGCTATGCTGATCCGGGGATTGCAAAACCCTTTCGTAACGCGTTCATATGCTTTCAGCACAAAGTTGTTAGAACGAAGCTCCTATCATGTGTTTGTTTCCATTCGTACCTTATTGTTTTTCTTATTTTACCTTTTGTCCCCTATGTGGCTTCTCGTGAAGATTGTTGTTATCATTTAACTGAGAATTTCATTCGTTCCTCTTGTTCGAATGATTTCATTCGTTCCTATTGTTCGAATGATTATTGTGAAGACTTGTTGCAATTCATTCCATTGATTCAGCTTATACCTTCTGTCAATCAATTGTTGATTCGTGGTCATCTCTTTCAGGATGGCTCCGAAAAAAGTTCCCAACGCTAACCAAGAGGGTGAAGAGGTCCCAGATCGTCCTCCTTCCCCTCCTCCTCCGTCTGAGGCTTGGAGAGCGATTATGCAAACTACAACTCAGAACACTCAGATGTTGATGCAGATGATGCAACAGATGCAAGCTAATCAAGCTAATCAGGGTGTTCCAGGGAATCAAGGCAATTTCTTCAACCAGCAGCACCATGCTACTCTCAACCAGTTCTTGGCCAATAATCCAAAAGCTTTCAGTTACTGTGTCGACCCTCTTGATGCTGAAGATTGGTTAACCGACATAAAGAAGCATTTTGAGTGCAGTAATGCAAGAGAAGAGGATTATGTGAAGTTTGTAGCCTTCCAACTCAAAGACCAAGCAGCTGACTGGTGGCAGCAGTACAAAGACTCCAGACCAGGTTGTGTGATCTCTTGGGAGGATTTCTGCAAGGACTTTCGCTCTCACCATATTCCTACAAGTGTCATCGAGGGTATGCGTGAGCAATTCCGCAACCTGAAGCAGGGCTCTATGACAGTCTATCAGTATAATGGCAAGTTCCAAAACCTCGCCCGCTATGCAAAGCAAGACATTCCTGATGCTAAGAGCAAAATCTACCAGTTTCGTGGAGGTCTCAAAGATGAACTTCAACTTGCTCTCACCTTGTTCGAGCCCGATGAATTCGACAAATTCTATAACATGGCTTTGAAACAAGAGGCAGCTCAGCTTAAGATGGAGGCTTCTAAAAAGAGGATTCGAGATGCCGTTCACTCCTCCTCATCTTCTCAAGTGGCTGTGAAACAACAGAAATTTTGGCTTCCTCCTCCTCCAGTGATTCGAGCTCCCTACAACAACTCCAACAACTCCAACAACAAGAATGCTGGTGGTCGTGGTTTCTCCCACCCACACAACTCCAACAATCAGTCCAAGTTGCAGATTCAAGCTTCCAAGTCGACTGTTCCTCCTGCTCGTCCACTTTTTGAGGTTACTTGCTACAAGTGTGGCCAGAAGGGTCATTATTCCAACAAGTGCAACAACCCAAGGTGCCTTCCGCCACCTCCACCTGTCAGTTCGGCTATTGTGAAGCATAATCCCAGGCATGCTAGGGTGAATCTGATGAATGCAGCTGAGGCGGAGAACTCTTCTGATGTGATCATTGGTAACCTTTCAGTGAACTCTTTTCCTGCAAAAGTATTATTTGATTCTGGTGCATCTCTCAGTTTCATTTCAAGGCCATTCTTCACCAAGCATAATTTGACTTCGGTATTTCTGGATAAGAAGTTGTCGATTATTTCTCCGGGCAAGCACATGACTTCAAATTTGATGGCTCCGAATGTATCTATTCGCATGGGAGATTATCGTTTTCTGGCTAATCCGGTGGTTCTTGATAATTCTGACATTGACCTCATCCTCGGAATGGATTGGCTTTCTCAGCATAATGCTCACATTGATTGTGCACAGAAGGAAGTCAAGATGACTCATCCTGATGAAGATGTGATTATCTTTGCCTCCAGGGATAACACTATCAGGCTTTTCTCTCTCAATGATAAGGGTGAAATTAATGCCATATCTCAAATTCCGATGGTGAACGAATACCAAGACGTCTTTCCTGAAGAACTTCCAGGCATGCCTCCACACCGTCAGGTGGAATTCGTCATTGAACTCGAGCCGGGTACTGAGCCAGCATGCCGGCGTCCGTACAAGCTCTCTCCTGATGAATTGAAGTAATTGAAGAAGCAGCTTGATAAACAGGAGAGTATGGGTCTCATGATGAGGACATCACTAACAAGGTTACACCCACAGCTCCAACTGACACATATACAGGACCAATTACTAGAGCTCGCGCACGCCAATTAAATTACCAGGTACTTTCGTTTCTTGGTAATTAATCTAATGTTCATGAGAATATGATGCTGCCTAAATTGGATACATTTGTCTTGCTTACCAATGAAGGGCCTAGCTTGGACAAGAAGGATGAACATTGGAGCAAGATCAAGCATGGAGATGATGGCATGCGCAAGGGGAACAAGAATGAAGTTTCAATTGATGATTTCAGGACTTTGAAGCCACCATAATGAGTGCGAGAAGCCTTGGACGAAATATACAAGATTCCACTTCATAAATTTCGTCCAGAGGCTATTATAGGTGCTGCGTCACCTTATTATTGGGCCAGGCCCATGTAATTTCGAAATACTTGAGTATAGGCTGTTTTTAGAGTCCGTATGTGTGGGGAAACAAGAGTTAGGGTTGGTTTCGGACCCCTCCACCAAGGGCCACGAAATTGCCCCCTCTTTCCCCCATATATACAGCCCTTAGGGCGTCATTTAGACTTTGGGTTTTGTTTAGATTAAAGTTCGCCATAGCTGCAACTTCGCGTACTTCGTTTGTGTTCAACGACCAGACCAAGACGTCACAGAACCCCACTTGATCAATAAAGCTTTCCTCTTGAATTCGCAATATCCAGATTGCAATCTCAGTTTCTTGCTTGTTCTTCGTTTGCCTGCAGGAAACAGACCTTCGTGGTCAGGTTGATCGTGCTCCGGCGTGGTCAATAACCTCTCGGAGTTGGTTTAGCGATTGCTAAGGCGCGACGTCCATGCACGTTCGTAGTCGGATCGTCAAAGTCGACTTCATCCAAACGATAGCCACCATCTCATCGAAAGACGGGACACGTTGCCTCTATCAAGTGGTATCAGATTTCCAGGTTGCTCGGTGAGATTTTACAGTTTTTCGTAGATTAGATCGAGTCTGTTCTTGATGTAGGGTGGAACCCTATGTGGCCGATCTTTCACGAAATGGAGGGGATCCCATGATGAACACGAAGAACACAAAGAGAAATCACGAGGGGAACACTCAAGAACAAGTCCAATCACACATCCACTAGACAATCAAACACACAAGATCACAAGATACATGAACAACAAAGGGAAAGATACATGGGTAGAGTTCATCTCCAAGAGGAGGCCTTGAATCCGTGAAGGATCTTCCCGTTTAGCGGTCTCTCTCGTGGAGTAGATCCGGGATGGATGAGCAAAGCTCTATCTCACGTATGAGCTAAATAATTGCTAACCATAAAATGGTGGAGGTGGAGGAGTATATATAGTCTAGTACACGAAGGGGTAAGTAGATGGGGGGATACATGGGCCTCAGGCCCTGTCCATGCGCGCAGGCAGGCGCCGGATGTCCGGCTCGGGGCCGGATGTCCGGGCTCTCAAGAGACGCCGGATGTCCGGGGCGGTCGGCCGGATGTCCGGGCTAGCGGGGCAAAACCTCGGGTGCGGTTCTGTTGCTGGCGCCGGATTTCCGGGTTGAAGGCCGGATGTCCGGGCTGGCGCCGGATGTCCGGCAGCTGTAACTTCAGCCGCTCCGTCTTCTTCCGCCTTCGCTTCCATGCTTCCCTCGCTGATGGCGTAGGTGTTCCTTGGCGCTTGCACTCCCCCTCGTCGTCTGTGAAGCTCCGACGATACCTATGCATGCACACGAGTGGAGTGTCAAGTAGTATACCATCCTCGAAGGGGTCAAGTGGACACGTGTAAAGGAGATGATTCACCTTTTTGTATGAGAAGTAGAGGTCACACGTGTCACTTGCCAAGTAGACTCTTGACATGGTGATGTCCATAGGATGATCCGCATCATCCCCTCCCCCTTGGGAAAGCCAACCTCGGATCGAAAACCAAATCACCATGGGAAAGAGATGGCGTCGCCGTGTAGAAGTGGACGATCACAAAGTACTCATCATCTTGAAGCTCAACATGGGCGCTCTCCAATGTCGCACCATCTAGTGATTCCTTCAAAAGGAGCAAAGACAACAAACACTTGGAAAAACAAATGTGGTTAGCGTTAGTGCAAAACCAAACATTCAAGAGGTGATTTACCAAACAAGTGTTGTCATCAAGCATAGCATAGGGCGTGACAAAGGGTTGTGGCATGGCATTTATGCACATCAATTGAGCACAATCAAGGTCATCATGGAAACAAGCATGTAAATGTGAGGTAGAGATGCACATATGTGTGACAAGAGAATAAGCATCTACCTCATGGTCATAGCAAGCATGCATAAAGCGCTCCATGAAAGGTCTATGGTAGGCATAAGAATCATTCACAACACCAAAGAAAATGAAGTGTCTAAACACAAGGGTCAATTGCAAGACAATCCAAGCATAATGCGCATAGGGTGTAGTGAAAATCGAGTGGTACTCAACACAATAGAAATAGCAATTGTTCATCATGTGTGAGGCCAACAAGTCAATCATGTGACAAGCAATGGGACATGGCATATGTGAAGAGATGATATTGTTGCAACCAAGCACATGATAGGAGCAAGTAATCCACAAGTCGGATGCAACACACAAGGCATATATATCATGATGCATGGAAATGTGTAAATGGTAAGTCGAATCAAGATCTCTAACATGTGTGCAAAGTGTCATGGTGCAAGCAACACAAGTAGTGTGATCCACAATATGCATGCACATGGTTTTTGGTTCCTCGAATGAGAAGGATATCACCTTGAAAACGTGTCCTTGTGCATCCTTCACAATGCCGAAGCACAAGCAAGTGCGATGTAGAAGCGTCGTGGTAGAAAGTGGTTCGCTCTCAAGAGCTCGAATGGTCAACTCACGTGAAGTGGAAGTCGACACATAGTCCAAGTATCCTACACATGCACACAACAAAAGGAAGAACGTATGCGCATGGTAGATAAACACATCATCCATCATGATGGTTCTCTTCTCTTGCACATAACCATTAGGAGCAAAAGTGCATGAATAAGATGATGCAACAATGGCTATATTCATGGCACTAGGCATATGGTGCAAAGAGGTAAGACAAGCATGCTTCACAAGAATGATGTCATAATCTCCAAATAAATGAGAGAATGTTATGGGGGCAATCTCATTGGCAAGACTAAAACAAGCAATATCAATCATGTGCAAAGCATGGCAATGGTTGTCATCAACCGCATGAAAGGAGCAAGTATGAATCATCGATGATGCAACATAAGCAAGCATGGTGATCAAGTTGTGCAAACTAGTGGAGCGAAGATGTAACACACTAGGAGAAGGCATGGTAATCATGTCATGTGAGCAAATAGTGGATATAGGCAATGCACATGACATATCGCAAGCACGATCACAAATCAAGGTCAAAGCATCATAATAGGCATGGGGTACAAAGGCATCATGGCAATAACAAGTCATATCTCCACCAAGCTTGCAAATATACATACAAGTATGAGAATCAATCATCATGTGTAATGCAAAGCATGGGTCACAAATGCATGGCAAAGGCATATAAATGAGCATATCATGCAAAGTGAACATGGCAAGATGGTCGTAAGAGATATAATGGACAATAACCCATAACCATGTGAGTGCCATGTAGAAGAGATGCGCGAAGTCTTTGCGCGAAGGGAGCGGTTGGAAGGATAATCCATGGACCCCCAAGTCGTCGTTGCTCTCTAGAGCTCGTTTCGTCAACTCATGCTCTTGCGAGGTTGACGAGTAAGTATGGGGACCTACACAAAAGAGACATAAACCGAAGAAATTGTGTGCGTGGTAAATGTACACATCATCCATCATGATGTGTATGTGCACGTTAGAGTTAGCACAAGATAAGCATCTCTCAAAGAAATTTGATGCATGGTATAAGAACATGTCATCCATCATGAATGAATAGTTATTGTGTATAGCATGATGTGGATGCAAATTGAGCATACAATTATATGGCACATCGATAGCAAGTTCATTCATGGGGAGCATATTGTGCACACAAGCATGGGGATTATGCAATGGATGGGATGGGTCAAAATCTCCTAAAAAGTATGAGGAAACTATGGGGGTCTCCTCATAAGCAATATCGGAAGCATAATTTGGAGAAGTGTAACAACATCCAAAACAATGCATGTCGGAAGCTAGGTAATCATGGCATGGCATATGATGGATATGATGCAAAGGAAGCATGTCAATATCATCACAAGAAAAAGAAATGCCAATAACCATGGGCTTGTCATCTATGCCATAAGTACAAATTGGATTTATTTTAATGGCATATGCATAGTTAGTACGATGAGATTGCAAATATGACATATTGGTGATCTCATGCATAGCATATGACAAGTCAAGTGGATTGTCAAACATGATGTGACCGAGAGAATTATCACAAGAAATCCTATGCAACATGGCATCACAACTAATAGACTCCACATGAAAATCATCAAACTCATCATAAATGGGTAAATAATGGCATGGGGAAATCATACTAGCACGAAGCATGGCAATAGGTGGATCAACATCATGCAAGCAATCAAAGTTAACATAGTCCACTAGTGGGACGAGAGCATCACCTTCACCTTTGTTACCTTTCTCATTCCACTCATGTGGTGTAGGTGAGGTGGGAAAGACCGAATGGTGGTCATCATCTTCATCTTGATGGAACCATGTGGGGGGTGCATAATATTCCACCATGGCCATCGTCTTGTCCAATGGAAGGACGAAGTCGTCGAGGATCGGCGCGTCATCAAATGTGGGACCTAGCACCAAATGAGAAGACACAATAGAGGTAGAGGTTAAGTCGTTAGTGTTGAAAGTGGCCTCACATGACCTATCAACTATATCACTCTCTCTATGTGGTGGCTCACTCACTCCCTCAAGGTAGGTGCACTCAAACTCGCATATGGTGGAGTCACTCATCTCACTCAAGTGGTGGGGGTTGTGGCTCTCCTCACATGGGAATTGGGGCAGCTCATCATATATGGGGCTAGTGGTGAACTCACTCTCACTCTCAATATGGTGGCACAAGTCACTCAAGTCATCATACGTCGCCGTGGTCGAAGGGAAAATCCCATGCTCAACCATCTCCTGATCGTCGTCGTGGATGAAGGCCGAAGATGGCACATCATCACTCTCGCCTCCAAAGATGGAAGCATCAACCTTGCTCGTCACCATGTCGTTCGCCTCCAAAGCGTGGTCCTCGAATGGCTCCGTAGTCGTAGTCGTCGCCGCACCGTCTTGAAAAAGAGTCGAAGTAGACTCGGCATCATCAATGCCACAGAGAGGGATGGCGGTGGAGTCAAACTTGGGAGCGTCGTCTTGGAGCTCGTTGGGCTTGGACATCATGGTGGTAAAACCCTCATGCTCATCGTCTTGGAGCTTGGTCTTCGAGAAGTTTGCTTGCGGTGGAGAAGCCTTGGCCTTCATTAGTTCTTGTTCCGCCTTGAGAGCACCAATGTAGTTGTCGTCGAGGGACTTGTAGTTCTCGAAGAAGATAGTCTTGTAGATGTCATTGTGCAATCCCATCATGAAGTGGAGCTTCATCGAAATGGGGTCGTCCACGCCGGCTCGTCGCAAGGCAATCTTCATCTCCTTGAAGTACTTGTCGATGGACTTGGATCCTTGTATGGTGTTCTCCAATTGGCGTAGAAGTTGTTCCGTGTATGTGGGAGGCACGAACTCTCGCCGCAAAGCTCTCTTCGTCTTGGGCCAACTCATGTCATACTCCTCCGAAGGTGTGTGAAACCACCATGTCGATGCGAAGTCGTGGAAGTTTCTTGTGGCACACTTCACTTGATCTTGGGGAGGAACTTGAAGTAGCATGAGGTAGTCGTCCATCAAGCGTTCCCACTAAAGATACTCCTCGGGTTCTTGAGTCCCATAGAAAGGAATCTCGTGGTCGTTGTCGAGGTCGTAGTAGCTCGTGGAAGTCGCGGACTTGAGCTTGGGGAGCTTCTCTTGATCAAAAGCTTGAGGTGCTTGTGGGCGAAGATGCCGCATATCCAAAGGCGAAGATGCCTTGAAGTCGCTTGGCGAAGATGCCAAGGTGTACGGTGAAGTCGTTGAGCGGTTGTTGGTGTTGAGCTCTTGACCTTCACGTTCTTGTCGTTGATGGTGTCGATGCCGATGAGATCTTGCCGGAGATGGTCGCTCGGAAGGATGTGCACTTGAGCGTCTTCTCGAAGATGGGGGAGACCTCTTGTGGTTCTTGATGAGGGCTTTGAGCTCCTCCATTTGAGCATTCATGTTGGCGCACAAGTTGTTCGTCATGGCATCGAACTTGTCGTTGTTGTTGTAGACCGAAGTAGATGAAATGCTTTTCCTATCCATCACAAGACTCGAGCAAAGGTGAGTAGGGGATGAGATAAACAATACCAAGTTACCTTTTCCGAATGTTGAGGATGTATCCCGTTTCACTCAATGTGAAATGAACGAATAGTGGAATTGGTACCGGACTTGTTCACTCACACCTATCAAGTAAAGCTTATGGAGTAGCTCGGTGAGGATAGTGGCACAAAAATTTGATGCAAAATGTGAGAAAGAGTCAATAATGTTGAAAGAGATTCACAAATTTGCAAGTGAAACAAGTAGACCAATAGCAATATGTGGCACACGGAAACACACACACGGATAGATAAAAGGGGTCGTGCAACCAAGGAATGAGCACAAAATGTGGAGTCCACGGAAAACGCTCGTGTTGCACAACTCATGAGAGACGCTAGCACGATTGCTCGTTAGGCGGATACGACACTTGTGCACAACCTGTAAGATGCAAAATGTATGAACTTTCTATCTCAAGTATGCTATTTGTGTATGATGTTCCGGTACTTTTAGCACAAGATGATCCAAGATGATCAAGTATAATATGATATTTTGTGATGCTATGGCTCTTGCTTACAAGCTTCTTTGTCTTTCTCTTTTCCTTAAAAGCTTATTCTCTCTCTCTTTTTTTGTATATGGCCACGATGCACAAACCAAGATAGCAATTTTGTATATGCGGGAACAATCTTGTGACACAAGGGATGATATGATGATACCAAGATGATATGGTATGTATGCAATGGAAGGGCGGATCGATGATCACGAATGTGCACAAGTAACGTTGCCGACAATACTCAAAGGCTAGTCTCGATAGGCAAGTGATGCAAAATGGGCTAGGGGTTAACAATGCAATTGCAAGAGAATATACAATGATGTCGTCGAAGTTACCATCTGTGTCGATGATGAGAGGTGGTGCTCTTGATGTAGACCTGTTCCTAATTAGCCGAAACACCTTAGGAAACGGAAAAACCACAACTCAAAATCTCAAGGGCAAATGTCAAATGGTGGTAGCGGCAATGCCGTGGTGGTTGCGGAAGTGGAAAGATGGGCTATACACGATGTCGGAGTTGAAGTCACGGTCCCTAAGTAGCCGAAACACCTTAGGAGACACAAGCCACAACTCAAACAAGCTCGACCAAGAATTGGGTTAAGTTTGGTTGGCTATGTATAATGGGCAATGGGTATGCGGAAGTGGTGGTGGTGGTTGATGAAGAAGCAATTGTCCCTAAGTAGCCTAAACACCTTAGGAGACTCAAATCACTACTCAAGCAACCACAAATGGTATGGGAACAAAATTGGTTAGGTTGCGGAAGTCGGTGGTGGTTATGCGGATGATATGGTGGAAGCCCTAGGCAAAGATGCCAAAATCCACAAAATATGATGGATTCAAATGATGATGGTGGTATTTTTGTGTTATGGGGGATGTCAAGAGCTTCAAAACGAGCTCTAGAACGTCGAAATCGGAGTTCGGATGAATTAGTTATGGACAAAACGGTGAAACGGAAAAGTTTGAATTCCCAGGGGTCGGACATCCGGGGCCGGGTCCGGATTTCCGGGACCTGATGTCCAGAACTGTGGGGACCCCGACTCATAAGTCGTGATCACCGAATGCACGTGTACAGTGATCCCAGAGATCAATGCTCACTGAACACACAGAAGCTGAATAACAAGAGTCTTACATCCATACATACCGTATCTTTACCTAATAATAAAGAAAGTTGGGTTTCAGCCCGTACGTCGTCGGCGTTTTTGCGAAAAGGCCCCTCTGTTTCTTTGAAATCAACCCGCAGTTCATGTTTAAGTGGCACTCTGGATAAACGTTTCGTTTTTCATAAACCCCCTGCATTTGTTAGAAATTATGCCCGCCACCATTATCTCTTATTGGACTGGCTCAACGCCACTTATCTTGCCGTTCTCCACTGCAGGGCACGCGCCGCCACTTGCGGCCGGCGTCGCGGCGGGCGTCCGCGCCGAGGCTGGCAAGAAGACTCGAGGCGGTCTCGGGCGCGACGGGGAGCTGGCCGGAGCGCACGGACGGCGGGGGCTCGTGCAGGAGGCGAAGGCCGACGGGGAAGTTCAGAGGGGCGGGGGCTCGAAACACCGACTTCACCTCCTAACCTGATTGAGCACGGTATGCATGTGCTAGAAATAAGATTTGCTACCAAATTAAAATAGTCCCGCCTCGCCCTTTTATATATAATGGCGAGTTGCCTGGAAATCACCAAGCTGACTAGAGAATCAATAAACAGATGAATTTGTAGACTATTTGAGCGAGTAAAAGTGGAAAATAAGACACCAAATTGGTGTGCTGGTGGCTGCAAATCAACAAACAGAGGGAGCAAAGGATGAAAGAGGAACACCGAAGTAAGATCCATGGCGAACGAGTACAGGACAAGGCGAGGATGCCGTTACGAGAGTGGCCATCGGTGCTGGAGAGACGGCGGCCTTGAGCGGGTCGGAGCCAACTCCTCTACAGAGGAGCCAGTCATCTCCATCATGGGAGACTCCCGGTGGCGCGCAGGTGTGTAGCTCGCGTCATGGCCGGTGGAGTCAGGGGTTCCATCTGCCCGCCCCATGGCCGGGGTGGAGAGAGGATCCCGACGGTGGTGGAGCTTGGGAAGGGGGGGGGATCCTGGCGGCGGTGGGCGTAGGCTGCAGCGGCGGCGTGTTCCAGAGCAGCGGGAGGTCGGGGATGTGGATCTCGCGGAAGGGAAGTTGCGTGCTCGGTCTGGACAGAAGGGGATGAGAAAGAGAGATGGAGTGGTGGAGACACGCAAGCAAGCTCTAAAGCGGTGGAAGTACACGTACGTGATGGCCTATGGGGCATACGTGCCGGCATTGTTTTGCTTTTAACATCTATACACGGAGTATGGACGCAAAATGAGAAAATATAATACTTCTATATTTTTTGTGAAAAAAGACATTGGAAATGAAATCTTCCCAATGAAACAACCTCAACAATAAAAATACATATAAAATCATAATAATTCAAATCTTTTGATAATTTTATAAAATACTTTAAATGAATTATTAAACTCTAGAAGAGTGTGTAAGGGCATCTCCAACGCCGAGCCTCAAAGCGTCCGCAACCGTCTGGACTATCGATCCGGACGTGTTTTGCCATCCAACGTGAGCCTGTATCGGTTCACCGATCGGTCTGGACCTACTTTTTATGAAAAAAAAAACGGAAACAAACTCGAGGCAAGGGCTTTGCGGACGTCCGAATAGCTGCCAGGCTCGATTATATATGACTGCCCTGGTCCACCCAAAATCCACTCCCCCTCATCAGCGTTCCTTCCTGTCCAAAGCATACAACGCCTCTTCATAGCATCAGTGCCGCATTCATGTTCGCTCAAAGCGACGCAACCTCTCACCGACGCTTCTATTTTTTTACTCTGTTTATGTCCTCGTGAACTCATATTGATAAAACTGAAAAGGAAACAAACACCATACATAGACGGATTTATAACAGTCCATATGTGTGCATAATAAACCATTGATGCCAAAACACACACATTTACGTGTATAGCAATAGTATTTAGTTGATCTCAATAAAGCTATTGTTACATGTGAAGAAACTTTTATTGTCTGATGGTAGTGCAATAATTAATCTGGTCTACAATGTCGTAACATTTTTCTACTTCTCAAATTGTATCCATGAAAAATAAGACACTCGCGGCACATGCACCATCATTAATTAACTCAGTCATACTTATTTGAAACGATGTATAGGTATACCACAATACAAAAATATTATTTAAACAAACGAATATGGTAAACAAAAGTAACCTACTTTAATGAACTACCTTACTTTCTTGAACAAAGCTAATTATAGAAGTTGTTATATAGTACCACCATGATTTAAAGACATTAATAATTCTATGTATGATAGCGTTAACTTTACTTAGTGATAATTATCTAAAAGGAGAACAAAGCAAATTACAGCTAATCGTGAATTGAAGCGCAACAGACTAAGCAAAGATGCAATTGCAATGAAGAATCATACATATATCGCAACATAACATAAAGTTAGAACATCTATCCAACAAGGATTTCACGGTCAGCGAGAGAAGCATGTATGCATGGACGTCGGACGAAGTGTACCACATTTTTATAGTCCAATGTCTGTAACTCAAAATAACCACTACATGTAGAATATTTTTGTTATCAGTATGGTAGTCTAAAGATAAGGTTGTTCACCCGATTAGTTGATTAGGATTCATATCGCAAGTTTCAAACTAGCGCCCCAAATAATCCTATTGTTAATTGATCCATCATTATTTTCACCATCAAACTTATCCTTTACATGGCCAACCTAATTATTCACATCATTTTTTCTCCCGGTGCAACGCACGGGCAAGTTGTGCTAGTTACACAAATAGGACCATTATGGTCAAGCCTTGAGTATATCATCGCAGCGGAAAATCTTCAAAGACAACTGGGACCCATGCCATCTGCCTTAACCCTACAGGCATTCTGACTGGGAAGCGTCCTAGCTCGCATGCTCGTCACCAAGAAATCTCCATCATAACCTGTTCTCCCTGCCTGGCCAATAAAATAACCAGTGGCAAGCCAATGAGTACATTGAATGTACTCGCAAGCAACCCAAGTGTGATAACAGAATAATATGCAAGGCTCTACTGCTAGGTTGGCAGTTTTGCGGAAAGCTAGTATTTCATATGCAATTATGATCAACATATAACATGGTTATGCATGTGTCTGTAACAAGTAACAGGAGGTCACAGACATCATATCGAGAAAGAGTTGTAATCAACTCATACTCAAGCTCATTGTGACTTCCTCACAATCACATCAACAACATCACTGAACCATGTTGACTTCATCAATAACTCTGAATCGTGTTGTTTCCCAGAAACTTATGGACATAGTCTAAGTAGCACCACCCAACTGTCCATGACCGTGGACACGGCTATTCGAATAGTTTGACACTCTGCAGAGGCTGCACACTTTACCCACAAGATCCGGGGAACTTCCGTGTCATCCACGACCCACGGTACCTCAAGTACCCGGGGTAAGCACCCGATCACTATCTTTCCCTAGACGACACTAACATAGAGTCCACTCGATTGGTAGCAGCCCCGTGCCAAACATTTCACATCTCAAGGTTGTGGAGACTCGCTCCGTATTCATCACATATCACAAGCACGGGGTACCAACGGTGTGTCCGGTGCCCTGTAAAGACAGTCATGGCCGCCTATCCAAGCGCGACCCCGTCCCGAGAGTGACCTCATGTCACCCCCGTCACTAGTAATGCGGGCACCATGCTAGTATCGACCTAGGTAATCAATAATGCCCTTTCCCATATAAGGGTAGAGTGGTTGCGCATGTTTGGTTGGGACGGTAGTCACCCATAAATCTAATCCATCTCTGTAAACAACACTTTCGTCAAGCCTCGGCACACTACTTCTTCACCAAGTAGTGCCCTAGCTCCTCATCAACTCCCAGGGGCATTAGTGGCACCCACTGGGTCATTAGCAAGTATGTCAGACCACACTTGTTTCTCTCAATGCATAACCCTGACCCATTTTGCGTAGCCAACTACTATAGCATACATCTATCTACTCCCACCCACATAACCCTCATAGCAAGGTAGGGTCATGTTTGATGCAAGTTTCAACAGTAAAGTAACAGGGGTAGCAACCAAAGTGGTTTCTACCTCAACATGATTCCGATGCATTGAATAATAAAGGTGCTATGAGACATGCATAAAAAGGTTTCTTGAACATGGTCAAAGGGCTGCTTGCCTTATTCTTCCGAGTCTTCAAATCTTCTGATCCATCTCCGAATACTCCGTTTATTACGTCAACTAACGATGGAAACAATCATAATAAGCAACACAATCAAAGCAAAAATTAAAGTGCTCTAAAAATAGGAGTTGGACTTTTCTAGGATACCTCTGGTCATATTAGAAATGACCAAGGTGGTTTCATAGGTGTTGGATCAATGGATGATTTGGAACATTCTAATATGATGGAACCAAAGGGTTTATGGATTTGGAAGAAGTATACAGAAACATTTTCTTGAATGATGAGCAAAGGTACCCATCATCAAGTCATGATTTTAGAAGCATTTAGGAGTTGGTTTCAATGGATTTGGAAAGGAAATGAATCTCCCAGGATTTTTCAAAGCTGATAAATAGGAAGAAATGGCTAAATATTTGGTGGGGTACAGAAACTATTATTAAAAATGTTCCAAAACTAAGTTTGGACATGACAAGCATCTAGGAGTTTGAACCACTACATTTGGATCCAAAATGAGCTCTCTGTGATTTTCTAAAGTTAATCACAGAAAGTGGAAAATGGGCATTTGATAAATATTTGTATAGGAAAAGTTTCTGGAATAATGTGCATGCTGCACCATGTGATAGGGCATGATTTTAGAAGCTACCAGAAATTTGAATCATTCCATTTGGAGTTTATATGAATATTTGGGAAATATTTGAAGTTGACAGAATAAAGAAAAGAAAAAGGGAAGGGGTTATACCCTATCTTGCAGACTGGGCGGAGGATAGATGCATAGAAACTGGGCCGGCCCATGGCTCGGCCGCGTGCACAGGGGGAGCGGTGACGTCGGAGGCGCCCCCTTGGAGTGCGCCTTCGCGCTGGGGAAGCGCCCGCCAGCCGCCCCGCCTCCACTTATCTTACGTGGCAGCCGGCTGGGGTCACTGACCTGCGGGGCCCGGCCGCAGGCTGCCTGTCGCCCCCGGTCTTCTTCTCCAGCCCGACGCCGGGCGGGGGAAAGCTCCGGCCGCCGGCGCAGCCGAGGCCTGGGGATGCTGGAGGGCCGGCCGGGGTGTCCAGGAGCTCCGGCTCCTCTCCCCGCACCCGAGGGTGGCTGCGAGCCCACCCAGGAAGGGCCACAGCTTCGCCTCCACAGGGAGGCCGCGGCTGCCGCGGGTTCTCCGGCGGCACCATGCCAGGAGGGCCTCCCAAGCCAAGGGGAGGACCGGCCCGTCCCTGGAGGTTCCCTGAGGACGGCGTGGACCTCGAAACGAAGAAGGGGAAGGAGGGAGTGGCCGGGGCGCCCGATCCCGAGCGGCGATCGGCGGCGGCACTCCGGCCTTGGAGGGGCAAGGAGGCCACGGGAGGGAGGTTGGGGATGTCTGGGAGGTTCACGGAGAAGAGAAGGATCCAGCAGCGGCAAGAGGTGCTCGGGGGGAGGCCTTAAATAGCTGCAGCCACGGTGCACCGTGAGCACGGTCCAGGGCGCGCACGGCGAGCTCGTGGAGAGAGAGGAGGAGGGCCGGGGAGGATAGGGCCGACCGTCCTGCCGTGTCCCAGACGTCGAGGCAACCTCGGGGACATGCTGGAGAGGCCCGAGGCTGTCAGGGCATTGGGATGGGGGGGCGGCTACAGTGCGGGGGCGCACTGTAGCGCGCTCCAGAGCACGTCTTTGGCCGGCATGGTTGCGTCTATGCTATCCTGGCCGTGTCCTGTTGTGTCCAACCATGTCTAGTGGGTAGAGGGAGTAGTAAAGAAAGGGGGAGGCAGTCTTGGATGCTCCAGGAGCCACTGGAGTGAGGAGGGAGGTGAGGGAGAGGGTGAATCTTGCTGTCCAGCAGTGTAACTTGGGGTTTTACCCCCTCCAATAATTGAGATAAGGCAGAGGAGAGTTACTGGAGGGTAGAGGATGATCAGGGGGAGCTGTGGTAAGAATTTGAGGCCATGGAGAAAAGTAAAAGAGGTTCAACCACTAGTTTTGGTAAATGAACAGAAGGTGTTTGATCAGTGTTTGGTCAAGCAAATGACATCCAATTGACATGGGACTTAACATGATCAAATGTCACATATAATTAGGCCCCTACACCAAATTTGAGCTCATTTGGGCAAAGTGGCCAATGTAACTTTGGTGAACCCTAGAAATGAACAGAATTGGTTTCACCATGCTGGAGTTAAGAAAATCATCTCCCCTTGATGCACCACTTGGTGTAGCATCATCATTTGGGGATATGAACATGCCCACAAAGTTTGAGGCTCCAGATAAAAAGTTGACAATGTAAAGTTGTTCAAATTTGCATTTGAACAGAAAGGGTTTTGGGGTGATCTGATCCAGTTGCTCTATTCCAAATCTTGTGCCATTTGGTCTAGATGCCTTATTAGGCCATTCTAGCATGTGCACCAAATTTGAGAGCATTTGGACAAGTTTGGCAATGTAGAGTTGCTCAAACTTCAAGTATGGACAGAATGGTTTTGAAGGGGTTTGAGGATGTTTCCTTGATCTCCAAAGCATGAGGCTTTGCAAGATCATCAAATATGTCATATATGACATGATAGAATTTCCCTGGAATTTTTGGAGAATATTTCCTTTGTAAATATTTCAAAAGCTTGAAATATCCAGAAAGGGTTTTGGAAGGATTTGTCCAATATTTTGAACATGACCATGTGTTGAAACTCTTATATATGGACAATATATGTCCTATGAGTCTCCCTGAATTTTGGCAAATATTTTTGAAATGATTAAATAATTTTTCCCTATTAAAGACCATTTCTGGCCTTAAGAAAAAGCTTTTAAGTAAAATATAAAAATAACTTATAAAATTATACTTTTGTGGTTTCTGGGAGTCCTGTACCTAATAGGATTCAAATATACTTTTTGAAAGATTTTTCACACCCTAAATAAGGTACTTGCAGTGCAAACCTCAATTCAGGGGTTTTTGGAAAACTAATTTTAGAAAATACCATTTGGCCAAAATATTTTTATAAGAAAATTCTATACTGGTCTATACACATGGCATGATCATTGGGAAAAGGTTTTGGGTCAAGGAGATGAAGTATAAGAGTTGGAGGATTTACTTGATTTTTAGAGCACTAGCAAACAGCAGACAAAAGTCAAATCAAGCAAAGTCAAAAACACTCAAAAGTTTTTGCAAATCCACATTTTTAACATGAAAACAAGCTTAAGCAATGTGACATGAAAATCAGGGTGTGACAGACCTACCCCCCTTACAAGAATCTCGTCCCCGAGATTCCCAGACTAGGCGTGGAAAGAAAGGCGGAGTCTTGGATACGGGGTAGTCTTCACTTCTTCTTGTTGGTTCTGCTTCCAAGCGGTGCTCCTTGGAATCTTGAAGTGCTTGATGGTATGGCTTCTTGCTTGATGTCTTCCTTGATGGAGGTTGTTGAGGGGTCTCTTGCATAGGTTAGGTTGGGTTAGCTGTCAAAGGCTCGGTGATCGATGTCCTTGCGGGCATCGGGCTAGCTAGGAGGTAAGAAGTACTTCCAGAGTGGGGGCTCGTGGAAGATTTGGTGCACGGAGGGTATCTCAGGTGGTAGATCTAGCTGGGGAGCCGTCTACTACATGACTTGCAGTGATCTCAAAGGGTCCAATGAACCTTGGTGCGAGCTTCCCCTCGACGTGGAAACGCTTGGTTCCCTTCAGAGGAGTTACCCGCAGGTACACGTGGTCCCTGACATGGAAACTCATGTCCCGACGGTGAGTGCCAGCATGGCTCTTTTGCCTTGACTTGGCTGCCTTCAAACGTTCTCTGACTAGTTGGACTGGCTCTTCCGCTTTGCGGAGAATATCCGGTCCAAAGACCAGCCCTTCTCCAGTCTCTGACCAGTTGAGGGATGTGCGACATCTGCGTCCGTACAACACCTCAAATGTTGCCATCAGAAGGCTCGACTGGTAACTATTGTTATAGGAGAACTCGGCAAAAAGGGAGACAATCCTCCCACTTGGCTCCATATGCCAAGACACAGGCTCGGAGTCATGACTTCGAGAATCTGATTGACTCGCTCAGTCTGACCTCCGGTCTGGGGGTGGAAAGCCGTGCTGAAAGATACTTGGTTCCCAAGGCTCCTCGGAACTTCTTCCAGAGCCTTGAGGTGAACTGGGCTCCTTGACACAACCTCCTTGGGAATACCATGAAGACTTACGATCCGGTCGATGTAGAGAGCTGCCAGCCGGTTGCCATCATAAGTGGTCTTGACATGAATGAAATGGGCCACCTTGGTCAAATGATCGACTATGACCTAGATAGAGCCATGTCCTCTTATCCGACCTTGGTATTCCAGTGACGAAGTTCAATCCGTCTTTATCCCACTTTCACTCAGGAGCCTTGAGTGGTTGAAGCAATCCAGCGGGTCGCTGATATTCAGCTCGACCCTTTTGCACACATCACACTTTGCAACATAGGTTGCAAATCTCTCTTTCCATCTCGTGCCACCAGAACCGTGCCTTCAAGCCTTGATACAATCTTGGTGTGAGCGTTCCTTCGACACGGAAATGCTCGGCTCCTTCGGGAGGAATGGTTTGCAGATACGCCCGGTCTTCAACGCGGAAGTCTTCTTCTTGATGACGGTGGTTGATGTAGATCTTCCTTCTTGACAGGGCGGTCTTCAGATGTCTTCTATCCAGCTGTCCGTCTCTTCTTGTCTTCGGGCAGACAAGTAGGCCATCAAATAATGATGTTACCCAACTTGTCCAATTGCTCCATGAGGTCTAAGGGGTACACAAGGTAAGCTGGGGTATTGGTGGTGGTCTCGGAGGAGTATTGCAGAGGCCTTCCTGACTCTAAGTCAAGGCCCTGCGGTCAGAATCTGACCAGGTGGTGGCTCGGTGGGGCTTAAGGGTTTCAAGGATTCGAGTGAGTGAATGAACTTATATCCTCTTATCCTTAAGCACAGTTTCTGAGATGCCAATAGCTCCATCTAGTACTCCGAACGGAAAAGCATCTTCTCGCAGAGACCAACTTCAATCACCACTCATTGCCATACATATCCTCATGACTCTCAAGAGACGGTCTAGCAAAATTATACTTGTCTACGATCCCCAAATGCATATGCACGTCTACCTCTAAAATCCAAAGGTAGATCATACATGTTGCTGAGCTGAAATTAAACTCCATAACCTAGTCTTGCAAGGTTCACGATAATGCATCTCTATTCTAAGGAAACACGTCATATGCCACTCCAAGATTTGTTTCCTTCATATGGATCAACTCCAATAGCCCTGCAATTACCATCAATCACCATATAATCCAACAAGTCTACAATTCCGGTGTCTACGGTGTTCCACAAGATATCAAATCCAATCACTGGGAAGGACTATGCATCACGATAGTATGTCCACCAAATTCCCATCACCCGGGTCAAGTAAACTCCAAGATCACGACCATATAGATCCCTAATTCAACTCCGACAAATAATCCAATCTCCTAGGTTATTGTCCACCGAGAAGCATGATATCATAATCAGGATCATAGGTCTAAATCCAATCTTACTCCGAATCACGCAGACATATCCAGCATCTATACCAACCAGAATCTCCTACATGAATCCAAATCTCATGTCCAACGGGTACTTCTACCGGCTTCCTCAAAGTCATGATCCCACCAACATGAAAACCTCACAATCCATCAAAGTCTCAGATAGTTCCTCGAAGCCACTGATATAAACCACCAAGTCATCTGTCCAATATCCTCGAACTGGTCTATCTATGGCATCATCAGACCTCGTGCTATATCAGGATGAAAAATGTGCTCACTCATCGTGTTCACTAGTTCCTTTACGAACCCAGTGTTGTGCAAGGTTACAAAGGCTTAACAGGTTCTCTCGCTTTACCATGGGTTAGGCACATGGTTAAGGATTCGTGCTGGAGTGTCTCGGGAAGTCTCAAAGGGTCTAGGAAGAGGGTTACTGGTCTGGAGGGTTAAACATAACTCTACGGGGTTGCAATAGATCGTGGAGGTTGTAGCAGAAGTCTTCGGTGTCAGTTGGCTGTCGAGGTAGAATCCTTGGTGCGTCTTGTCTTGCGGGTCTTCAATTGGGGAGAGAGAGAATAGAGGGAGAAGCAGCATAAAGGAGGGAATTGCCTAAAGGGGGTTCTATAGTGCAGGTGCAACAAACAGGTGCAAAAAGGCAGAAACAAAAGAAACAAGGCAAGGAAGGTGATATAGCCATGCACTTGTTGCCTGGGGCAAAAGTGCGACTTATATCAAAACACAAACGAATAAAGGCAAACAACACACAATCATGGTTCTATCTGAACCATCATATGGACTCGACTGCGCATAGGGGGTACACGACTCATCCTACCCTAGGGGTTCTCGGACTCTGTGTCGTGACTTGTGGCTCGTGCAGTCTTCTGAGCTTCCCCGGGTGTTGTTATGTCCCTTGTAGTTGCTTGATGAACGATCCGGGTTGAGCCTGAAGAATCTTCAACAACTTCTTGCCTGATGAGGTGAGGTGGTGAAGGTGCCTCCTTGTAGCTGGCGTTGACTTGGTCTTCTCTTGTCTCTTTAATCATGACGATCCCTTGTGCCTTCTGGGGCGTCGAGGGTACCAGGTAGGCAATCCATATGATAATAACAAGGCATAATAGAGGTCCAGCATGTCAGTTTCGTTGATGAGAACATCGACACCAAGAGCGGGGGACGAAGAGAACCGTTTTCCTGCTCACTATAGTGAGGCGGACCAAATGGCAAGGTTCTCGTCCACCGGTGGTTGTTGACACAACAACGGTAGTGACATGATTACTCTATTAGCGGTGTATATCATGATTTTGCATAACCTATACCCTGGTCATCGTAGGCTAGGGTTGCACCATCTTAGGACACTGTCAAGGGTACCACCATCTTCTGGGTCTTTATGTCCTCGTCCATCGAGGATGTAACTTCCGTTGGTATCATCTTGTCGTGGTGTCACCAATCTTGCGTGCAAGAGTGGTGGGTGTGTGTCTGGCAAGGTGCACTCCACGAGGATTACAGAAAATCCAGTGGTCAGGGGCATAAAGGTTTTATCGACCAAGGTTTTGAAGAGGAAGAGATCCAGCATAGCCTAGTTTTCGAAAAACTGAGGAGGGAAGAGAAGTATAGATAGTTTTGTAAACTACTAATAGTTTTGAAAATAGTTTTACCCTAACTAACGACCATGCTAACTAAGGCTTCCTACAGTCAGGATGGCTCTGATACCAGCTCTGTGGGGACCCCGACTCATAAGTCGTGATCACCGAATGCACATGTACAGTGATCCCAGAGATCAATGCTCACTGAACACACAGAAGCTGAATAACAAGAGTCTTACATCCATACATACCGTATTACACAAATAGGACCATTATGGTCAAGCCTTGAGTATATCATCGCAGCGGAAAATCTTCAAAGACAACTGGGACCCATGCCATCTGCCTTAACCCTACAGGCATTCTGACTGGGAAGCGTCCTAGCTCGCATGCTCGTCACCAAGAAATCTCCATCATAACCTGTTCTCCCTGCCTGGCCAATAAAATAACCAGTGGCAAGCCAATGAGTACATTGAATGTACTCGCAAGCAACCCAAGTGTGATAACAGAATAATATGCAAGGCTCTACTGCTAGGTTGGCAGTTTTGCAGAAAGCTAGTTTTTCATATGCAACTATGATCAACATATAACATGGTTATGCATGTGTCTGTAACAAGTAACAGGAGGTCACAGACATCATATCGAGAAAGAGTTGTAATCAACTCATACTCAAGCTCATTGTGACTTCCTCACAATCACATCAACAACATCACTGAACCATGTTGACTTCATCAATAACTCTGAATCGTGTTGTTTCCCAGAAACTTATGTACATAGTCTAAGTAGCACCACCCAACTGTCCATGACCGTGGACACGGCTATTCGAATAGTTTGACACTCTGCAGAGGCTGCACACTTTACCCACAAGATCCGGGGAACTTCCGTGTCATCCACGACCCGCGGTACCTCAAGTACCCGGGGTAAGCACCCGATCACTATCTTTCCCTAGACGACACTAACATAGAGTCCACTCGATTGGTAGCAGCCCCGTGCCAAACATTTCACATCTCAAGGTTGTGGAGACTTGCTCCGTATTCATCACATATCACAAGCACAGGGTACCAACGGTGTGTCCGGTGCCCTGTAAAGACAGTCATGGCCGCCTATCCAAGCGCGACCCCGTCCCGAGAGTGACCTCATGTCACCCCCGTCACTAGTAATGCGGGCACCATGCTAGTATCGACCTAGGTAATCAATAATGCCCTTTCCCATATAAGGGTAGAGTGGTTGCGCATGTTTGGTTGGGACGGTAGTCACCCATAAATCTAATCCATCTCTGTAGACAACACTTTCGTCAAGCCTCGGCACACTACTTCTTCACCAAGTAGTGCCCTAGCTCCTCATCAACTCCCAGGGGCATTAGTGGCACCCACTGGGTCATTAGCAAGTATGTCAGACCACACTTGTTTCTCTCAATGCATAACCCTGACCCATTTTGCGTAGCCAACTACTATAGCATACATCTATCTACTCCCACCCACATAACCCTCATAGGAAGGTAGGGTCATGTTTGATGCAAGTTTCAACAGTAAAGTAACAGGGGTAGCAACCAAAGTGGTTTCTACCTCAACATGATTCCGATGCATTAAATAATAAAGGTGCTATGAGACATGCATAAAAAGGTTTCTTGAACATGGTCAAAGGGCTGCTTGCCTTATTCTTCCGAGTCTTCAAATCTTCTGATCCATCTCCGAATACTCCGTTTATTACGTCAACTAACGATGGAAACAATCATAATAAGCAACACAATCAAAGCAAAAATTAAAGTGCTCTAAAAATAGGAGTTGGACTTTTCTAGGATACCTCTGGTCATATTAGAAATGACCAAGGTGGTTTCATAGGTGTTGGATCAATGGATGATTTGGAACATTCTAATATGATGGAACCAAAGGGTTTATGGATTTGGAAGAAGTATACAGAAACATTTTCTTGAATGATGAGCAAAGGTACCCATCATCAAGTCATGATTTTAGAAGCATTTAGGAGTTGGTTTCAATGGATTTGGAAATGAAATGAATCTCCTAGGATTTTTCAAAGCTGATAAATAGGAAGAAATGGCTAAATATTTGGTGGGGTACAGAAACTATTATTAAAAATGTTCCAAAACTAAGTTTGGACATGACAAGCATCTAGGAGTTTGAACCACTACATTTGGATCCAAAATGAGCTCTCTGTGATTTTCTAAAGTTAATCACAGAAAGTGGAAAATGGGCATTTGATAAATATTTGTATAGGAAAAGTTTCTGGAATAATGTGCATGCTTCACCATGTGATAGGGCATGATTTTAGAAGCTACCAGAAATTTGAATCATTCCATTTGGAGTTTATATGAATATTTGGGAAATATTTGAAGTTGACAGAATAAAGAAAAGAAAAAGGGAAGGGGTTATACCCTATCTTGCAGACTGGGCGGAGGATAGATGCATAGAAACTGGGCCGGCCCATGGCTCGGCCGCGTGCACAGGGGGAGCGGTGACGTCGGAGGCGCCCCCTTGGAGTGCGCCTTCGCGCTGGGGAAGCGCCCCCCAGCCGCCCCGCCTCCACTTATCTTACGTGGCAGCCGGCTGGGGTCACTGACCTGCGGGGCCCGGCCGCAGGCTGCCTGTCGCCCCCGGTCTTCTTCTCCAGCCCGACGCTGGGCGGGGGAAAGCTCCGGCCGCCGGCGCAGCCGTGGCCTGGGGATGCTGGAGGGCCGGCCGGGGTGTCCAGGAGCTCCGGCTCCTCTCCCCGCACCCGAGGGTGGCTGCGAGCCCACCCAGGAAGGGCCACAGCTTCGCCTCCACAGGGAGGCCGCGGCGGCCGCGGGTTCTCCGGCGGCACCATGCCAGGAGGGCCTCCCAGGCCAAGGGGAGGACCGGCCCGTCCCTGGAGGTTCCCTGAGGACGGCGTGGACCTCGAAACGAAGAAGGGGAAGGAGGGAGTGGCCGGGGCGCCCGATCCCGAGCGGCGATCGGCGGCGGCACTCCGGCCTTGGAGGGGCAAGGAGGCCACGGGAGGGAGGTTGGGGATGTCTGGGAGGTTCACGGAGAAGAGAAGGATCCAGCGGCGGCAAGAGGTGCTCGGGGGGAGGCCTTAAATAGCTGCAGCCACGGTGCACCGTGAGCACGGTCCAGGGCGCGCACGGCGAGCTCGTGGAGAGAGAGGAGGAGGGCCGGGGAGGATAGGGCCGACCGTCCTGCCGTGTCCCAGACGTCGAGGCAACCTCGGGGACATGCTGGAGAGGCCCGAGGCTGTCAGGGCATTGGGATGGGGGGGCGGCTACAGTGCGGGGGCGCACTGTAGCGCGCTCCAGAGCACGTCTTTGGCCGGCATGGTTGCGTCTATGCTATCCTGGCTGTGTCCTGTTGTGTCCAACCATGTCTAGTGGGTAGAGGGAGTAGTAAAGAAAGGGGGAGGCAGTCTTGGATGCTCCAGGAGCCACTGGAGTGAGGAGGGAGGTGAGGGAGAGGGTGAATCTTGTTGTCCAGCAGTGTAACTTGGGGTTTTACCCCCTCCAATAATTGAGATAAGGCAGAGGAGAGTTACTGGAGGGTAGAGGATGATCAGGGGGAGCTGTGGTAAGAATTTGAGGCCATGGAGAAAAGTAAAAGAGGTTCAACCACTAGTTTTGGTAAATGAACAGAAGGTGTTTGATCAGTGTTTGGTCAAGCAAATGACATCCAATTGACATGGGACTTAACAGGATCAAATGTCACATATAATTAGGCCCCTACACCAAATTTGAGCTCATTTGGGCAAAGTGGCCAATGTAACTTTGGTGAACCCTAGAAATGAACAGAATTGGTTTCACCATGCTGGAGTTAAGCAAATCATCTCCCCTTGATGCACCACTTGGTGTAGCATCATCATTTGGGGATATGAACATGCCCACAAAGTTTGAGGCTCCAGATAAAAAGTTGACAATGTAAAGTTGTTCAAATTTGCATTTGAACAGAAAGGGTTTTGGGGTGATCTGATCCAGTTGCTCTATTCCAAATCTTGTGCCATTTGGTCTAGATGCCTTATTAGGCCATTCTAGCATGTGCACCAAATTTGAGAGCATTTGGACAAGTTTGTCAATGTAGAGTTGCTCAAACTTCAAGTATGGACAGAATGGTTTTGAAGGGGTTTGAGGATGTTTCCTTGATCTCCAAAGCATGAGGCTTTGCAAGATCATCAAATATGTCATATATGACATGATAGAATTTCCCTGGAATTTTTGGAGAATATTTCCTTTGTAAATATTTCAAAAGCTTGAAATATCCAGAAAGGGTTTTGGAAGGATTTGTCCAATATTTTGAACATGACCATGTGTTGAAACTCTTATATATGGACAATATATGTCCTATGAGTCTCCCTGAATTTTGGCAAATATTTTTGAAATGATTAAATAATTTTTCCCTATTAAAGACCATTTCTGGCCTTAAGAAAAAGCTTTTAAATAAAATATAAAAATAACTTTTAAAATTATACTTTTGTGGTTTCTGGGAGTCCTGTACCTAATAGGATTCAAATATACTTTTTGAAAGATTTTTCACACCCTAAATAAGGTACTTGCAGTGCAAACCTCAATTCAGGGGTTTTTGGAAAACTAATTTTAGAAAATACCATTTGGCCAAAATATTTTTATAAGAAAATTCTATACTGGTCTATACACATGGCATGATCATTGGGAAAAGGTTTTGGGTCAAGGAGATGAAGTATAAGAGTTGGAGGATTTACTTGATTTTTAGAGCACTAGCAAACAGCAGACAAAAGTCAAATCAAGCAAAGTCAAAAACACTCAAAAGTTTTTGCAAATCCACATTTTTAACATGAAAACAAGCTTAAGCAATGTGACATGAAAATCAGGGTGTGACAAGAACCGCGCGGGATTTTGCCCTCCAGGAGCCGGATGTCCAGCCGGGGACCCGGATGTCCGGCCCGATGGCCCGGATGTCCGGCCCGACAATTCCAGATCGGGATTGGGACTTCCAAACTCGTTAGGGGGCGGAATTTGATGATTTTGGTGGCAAAATTTGACGGATTTTGTTGAGGAAAGATGGGGAAACTTGGGGAAATGCTAGATCCACTTGAAACCAAGCAAATCCATGGATCAAAATCAACATAACCTCATCAAACCAACAGATCACAAAAAAATTTGGGGCTATTTTTGGTGGGGAATTTTCGAATTTAGGGAAGAACACAACAAAACAAGGCTAGAAAACGGTGGGGAGGCTCCAAATTCGTGAGAAACCATGGCTCATGATACCATATGATCACTAAACTAGGTGGGGGGCTCCAATTTCGTGAGAAACCATGGCTCTTGGTACCATATGATGTAGGGTGGAATCCTATGTGGCCGATCTTTCACGAAATGGAGGGGATCCCGAGGCCCATGTATCCCCCCATCTACTTACCCCTTCATGTACTAGACTATATATACTCCTCCACCTCCACCATTTTATGGTTAGCAATGATTTAGCTCATACGTGAGATAGAGCTTTGCTCATCCATCCCGGATCTACTCCACGAGAGAGACCGCGGCCCCTCTACGAAGAAGATCCACCTTGGATTCAAGACCCCTAAATGGGAAGATCCTTCACGGATTCAAGGCCTCCTCTTGGAGATGAACTCTACCCATGTATCTTTCCCTTTGTTGTTCATGTATCTTGTGATCTTGTGTGTTTGATTGTCTAGTGGATGTGTGATTGGACTTGTTCTTGAGTGTTCCCCTCGTGATTTCCCTTTGTGTTCTTCGTTTTCATCGTGGGATCCCCTCCATTTCGTGAAAGATCGGCCACATAGGGTTCCACCCTACATCAGTTCTTCATACCTACAGTCCACGAAAAAGCCAAAAAAAATTAGGGTTAGTTCATCCCATCCGAACCAATCTGAGCCTTTGCATAATCTTTTCTGTATTTGCTTTGTTGAATTTGCGGTTGCATCATCGTGTCAAGTTGCTGGTCTTAGCGTCTAGTTCTTTAGAGTTTCGAGTTCTGTTCGCAGTTTGTCACATTGCCGCCGCACCATATTCATCGCCGCTGCCATACCACCACTTCTGCCATATCCCACCACCGCCACCACATACCACCACCGCTGCCATAACCTACCACCGTTGCCATATCCTACCACCGTATATCCACTACCAATCCGAGTTCTTTTCATATTAGGTTTGTTCTCGAGATCCATCTAGGTTTCGGATTTGTGTTTCCTTGCCTGCGTAGGTCTCGAAAAAAAAATCGACAGGTGAAAAAAAAAATATTGTTAGTCTGGACCCCCGGGCAGTTTTTAGGCCAAAATTTCGACAGGTGAGAATATTTTTCCCTATCCTATTTTTGGGCTTTTCTGAGTCTTTTGAGACACGTGCCATCATACTGTTTTTTTACCGCACTTTTTCGTCGTCGCTGCCCTGATTCCGAAAAAAAATCATCAAAAAAATGTTCGTGCCTATCATCTTAGTTTGACTTGGGAAGTGTTTTCAGACACTCGCCATTATAGTGATTTTCGGCCAAAAAAAAGCAGCGCAAAAAAAAGAGCGCAAAAAAAAAGAGGCGAAAAAAATCAGAGTGTGCCTTCCCCTTTATTACGTGCAGCGCCGTGATTTTGTTAGTGTTCTAGGCTCGCGTCTCTAGTCCGGTCTAGCCTAGGACCAGCACAGTACCGTCGTTGAGCGTTTATTCAACTTTGCATCTCTGAATTGATTATTGCTGACCACTTTTGCTACCATCTTATAAGCCTTCCCAGCTCCACATACATCTACATCGTGCGTTTGACTCTCCCTGGTAATCGCTTTATCCAAGCTTTGAGAGTTTTGACTACTACGGTTGCCGATCACCACCTGCTGCTGGGTAAGAACTGGTAAGAAGTTGAGATTTGCTTGTCGGATTTGTGACACCCGCCACCACCACCACTTATTAGTAGTCTGTAGGATCATATTCTTGTGTGTTTCTATTGCTGCTAACCATGCCAGGATTACAAGTCGACGAGACTGACTGGGAGAACTTGACGAACAAGGAGCTTCATGATAAGTTTCAGCAAATGATGAGTGTACATGTGCAAGATGTGCTAAACACACTGGACGAGGCCATGGAGAAGATAGTTGGCATGGAGAAGACGTTTGACACCAAGCTCGATAACAAGTTTGCTGAATTGCTTGCGCGTTGATGTAGGGTGGAACCCTAATCAGCGGATCTTTCACGTTTGGAGAGTATCCCACGATGAACACGGAGAACACAAGGAGGAAAACGGGGAAAACACGAGAGGAAACACTCAAATCAACACGAAGATGATCACACAAGTGCTAGATTCACGATACATAGTCGAGCTACACGATCCAAAGTCAACGCCGGTGGTACAAGGGTAGTCTTCTCCGTGAGGAGGTCTTGATTATCCCGTAGGATCTTCCCCGATGTGGAGGCCCTGAATCCGTAGTGGATCTTCTCCGTATAGGCGCACGGTCTCGTGGGAGAGAATCCACACAAGTCTGAAAATGAGCTATCCAACAACTAACCCTAAACGGAAAGGGGAAAGGAGTATATATAGTGTACGGAGCGAATGGGTACACGGGCCTCGGCCCAGGTGTTGCGCGCAGGCATATCAGGGGCCGGACGTCCGGGCGACGGGCCGGATGTCCGGGGCTTCGCCGGGCACCGGATGTCCGGGGCGAGGGGCCGGATGTCCGGGCTGGAGGGGTTGAGCCACGGGTGTCTTCTGGACATTGGTGCCGGATTTCCGGGCCTGAGGCCGGATGTCCGGGCCATGCCTGGCCGGATGTCCGGGCCATGCCTGGCCGGATGTCCGGGCCCTGTAGCTCCTGTGGCTGGTGGCTTTCTGTAGCTGCTCGTCCAGGGGCCGGATGTCCGGGCTAGGGGGCCGGATGTCCGGGCTAGGGGGCCGGATGTCCGGGGCCTGGAGCTTCCTTCTGCCCTTCTTGATGCATCACCTCGTCCGTGAACTTGGGGACTTGTCCGTCTTCACGCCCTTCTCCAATGTGGTCTTCTTCACACCTGAGCACGCAAAGCACATCCGTCTGAGGTAGCAACCATGTCTCGCAAGATTCGTATGGAAGTAGGGCTAGGAGTGACGTCACCTCGGTCTCGAGAGCTCTAGCACGAGCACGTGTCATTGGTCCTTGAGGCACTTGAGGAGGTGAAAGAGGGTCCATGGGGATGACCTCGGGATGCTCCGCATCATCTCCCCTCCCTTGGGAAGGATCCGACCTCGGATCGAAATCTTCATCACCATGGAAAGGAGACAGATCCTTGACATTGAAGGTGTCGCTCACGGAGTACTTGTCTCGTGGGATGTCGATCTTGTAGGCGTTGTCGTTGTAGCGAGCTAGCACCTTGAAGGGTCCGTCGGCGCGAGGTAGAAGTTTGGACTTGCGCTCGTGTGGGAAGCGGTCCTTGCGAAGATGAAGCCAAACAAGATCTCCCGGTTGGAACACCATTGGTGCCTTGTTGACGTTGAGCTTGGTGGCGAGACGTTGGACTTGTCGCTCGATCATTGCCCTTGTATCTTCGTGCACCTTCTTGAGATAGCTTGCTCGTGCACTTGCGTCCATGTTGACGCGCTCTTGTAGAGGTAGAGGTAGAATGTCCAAAGGGGACAACGGGTTGAAGCCGTAGACAACCTCGAATGGCGACTTGCCGGTGGTCGAATGTCTTGCGCGGTTGTAGGCGTACTCGGTGATGGGCAAGCATTGCTCCCATTCCCGGATGTTCCTCTTGATCAACACACAAAGAAGAGTGGAAAGCGTGCGATTCGTCACCTCCGTCTGGCCGTCCGTTTGAGGATGGTATGCCGAAGAAAAGAGTAGCTTGATTCCGAGCTTGGCACATAGTGTTTTCCAAAAGTAACTCAAGAACTTGACGTCCCGGTCCGACACGATCGTTTTGGGCACGCCGTGAAGACGAAGTATCTCCCTACAAAAGAGAGTGGCAACATGTGAAGCATCGTCGATCTTGTTACAAGGAATGAAATGAGCCATTTTAGAGAATCTATCTACCACGACAAGCACGGAATCTTTGCCATTTTGAGTCCTAGGCAAGCCAAGTATGAAATCCATGCTTATGTCTTCCCATGGATGGTATGGAATAGGAAGAGGCATGTAAAGACCATGAGAATGAGCTTTGGACTTAGCTTTGCGGCATGTCAAACATCGGTTGGTGAGGCGTGAGACGTCACGAAGCATCTTGGGCCAAAAATAGTTCTTAGAGAGGGTAGCAAACGTCTTGTCGCGTCCAAAGTGTCCCATGAGTCCTCCTCCATGAGATTCCTGCAAAATAAGCAAACGAAGCGAAGACTCGGGAATGCAAAGTTTGTTAGCTCTCATAAGATATCCATCCTTGATGTAGTAATGTTCCCAAGAAGTGTGAGTCAAGCACTTAGCATAAGCATTTGCAAAGAAAGGATCATGTTCATATAGATCTTTTATGTGCTCAAAGCCAATCACATTCAACTCAAGTTGTGTTACAAGCATGCATTTGCGGGAAAGCGCGTCCGCCACAACATTTTCTTTGCCCTTGATGTATTTGATGACATAGGGGAAAGACTCAATGAACTCACTCCATTTAGCATGACGCTTGTTCAACTTAGTTTGACCTTTGAGATACTTGAGTGTCTCATGGTCCATATGAAGAATGAATTCATGAGGTCTAAGATAGTGTTCCCAAACACGTAAAACTCTCACCAAGGCATAAAGCTCTTTATCATAGATGGGATAGTTAAGTTGCGCTCCCGATAGCTTCTCGCTAAAGTACGCAATTGGGCGCTTTTCTTGCATTAGCACGCCACCGATGTCGGTACCACTAGCATCACAATGAATCTCAAACGGTTTGTCAAAGTTTGGTAGGGCTAGAAGTGGTGCGTGCGTGAGCAAGCTCTTAAGCTCATTGAACGCGGTGTCTTGCGAAGGACCCCAAATGAAGGGTGTGTTCTTCTTGCTCAAAGCGTCTAGAGGCATAGCAATGGTGCTAAAGTCCTTCACAAAACGTCGATAGAAACCGGCTAGACCAAGGAAACTATGCACTTGCATGAGATTCTTTGGTTGAGGCCAAGTTTTAATTGCTTCAGTTTTAGTTTCGTCAACGTGAACACCTTGAGAAGACACGACAAATCCTAGAAAGACAACCTTGTCAACGCCAAAAGTGCATTTTTCCATATTAGCATATAATTGTTGTTTGCGAAGTGCTTGCAAAACTAGTTGGACATGGTCAACATGTTCTTCAAGCGACTTGCTAAAGACTAGAATGTCATCAAAGTAAACCACTACAAAGACCCCTATATAGGGTCGGAGAACAAAATGCATAAGACGCACGAATGTGCCGGGTGCTTCCGATAAGCCCATTGGCATAACAAGCCACTCGTATAACCCAAACTTGGTTTTGAAAGCTGTTTTCCACTCATCACCCTCTTGAATGCGAATTTGGTAGTAACCACTTTTAAGATTAATTTTTGAAAAGATGGTGGCACCACATAATTCATCAAGCATGTCGTCTAAGCGTGGAATAGGGTGACGGTATCTAACGGTGATAGCGTTTATCAGACGACAATCGGAACACATGCGAAAACTTCCATCTTTCTTAGGCACGAGAATAACCGGAACGGCACAAGGGCTTAAGCTTTCACGTACATGACCTTTGTCGATGAGTTTTTGCACTTGCCGTTGTATCTCCTTTGTTTCCTCGGGGTTGACGCGATACAGAGCCTTGTTTGGAAGTGGTGCACCGGGTACGAGGTCGATGCGGTGTTCTATCCCGTGAAGTGGAGGTAGACCCAGAGGTAGCTCATCGGGAAAGACGTCCGAGAATTCCTGCAACAATTGAGACAACATAAAAGGTGGAGGTGGTGAAGTGTTAGTAGGTTTGGCTTCCCCTTTGCATAAAAGCACAAGGTGGAAGACGCTCGATGGGTTCTCACACACTTCTCTCATCTCATGTTTGGTGGCAAATAGGACTAGTTGCTTCTTGTCGCTCATCGTGGAGGCGCTCATATTTGGCTTGTGGCTCTCACTCTCTTTTTGGTGGCTCGCTCTCTCACCATTCTCTCCACGATGGTTGGTAGGTAAAAGCTTGTCGGCGGCTACTTGACTTGGAGTCATTGGTCGGAGCACGAATTCCTTGCCCTTCATCTTGAAATTATAGTGATTTGTCCATCCATTGTGTGTGACTCCACGATCATATTGCCATGGACGTCCAAGAATAAGGTGGCACACGGACATGGGTATCACATCACATTCGAGAGTGTCCTCATAGGCGCCAATCTTGAAAGAGACTTGCACGGTGTTCTCGACTCGAAGAATTCCGGCGTCGTTGAGCCACTGGACCTTGTAGGGGTGAGGATGCTTCGTCTTGACCAAATGAAGCTTGTCGCATAGCTCTTTGCTTGCCAAGTTGTGGCAACTTCCTCCATCGATGATAACCTTGACGAAGCGTCCATTGATGCCGGCCTTTGTATGGAAAATGTGACATCGTTGGTCGTCATCTTGTTGATGTTGGAGTGTCAAGACTTTGGAGACAACAAGGTTGGGGCTTGAGTCATTGTAGCAAAACACTTGATGGTCTTCTTCTTCATTCACTTGGCGATGCATAACGACATGCCCAAGTGCTTCCATCTCATCATCGCTCATGGAGTCATAAGATCCGTCGTCGTTGATGATCATGGTGCGAACGGTCTTGCACTCAAATGACTTGTGGCCTCGTCCTTGGCACTTGAAGCATTTGATGGAGCTCGTCTTGTTATTGTCTTCGGTTGGAGTTGTAGTTGAGGAAGCTCTTGGCTTGAAGTTGTTGGTAGAAGGTGGACGACTCGATGTAGTCGCATTCTTGTAGCTTGACTTGTCGCCTAAGTTTGTAGAAGGCTTGGTAGAGGTAGGAGTAGTAGCCGAAGTCGTTGAAGCTTGGTTGTAGGAGCCGAAGTTCTTGGAGTTGAACTTGGAGTACTTGTAATCCTCTTGAACTTGTCGCTCTGCTTTGGTTGCTTGATGCACTAGCTCGAGGAGATTGTTGTATGGTTGGAAGTCCGCAATATTCTTGATAGGATGGTTGAGTCCATTCAAGAATCTCGCCATTGTTTGCTCGTCATCTTCCGTGATGTTTGCTCGTATCATAGCAATCTCCATCTCCTTGTAGTACTCTTCAACGGAATTGGTACCTTGCTTGAGGAGTTGTAGCTTCTTGAACAAGTCGCGGTTGTAGTGTGTAGGCACAAATCTTGCTCTCATGACTTCCTTCATTTGAGCCCAAGTGGTGATAGGAGGTTCGCCTTTTGCTTCTCTTCGCTCTATAATTTGCTCCCACCTTATGAGAACATAGTCTTGGAACTCAAGGGATGCCATTGCGATCTTCTTCTCTTCATCGAAGTTGTGAAGGCGAAAGATCTTGTCAACCTTCAATGCCCATGAGAGATAGTCTTCGGGATCAATGCTTCCGGAGAACTTTGGCATGGTGAACTTGAGCTTGCCATAGTGATGCTCATCGTTGTTTCCTTGCCTATTGGGAGGGCGGTCTCGATTTTGGCGGTTTGCCATATCTTGTTGCTCTTGTCGATGTAGATGTTCTTGTTGGAGTTGATGTTCTTGTTGGAGTTGATGTTCTTGTTGGGGTTGTTGCTCTTGCCGCGCTTGAGGAGGAGCTTCTTCTTGCATTCTTGCTTGATGGCGCCTCTCTTGCATCTCATCGCGAAGGAAATCCTCTTCTTGACGAGTGTGTCGAGTGCGGGCTGCCACATTGCGATGTGCATCTTGTAAAGCACGTTGCGCCTCCATAGCTTGAGCTTCTTGACGTTGTTGTGCTTGGCGGTTAGCCTCGGCGTCTTGTTCTTCTTGATATTGACGTGCTCGGTCTTGTTGTTGTTGGCGTAGTCGTTGCCGTTCTTGTGCTTGCTCAAGTGTAGCTTGGTTTTGACGACGTCGATTTTCTTGCTCGTCGAATAGCTCTTGTGAACTCTTGTCATGTAGAGGCTGCCGGTTGTCATGTCGAGCTTGACGTGCGGCTTGACGAAGAGTGTTGGACGTAGGTGTACTTGAGTCTTGCGTGGAGTGGGAGTGTCGACTTGAGCGGCTTCGTCTTTGAGAGGATGTTGAAGAAGAACGTCAGTTGATTATCAATGTCCGGAGCTCATTGTATTGAGTAGTCATGTTGGTGTTGATGATGTCGAATTGTTCTTTTGTCCTTGCTTCAAATTGGCGCGCGTCCTCGGCGACTTGACCAATGTACTCACACATAGCTTCACTCTCTTGATGTAGAGCTCGTTGGACACCGAAAAGATGTAGTTTGGTGACGTAGTTGTTCGCTTCTTGAGGATCGTCGAAGATCGGGTTGGAAGATGTACTTGGCCTATCCATCATCACGAGCAAGTATGTGAGTGGGAGAAAGGAGAAGACAATATCAATGTACCTTAACCAAGGTTGAAAATGGATCAATGATCACTCAATAATGTAACCCGGAAATAGCACTATTGGTATCACTTTGTGTCGATTCTCACACCTACACAAGTAAAGCTTTGAGAGGAGCTTGGTTAGGATGGTGGCATAAATTCAATGCAATCGTCAAAGTGACTAAATGATGTTGAAAATGGTTCACAATTTGCTCATGCAACAAGTAGATCACTAGCAAAGGTAGCACACGGAACACACGCACGGATAGATAAATGTGGTTGTGCAACCAAGGATGAGCGAAAATGTGGAAACCACGGAAAATGCTCGTGTTGCACAACACTAGAGAGACGCTAACCGATTGCTTAATAGGCGGATACGCACTTGTGCATGACCTATAAGAGGCAAAACGTAATGACTATCTATCACAAGTATGCTATGAGTGTATGATGTGCCGATGCTTGAGCACAAGATGATGTTGCTATGATGTATGATCTCCTTTGATGCAAAGCGTATGATGCTATTGTGTTTTGCTTTGGTAGCTCTTTTGCTTAAAAGCTTGTGAGCTCTTTCTTTGGGCATATATGCATGCTTCTCGGATCAAGGTAGCTATTGTGTATGCGGAACACTCTTGTGGCACACGGAGATATGATGATACCAAGATGATTGTAGTATGCTATATCTATGACTATCACTAATGTGCACAAGTGTCGTGGCCCGGCAATACTGAAATGGCTAGTCTCAATGGGAAAGCTACGCAAAGATGGTTCATAGGGTGACAATGCAATTGCAAGGTAGAATGAACAAAGTGTCGTCGATGTTACCGTCCTTGCCGAAGTTGAGGGGTGGTGTTGTCGATGTCTTGTCGTTCCAAGGTAGCCTAAACATCCAAGGAAACGGTGAAACCGCAACTCAAGTATCCAAGGCAAATGGAGACAAACTTTTCAAACTCGGAGCGGGTAAGCGATGGTGGTTGCGGAAGTGGTGGTGGTATGCGGAAGGATGGGTGGGTTACCGAACGAAAATGGCGGTGGGGGAGTGCAAGGTGGGGTGGAGTGGGGAAAAATTGGCTGTGGGAGCCCGGATATCCAGGCCAGGGGCCGGATGTCCGGGGCACGGGCCGGATGTCCGGGGTGCCCGAGGCCACGAAGAACTCCTTGCAAACGGTGATTTTGGGGCCAAAATTCGTCGGATTTTGCGGATGAAAAATGGGGGAAAATGGAGGAAAAGCTAGATCCACACGTGGCACAGCAAATCCATGGAACAAAGTCAACAAAATCTTGCCAAATCAACAGATCACAAAAAAAATTGGGGCTCTTTTTGTGTGGAATTTTTCGAAATTGGGAAGAACACAACAAAAACAAGATAGAAGACAGGGTGTGGGGCTCCAAAATCGTGATCAACCTTGCTCTTGATACCAAGATGATGTAGGGTGGAACCCTAATCAGCGGATCTTTCACGTTTGGAGAGTATCCCGCGATGAACACGGAGAACACAAGGAGGAAAACGGGGAAAACACGAGAGGAAACACTCAAATCAACATGAAGATGATCACACAAGTGCTAGATTCACGATACATAGTCGAGCTACACGATCCAAAGTCAACGCCGGTGGTACAAGGGTAGTCTTCTCCGTGAGGAGGTCTTGATTATCCCGTAGGATCTTCCCCGATGTGGAGGCCTTGAATATGTAGTGGATCTTCTCCGTAGAGGCGCACGGTCTCGTGGGAGAAAATCCACACAAGTCTGAAAATGAGCTATCCAACAGCTAACCCTAAACGGAAAGGGGAAAGGAGTATATATAGTGTACGGAGCGAATGGGTACACGGGCCTCGGCCCAAGTGTTGCGTGCAGGCATATCAGGGGCCGAACGTCCGGGCGACGGGCCGGATGTCCGGGGCTTCGCCGGGCGCCGGATGTCCGGGGCGAGGGGCCGGATGTCCGGGCTGGAGGGGTTGAGCCACGGGTGTCTTCTAGACACTGGTGCCTGATTTCCGGGCCTGAGGCCGGATGTCCGGGCCATGCCTGGCCGGATGTCCGGGCCCTGTAGCTCCTGTGGCTGGTGGCTTTCTGTAGCTGCTCGTCCAGGGGCCGGATGTCCGGGCCAGCGGGCCGGATGTCCGGGGCCTGGAGCTTCCTTCTGCCCTTCTTGATGCATCACCTCGTCCGTGAACTTGGGGACTTGTCCGTCTTCACGCCCTTCTCCAATGTGGTCTTCTTCACACCTGAGCACACAAAGCACATCCGTCTGAGGTAGCAACCATGCCTCGCAAGATTCGTATGGAAGTAGGGCTAGGAGTGACGTCACCTCGGTCTCAAGAGCTCTAGCACGAGCACGTGTCATTGGTCCTTGAGGCACTTGAGGAGGTGAAAGAGGGTCCATGGGGATGACCTCGGGATGCTCCGCATCACGCGTTTTCCACCACCACCGGCTGCTGCAGCTATCCCACCTCTTCAACAACAACAACAACAACAACAACAAACAACAACAACAACGGCGCCTTCCGAATCAAGTGGGACGAGCATAGCGTGTTCCCCTTAAGACTGGTCAAGCTTCTGGTGCTGCTGTTGATGTTTCTGTAGCTCTTGCTGCTACTGCAGAGGTGGAGGACCATTACGAGGATGAGGTTGACCAAAATCAGAACTATGTGCAACAACCAGCACCACCACCACCAGGTCGTCCTCATGCATATCATCGCAACGGTAGGGCTGCACCACCACGTGAGGTACATGACCATCTTCCTAAACTGAAATTGAATATTCCACCATTTGAGGGTAGATATGTTCCTGATATATATCTTACTTGGGAGTTACAAACTGAACAACGTTTTACATGTTTAAACTATCCCGAGGAGAGACGTGTTCCTGCTGCTGTTTGTGCTTTCACTAGTTTTGCATGTGTTTGGTGGTCTGAACATTGTAGATTATATCATATTCCAGCTACTTGGACTGCTTTGAAAACTGCTATGCGTACTCGTTGGGTTCCACCATATTATCAACATGCATTACTTCAAAAACTGCAGCGCTTAAGACAAGGAAAAAATTCTGTAGAAGAATATTATCAGCAATTACAAACTGGCATGATTAGATGTGGTATTGTTGAGGAGAATGAAGCTATGCTTGCACGTTTTATGGGTGGATTAAATAGAGAGATTCAGACCATTCTAGAGTATAAGGATTATACTAATATCACTCGTTTATTCCATCTTGCTTGTAAAATTGAACGTGAAGTGCAGGATCGACAGGCATTGGCGCGGACTAACTTTTCTGCAGGACGACCTTCATCATCGACACCGCGTGCATCCTCTACTTCCTCACATTCTACTGCACCGACACCTCCATCAGCTGTTACCTCCAGCCGTGATACAAGGAAGCAGGCACAACCACCATTATCTGCCAAGAGCACACCTATTGGGCCTGCACAGAGTTCTTCTTCTTCCATGGCATCAACAGGGCACACCAGTGATATTATTTGTCGTCGTTGTAAGGGAAGAGGACATTTTGCGAGAGATTGCAAATCTCAGCGTGTGATGATTGCTACTGAGGATGGTGGATATGAATCCGCTAGTGACTATGATGAGGAGACTTTGGCTCTTATTACACGTGAAGAACACGGCGGAGACGATTCTGATCATGAGACGCAATACATGGCTCCTGAAGATGTTGACCGGTATGAATGTTTAGTTGCTCAACGTGTTTTGAGTGTGCAGGTTACACAAGCTGAGCAAAATCAGAGGCATAATTTGTTCCATACAAAGGGAGTTGTGAAGGAACGTTCTGTTCGCGTGATCATAGATGGAGGGAGTTGCAACAACTTGGCTAGCATGGAGATGGTGGAGAAGCTATCTCTCACCACAAGACCACATCCACATCCTTACTACATCCAATGGTTCAACAACAGCGGCAAGGTTAAGGTAACATGTACTGTTCGTGTGCATTTTATTATCTCTACATATGCTGATTATGTTGATTGTGATGTGGTACCTATGCAAGCATGTTCCTTATTACTTGGTAGACCATGGCAATTTGATAAAAATGTTGTACACCATGGTAGAAACAATCAGTATACTCTTGTTCATAAGGATAAAAATATTACTTTGCTTCCTATGACTCCTGATTCCATTTTGAAAGATGATATTAATAGAGCTAATAAAGCAAAACAGGAGAAAAATAAGAGTGAAAATCAGATTGTGGCAAAAGAATTTGAGCAACAAATGAAGCCTAATAATAAACCATCTACTGTTGCTTCTGAAATTAAATTGAAAAGTGCATGTTTATTTGCCACCAAATCTGATATTGATGAGCTAGATTTTAGCAAATCTGTTTGCTATGGTTTTGTGTGCAAAGAGGCATTATTTTCATTCGAGGACGTGCCTTCCTCTTTGCCTCCTGCTGTCACTAACATTTTGCAGGAGTTCGCCGACGTCTTTCCACAAGACGTGCCACCAGGATTACCACCTATTCGAGGGATTGAGCATCAGATTGACTTAATTCCCGGTGCATCGCTACCCAACCGCGCACCATACCGTACCAATCCAGAAGAGACGAAGGAGATTATGCGTCAAGTACAGGAGCTACTCGACAAAGGTTATATACGCGAATCCCTTAGTCCTTGTGCTGTTCCTATTATTCTAGTGCCGAAAAAGGATGGTACATCGCGTATGTGTGTTGATTGTAGAGCCATTAATAATATTACTATTCGTTATCGTCATCCTATTCCTAGGCTAGATGATATGCTTGATGAATTGAGTGGCTCTACAATATTCTCCAAAGTTGATTTGCGTAGTGGATACCATCAAATTCGTATGAAATTGGGAGATGAATGGAAAACAGCATTTAAAACTAAGTTTGGATTATATGAGTGGTTAGTCATGCCTTTTGGGTTAACTAATGTGATACGGTGTATCCTATGGACATCCCCATGTCAAGAGTCTGCTTGGGAAGTGACACGTGCGACCTCTACTTCTCATACATAAAGGTGAATCATCTCCTTTACACGTGTTCACTTGACCCCTTCGAGGATGGTATACTACTTGACACTCCACTTGTGTGCATGCATAGGTATTGTCGGAGCTTCACGGACGACGACGAGGAGTACAAGCGCCGAGGAACACCTACACCATCCGCGAGGGAAGCTTGGAAGAGAAGACGGAAGAAGACGGAGCGGCTGAAGTTACAGCCGCCGGACATCCGACGCCAGCCCGGACATCCGGCGCCAGCCCGGACATCCGGCGACCAGCCCGGACATCCGACGCTTCAGCAGAGGCCGGACATCCGGCATCACCCCGGAAATCCGGCAAGGGCAACAGAAGCACCCGAAGAACGGCCATCGCCAGGCCGGACATCCGGCCCGTGCCCGGACATCCGGCCTCCCATGAACGGCCGGACATCCGGCCCCCAGCCCGGACATCCGGCGCCTGCCTGCGCGCAGATTCGGGCCAGAGGCCCATGTATCCTCTCCCACTTACCCCTTCGTATACTAGACTATATATACTCCTCCACCTCCACCATTTTAGGGTTAGCAATGGTTTAGCTCATATGAGAGATAGAGCTTTGCTCATCCATCCCGGATCTACTCCACGAGAGAGACCGCGGCCCCTCTACGGAGAAGATCCACCTTGGATTCAAGACCCCTAGCGGGAAGATCCTTCACGGATTCAAGACCTCCTCTTGGAGATGAACTTTACCTTGTATCTTTCCCTTTGTTGTTCATGTACCGTGTGATCTTGTGTGTTTGATTGTCTAGTGGATGTGTGATTGGACTTGTTCTTGTGTGTTTCCTCTCGTGTTTTCCCCCGTTTCCCTTTGTGTTCTTCGTGTTCATCGTGGGATCCCCTCCATTTCGTGAAAGATCTGCTGATTAGGGTTCCACCCTGTATCAATTTTTATCAAATTGCCATGGTCTACCAAGTAATAAGGAACATGCTTGTGGATGTGGTCTTGTGGATGTGGTACCTATGCAAGCATGTTCCTTATTACTTGGTAGACCATGGCAATTAGATAAAAATTCTGTACACAATGGTAGAAACAATCAGTATACTCTTGTTCATAAGGATAAAAATATTACTTTGCTTCCTATGACTCCTGATTCCATTTTAAAAGATGATATTAATAGAGCTAATAAAGCAAAACAGGAGAAAAATAAGAGTGAAAATCAGATTGTGGCAAAAGAATTTGAGCAACAAATGAAGCCTAATAATAAACCATCTACTGTTGCTTCCGAAATTAAATTGAAAAGTGCATGTTTATTTGCCACCAAATCTGATATTGATGAGCTAGATTTAAGCAAATCTGTTTGCTATGCTGTTGTATGCAAAGAGGCATTATTTTCATTCGAGGACGTGCCTTCCTCTTTGCCTCCTGCTGTCACTAACATTTTGCAGGAGTTCGCCGATGTCTTTCCACAAGACGTGCCACCGGGATTACCACCTATTCGAGGGATTGAGCATCAGATTGACTTAATTCCCGGTGCATCGCTACCCAACCGCGCACCATACCGTACCAATCCAGAAGAGACGAAGGAGATTATGCGTCAAGTACAGGAGCTACTCGACAAAGGTTATATACGCGAATCCCTTAGTCCTTGTGATGTTCCTATTATTCTAGTGCCGAAAAAGGATGGTACATTGCGTATGTGTGTTGATTGTAGAGGCATTAATAATATTACTATTCGTTATCGTCATCCTATTCCTAGGCTAGATGATATGCTTGATGAATTGAGTGGCTCTACAATTTTCTCCAAAGTTGATTTGCGTAGTGGATACCATCAAATTCGTATGAAATTGGGAGATGAATGGAAAACAGCATTTAAAACTAAGTTTGGATTATATGAGTGGTTAGTCATGCCTTTTGGGTTAACTAATGCACCTAGTACTTTCATGAGATTAATGAATGAAGTTTTACGTGCTTTCATTGGACGATTTGTGGTAGTATACTTTGATGATATATTGATTTTTAGCAGATCTTTGGAGGGACATTTGGAACATTTACGTGCTGTTTTTATTGCTCTACGTGATGCACGTTTGTTTGGCAACCTTGGAAAGTGCACCTTTTGCACCGACCGAGTCTCTTTTCTTGGCTATGTTGTTACTCCACAGGGAATTGAGGTTGATAAAGCCAAGATTGAAGCTATTGAGAGTTGGCCGCAGCCCAAAACGGTCACACACGTGAGGAGTTTCCTTGGTCTCGCTGGATTCTATCGGCGTTTTATGAGAGATTTCAGCACCATTGCTGCACCTCTCAATGAGCTTACAAAGAAGGATGTGCCTTTTGTTTGGGGTACTGCACAGGAAGAAGCATTCACGGTATTGAAAGATAAGTTGACACATGCTCCTTTACTCCAACTTCCTGATTTTAATAAGACTTTTGAGCTTGAATGTGATGCTAGTGGAATTGGGTTAGGAGGTGTGTTATTACAAGATAATAAACCTATTGCATACTTTTCTGAAAAATTGAGTGGGCCTAGTCTGAATTATTCTACTTATGATAAGGAATTATATGCTCTTGTTCGGACTTTGGAAACATGGCAACATTATTTATGGCCCAAAGAATTTGTTATACATTCTGATCATGAATCTTTGAAGCACATTAAAAGTCAAGCAAAACTGCACCGTAGACATGCTAAATGGGTTGAATTCATAGAGACTTTCCCTTATGTTATTAAACACAAGAAGGGAAAAGAAAATGTTATTGCTGATGCATTATCTCGTCGTTATACTATGCTTTCACAACTTGACTTTAAAATATTTGGTTTGGAGACCATCAAAGATCAATATGTGCATGATGCTGAATTTAAAGATGTATTGCAGAATTGCAAAGAAGGGAGAACATGGAACAAGTTCATCGTTAATGATGGATTTGTGTTTCGTGCTAACAAGCTATGCATTCCAGCTAGCTCTGTTCGTCTTTTGTTGTTGCAGGAGGCGCATGGAGGAGGATTAATGGGACACTTTGGCGTGAAGAAGACGGAGGACGTACTTGCTACACATTTCTTTTGGCCAAAGATGCGACGGGATGTTGAGCGTTTTGTTGGTCGCTGCACTACATGTCAAAAAGCTAAGTCACGACTCAATCCTCATGGTTTATATATGCCTTTGCCTGTCCCTAGTGTTCCTTGGGAAGATATATCTATGGAATTTGTTTTGGGTTTACCTCGAACAAAGAAGGGGAGGGATAGCATATTTGTTGTCGTGGATAGGTTCTCGAAGATGGCACACTTTATACCATGTCATAAAAGCGATGATGCTGCTAATGTTGCTGATTTGTTCTTTCGTTAAATTATTCGCTTGCATGGTGTGCCAAATACTATTGTTTCATATCGTGATACTAAATTTCTTAGCCACTTTTGGAGATGTTTATGGGCTAAGTTGGGGACTAAACTGCTTTTTAGTACTACTTGTCACCACCAAACTGATGGACAAACTGAAGTAGTCAACAGAACTTTGTCTACTATGCTTAGGGCTGTTTTGAAGAATAATAAGAAAATGTGGGAAGAATGCTTGCCTCATATTGAATTTTCTTATAATCGTTCGTTGTGTTCTACTACTAAGATGTGCCCTTTTGAAATTGTCTATGGTTTCCTACCTCGTGCACCTATTGATTTGTTGCCTCTTCCATCTTCGGAGAAGGTTAATTTTGATGCTAAACAACGTGCTGAATTGATCTTAAAAATGCATGAGTTAACTAAGGAAAATATTGAGCGCATGAATGCTAAATATAAACTTGTTGGAGATAAGGGTAGAAAACGTGTTGTCGTGGCACCTGGAGATCTTGTTTGGTTACATTTGCGTAAGGATAGGTTTCCTAATTTGCGCAAGTCAAAACTAATGCCACGTGCTGACGGTCCTTTCAAGGTGTTAGAGAAAATAAATGATAATGCATATAAACTTGAGCTGCCTGCAGATTTTGGGGTTAGTCCCACATTTAACATTGCAGATTTGAAGCCTTACTTGGGTGAGGAAGATGAGCTTCCGTCGAGGACGACTTCAATTCAAGAAGGGGAGGATGATGAGGACATCACTAACAAGGTTACACCCACAGCTCCAACTGACACATATACAGGACCAATTACTAGAGCTCGCGCACGCCAATTAAATTACCAGGTACTTTCGTTTCTTGGTAATGAATCTAATGTTCATGAGAATATGATGCTGCCTAAATTGGATACATTTGTCTTGCTTACCAATGAAGGGCCTAGCTTGGACAAGAAGGATGAACATTGGAGCAAGATCAAGCATGGAGATGATGGCATGCGCAAGGGGAACAAGAATGGAGTTTCAATTGATGATTTCAGGACTTTGAAGCCACCATAATGAGTGCGAGAAGCCTTGGACGAAATATACAAGATTCCACTTCATAAATTTGGTCCAGAGGCTATTATAGGTGCTGCGTCACCTTATTATTGGGCCAGGCCCATGTAATTTCGAAATACTTGAGTATAGGCTGTTTTTAGAGTCCGTATGTGTGGGGAAACAAGAGTTAGGGTTGGTTTTGGACCCCTCCACCAAGGGCCACGAAATTGCCCCCTCTTTCCCCCATATATACAGCCCTTAGGGCGTCGTTTAGACTTTGGGTTTTGTTTAGATTAAAGTTCGCCATAGCTGCAACTTCGCGTACTTCGTTTGTGTTCAACGACCAGACCAAGACGTCACAGAACCCCACTTGATCAATAAAGCTTTCCTCTTGAATTCGCAATATCCAGATTGCAATCTTAGTTTCTTGCTTATTCTTCGTTTGCCTGCAGGAAACAGACCTTCGTGGTCAGGTTGATCGTGCTCCGGCGTGGTCAATAACCTCTCGGAGTTGGTTTAGCGATTGCTAAGGCGCGACGTCCACGCACGTTCGTAGTCCGATCGTCAAAGTCGACTTCATCCAAACGATAGCCACCATCTCATCGAAAGACGGGACACCTTTGCCTCTATCATCTCATCAGGCCTAGTACGTCTCCTTGGGGCTGTGGTGTCTTATTTGTCAAGAAGAAAGATGGCACGGAGCATCTCTGTGTTGATTACCGGCCATTGAACAAGAAGACAATAAAAAACAAGTATCTGCTCCCCAACATCAACGAACTCTTCGAGCAGCTCAAAGGAGCTAAAGTGTTTTCTAAGCTCGACCTCCGAATGGGCTATCACCAAATTCGCATTCGCGAGAAAGACATTCCCAAGACTGCCTTCAGAACAAGTTTCAGTTCATACGAGTATACCGTCATGTCATTTGGTCTCGCTAATGCTCCTCCTACCTTCTCGAGAATGATGCATTACATCTTCAACCCCTACAACGGCGAGTTTGTGCTTGTGTATCTGGATGATATTCTGGTGTTTTCCAAGAATGAAGAAGATCACGAAAAGCATTTACGTCTGGTTCTTGATCGACTCCGTGTGCATAAGTTCTATGCCAAGTTCTCCAAGTGCGAATTTTGGCTCGATAAGGTTTTGTACCTGGGCCATATCATCTCAGCTGACGGTATTGCGGTTAATCCCGAGAAAGTTGAAGCAATTGTCAACTGGGAAGCTCCTCAGAACGTCAAGCAACTCCGCAGTTTTCTTGGTCTTGCCAGCTATTGCAGAAGGTTCGTTGAGAACTTCTCCAAGATTGCCAAGCCTCTTTCCAACTTGCTTCAGAAGAATGTCAAATACTTTTGGTCTCCAGAGTGTGAAGTGGCATTCAAAACTCTCAAAGAAAAGCTTGTCTCTGCTCCAGTTCTTACTCCTCCAGATGAATCCAAGCCCTATGAAGTATTCTGTGATGCTTCTCTTCAAGGTCTTGGTGGTGTGCTTATGCAAGATAAGAGAATTGTGGCATACACTTCTCGTCAGCTAAAGCCAAGTGAGAAGAACTATCCCACACATGATCTCGAGCTAGCAGCTGTGGTACATGCTTTGATTACGTGGAGACATCTGTTGTTGGGCAGAAAAGTCGACATCTTCACTGATCACAAGAGCTTGAAGTACATCTTCACACAGCCGAATCTGAACCTCCGCCAGACTCGTTGGGTTGAAATGATCCAAGAGTATGATCCCAGCATTGAATACACTCCTGGCAAGGCGAATGTGATTGCAGATGCTTTGAGCAGAAAGGCATATTGCAACAGCCTTCTTATCAAGCCGTTCCAGCCTGAGCTTTGTGAAGCATTCAGGAAGCTCAACCTTCAAGTTGTTCCGCAGGGATTTCTTGCAAATCTTCAAGTTGCTCCTACCTTGGAAGATCAGGTCCGTGAGGCCCAACTCAGTGATGCCATGGTGCAGAAGGTGAAACATGGTATTGCAAAGGGCACTCCTAAATACAAGTGCTTTCGTGTTGATGAGAGAGATACCTTGTTCTTTGAGGACAAACTCGTTGTTCCCAAAGGTGATCTCAGGAAGCTCATAATGGAAGAAGCACATGATTCTCTCCTTTCCATTCATCCTGGCAGTTCCAAGATGTATCAAGATCTCAAGCAATCTTACTGGTGGACACGGATGAAAAGGGAAATTGCCCAATTCGTGAACGAATGTGATGTTTGCAGAAGAGTGAAAGCAGAACATCAACGTCCAGCCGGTCTTCTCCAACCTCTTCCTATTCCCGAGTGGAAATTCGACCACAATGAAATGGATTTCGTCACTGGCTTTCCTAAGTCCAAACGAGGGAATGATTCTATCTTTGTGGTGATTGACAAGCTTACCAAAGTCGCTCGCTTCCTTCCAGTCAAAGAATCCATCAATGCAGCTCAATTGGCAGAGTTGTACACTTCCAGAATTGTGTCCCTACATGGCATTCCTCAAGTTATATCCTCAGACCGTGGAAGTTTGTTCACATCCAAGTTCTGGGACTCCTTTCAGTCCGCCATGGGCACTAAGATCAGGTTCAACACTGCTTTTCACCCTCAGACTAGTGGTCAAGTCGAGCGAGTGAATCAAATTCTAGAAGACATGCTCAGAGCCTGTGTCATATCTTTTGGCATGAAATGGGAAGACTGCCTTCCATTTGCCGAGTTCTCTTACAACAACAGCTTTGATGCGGAGCATCCTAAGGTCATCCCCATGGACCCTCCATCGCCTCACCAAGTGCTCAAAGGACCAATGACTCGAGCCCGTGCAAGAGCTCTCGAGACCGAGGTGACTTCGCTCCTCTCTCTACATCTCTCGGATTCACTTGAGACATGGCTTCTACCTTCATCAGGGACTCTGTGCATACTCAGGTACTTGGACGAAGGCCACGGGATAGCTCTGCACAATGGTCAAGACGACAGGCCCGACGAGTACACGAGACAAGAAGAAGGAAGGCTGAAGATGCTACAGGCACCGGACGTCCGGCCTGCACCGGACGACCGGCGACTTCCAGGCACCGGACGACCGGAAGACACCGGACGTCCGGCCTCTCCCAGACGACCGGACGACCGGAAGCCACCGGACGTCCGTGACAACGACCACAGAAGCTAAATAGCGGAAATCCGAGGATTACCGGACGTCCGGTCCCTCCGGAACCACCGGACGTCCGGTAACCAGCGGACGTTCGCCCCAACGGTGCCCATCCGTGTAATATATACTCGTTGACTTCCCTCCTTTCGAGGTAGCTGTTGGATAGCTCATTTTCAGACTTGTGTGGATTCTCTCCCACGAGACCGTGCGCCTCTACGGAGAAGATCCACTACGGATTCAAGGCCTCCACATCGGGGAAGATCCTACGGGATACCAAGACCTCCTCACGGAGAAGACTACCCTTGTACCACTGACGTTGACTTTGGATCGTGTAGCTCGAATATGTATCGTGAATCTAGCACTTGTGTGATCATCTTCGTGTTGGTTTGAGTGTTTCCTCTCGTGTTTTCCCCGTTTTCCTCCTTGTGTTCTCCGTGTTCATCGTGGGATACTCTCCAAAACGTGAAAGATCCGCTGATTAGGGTTCCACCCTACATCATCTTGGTATCAAGAGCAAGGTTGATCACGATTTTGGAGCCCCACACCTTGTTTTCTAGCTTGTTTTTGTTGTGTTCTTCCTAATTTCGAAAATTCCCCACAAAAATAGCCCCAATTTTTTTTTCTGATCTGTTGATTTGGCAAGATTTTGTTGACTTTGTTCCATGGATTTGCTGTGCCACGTGTCGATCTAGCATTTCCCCACTATTTCACCGATTTTCCCCCGCCAATTCGACCATGTTCGACCAATTTGTCCACGGATCCACCTACACCAGTCCCAGACCTACCGGACGACCGACGTTTACCGGACGTCCGGCACCTCTTGAGACACCGGACGTCCGCTAAACACCGGACGACCGGCACCCTGCCTACAGAAACTAATTCCGGATTTCCGGCAACTTCCGGATGTCAGACCACTTCCGACCGACCGGACGACCGGTAACTTCCGGACGTCCGACAGAACCTGACGAGGCTGACTTTGTTTAGTTCCGTACCACCTTCCGCTACCACCTACCTTTCATCCCACCTTTCGCAACCACCATCGCTTACCTGCTCCGAGTTTGAAAAGTGTGTCTCCTTTTGCCTTGGATACTTGAGTTGTGGTTTCACCGTTTCCTTGGATGTTTAGGCTACCCTGGAACGGCAAGACTTCGACAACACCACCACTCAACTTCGGCAAGGACGGTAACATCGACGACATTTCGCTCATCCTACCTTGCAATTGCATTGTCACCCTATGAACCATCTTTGCGTAGCTTTCCCATTGAGACTAGCCATTTGAGTATTGTCGGGCCACGACACTTGTGCACATTAGTGATAGTCATAGATATTGCATACTACTTTCATCTTGGTATCATCATATCTCCGTGTGCCACAAGAGTGCTTCGCATACACAATAGCTACCTTGATCCGAGAAGCATGCATATGTGTCCAAAGAAAGAGCTCACAAGCTTTTAAGCAAAAGAGCCACCAAAGCAAATACAATAGCATCATACGCTTTGCATCAAAGGAGATCATACATCATAGCAACATCATCTTGTGCTCAAGCATCGGCACATCATACACTCATAGCATACTTGTGATAGATGGTCGTTACGTTTTGCCTCTTATAGGTCGTGCACAAGTGCGTATCCGCCTATTAAGCAATCGGTTAGCGTCTCTCTAGTGTTGTGCAACACGAGCATTTTCCGTGGTTTCCACATTTTCGCTCACCCTTGGTTGCACAACCACATTTATCTATCTGTGCGTGTGTTCCGTGTGCTACTTTGATAGTGATCTACTTGTTGCACGAGCAAATTGTGAACCATTTTCAACATCATTGAGTCATTTTGACGATTGCATTGAATTTGTGCCACATCCTAACCAAGCTCCTCTCAAAGCTTTACTTGTGTAGGTGTGAGAATCGACACGAAGTGATACCAATAGTGTTATTTCCGGGTTACATTATTGAGTGATCATTGATCCATTTTCAACCTTGGTTAAGGTACATTGATATTGTCTTTTCCTTTCTCCCACTCACATACTTGCTTGTGATGATGGATAGGCCAAGTACATCTTCCAACCCGATCTTCGACGATCCTCAAGAAGCGAACAACTACGTCACCAAACTACATCTCTTCGGTGTCCAACGACCTCTACATCAAGAGAGTGAAGCTATGCGTGAGTACATTGGTCAAGTCGGCGAGGACGCGCGCCAATTAGAAGCAAGGACAAAAGAACAATTCGACATCATCAACACCAACATGACTACTTAATACAATGAGCTCCGGACATTGATAATCAACCGACGTTCTTCCTCAACATCTTCTCAAAGACGAAGCCGCGCAAGTCGACACTCCGACTCCACGCAAAACTCAAGTACACCTACGTCCAACACTCTTCGTCAAGCCGCACGTCAAGCTCGACATGACCAACGGCAGCCTCTACATGACAAGAGTTCACAAGAGCTATTCGACGAGCAAGAAAGCCGACGTCGTCACAACCAAGCTACACTTGAGCAACCACAAGAACGGCAACGACTACGCCAACAACAACAAGAGCGAGCACATCAATATCAAGAAGAACAAGACGCCGAGGCTAACCGCCAAGCACAACAACGTCGAGAAGCTCAAGCTATGGAGGCGCAACGAGCACTACAAGATGCACATCGCAATGTGGCAGCCCGCACTCGACACACTCGTCAAGAAGAGGATTTCCTTCGCGATGAGATGCAAGAGAGGCGCCATCAAGCAAGAATGCAAGAAGAAGCTCCTCCTCAAGCGCGGCAAGAGCATCAACTCCAACAAGAACATCTACATCAACAAGAGCAACAAGATATGGCAAACCGCCAAAATCGAGACCGCCCTCCCAATAGGCAAGGAAACAACGATGAGCATCGCTATGGCAAGCTCAAGTTCACCATGCCAAAGTTCTCCAGAAGAATTGATCCCGAAGACTATCTCTCATGGGCATTGAAAGTTGACAAGATCTTTCGCCTTCACAACTTCGATGAAGAGAAGAAGATCGCAATGGCATCCCTTGAGTTCCAAGACTATGTTCTCATTTGGTGGGAGCAAATCATAGAGAGACGAGAAGCAAAAGGCGAACCTCCTATCACAACTTGGGCTCAAATGAAGGAAGTCATGAGAGCACGCTTTGTGCCTACCCACTACAATCGTGACTTGTTCAAGAAGCTACAACTCCTCAAGCAAGGTACCAAGTCCGTCGAAGAGTACTTCAAGGAGATGGAGATTGCTATGATACGAGCAAACATCACGGAAAATGACGAGCAAACAATGGCCAGATTCTTGAATGGACTCAACTATCCCATCAAGAAGATTGCGGACTTCCAACCATACAACAATCTCCTCGAGCTAGTACATCAAGCAACCAAAGCGGAGCGACAAGTTCAAGAGGACTACAAGTATTCCAAGTTCAACTCCAAGAACTACGGCTCCTACAACCAAGCTTCAACTACTTCGGCTACCCCTCCTACCTCTACCAAGCCATCTACAAACTTCGGTGACAAGTCAAGCTACAAGAATGCGACTACATCAAGTCGTCCACCTTCTACCAACAACTTCAAGCCAAGAGCTTCCTCAACTACAACTCCAACCGAAGACAACAACAAGACGAGCTCCATCAAATGCTTCAAGTGCCAAGGCCGAGGCCACAATTCATTTGAGTGCAAGACCGTTCGCACCATGATCATCAACGATGACGGATCTTATGACTCCATGAGCGATGATGAGATGGAAGCACTTGAGCATGTCGCTATGCATCGCCAAGTGAATGAAGAAGAAGACCATCAAGTGTTTTGCGACAATGACTCAAGTCCCAATCTTGTTGTCTCCAAAGTCTTGACACTCCAACATCGACAAGACGACGACCAACGATGTCACATTTTCCATACGAAGGCCGGCATGAATGGACGCTCCGTCAAGGTTATCATCGATGGAGGAAGTTGTCACAACTTGGCAAGCGAAGAGCTATGCGACAAGCTTAATTTGGTCAAGACCAAGCATCCTCACCCCTACAAGGTCCAGTGGCTCAACGACGCCGGAATTCTTCGAGTCGAGCACACCGTGCAAGTCTCTTTCAAGATTGGCGCCTACGAGGACACTCTTGAATGTGATGTGATACCCATGTCCGTGTGCCACCTTATTCTTGGACGCCCATGGCAATATGATCGTGGAGTTACACACAATGGACGGACAAATCACTATCATTTCAAGATGAAGGGCAAGGAATTCGTGCTCCGACCAATGTCTCCAAGTCAAGTAGCAGCCGACAAGCTTTTACCTACCAACCATCATGGAGAGAATGGTGAGAGAGTGAGCCACCAAAAAGAGAGTGAGAGCCACAAGCCAAATATGAGCGACTCCACGATGAGCGACAAGAAGCAACTAGTTCTATTTGCCACCAAACGTGAGATGAGAGAAGTGTGTGAGAACCCATAGAGCGTCTTCCACCTTGTGCTCTTATGCAAAGGGGAAGCCAAACCTACTAACACTTCACCACCTCCACCTTTTGTGTTGTCTCAATTGTTGCAGGAATTTTCGGACGTCTTTCCCGATGAGCTACCTCCGGGTCTACCTCCACTTCGCGGAATCGAACACCGCATCGACCTCACACCCGGTGCACCACTTCCCAACAAGGCTCCCTACCGCGTCAACCCCGAGGAAACAAAGGAGATACAACGGCAAGTGCAAAAACTCATCGACAAAGGTCATGTACGTGAAAGCTTAAGCCCTTGTGCCGTTCCCGTTATTCTAGTGCCTAAGAAAGATGGAAGTTTTCGCATGTGTTCCGATTGTCGTCCGATAAATGCTATCACTGTTAGATACCGTCACCCTATTCCACGCTTAGATGACATGCTTGATGAATTATGTGGTGCCACAATTTTTTCCAAAATTGATCTTAAAAGTGGCTACTACCAAATTCGTCAATAGGGTGATTAATGGAAAACAGCTTTCAAAACCAAGTTTCGACTCTATGAGTGGTTGGTCATGCCAATGGGCTTATCGGAAGCACCCGGCACATTCGTGCGTCTTATGCACTTTGTTCTCCGACCTTATATAGGCGTCTTTGTAGTGGTTTACTTTGATGACATTCTAGTCTTTAGCAAGTCGCTTGTGGAACATGTTGACCATGTCCGTCTAGTTTTGCAAGCACTTCGCAACCAACAATTATATGCTAATATGGAAAAATGCACTTTTGGCGTTGACAAGGTTGTCTTTCTAGGATTTGTCGTGTCTTCTCAAGGTGTTCATGTTGATGAAACTAAAATTGAAGCAATTAAAACTTGGCCTCAACCAACGAATCTCATGCAAGTGCGTAGTTTTCTTGGTTTAGCCGGTTTCTATCGACGCTTTGTGAAGGACTTTAGCACCATCGCTATGCCTCTACACGCTTTGAGCAAGAAGAACGCACCCTTCATTTGGGGTCCTTCGCAAGACACCGCGTTCAATGAGCTTAAAAGCTTGCTCACGCACGCACCACTTCTAGCCCTACCAAACTTTGACAAACCGTTTGAGATTCATTGTGATTCTAGTGGTACCGGCATAGGTGGCGTGCTAATGCAAGAAAAGCGCCCAATTGCGTACTTTAGCGAAAAGCTATCGGGAGCGCAACTTAACTATCCCATCTATGATAAAGAGCTTTATGCCTTTGTGAACGTTTTACGTGTTTGGGAACACTATCTTAGACCTCATGAATTCATTCTTCTGTCAGGACCCCGATCCTAAGTCACACCGACCTAGCTGTAACACGTCATATCACTTTGCGGCCTCACGCACGGTAACCCCACGGGTGCCACCTTACCTGGCCCGGGACCGTTTGCGCATTTTGGCACACGTATATGACAGTGTCGCTAGCATCCATATGACAGAGAACCCGGGCCGACGGGCTAGTTATAATCCAAAAGTGGCACTAAATTACAGAGACAGGCATCCATGACCCAACAACGAACGTGTCGGTCATCAACGTATGAACCCAAGTCGTAGCAAGCTACATGGACTTAAAGGAACAACGCATGACATTTCCCCTAAGGGACAGACACAGGAACGAAGAAGGACACATGCCGGTCAGCCTACGTGTTCCGAGCAGTAGCAAGCTACCAAGGCTCATTGGAATCACTAGGAGGCATTTCCCTGTAAGATAGGCTACCAAAGGAAAACAACTAGGTGTCGGATCCCACACATACCAAGCATTTCAATCATACACGCAATATGCTCAATATGTGCAAATACAACATTGCATCACAACAGAACTCTATGACTCAAAGTACTTTATTTTAAAGGCTCCAAGAGCCATACATAACATAGTCATACAGGTAGGGGTCACATGACCCAACACTCAAGTCATACAGTCATACAAGCACAAGCGGAAGCTACATGTCTGAGTACAGACAACTTAGAAAATAAAACAGCCTTGGTGTAGCCTGACTATCTACAAGGCCCTTCACAAGCTCCAGATCACCGTCTGGGTGTCAAGCTACTCGTCGACGTCAACGTCTATGTAGAACCCATCAGCAGGGGCAGGGTTCTCCTCTGCAACAGTTATTAAGCAAACATGAGTACAAAGGTACTCAGCAAGTCTTACCACAGAACCTAACATACATGCAACATTATCAAGGGGGTAGTGGAGTTTATAGCAGAATGCCAGCTTTGACCTTGGCTAACCTATACTACAACTTCCAACAGATTGCAAGATGTTATTACGAACACGAGTCCTCTAGTCACCACATCAATACACTACCGAGGATCCTCTTCCGTCATCCTACGGAAGGGCCATCCACGGCACTCACGCTTATCTTGAGGCTTTTAGTAGTATTCATCAACTTGTCTATGAACTGTAAGAGTAACCAAGTAGTTCGTACCGCGAACAACGGCTATTCGAATAGTTTGATAACCCTGCAGGGGTGTACTTCTTCACACACGCTTCCACGGCTTATCGCCGTTTACCCGGCGTGTACTCGGCAACCTTCAAGCGGAAGCCCAGCGAGGGTGTCGGCCACGACCTGACTAACTACTCAAGTCTCTCGTCCAGGTTTATCGCCTATTTGGGTTCCATCCGTGGGGAGATCCGGCCGGGGTGTCGCTCACGGCCCCAAACGATGTGTACAGGGTTCCCGAGTCACCAAACGGGCAACCGGTACACCGTGCCACGTACCTGTCGCATCACAACCCACCCCGAGGGTCAGCGCTGTGCACGACCTCCAGTAAGCTATAAACACCAGAAACTAGTTGCAACTCCTGGACAGAGATCAAGGATAGCTAATAAGTCGAGAGGGTCCATTGGTTTTGGGCCCAATGCATGGTAGTAACTGCAACTTGAACCACACATACAGATCTCGGGTCCTATGTACGGTTCCAATGAAACAACCCACCATGTACTCCTACATGGCCTTTCATCGATACCTTTACCAAGCGTATTCCACACTTCCTTCTCTTTATCGAAAGATTGTTTCACTCTGATTCATCACCCAGATGAATCAGACCAGACACAACTCTAAGCATAGCAGGCAACATAAACAAATAGCATGGTGGATCACACATCACATGGCTCAATCAACTCCTACACATGCTAGTGGGTTTCAACTATTTACTGTGGCAATGACAGGTCATGCAAGGGAATAGGGTTCAACTACCGCAGCAAGTAGCAGTTCACGCGTTGTTGCCTTAATGCAGTAAAAGAGAGCAGGAGCGAGAAGATTGGGTTGTATCGGAATGATCAATGATTGCTTGCCTGACAAGGTAGTTGTCGGGTACTGCTCTTCAACTGGATACGCAGCAGTATCCTCGGGAGCAGGACCTAACACAGGAAATACCGACGATACAATCATTAACAAACAAATGCAACAATATGATGCATGTTTATGACATGGAAAGATGCATGTGTGTTGGCTAATGCAACTAAGACCAGAGGGGTTTGAACCTATTTGAATCAAGGATTCAAATTGAAGTTCAAACTAGTATTTAAATAAGTGCATTATCATGTTTTTGATATATACAGCAAGTTAACTTGCTCAAACATGCATGAAACCAGTGCCATTAGATAGATTGGATTTTTCTGATCATTTTTCATATATAAATCTTTTCCATCTGAGCTATGGTTGATTTTATATGATTTTTAGAAGTTTTGGGTATTTTCTGGAATTTCCTGAATTAATATTATATCTAAAAATCCCAGAAAAACCTTTACTGCGTCAGCATGACATCATGCTGACGTCAGCCAGTCAACAGGGCCAGTCCAGGTCAAACCTGACCAGTGGGTCCCTCATGTCAGTGTCACAGCTAATTAACTGAGTTAATTAGAGTTAACTAAAACTAATTAGCTGTCAATGGGGCCAGGGCCCACATGTCAATGACTAAACTAATTAACTAATTAATAATAATTTAACACCTAAACTGAGTTTGACTTGCGGGCAGGGCCCACATGTCATTGACCCAGGGGGTCAAACCCGTGGTCAAAACAGGTCAAACTCGCCGGCGTTTAGCCGCCGGCGAGGCCAAACGCGGCGGCGTGCCTCAGAAAACGTTTGTGGTGCACGGTTCGAGCTGTGGTTGGGTGCGTTGGAGAGCTCTTGCTCTTCCGCATCGGATGGTGGTGGTCGCCGGACCTGGGGTGGCCGGAGACGACGGCAACAAGCTCGACGGCGGCGACCGGCGTCGGGCGTGTGTGGGGATGCGGCTGCAGGTGCCTAGGCGATGCGTGCGTAGCACCGTTCGCATCTACGTGCTGCGGTGAGTGCGATGGACGGGTGCCGGTGACCAAATGGGCACCGGAGCATCACCGGCGACGAGCACGGCGGCGGTGCGTGCGGTGGAGCTACGTGCAGTGGGTTACAGGGCAAGAGGGAGCCAACGGAGAGGGGGAGGAGGTAGCTAGTCTCACAGCGGTTGCAGCGAGCACCAAAGCGAGCTCGGAGGAGGTCGGAGCTGAGCAGCACGGCGAGGGGGATCTCCGCGGCCGGAGTTGGGGAAGAAGAGCTTGGGGGCGTCTCCGGGGCGGGCGAGCGCTCGGGGCTCGGCCTGTCGAAGCAGTCGAGGACGGCGGAGACGAGGGACAACACGGCGGAGCTCGGGGACGATGGTGGACGTGGTTTCTACGACGGTGCGATCACGGCGGCGTCGGCCATGGCGCGGGGAGAGCGGAGGAGAGGAGCCGGGGAGAAACGAAGGTGTCTGAGGGGTCGGGGGAGACGTGGACGCTCGATCCACTCCTCCAGGACGGCGGGGGGGCGAAGCAGGGCGGCGGGCAGCTGCGTGGCGCGCGGCGCGGTCGCCGTCGAGCACCTGCCTGCGTGCCTGGCCGAGCCAAGCAGCTCGCTGGAGCGACAGCTGGGCTGGGCCGGCAGGTGGGTCGGGTGGGCGCCAGGTAAGTACTACTTCCTATTTTCCTTTTCCTATTTTCTATTCTGTTACATTTCTTTTGCAGCTTTGTTCAATTAATAAAAATGCCTAAACATTTTTATAACTCATGACACTTGTCATACCTACTGTATATAATATGAACAGTAGGAAACATTATAGTTCATGATTATTTGAGCATTTAAAATATTTACTAGTATTTAAATGCCCAAATTCAATTACCATATGAATTAATCCAAAGCCCTAGATTGTCCTAGAAAATTGTGCACCATTTTTGGCAGAGGTTTAAGACCAAGGCAGAAATGATGAACATTTTGAAGGGCATTTTGGGTACATTGGAAAATATTTTAGTAAACCCTAGTTGTTAGGGGAGGGGTGCTGGGGTTTCTGTTAATCCCATTTCAAGTTTCTTTGAAAGTAAACATGATGCACACTCTAGTCAGGTCCTAATGCAAGGGTTAGCTAGGGATGTGACAACTCACCCCCACTTAAAAGAATCGCGTCCCGAGATTCGGGTTCCTCCGGAAAGAGGGTGGGGTACTCAAGTCGAAGACGATCCTCCCTTTCCCAAGTGGCTTCACTCTCGGAATGATGTGACCATTGAACCTTGAGAAACTTGATATTGTGGCGTCGAGTGGTGCGCTCAGTTTGATCAAGAATACGAATGGGGTATTCTCGATATGTGAGATTGTCTTGGAGATCAAGCGTTTCGTGGTCCACTCCACGGATAGGATCCGAGAAGCAACGCCTGAGTTGGGAAACGTGGAAAACATCATGAACTCTGGAGAGGTGCGGAGGTAGTTCCAATTGGTAGGCAACTTCTCCTCGTTTGGCAAGAATGGAAAAAGGACCGATGTAACGAGGGGCCAATTTGCCTTTGATACCGAAGCGATGGGTTCCCTTAAGAGGAGTAACCCGAAGGTAAGCCTTGTCGCCGACTTCAAAAGTCACAGCCTTATGATGACTATCATATTGGCTCTTTTGGCGAGACTGGGCTGTTTTCAATCTCTCACGAACGATGCGAACTTGTTCCTCTGCTTCCTGAATCATATCCGGGCCAAAGAATTGTCTTTCGCCGGTTTCTGACCAGTTAAGAGGTGTTCGACACCTTCGTCCATATAGAACTTCGAAGGGAGCTTTACCCAGGCTGGCTTGATAACTATTGTTATAAGCGAATTCGGCAAATGGAAGACATTTTTCCCATTCCATACCGAAAGAAATGACAGAGGCTCGAAGCATGTCCTCCAGAATTTGATTGACTCGTTCCACTTGACCACTTGACTGCGGATGGAAGGCAGTACTGAAAGAGAGATGAGTTCCCATAGCATTCTGGAAACTTTCCCAAAATCGTGAAGTGAAAAGACTTCCACGGTCTGAGTTAATCTCCAACGGTACACCATGTAGTGATACTATTCGAGAGATATATAAGTCTGCTAGCTGGCTAGCGGTAATACTCTCCCGAACAGGCAGGAAGTGAGCTACTTTAGAGAGGCGGTCGATAACGACGAAGATAGCATTATTCCCTTTCCTGGACCTGGGAAACCCGGTAATGAAGTCCATACCGACTTTATCCATTTCCATTCAGGAATAGCTAGAGGTTGAAGGGTGCCAGCAGGCCGTTGATGCTCTGCTTTAACTCGACGACAAACGTCGCAGTTAGCGATGAACTGAGCGATTTCTCTCTTCATCCTAGTCCACCAGAATCTTTGACGTAGGTCTTGATACATTTTGGTACTACCGGGATGAATCGTGAGAGGAGATTCATGAGCCTCCTTGAGGATCAAACGTCTTAGGTTTCGCACCTTAGGAACCACTAAGCGGTTGCTAAAGAATACGACTCCTTGATCATCAATTGAGAAACATCCTGCAACTCCTTTCTTGATGTTCCTCTTAATACGGGAAATTCCGGGATCAACCTTCTGTGCTTTGATGACTTGATCCAAAAGGGTAGGTTTTGCCACCAAGGTGGAAAGGAATCCTCGAGGAACAATGTGAAGGTTAAGCTTACGAAATTCCTCGTGGAGAAGTGGTTGACTTTGTTGTAACATTAAATTGTTACAATAAGACTTACGACTTAGTGCATCAGCCATGACATTGGCCTTGCCAGGAGTATAAGTGATTCCTAAATCGTAGTCGGTGAGCAACTCAACCCAACGTCTTTGCGTGAGATTCAAATCCGGTTGGGTGAAGATATACTTCAAGCTTTGGTGATCAGTGAAAATTTCACAGCGATTACCAAGAAGGTAATGTCGCCATGTTTTGAGTGCATGGACTACAGCTGCAAGCTCTAGATCATGAGTAGGATAATTATCCTCATGTGGACGCAACTGTCGGGATGCGTATGCAATCACTTGACGATCTTGCATGAGAATGCAACCCAGTCCTTGTCGCGGGGCGTCGCAATAGATTATAAAATCCTTGGAAAAATCTGGTGGTACCAGTACAGGTGCAGATGTCAGGCGTCTTTTCAGTTCCTGAAAACTGGACTCGCACTGTGGGGTCCACTCAAACTTTTTATCTTTCTTGAGGAGTTCGGTTAGAGGTTTAGCAACCTTGGAGAAGTTCTCGACGAAACGTCGGCAATAGCTCGCTAAGCCAAGAAAACTCCTAACTTGCTTGACCGATTCAGGGGAAGTCCAATCAAGGACGGCTTGAACTCGCTCGGGATTGACAGCAATACCCTTGCCAGAGATTACATGACCTAGATAGGTTACTTCTGGCAACCAAAATTCACATTTAGAGAATTTGGCATAAAGGCGGTGCTCTCGAAGTTTCGTCAATACCAGCCTTAAATGCTTGGCATGATCTTCCTTGTTCTTGGAGAAAATGAGTATATCATCGAGGTATACCACGACGAATTTATCCAGGTACTCCATGAATATAGAATTCATTAACCGAGAAAAAGTAGCTGGGGCATTGGTTAAACCGAAGGACATGACAGTGTACTCGTATTGGCCATAACGAGTAACGAAAGCCGTTTTAGGAATGTCCCCGTTCTTGATTTTGATTTGATGGTAGCCCAACCTCAAATCCATCTTAGAGAAGACTGAGGATCCAGCGAGCTGATCATACAGATCCTGGGAAGCGGATACTTATTCTTTATGGTGACCAGATTCACAGGTCGGTAATCTACAACCATCCGCTCCGTTCCATCCTTCTTCTTGACGAAGAGGACGGGGCAAGCCCAAGGGGAAGAACTAGGACGGATGAAACCCTTTTGCAAGGACTCATCGAGTTGTTTCTTTAGCTCAGCTAATTCTAGTGGTGCCATCTTATAAGGTCTCCTAGAGATTGGGACAGTTCCAGGAATAAGATCTATCACGAACTCGACATCTCTGTCAGGTGGAACTCCTGGCAGTTCTTCTGGAAAAACATCCGGAAAGTCACGGACTACCGGGATATCTTCGAGTTCTGGTAGAGGGCTGGCATTAAGAGAGTAGAGCTGACGTTCAGCCATTCGAGTCAAGACATTGACTATCTTGCCGGATGGGTGTGTAAGTTGAACGGTCCTAGTAAAGCAGTCAATTTTGGCGTAGTGGGTTGTCATCCAATCCATACCCAAAATGATATTTATGTCCGAGGACTTGAGAGCGATTAAGGATGCAAGGAAAACAAGTCTATCGACAAGGATTTCATTTCCATGGCTTACCCTAGAGGTCTGCCACTTTGAACCAGGAGTTTGAATAACCATGGAAGTAGGCATGTCACAAAAAGTCATGTTGTGCAATCGAGCATAGCTTTCAGATATGAACGAATGGGATGCTCCAGTATCGAAAAGAACAGATGCCGGATGGCAGTTTACGAGAAGCGTACCAAGGACGACGTTAGGATCCTCATAGGCTTCTTCAGCAGAAACATAGTTGACATGACCACGTGCAGTGGGGATTGGCTTAACATAGTTCACCTTGCCGGTTGGCTTACCACGGCCAACGGGTTTTCCTGGCTGGTTCTGGGGACAATCACGCATGTAGTGTCCCGGTTCTCCACACTTGAAACATGTCACAGTGGTGGTGCGTGGAGCAAAGTTGGAGTGTGGACCTCCATAGGTCTTAGCAGGTGCAAACTGTTGAGTTGGACGAGGCGCCTCATAGGATGGCCTCGGTGTATACTTGGGTGCCAGAGCAGTGTTAGGAACCCATACACGGCGCTTGTGAGAACCAGAGCCGGATGAAGAACCAAGGTCTCGAGTATGCTTGCGGGTGGCCTCGAAGTCGGTCTGGCCTGTCTCAGCACTGATAGCCTTGTTAACCAACTTCTGGAAAGAGGCGCACTCGTGCAGACGCAGATCACGACGAAGTTCAGGGCTGAGTCCCTTGCGGAACCTCGCCTGTTTCTTGGCATCGGTGGATACTTCTTCAGGTGCATAGCGTGCCAGATTACCAAACTCACGACTGTAGCCATCCACAGTCAGACGGCCCTGGGTGAAATTGCAGAATTCCTCCCGCTTGCGATCCATGAGACCTTCCGGAATGTGATGTTCACGGAATGCCTCACTGAACTCAACCCAGGTAGTGACTTGGCCAGCAGGACGCATAGCTTCAAAATTTTCCCACCAAAGACTGGCAGGGCCCTCAAGATGGTAGGCGGCGTAGATAACCTTGTCAGCTTCGGCCACACGGGCAGAGTGTAGCTTCTGGGTGATACTACGTAGCCAGTCATCAGCATCCAAAGGTTCAGTAGAGTGATGGAACTTCGGTGGACACATCTTGATAAAATCGTGGATTGACACCACGTCATTCCTCTGACGGAACCCAGTGTTTTGCTCTATGCGTTCCAGCAGACGGTTGGTCTCTCTCTTGTTCCGTTCTGCTTCAAGCATAACTTCCGCCAAGGAGGGTGGCTGGGGCAGATTTCCATCTCTAGCCCCACTAGCCTCACCCTGCTCCTGAGCAGCAGGAGTGTTGCGAGTGTTGACCATCCTAGGAAAAACAAAACAACGGTTTAGACAAGGATGGCAAAATTTGACATAGAAGTGCAGAATGTAATGGATGACACAGAATGCAGAGATGTTCATCCGTACGACATGGTAATATAGGAACTGCTATATATACACCAGTGGTCATACACACCATACAAAGTTTAGTACAAGCCAAGGCTAAAGTACAACTGCGGTGAAAGACGATACATCCCATCAGAGGCATTCCAGGCTCCTATACATTATTTAACTACACCTCCGGAATTCAGTACGCACTAGTCATATTCCACAAGACACGCAGGACTGTGGAAATACAACTATTACAATACTACTACTACCACGGACTAGCTCAGACATTCGCGTAGTAATCCTCGTAAAGATTACCACCGTAGCCTGGAAGTGGTACAGACGGATCTTGGAACTCGCGAGCACTCGAAGGTTGTGGACCATAAGGGCATGGGTGTGGTCTCGGTCCCGATGCTGGTGGTAACCGACGCCCACGTGGAGGTGTAATACCCCCAACGTCACGCCAATCCATGCGATCAGGCAGACGAGTCCGCACAGGATACAAATCCCGCATGTCCAGATATCCGGCGTGCACAGCAGGTGCAAGCCGTGTCAAAGTAGTCCAGTGAGCGGCTCGGGTGTTATACAGCTCCATTCGGAGGGCACGGACCTCACGGTCCCTATCCTCCAACATCTGAACAGTAGTCTGAAGCAGTGGCTCTTCATGAGCAGCATCAGTATACAGACCAGTGTAGTAGCCTTCTTCTCCGGGGAGTGAAGCTGGCATGTAACAGAACTCAGTGTTCAGCAACAGGGCATGCCTAGCACGGAGAATGGTCATCATCGAATAAGCGGCATCCTACACTGCCATCTCGATGGTAATCCCGAGTCCATAAGACCAATGGATGGGATCATTAGCTCCGGGATATGAGGGGTATATCCGGACTGTGCATAAATACTGACTTTGATTAAAATCCCGATACTGTTCCTCCACAGTGTATTCAGGATACCAGCGATAACCGGTCTCAGTCATCACACGGACTAGCATGGCCGTGTGACCGGGCACATTAATGCACCGAGTCAAACGAACCACTTGGTGAGGAATGCGGCCAGACATCTGAAACACGAAATAATGCAAAGGCATTAGTGCTTCTGGAAGAAATCGGGCAGCATAACAACTGTAAATGCTCAAACAGAGATTTGAGACATCACACAAATGATAGCATAGCCACTCAACAATTCCATATCAAGGTTCCGGTTCAATAATCATCATACTCAAAAAGGATAGAAACTGAACTGAGGCTTGAAACCAAAAATCCTAAGAGTCTACGGATTAGTAACACGTGAACCTAGTAAGGATAAGAGGCCTAGTCCTAAATCCCCGTAGAAAGAATAGACAGACTCAGATCAGAAGGGCATAAGGTAAAGGAGTAAAAAGAGCCTTACGTTCCCTTCCACAATCAATTCCCCTACATATAACTAAGAATTTTTCTAAACTCAACATCGACCAGTTTGGCTTGAGAAACCTACAGGCAGTCCAGCTCTGATGCCAACGCTGTCAGGACCCCGATCCTAAGTCACACCGACCTAGCTGTAACACGTCATATCACTTTGCGGCCTCACGCACGGTAACCCCACGGGTGCCACCTTACCTGGCCCGGGACCGTTTGCGCATTTTGGCACACGTATATGACAGTGTCGCTAGCATCCATATGACAGAGAACCCGGGCCGACATGGCTAGTTATAATCCAAAAGTGGCACTAAATTACAGAGACAGGCATCCATGACCCAACAACGAACGTGTCGGTCATCAACGTATGAACCCAAGTCGTAGCAAGCTACATGGACTTAAAGGAACAACGCGTGACATTTCCCCTAAGGGACAGACATAGGAAGGAAGAAGGACACATGCCGGCCAGCCTACGTGTTCCGAGCAGTAGCAAGCTACCAAGGCTCATTGGAATCACTAGGAGGCATTTCCCTGTAAGATAGGCTACCAAAGGAAAACAACTAGGTGTCGGATCCCACACATACCAAGCATTTCAATCATACACGCAATATGCTCAATATGTGCAAATACAACATTGCATCACAACTGAACTCTATGACTCAAAGTACTTTATTTTAAAGGCTCCAAGAGCCATACATAACATAGTCATACAGGTAGGGGTCACATGACCCAACACTCAAGTCATACAGTCATACAAGCACAAGCGGAAGCTACATGTCTGAGTACAGACAACTTAGAAAATAAAACAGGCTTGGTGTAGCCTGACTATCTACAAGGCCCTTCACAAGCTCCAGATCACCGTCTGGGTGTCAAGCTACTCGTCGACGTCAACGTCTATGTAGAACCCATCAGCAGGGGCAGGGTTCTCCTCTGCAACAGTTATTAAGCAAACATGAGTACAAAGGTACTCAGCAAGTCTTACCACAGAACCTAACATACATGCAACATTATCAAGGGGGTAGTGGAGTTTATAGCAGAATGCCAGCTTTGACCTTGGCTAACCTATACTACAACTTCCAACAGATTGCAAGATGTTATTACGAACACGAGTCCTCTAGTCACCACATCAATACACTACCGAGGATCCTCTTCCGTCATCCTACGGAAGGGCCATCCACGGCACTCACGCTTATCTTGAGGCTTTTAGTAGTATTCATCAACTTGTCTATGAACTGTAAGAGTAACCAAGTAGTTCGTACCGCGAACAACGGCTATTCGAATAGTTTGATAACCCTGCAGGGGTGTACTTCTTCACACACGCTTCCACCGCTTATCGCCGTTTACCCGGCGTGTACTCGGCAACCTTCAAGCGGAAGCCCAGCGAGGGTGTCGGCCACGACCTGACTAACTACTCAAGTCTCTCATCCAGGTTTATCGCCTATTTGGGTTCCATCCGTGGGGAGATCCGGCCGGGGTGTCGCTCACGGCCCCAAACGATGTGTACAGGGTTCCCGAGTCACCAAACGGGCAACCGGTACACCGTGCCACGTACCTGTCGCATCACAACCCACCCCGAGGGTCAGCGCTGTGCACGACCTCCAGTAAGCTATAAACACCAGAAACTAGTTGCAACTCCTGGACAGAGATCAAGGATAGCTAATAAGTCGAGAGGGTCCATTGGTTTCGGGCCCAATGCATGGTAGTAACTGCAACTTGAACCACACATACAGATCTCGGGTCCTATGTACGGTTCCAATGAAACAACCCACCATGTACTCCTACATGGCCTTTCATCGATACCTTTACCAAGCGTATTCCACACTTCCTTCTCTTTATCGAAAGATTGTTTCACTCTGATTCATCACCCAGATGAATCAGACCAGACACAACTCTAAGCATAGCAGGCAACATAAACAAATAGCATGGTGGATCACACATCACATGGCTCAATCAACTCCTACACATGCTAGTGGGTTTCAACTATTTACTGTGGTAATGACAGGTCATGCAAGGGAATAGGGTTCAACTACCGCAGCAAGTAGCAGTTCACGCGTTGTTGCCTTAATGCAGTAAAGAGAGCAGGAGCGAGAAGATTGGGTTGTATCGGAATGATCAATGATTGCTTGCCTGACAAGGTAGTTGTCGGGTACTGCTCTTCAACTGGATACGCAGCAGTATCCTCGGGAGCAGGACCTAACACAGGAAATACCGACGATACAATCATTAACAAACAAATGCAACAATATGATGCATGTTTATGACATGGCAAGATGCATGTGTGTTGGCTAATGCAACTAAGACCAGAGGGGTTTGAACCTATTTGAATCAAGGATTCAAATTGAAGTTCAAACTAGTATTTAAATAAGTGCATTATCATGTTTTTGATATATACAGCAAGTTAACTTGTTCAAACATGCATGAAACCAGTGCCATTAGATAGATTGGATTTTTCTGATCATTTTTCATATATAAATCTTTTCCATCTGAGCTATGGTTGATTTTATATGATTTTTAGAAGTTTTGGGTATTTTCTGGAATTTCCTGAATTAATATTATATCTAAAAATCCCAGAAAAACCTTTACTGCGTCAGCATGACATCATGCTGACGTCAGCCAGTCAACAGGGCCAGTCTAGGTCAAACCTGACCAGTGGGTCCCTCATGTCAGTGTCACAGCTAATTAACTGAGTTAATTAGAGTTAACTAAAACTAATTAGCTGTCAGTGGGGCCAGGGCCCACATGTCAGTGACTAAACTAATTAACTAATTAATAATAATTTAACACCTAAACTGAGTTTGACTTGCGGGCAGGGCCCACATGTCATTGACCCAGGGGGTCAAACCCGTGGTCAAAACAGGTCAAACTCGCCGGCGTTTAGCCGCCGGCGAGGCCAAACGCGGCGGCATGCCTCGGAAAACGTCTGTGGTGCACGGTTCGAGCTGTGGTTGGGTGCGTTGGAGAGCTCTTGCTCTTCCGCATCGGATGGTGGTGGTCGCCGGACCTGGGGTGGCCGGAGACGATGGCAACAAGCTCGACGGCGGCGACCGGCGTCGGGCGTGTGTGGGGATGCGGCTGCAGGTGCCTAGGCGATGCGTGCGTAGCACCGTTCGCATCTACGTGCTGCGGTGAGTGCGATGGACGGGTGCCGGTGACCAAATGGGCACCGGAGCATCACCGGCGACGAGCACGGCGGCGGTGCGTGCGGTGGAGCTACGTGCAGTGGGTCACAGGGCAAGAGGGAGCCAACGGAGAGGGGGAGGAGGTAGCTAGTCTCACAGCGGTTGCAGCGAGCACCAAAGCAAGCTCGGAGGTGGTCGGAGCTGAGCAGCACGGCGAGGGGGATCTCCGCGGCCGGAGTTGGGGAAGAAGAGCTTGGGGGCGTCTCCGGGGCGGGCGAGCGCTCGGGGCTCGGCCTGTCGAAGCAGTCGAGGACGGCGGAGACGAGGGACAACACGGCGGAGCTCGGGGACGACGGTGGACGTGGTTTCTACGATGGTGCGATCACGGCGGCGTCGGCCATGGCGCGGGGAGAGCGGAGGAGAGGAGCCGGGGAGAAACGGAGGTGTCTGAGGGGTCGGGGGAGACGTGGACGCTCGATCCACTCCTCCAGGACGGCGGGGGGGCGAAGCAGGGCGGCGGGCAGCTGCGTGGCGCGCGGCGCGGTCGCCGTCGAGCACCTGCCTGCCTGCCTGGCCGAGCCAAGTAGCTCGCTGGAGCGGCAGCTGGGCTGGGCCGGCAGGTGGGTCGGGTGGGCGCCAGGTAAGTACTACTTCCTATTTTCCTTTTCCTATTTTCTATTCTGTTACATTTCTTTTGCAGCTTTGTTCAATTAATAAAAATGCCTAAACATTTTTATAACTCATGACACTTGTCATACCTACTGTATATAATATGAACAGTAGGAAACATTATAGTTCATGATTATTTGAGCATTTAAAATATTTACTAGTATTTAAATGCCCAAATTCAATTACCATATGAATTAATCCAAAGCCCTAGATTGTCCTAGAAAATTGTGCACCATTTTTGGCAGAGGTTTAAGACCAAGGCAGAAATGATGAACATTTTGAAGGGCATTTTGGGTACATTGGAAAATATTTTAGTAAACCCTAGTTGTTAGGGGAGGGGTGCTGGGGTTTCTGTTAATCCCATTTCAAGTTTCTTTGAAAGTAAACATGATGCACACTCTAGTCAGGTCCTAATGCAAGGGTTAGCTAGGGATGTGACATCTTCATACGGACCATGAGACACTCAAGTATCTCAAAGGTCAAACTAAGTTGAACAAGCGTCATGCTAAATGGAGTGAGTTCATTGAGTCTTTTCCCTATGTCATCAAATACATCAAGGGCAAAGAAAATGTTGTGGCGGACGCGCTTTCCCGCAAATGCATGCTTGTAACACAACTTGAGTTGAATGTGATTGGCTTTGAGCATATCAAAGATTTATATGAGCATGATCCTTTCTTTGCAAATGCTTATGCTAAATGCTTGACTCACATTTCTTGGGAACATTACTACATCAAGGATGGATATCTTATGAGAGCTAACAAACTTTGCATTCCCGAGTCTTCGCTTCGCTTGCTCCTTTTGCAGGAATCTCATGGAGGAGGACTCATGGGACACTTTGGACGCGACAAGACGTTTGCTACCCTCTCTAAGAACTATTTTTGGCCCAAGATGCTTCGTGACGTCTCACGCCTCACCAACCGATGTTCTACATGCCGCAAAGCTAAGTCCAAAGCTCAATCTCATGGTCTTTACATGCCTCTTCCTATTCCATACCATCCATGGGAAGACATAAGCATGGATTTCATACTTGGCTTGCCTAGGACTCAAAATGGCAAAGATTCCGTGCTTGTCGTGGTAGATAGATTCTCTAAAATGGCTCATTTCATTCCTTGTAACAAGATCGACGATGCTTCACATGTTGAAACTCTCTTTTGTAGGGAGATACTTCGTCTACACGGCGTGCTCAAAACGATCGTGTCGGATCGGGACGTCAAGTTCTTGAGTTACTTTTGGAAAACACTATGTGCCAAGCTCAGAATCAAGCTACTCTTTTCTTCGGCGTACCATCCACAAACGGACGGCCAGACGGAGGTGACGAACCGCACGCTTTCCACTCTTCTTCGTGTGTTGATCAAGAGGAACATCCGGGAATGGGAGCAATGCTTGCCCATCGCCGAGTACGCCTACAACCGCGCAAGACATTCGACCACCGGCAAGTCGCCCTTCGAGGTTGTCTACGGCTTCAACCCGTTGTCCCCATTGGACATTCTACCTCTACCTCTACAAGAGCGCATCAACATGGACGCAAGTGCACGAGCAAGCTATCTCAAGAAGGTGCACGAAGATACAAGGGCAATGATCGAGCGACAAGTCCAACGTCTCGCCACCAAGCTCAACGTCAACAAGGTACCAATGGTGTTCCAACCGGGAGATCTTGTTTGGCTTAGGACCGCTTCCCACACGAGCGCAAGTCCAAACTTCTACCTCACGCCGACGGACCCTTCAAGGTGCTAGCTCGCTACAACGACAACGCCTACAAGATCGACATCCCACGAGACAAGTACTCCGTGAGCGATACTTTCAACGTCAAGGACCTATCTCCTTTCCATGGTGATGAAGATTTCGATCCGAGGTCGGATCTTTCCCAAAGGAGGGAAGATGATGCGGAGCATCCTAAGGTCATCCCCATGGACCCTCCATCGCCTCACCAAGTGCTCAAAGGACCAATGACTCGAGCCCGTGCAAGAGCTCTCGAGACCGAGGTGACTTCGCTCCTCTCTCTACATCTCTCGGATTCACTTGATACATGGCTTCTACCTTCATCAGGGACTCTGTGCATACTCAGGTACTTGGACGAAGGCCACGGGACAGCTCTGCACAATGGTCAAGACGACAGGCCCGACGAGTACACGAGACAAGAAGAAGGAAGGCTGAAGATGCTACAGGCACCGGACGTCCGGCCTGCACCGGACGACCGACGACTTCCAGGCACCGGACGACCGGAAGACACCGGACGTCCGGCCTCTCCCGGACGACCGGACGACCGAAAGCCACCGGACGTCCGTGACAACGACTAGAGAAGCTAAATAGCGGAAATCCGAGGATTACCGGACGTCCGGTCCCTCCGGAACCACCGGACGTCCGGTAACCAGCGGACGTCCGCCCCGACGGTGCCCATCCGTGTAATATATACTCGTTGACTTCCCTCCTTTCGAAGTAGCTGTTGGATAGCTCATTTTCAGACTTGTGTGGATTCTCTCCCACGAGACCGTGCGCCTCTACGGAGAAGATCCACTACGGATTCAAGGCCTCCACATCGGGGAAGATCCTACGGGATACCAAGACCTCCTCACGAAGAAGACTACCCTTGTACCACCGACGTTGACTTTGGATCGTGTAGCTCGAATATGTATCGTGAATCTAGCACTTGTGTGATCATCTTCGTGTTGGTTTGAGTGTTTCCTCTCGCGTTTTCCCCGTTTTCCTCCTTGTGTTCTCCGTGTTCATCGTGGGATACTCTCCAAAACGTGAAAGATCCGCTGATTAGGGTTCCTCCCTACATCAAGCTTTCAAGCAAGTGCCGGCAAAGCTCCGTTTGAAATCCTCTATGGCAGAAAATGCCGTACCCCTCTCAACTGGTCTAAAACAGGCGAACGTCAACTTCTTGGCAATGACTTGATCTCAGAAGCCGAAGAAATGTGCAAAGTCATACGTGAGAATCTCAAGGCCGCTCAGTCGCGTCAGAAGAGCCACTATGACGGCAAGCATCGTGATTTGGCATTCAACATTGGTGATCATGTCTATCTCCGTGTTTCTCCGATGAAAGGCACACAAAGATTCGGTATCAAAGCAAAGCTTGCTCCTAGATACGTCGGGCCTTTCAAGATTCTTGGCAAAAGAGGCGACCTAGCCTATCAACTTGAGCTACCTTCAAACTTCGCCAATGTTCATGATGTGTTCCATGTGTCTCAACTTCGCAAATGCTTCAAGGCACCTGAACGCATGATTCCGTTTGAGGAGATTGATCTTCAACAAGACTTGTCCTACCGAGAGCATCCCGTTGCTATTCTCGAAGAAACCGAACGCAAGACCCGCAACAAGTCCATCAAATTCTTGAAAGTCAAGTGGTCACATCACACCGACCAAGAAGCTACGTGGGAACGAGAAGATCATCTTCGTTCCGAGTACCCTTCCTTTTTCCAGTCCTAAATCTCGGGACGAGATATTTTTGTAGTAGAGGAGAGTTTGTAATGCCCCGGATGTAATACTTTCCCTTTTGGGCATATAATATATCTCTGGCTTCATCTATTCCATTCCGGGTTCTTTGTCTTTCGGGTTTTCGTCGTTTTGTTGTGTGTGTGTGTGGCATTCATTCATATCATGTAGTCATGTGCATCGCATTGCATTTGTGTTGTCGGTTGCATCCGGTTCCACGCGTTCCTTCCCGTTGTCCGTTTCCCGTTTCGGAGCTCCCTCACGTTTCCATGGCGTCCCGTAGGCCTACTTTGGTGTTTGGCCGTGTAACGTTACCGGTGTGGCGCGAGACTTGTCGTGTGTTGTTGTTTTGGTGTGTGTAACCTGCCTGTCAAATCTCGTCGCGTTTCGAGTCCGTTTGCTACCCCAACAGTTATTCGTGTGGGCTCAAAGTGCCTCCACTTTGAGGCCCAAGGCACCCCTCCAACAGCCCACCAAACCACTCCTAGCCACTTCTATCATCTAGGCCATCCAAATCTGATCCGGTGGCCGAAAACCGCACTTCATTTGGGCAACCCTAGCTCCTTGTGCCTATATATTTGTCCACTCCCCCAAATTTGCCCCAAATTAAGGAAACCCTAGCTCCCCTTCCATCTTCTTCTTCCACCTACAGCCACCTCACCGGAGCTCGCCGGAGAGTTCGCCGGAGTTCGCCGGAAATCTCGCCGGAATACTCCTCTCCACCACCTCCTCACCATCAACCTCACCACCAACCTCCCTCCGGCCCCTTTTTCTCATACGCACCGCAGCCGGGGTCAGGCCCCCACCACCCAGCCGCCTCCTCCGGCCGGCCATATCCCACCGGAGCCGCTGCTCGCAGGCTCCCGCAGCCAGACGCTCGAGCGCCAGATCTGGCGCCTGCCCGATCCGATCGGGAATACCCTAGTGGGCCGCGCTGATAGGCCCGTCTGCTCAGATCCGCCACTGGATCCCCTCGCCAGCAAGCCGCCCCGTTGACTCCGCTTCGCCAGATCGGGGCGCCTCCCTTCGCCACCCGCCTGGGCCACCGCGCCGATCCATCGGCCCAGTCCCCGTCTTCCGCCTGGGCCCGAACGCCCCAGGTCGCCTCCTCTCGCAAAGCCGTGCCCAGCTCCCAGATCGCCAGTTCTGCTCCGGGCCGAAGCCCACATCGCCGATCCAGCCGTCGCGTCGACCCTTCCCAGGCGAGGCAGATCGCCAGCCGCCAACGGGCCTCTTCCGCCGAACCAGGCCGTGAGGGCCTTCTCCTCCGCAGGCCTCGCGGGCCCTCTCCAGCGCCAGGGCGCGCGGGCCGAGGCATCTCCAGCCGCCGCAGATCCGCGGGCCGAGGCCCGTAGCCCGTGTTTTTTTTCCAGATCTGAGATCTAGGTTATTTCAAATCCCCTAAGTCCCAGTTTTTATCTGTCTAATGCAATATTAGATCTGCAATATCTTTTTGTGTGGTTGTCCGTTTTGCGCAAATGAGGTGTCCAGACGTTCGTGGTGACTAGCACTACGATTCATTCCATTGTGCCATGCATGTTTGTGGTCATCTAGATGCTTATTTTTTTTGTTGCAAGAGTGCATCCCGTTATAAACTGCTGCTATGTGTTGTTTTTATGCCATCTTTGCATAGTGATATCTTTTAGCTCGTTTGTCCGAATGATGCAAATGACATGTCCACGTGTTCGTCTTGCCATGCTCTACATGTTGCTTGTGTTAGGTTGCATGATAGATTTATTCTTGCCATGGTTATCCTCGTTGCAAAGTGCCATGTGGCTGTGATGTTGTTTCACTTGTTATGAAATGCCATCTTGTTGAGCTCATTGCTATCGTTGTGTTTATCTCCATGATGCATGCTTGTGTGTTTCGGAATCACCATCATATGTACTTTGATGTGGTGCTTACCACTTGCCATGTTTAGTTTCGAGGTGACTTAAACTTGCTCTCGTAGATGCCATGATGAAACTACTGTTTTAACACTTAGTGGATTTTCACTAAGTCTGAAATCTGTAATGTTCTGATGCCATGTTTGCGTGCTGTTCTAGGATAAACCATGATAGTTTTGGGGTGGATCTTGATGGTTCCTTGTAGTAGATATTGTTGGCTTTCCATTCATGTTCTCACATGCCTATTTAAGTGGCTGTAGCATATTTAACTTTTGCTCCAAAGTTTCAATAAAATTCTGCTGTCAGAATTTTGTTGTCAAGTTCAACATGTCCAAGCTTGTTGCTATTGATCCGTGGCTCCTTTGGGGGTGCACCTTTGGACTTATTTGCTGTAGGATATGTCTAGTTTCTGTTCATGCTCTTTGCCATGGTGTTTGAGTGTTGTAGCTTATTTATCTAGTGCTCCGAAGTTGCTATGTTGCTGTAATTTTTAGCTTTCGCCTATTTCTTGTTTCGGGCATAACTTTTAGCCCGTAGCTCCGTTTTCAGCGAGTCTTATATGAAACTTGATTGATTTTACGTGTAGATTCATAATCTCCTATTGTTGCCATGTTTTGAAGTTATTTACTTGAGTGCTATTTTCCGTGCTCCGTGTGCTCCCTTAGTGCATCCATCATGCATCCATCATTTTTGTGTGCGCATTGCATCTTATTGATTTGTGCCTTGTGTGATTGTATTGTTTAGAGCCGGAAGCTGAGACCGAGTACGAGTACGAGCACGAGGTTACCAACGAGGTTGAGCACGAGGACCCTTCTTTCGATCTGAACGACTACACTTCAGGCAAGATGACCGAACCCGGATACCATTACTATTTTTCCCTATTGCTAGAAGTCTCGATCTATAGTTTTGCCTCGATGCCCATGTTATTCATGTCAGCCTCCTACTTGTAACCATGACCATGTTTAACCACCCTACCCATGCAAACCGTTGCTTGGCTAAGTACGCTTCGCTCAGCCCCTCTTATAGCATTGCTAGTTGCAGGTGAAGATTGAAGATGCTTGCTTCATGTTGAAGTTTGTTGGGTTATATCACACTATATAAATGCTTTAAAATGAAATCATCTATATATTGGCAAGGGTGGAAGGCTAAGCCTTTCGCTTGGTGATTTGTTCCACTCATGCCGTTAGGAACCGTTTAAACCGGTGTTATGTTCCTTGATTATGCGTTCCAAACACGGTTGGGGTGTATGGGACCCCCTTGATAAACCGCTAAGTGCTAAGTCTTTTCCAGCAAGTCCCAACATTGGTACTATTCGCCTAATAACTAATAAAACTTGCATAGGGTCTTGCAAACCCGAGTTCTTAATTAACAACCCCCGGGCCAGTGCTCCACATGAGTGTTGGTCCAAACTGGGCAGACTGCGGGGCCACCCGAGGGAACTCAAGGATTGGTATATACCTGTAGGCTGATGAGGACATGACTACCTTGGATACGACCAAAAATATTGCATACATGTATATTTGTGAGGTGATTTCTAATGCAAACTATGCAACAATTTATTTATGTCATCCAGAACAAAAATACTTCACAGACTTTTGTGCCATGTCTAATTCCAGGTGTATGGGACATTTGTACAATCCACATATGAAGATAAGGGAAAAGAGAAGTTTAGGTGCTGTTTAAAAAGTTCTCTCACGTCACTTTTGGGCCAAGAGAAGATAGAGTCCAAGTCTCTCACGTTCTGCATCCAGATTCGGACTACACAGACATACCTGACTCAAAACGGCAAGAACTCCTTCATACGGACTCCGAATTGGGTGATTCTTTTTTTGTTGGAAACTAGATTTCATACACTTTCCAACCCAATTGGATTCACCTTCAAATTCTTCCGGAGCGTTGAGATACCGACGAAACAATCTGACGCTGCAGCAGAATCCGAGTCAAACTACAAGTCCAAAGGTGTTACATCACCTCCGCTTGGGCCCATGAGCCTTGTACGACCTAGGGTTAGTTTTAGGCTGCCTTGGGACGTCCTTCCACCTCCTTGGCCGCCACCCCTTGCTCCTATATAAGTAGATCCATCTAGTAGCTTTTTCTTGGGGATTTGTTTAGTCAAAAGTTAGCCATTGCAACTTCGTGTACTTCGTTTGTGTCCAACGACCAGACCAAGACCGCTTACGGATCTCCACCTTTATCAATACTTCATTTATATTTGCAATATTCAGATTGCTTTATCATATTCTTGCTTGTTCTTCGATTGCATGCAGGAATAGACCTTCGTGGTTAGGCTGATCGTGCTTCTGGCATTGTCAGTAACCCCTGGAGATTGGTTTAGAGATTGCTAAGGCGCAACGTCGTGCACGTTTGTAGTCGGATCGTCAAAGTCGTCTCCACCAAATCGATAGTTATCATCTCATCAAAAGATCGGGCCCCTCGCCTCTATCACAACTGGATAGATAATACCTGCCTCTAGGAGCTTTAGTATTTCCTTCCTTACCACTTCTTTCATCTTAGGATTTAATCGTCGCTGATGACCAATAACCGGTTTAGCATTTTCTTCCAAATTTATCTTGTGTTGGCAATAGTGGGACTAATGCCCTTAAGATCATCCAGAGTATATCCAATAGTAGCACAATGCTTCTTCAGAGTTTTCAATAGTTTTTCTTCTTCCCGCTCTGAAAGGTTAGCACTAATAATAACATGATATATCTACTTTTCATCAAGATAAACATACTTAAGATTATCAGGTAAAGGTTTAAGTTCAAACACGGGATCACCCTTGGGTGGAGGAGGATCCCCTAAGATTTCAAGTTGTTTTTCAATACGGGTCCATGTTTAAAGAATATTTCATCTATTTCCCTTCTCTTATTCATATGCATATCATTTTCATGGTCTACCAAATATTGTTCTAAAGGATCGCACGAAGGCACGGCAATAGAAGCAAGACCAATAATTTCATCCTTACTGGGTGGTTCCTTTTCAAGGGGTTGTCTACGGAATTTAGCAAAGTTAAAATCATGAGACATATTGATGCGGAGCATCCTATGGGCATCACCATGCCAAGAGTCCGCTTGGCAAGTGACACGTGCGACCTCTACTTCTCACACAAAAAGGTGAATCATCTCCTTTACACGTGTCCACTTGACCGCTTCGAGGATGGTATACTACTTGACACTCCACTCGTGTGCATGCATAGGTATTGTCGGAGCTTCACGGATGACGAGGAGGAGTGCAAGCGCCAAGGATCACCTACACCATCTGCGAGGGAAGCGTGGAAGAGAAGACGGAAGAAACGGAGCTGCTGCAAGCTACAGACTCCGGACGACCGACGTTTACCGGACGTCCGATGCGTCCCAGGCGACCGGACGACCGGCAACCACCAGACGTCCTTGACATCCTTCACAGAACCAAAATAGTGGAAGTCCGAGAGCTACCGGACGTCCGGTCCCTCCCGAGCCACCGGATGTCCGGTGCCCAACGGACGTCCGCTCCCTGCCTGTGCGCAGCCGTGGGCCTTTTGGCCATGTACCCCTTTCGCACTTCACTTACCCCTTCGTGGCCCTAGACTATATATACTCCTCCACCTCCACCATTTTAGGGTTAGCAATGTGATAGCTCATTTAGACTAGAGCTTTGTGTAATGCCCAGGATGGGACTATATCTCCTACGTGTCGAGGCACGACTTAGAGACATAACTCCATGCTGGAATGATCGCAAGTCTGGTATCTTTGCACAACTCATGTAAAAGATGGGGATGGAAAACATAAAATAGTTGGCTTACACTCGCCACGTCACACAAATACAATACATGTCTCAATCATCATTCAATAAAACATCACAGCCCTCTAAGGGTAAAATCCAAATGACAAGATACCAAACATAATTTAAATCCACAGGTCGGATCGGATCCTAGTAGAAGTCTCCACTACTGATTATCAGGATAGCGAACATAGTATCGACTACGCTCCTCGTCATACTCCCAGTCTAGCTCGGTGCCATCACCTGGATAGCTCACCATCGGACCTGCATCTGATGTGGTGAAGTAACTGTGAGCCACGGAGGACTCAGCAATCCCGTTCCCGGGTAACAAGACTATTTAAGCCATGGAAGAGGATAAGGCTGAAGAAAAGTATAAGTGTCTGCAACAGCAACTAGCACTAGCTTACGTGAAAGAGTGCGAGAAGAGAAGTGCCTCGGTCGAGAGATGATCACGAAGTGATCCTAGCTAAAGCTCACCAAACATAACCCCACCGTGTTCAACTCCCGAATCCCTATTCGAAAATTGACAGTCACAGTACACACGCTGGTAGTGTATTGGAACATTGTGTCAAGTTATCTACAACCGGATATTAACAAGCTCCCATCTGCCACATAACCGCGGGCACGGCTTTCGAAAGTTCATAACCCTGCAGGGGTGTTCCAACTTGGCCCATGACAAGCCCACGATCCGCGGAGTCGCAACTCCAAAAGTGGGAAGACCCGAGTATTCTCGGAATCCCGTGCTCAAGATACTCCGAACTAAGGTAAGGCTAATCCAGCAAATCCTCCCGGCGTGTCGACACCCTGATGGTAGCCACGCGTATCTAGTCTCAGGACACGACCGGATAGGTCAGCCTATGATGAGGACATGACTACCTTGGATACGACCAAAAATATTGCATACATGTATATTTGTGAGGTGATTTCTAATGCAAACTATGCAACAATTTATTTATGTCATCCAGAACAAAAATACTTCACAGACTTTTGTGCCATGTCTAATTCCAGGTGTATGGGACATTTGTACAATCCACATATGAAGATAAGGGAAAAAGAGAAGTTTAGGTGTTGTTTAAAAAGTTCTCTCATGTTTAAAAAGTTCTCTCACGTCACTTTTGGGCCAAGAGAAGATAGAGTCCAAGTCTCTCACGTTCTGCATCCAGATTCGGACTACACAGACATACCTGACTCAAAACGGCAAGAACTCCTTCATACGTACTCCGAATTGGGTGATTCTTTTTTTGTTGGAAACTAGATTTCATACACTTTCCAACCCAATTGGATTCACCTTCAAATTCGTCCGGAGCGTTGAGATACCGACGAAACAATCTGACGCTGCAGCAGAATCCGAGTCAAACTACAAGTCCAAAGGTGTTACATCACCTCCACTTGGGCCCATGAGCCTTGTACGACCTAGGGTTAGTTTTATGCTGCCTTGGGACGTCCTTCCACCTCCTTGGCCGCCACCCCTTGCTCCTATATAAGTAGATCCCTCTAGTAGCTTTTTCTTGGGGATTTGTTTAGTCAAAAGTTAGCCATTGCAACTTCGTGTACTTCGTTTGTGTCCAACGACCAGACCAAGACCGCTTACGGACCTCCACCTTTATCAATACTTCATTTATATTTGCAATATTCAGATTGTTTTATCATATTCTTCCTTGTTCTTCGATTGCATGCAGGAATAGACCTTCGTGGTCAGGCTGATCGTGCTTCTGGCATTGTCAGTAACCCCTGGAGATTGGTTTAGCGATTGCTAAGGCGCAACGTCGTGCACGTTTGTAGTTGGATTGTCAAGGTCGTCTCCACCAAATCGATAGTTATCATCTCATCGAAAGATCGGGCCCCTCGCCTCTATCAAACTGTAAAATCTCACCGAAACGACGGTACTGTGTTGGTCCTAGGCTAGACCGGACTAGAGACGCGAGCCTAGAACACTAATGATGTCACGGTGTAGCACAACTAGCATCAATAAAGGATACGAAGTAGCTCTGAACAGCAAGATATAAGTGAAGATCACAACGGCAGTAAAGATAATGATGAAAACAACTGCCAAGCAGAATATACAACAACACTCTCTCCAACTTTCTTTTCCTTCTTTTTCTTTTTTCTTTTTTTTCACACTCTTTTTTCTTTTTCTTTCTCTCCTCTTTTTTTTACTTTTTTTTCTCTGTCTTTTTTTTTTCTTTCTCCCTCATTCCAAGACAAACTAGATAAGATGCAGATTGGATCAAGCAAAGATGCAAACGACTTCAACTATGATTGTGACAATGAACGATGGGTTGCACGAGGTGGAAATTGATGGATGAGGTGGTGGACAGCGGAAGGGATAACGATGCAGCGGCGACGTGACTAATGTGAACAGAACTCGAAACTCTAACGAACTAGACACTAAGACCAGCAACTCGACACGACGATGCAACCGATAATTCAATAATGCAAACAATGAAAAGAAAATTGCAAAGGCTCAGACTGGCTTGGACAAAGGATGAATAGATCTAACTTTTTTTTGTGGCTTTTCCTTGGACAATAGGTAAGAAAATAAATCTAATCTAGGAATAACTAGAAATTCTCACCGAGCAACCTGAAAACTGATACCACTTGATAGAGGCGAGGGGCCCGATCTTTCGATGAGACGATAACTATCGATTTGGTGGAGACGACTTTGACGATCCGACTACAAACGTGCACGACGTTGCGCCTTAGCAATCGCTAAACCAACTCCGAGAGGTTATTGACCACGCCGGAGCACGATCAACCTGACCACGAAGGTCTATTCCTGCAAGCAATCGAAGAACAAGCAAGAATATGATAAGCAATCTGAATATTGCGAATATGGATGAAGTATTGATAAGAGTGGGGTTTCATAAGCGGTCTTGGTCTGGTCGTTGGACACAGACGAAGTACACGAAGTTGCAGCGATGGCTAACTTTTAACTAAAAAACCCAAAGAAAAAGCTACTAGATGGATCTACTTATATAGGACAAAGGGGTGGCGGCCAAGGAGGTGGAAGGACGTCCCAAGGCAGCCTAAAACTAACCCTAGGTCGTACAAGGCTCATGGGCCCAAGTGGAGGTGATGCAACACCTATGGACTTGTAGTTTGACTCGGATTCTGCTGCAGCGTCAGATTGTTTCGTCGGTATCTCAACGCTCCGGACGAATTTGAAGGTGATTCTAACTGGGTTGGAAAGTGTACGAAATCTAGTTTCCAACAAAAAAAGAATCACCCAATTCGGAGTCCGTATGAAGGAGTTCTTGCCGTTTTGAGTCAGGTATGTCTGTGCAGTCTGAATCTGGATGCAGAACGTGAGAGACTTGGACTCTATCTTCTCTTGGCCCAAAAGTGACGTGAGAGAACTTTTTGAACAGCACCTAAACTTCTCTTTTTCCCTTATCTTCATATGTGGATTGTACTTTTGTCCCATACACCTGGAATTAGACATGGCACAAAAGACTGTGAAGTATATTTGTCCTGGATGACATAAATAAATTGTTGCATAGTTTGCATTAGAAATCACCTCACAAATATACATGTATGCAATATTTTTGGTCATATCCAAGGTAGTCATGTCCTCATCATCCTCCCTTTCTTGAAAATAAAGCCGTCCTCGGTGTTGCTTAATCTGAAATGTGGGTAAGAAAATAGACAAGGTGTACACGTTGTATATGTATATGTCATCCATTTTTACTTCCCTTAATTTTCGCACATATGACACATGTATAGATGAGTAACTTTCGTAGTTCATAAAATATAAAGCGAAAATATTATCACAAGAAGTAGAAGGCATGAAAATATTGCAACTCAATTTGCACATATAAGTGAAACTCTTAATCGTTACAACAGATTGGCAATGCTCATCATTAAACCATCCCAACCTTGATAAACCATCACCAAGATTAGAGGTCATATCAAAATGATTAAACATTGGCACAACTATTTTCACACGTATTTGATCCAAATCTGATTTATTCCCTGATTTAAATGGTTCTTTCGCATCAATAGTTAATTCAATTGGTTCACTCACAATTGTTTGATCACATGGCAAAGTCAAATCACAAACATATTCCTCTAAAATAGTTGGTGTGATCAAAGTAGTGGATAGCTCATCGCATGGTTCATTTAAATTGACAAGGCATTCATCATACTCATGTGGAGGTGGAAGATCGGTACCTTTGTCATTACCTCTTATGATCAACTTAGATGATGTAAGCACGGTCGGAGGTGATGTGTCACATGGTGGAGGTGATGTAGTCCTCACAACAACGGATGTGTCTGTCATAGTACGCCTAGTAGTGGAAGGAACAACCGTATCATTTCTTGGAATGTGCACCTGGCGCTTATTCTCCTTACGGACAATACGTCGTTTTATTTCCTGTTCAGCACTACAAGCAAGACGAAACAAATGGTCCATAGGATAACACTCTTCATGAATTAGTAACTCCTGAATATCACGATTTAATCCTACCCAAAATCAATCCATAAAATCGTCTTCACTTTCTTGTAAAGAGGAATGCAACAAGGTAGTTTGTAAATCATCATAATATTTCGTTACGGTGTCACTACCTTTGATGTAGGGTGGAACCCTAGATGGCCGATCTTTCACGAAATGGAGGGGATCCCACGATGAACACGAAGAACACAAGAGGGGAACACGAGGGGAGAGACGAGAGAATCACTCAAACCAACAAGAACAAGTCACACATATGCTAGATCCTTGAAACACAAAGAGATACAGGATCCATGGTCAACAAGGGACGATACAAAGGGTAACCGGTTCTTCTCCGTGAGGAGGTCTTGATGATATCCCGTAGGATCTTCCCGCGAGGGGCCTTGAATCCCGTAGGATCTTCTCCGCAGAGGAGGTCTTGAATCCGTGTGGATCTTCTCCGTGGAGGGGCCGCAGTCACTCACAAGGAGATGAACCACTAGTGGATGAGCAAAGCTCTATCTCAAATGAGCTAAACCTAAGCTAACCCTCAAATGGAGGAGGGGGAGGAGTATATATAGTCTAGGTCCACGAAGGGGTAAGTGGGAGAGGGATACATGGGCCTCAGGCCCGATACACTGTGCGCAGACAGGGCCGGATGTCCGGGCGGGGGCCGGATGTTCGGGCCTTCCCGAGACGCCGGATGTCCGGGCCGAGGGGCCGGATGTCCGGGCTGGAGGGGTTGAGTGTAATGCCCAAGATGGGACTATATCTCCTACGTGTCGAGGCACGACTTAAAGATATAAGCCCATCCTAGAATGATCTCAAGTTTGGTATCTTTGCACGACTCATGTAAAAGAGGGATTAAATTGCAAAAGAAGGTAGTTGGCTTACACTCGCCACTTCACACAATACATTACATAAGCAATCATCATACAAAACATCACAACCCGACTACGGGTGAAGAACCAAAAGAAAGATACCAAAACAACATAAAGCCACAGGTCAGGATCGAATCCTAGTAGAAACCACTACTGATCGTCGAAGCGTCACAAGCAAACGGTCAAACTCTTCATCGAACTCCCGGGTGAAGAACTTGAACCAACTCCTGCATCAAACTCGGCTGAACCTGCATCTGGTGTGGTGAAGTAACTGTGAGCCATAGAGGACTCAGCAATCCCGTTCCCAGGTAACAAGACTATTTAAGCCTTGGGTGAGGATAAGGCTGAAGAAAGAAATATGAGGTGAAGGAACAACAAGAGTCTGCAGCAGCAACTAGCACTAACTTACGCAATAGAGAGCGAGAAGAGAAGTGCCTCGGTCGAGAGATGATCACAAGTGATCCTAACTAAAGCCGGTCAAACATAACCCCACCGTGTTCAACTCCCGAATCCCTATTCGGAAATTGACAGTCACGGTACACACGCTGGTAGTGTATTGAAACATTGTGTCAAGTTTTCTACAACCGGATATTAACAAGCTCCCGTCTGCCACATAACCGCGGGCACGGCTTTCGAAAGTTCAAACCCTGCAGGGGTGTTCCAACTTGGCCCATCACAAGCCCACGATCCGCGAAGTCGCAACTCCATAGGTGGGAAGACCCGAGTATTCTCGGAATCCCGTGCTCAAGTTAAACCGAACTAAGGTAAGGCTAATCCAGCAAATCCTCCCGGTGTGTCGACACCCTGATAGTAGCCGCGCGTATCTAAGTCTCAGGACACGACCGGATGGGCGAAGCTACAGGACCCAATCCTCGAGTTTCCCCGTGGTGGTTCCCGCGGGCTCCCCGTTTGGGACCAACACCATCGGCACTGGCCCCCCCTGCTATGTAGAATTAGGAATCCTCGAGGGAGCGACCCCCTATGCAAATTTAATTAATTAATTAAGTTGTTATTATGAGGCAAATAGTACCAAATGTTGGGACTTGCTGGAAAAGACTTAGCACTTAGCGGTTTATCAAGGGGGTCCCATACACCCCAACCGTGTTAGGAACGCATAATCAAGGAACATAACACCGGTTTATACGGTTCCTAACGGCATGAGTGGAACAAAACTCCAAGCAAAAGGCTTAGCCTTCCACCCTGCCAGTATATAGATAATTTCATTTTTAAGCATTTATATAGTGTGATATAACCCAACCAAACTTCAACATGAAGCAAGCATCTTCAATCTTCACCTGCAACTAACAATGCTATAAGAGGGGCTGAGCGAAGCGTACTTAGCCAAGCAACGGTTTGCGTAGGTAGGGTGGTTAAGCAGGTTCATGGTTACAAGTAGGAGGCTGACAAGAAAGACATGGGCATCGAGGCAAAACTATAGAGCGGAACTACTAGCAATAGGCAAAGATAGTAATGGTATCCGGGTTCGGTCATCTTGCCTGGGATTCCACAAGGGAGAAGAACGGATCCAAGAAGAAGACGGAGCAACAGTCGAGCGGATCCTCACAACTCCGGAACGAAACCGAAGCTAACAAGAGAAGCAACCGGAAAGAAACAAACAACTCGGTAAACACACAAATCATAAACATGGCATAAGATGCACAAGCAAGCATGATGCATGTCCGGTTTAAATATGCAAGGCATGGCAAAATGCACAAACAAATACTACGAGTTAAGTGGAGATCAATATGCAACAAGTTGCATATTGACGAAACACCACATTTTAATTATTTAGTTGACTCTCATTTAATTACAAGACAAGATTAAATGTTTTTAACATGGCAAGAGGTGAAGCATAAAGAAACTACCTATTAAGACATTTTAAATGAGGCCGGAAATAACAACAACATATCCGGAAAATCCCCATGAGCATGTTTAATAATTATAAAGCAACAACAATTAAACATTTTAGTGTTGTTAACATGATGCGGATGACATGATCAAGTTTATGCAAGTTTATTAAAAGGGTTAACATAAAAGAGATATGAAGCATTGTCACCGTGGTGGAATGAAAGGGTGCCACGGCAACGATCCGAAATGAGGCAATGGCATCATATCGGTACCGGTAACTCGGTGAGGGACCGGTGCAAAACAAAAGGTGGAGTGAACGAGTTGAACAAGATGATGGGGTGATCCCGTTGCCGGGTTCCCACGAGTCGGTGGTGAGGCAACCGAGGAACATGACAAAAGGTGGAACGGGCACGAAGCACACACGGGAAACATTTCATACAACACAACAAGCATCTCACGGGTCATCCACGGGGTTATACCTTCGGAACAAACGTTCATGGGGCGGTTCGAGAGCGAAGAGGAAGAAGTCGTTATCGCGAGTCGTGGTACACGTGTCGTAGAGGGAAGTAGACGTTCTCGTTTCCGAAGGGGTACTTGTCGCGGCACCGGACGTCCTCGGGGCGACGGTAGTCGAACTTGACATCGGGCGTCGAGGTACTCGTTCATGTAGTAGTCGGACTTGACGGGTCCCGTGAAGTAGTCGAACTTGGAGCTCGTTTTTCCCGTAGAGGTTCGGGTCGTCGTGGTACTTGGGTCTTCCGGCGAGGGTAGTTGTTCGGGCGTCGATCTCGTACACGGTTCGTAGACGTTCGGGCCGTAGATGTACTTGCCAAACTCGGTTCCCGCAACGAGTACGTAGAGGTACTTCTCCGAAGGGGTACTTGTTGTTTCATCGTGTAGTCGAACTTGCCGATACTTGAGGTCCTCTGCACTTGACGAAAACGAAAAAAACAGCAGCCGTACATGGCAACAAAACGTAGCAAGGCGAGGGAGTTGGTGAGGCGGAGCAGTTGAGGACGGGCGCTGCAGAGGTGCTGGAGCTGCGGCGGCCGTGGGGCTCCATGGCGGCAGCAGGGCGACTCGGAGCAGAGGAAGAGGAGGCCGGGCGCGGCCTGGCCTTGGCGTTGGAAGGAAGGCGTCGGGAGGCCGCGGCCTTGCTGGCAGGAAGGAGGGAGCGGGTCGCCGCTGGAGTTGACGGAGGGAGGACCTGCTGCGGGGCGTTCCGGGCTGAAGGTTCACACGATTTATTTAGGTTGAGATGCAAAATAAAATATGACATGATGGCATGATGACATGATGCAATGCAAAAATAATAAAGCAAGCACAAGAACACACGGGCAACCCGGAACATCTGGAATCTTCTGGAATCTTCTGGGACGTCGGTCTTCGGGCGTCACAACTCTCCCACACTAACAGAGGATCTCGACCCGAGATCCTAGAGATATCACCGGGTAAAAAAACGAAGAGGAAGAGGTAAAACAAAGTTGCTTCTTTGACAGACGAGTGGAACCACGAACCTGAGAGGTTAAACAAGTTGAAAGAAATAAAGAATGCAACGGAGATGAACGAAGATGAAAACACTCCGTTCGAAAAGAGGAACAAGGAGCATTATGAGAACCTTGCAGGTTGAAAGACATGAAACAAGAGCTTACGAACCAAAAGAATGTGAAACCACAATGTTATAGCCAAGGAATAAGAATGACAGAATTTGGACAGCACTCCGTCTGAAAATGGAAGGAATTAACAAGAACTTAAGGAGATGGAGTGATACTTGATGAAAACAACAACACATTGCCTCCGAAACAATTAAAAGAATGGCACAAGGGTAAGAAAGATTCATTCAGCACTCCGGTTAAAAGATAGGCAAAACTTGATGAGATGAGAGAACTTGAATGAAGAATACAACACTCCGGTTAAATGAACTAGAAAAGAAAAGAACATGATCTTGAAAAGAAAACAAGATGATGGTTTGAAGAGAGCAACATCACAAAGCCTCCAGAATGAAAGAATAGCATATAAATGAAAGACAGAATTGAATGGAGAAGAAAAAGACAACTTCTCCCATGAATGAATGAGAAAAACATCCTTACGGAGAAGGGTTGAACAGAGTTGTTGGAATTCAACAACGAAAACGAATAAGCTTGATGTGGGCTTATGGAAAACATCTCAAAATTAAGAGGTGACAACCAGCCACTAACTTAAACAATTGATTGGATTGAGATCAACAAGGAGATGAAAAACTTATTTCACCGGAATGATAAATGAAGAACTTGGGTCATTTATAAGCACCACAATTAGCAACAATCCTTAGGGAAAGCTTTTAGGTGAAATACAACCCAAGATAACTCCAACGAATAAATTGAAGGGTTGAAAAGATCTCCTGAACAAAGAAAATGATGGGTTTAAATATCTCATTCTTGATAACTCGTGAATCGTAATTCATGAAGGATTTGTCAAGAATGACATAACACCATCTGAAAAGATAAGGTGGAAAGAATTGCAATTGGGGAGCAAGATGAAGAATGCTTGAGCTCCAACAAGAATCTTGATGAAGACTTCGAGGATGAATTAATACATGATGAACCATCATGAGAACTCCGGTAATGAAAGCATGAGAAGTGAAAGATGAAAATAATAAGATTCAAGGCCTGTGATGAATTAGATGGAGCTTGAAATGATATAAATGAAAATAACTTGGAGCTCCGGAAGACAAGATGAAGAACTTAGAAGCGAGAATATGATATGATGAACAAGCTCCGGACAAAAGAATTAAAATCACCTTGAAGGAATAAGAATAAGAATTATGTTATGCATCTAATTCACCAATTTAAATTGATGACAACCAATGGATTTGGCATACCACTTATTCTCGTTGGAAAGGATTAAAGAGAGATCTAGCACAAGCTTGGGTAAAACTTCAACAAAGCACCGGTAGGATTATGAAAAGAACAAATGAATTAAAACGAAAACAACGGAAGGGTAAACTTGAAAGAACCACCGTAAGAATATGGAGACGAACGAAGAGACATCAATGAAGAATAGTTGGAGAACGAAGTTGAAAACTGAGAACGAAGAAATATTCTGAAATGATGGCCTTCGGAGGATCACAAAGAAAAAGAATTCATGAAATGCTTCGGATGGTTATAAAAGAATTCCTCACAATCAAAACGATAATGAGGATGGCATGAAACTAGAAACACGAATCTTCAAGAGAACGGGCCAAGATTTAAGAGAAACACTTCTCTCGTCTCCAAATGTTGGGAATGAAGACGAGAAATGCCATGAAGAATTGTTGAGCACTCCGTAATGAAGAATTAAAAGGATGAACCAATGATGAACAAGAATTTGAAAGCGATCTTGGAGAAGGCATGTGACTGATGGAAATCATTCTTACGTCACACTTTGAAACGCCGGAAAGGAAGAGTCAGGTAAGATCCTGGGAAAAGACCTGTGGGTTAGGGCCCACTAAAGAAAATCACCGTTGAAAAGATTGCTTGAGATATTGCACCGGTTGAATTAAATGGCTTGAAAAAGATAACAATCCTCAAAATAGCTTGAAAGGATTAAGAATGAAATTATGAATCTTCAGCACTCCGGATATGAATAACAAGAGGAGAATGATTAATTGGTGCACCGGAATAAGAAAGCATTGTGAAATGAGGAAAAGGATAAGATCAACACCGAAATCTTGAATTACATCCACAGGCAGAATATGAGAACAAAAGAATGGTCAACTTGAAGCTCTTGAGCATCTTCACGATAAATCACCGGATAAGAACATTGAAGGAAGAATGAAGAAATATCACATGAATAAAATGGATACTTCATTCTAGAATTTCTGCTCCGAGAAGAAGAAAGGGTGGGAGGGTGGGAAAAACAAAGACAACTTGGGATGAATGAAACAGACAAATCGTCAGATTTCTCAATGGTGTCCGTATGGAATAACTTGAAAAGAAGGCACACCGGTTGAAAATGATAAACAAGACGATCTTGATGATCAAGAAGAATTAGCACTCCCATAAAAATATGAGAACACCGATTAGGAGGGTATGGAATCAACATTTGACATCGAAGCAACTCGAATACCAGAATCAAAACAAAACAAAGGATAGATATGCAGCATGATCTTCACAATATCATCCGAACAGAGAATTGAACGAATGAATTCCGCAGGTACATCAACTTGTCGTGAAGCCACTTGGAGAACAAAATGAAAATAAAAAGGAACAAGGATCAGATAGAACAAATACAAGATAGAAGTTTCGTTCGACATCTTCGTGCTGAAAGCTCATGGAACATGTTACAAAAGGGTTTTGCAATCCCCGGATCAGCATAGCCAAGGACCCTTTAAGATGCAACTCCCGATCAGAACAAGTCCATAAAACCACTTCACTCAATGTAGAACCCCGAACTTCATATCGTGCATCCGTTGGAAGAATGCCTAGAACTACTAGATGAACCCACCTATAGATTTTCGAAAGTTTCCAGTTATGCAATCAGGTGTTGGGGATACACGGGAAGCACCGCGCAATCAACTCTAAACCTACATCCAGGTGTATCCATCCTTCAACACATAACCAGTCTTTCTCGGAAACTGTTTACCTCGGACCTTCGAAAAGCATCCACTATAACAAGCTATGGCAATACTCTCGAACTACCTCCCCAGTACTGGGTGATGTCGGGGTTATCTTGCCACTGGCCGTATAGGAGAGATTTTCGATGTCGGTCGTCTTAAGTATTTAGTACTGCCGCGATATGCTTGTTACAATGATACCCCAAAGCTCAACTCCTCGGTAACAGGAGGCATCGGGAACAATATCCTTGTCACAAGAACATCGAAACAATCCCAGAATACTCGCGGGATTCCTAAAAAAAAATTGTGCAAATTTTGAAGATAGGAGAGACAAGAGTAGACGTCAGGAGTCCTCACCAGAGAGAAAGGGGATGAGAAGCAAAGAAATCCTACTCTCCGATATAATATAGGACTCAAAAAGTTTTCAGTGTGTGCCTAGACTCAACCGTCAACGATTCGATCAATCGGTGGGGGCTTCTAGCTCGGAGAAGGCTCTGAATACCAACTTGTAATGCCCAGGATGGGACTATATCTCCTACGTGTCGAGGCACGACTTAAAGATATAAGCCCATCCTAGAATGATCTCAAGTTTGGTATCTTTGCACGACTCATGTAAAAGAGGGATTAAATTGCAAAAGAAGGTAGTTGGCTTACACTCGCCACTTCACACAATACATTACATAAGCAATCATTATACAAAACATCACAACCCGACTACGGGTGAAGAACCAAAAGAAAGATACCAAAACAACATAAAGCCACAGGTCAGGATCGAATCCTAGTAGAAACCACTACTGATCGTCGAAGCGTCACAAGCAAACGGTCAAACTCTTCATCGAACTCCCGGGTGAAGAACTTGAACCAACTCCTGCATCAAACTCGGCTGAACCTGCATCTGGTGTGGTGAAGTAACTGTGAGCCACAGAGGACTCAGCAATCCCATTCCCGGGTAACAAGACTATTTAAGCCTTGGGTGAGGATAAGGCTGAAGAAAGAAATATGAGGTGAAGGAACAACAAGAGTCTGCAGCAGCAACTAGCACTAACTTACGCAATAGAGAGCGAGAAGAGAAGTGCCTCGGTCGAGAGATGATCACGAAGTGATCCTAACTAAAGCCGGTCAAACATAACCCCACCGTGTTCAACTCCCGAATCCCTATTCGTAAATTGACAGTCACGGTACACACGCTGGTAGCGTATTGAAACATTGTGTCAAGTTTTCTACAACCGGATATTAACAAGCTCCCGTCTGCCACATAACCGCGGGCACGGCTTTCGAAAGTTCAAACCCTGCAGGGGTGTTCCAACTTGGCCCATCACAAGCCCACGATCCGCGAAGTCGCAACTCCATAGGTGGGAAGACCCGAGTATTCTCGGAATCCCGTGCTCAAGTTAAACCGAACTAAGGTAAGGCTAATCCAGCAAATCCTCCCGGCGTGTCGACACCCTGATAGTAGCCGCGTGTATCTAAGTCCCAGGACACGACCGGATGGGCGAAGCTACAGGACCCAATCCTCGAGTTTCCCCGTGGTGGTTCCCGCAGGCTCCCCGTTTGGGACCAACACCATCGGCACTGGCCCCCCCTGCTATGTAGAATTAGGAATCCTCGAGGGAGCGACCCCCTATGCAAATTTAATTAATTAATTAAGTTGTTATTATGAGGCAAATAGTACCAAATGTTGGGACTTGCTGGAAAAGACTTAGCACTTAGCGGTTTATCAAGGGGGTCCCATACACCCCAACCGTGTTAGGAACGCATAATCAAGGAACATAACACCGGTTTATACGATTCCTAACGGCATGAGTGGAACAAAACACCAAGCAAAAGGCTTAGCCTTCCACCCTGCCAGTATATAGATGATTTCATTTTTAAGCATTTATATAGTGTGATATAACCCAACCAAACTTCAACATGAAGCAAGCATCTTCAATCTTCACCTGCAACTAACAATGCTATAAGAGGGGCTGAGCGAAGCGTACTTAGCCAAGCAACGGTTTGCGTAGGTAGGGTGGTTAAGCAGGTTCATGGTTACAAGTAGGAGGCTGACAAGAAAGACATGGGCATCGAGGCAAAACTATAGAGCGGAACTACTAGCAATAGGCAAAGATAGTAATGGTATCCGGGTTCGGTCATCTTGTCTGGGATTCCACAAGGGAGAAGAACGGATCCAAGAAGAAGACGGAGCAACAGTCGAGCGGATCCTCACAACTCCGGAACGAAACCGAAGCTAACAAGAGAAGCAACCGGAAAGAAACAAACAACTCGGTAAACACACAAATCATAAACATGGCATAAGATGCACAAGCAAGCATGATGCATGTCCGGTTTAAATATGCAAGGCATGGCAAAATGCACAAACAAATACTACAAGTTCAGTGGAGATCAATATGCAACAAGTTGCATATTGACGAAACACCACATTTTAATTATTTAGTTGACTCTCATTTAATTACAAGACAAGATTAAATGTTTTTAACATGGCAAGGGGTGAAGCATAAAGAAACTACCTATTAAGACATTTTAAATGAGGCCGGAAATAACAACAACATATCCGGAAAATCCCCATGAGCATGTTTAATAATTATAAAGCAACAACAATTAAACATTTTAGTGTTGTTAACATGATGCGGATGACATGATCAAGTTTATGCAAGTTTATTAAAAGGGTTAACATAAAAGAGATATGAAGCATTGTCACCGTGGTGGAATGAAAGGGTGCCACGGCAACGATCCGAAATGAGGCAATGGCATCATATCGGTACCGGTAACTCGGTGAGGGACCGGTGCAAAACAAAAGGTGGAGTGAACGAGTTGAACAAGATGATGGGGTGATCCCGTTGCCGGGTTCCCACGAGTCGGTGGTGAGGCAACCGAGGAACATGACAAAAGGTGGAACGGGCACGAAGCACACACGGGAAACATTTCATACAACACAACAAGCATCTCACGGGTCATCCACGGGGTTATACCTTCGGAACAAACGTTCATGGGGCGGTTCGAGAGCGTAGAGGAAGAAGTCGTTCTCGCGAGTCGTGGTACACGTGTCGTAGAGGGAAGTAGACGTTCTCGTTTCCGAAGGGGTACTTGTCGCGGCACCGGACGTCCTCGGGGCGACGGTAGTCGAACTTGACATCGGGCGTCGAGGTACTCGTTCATGTAGTAGTCGGACTTGCCGGGTCCCGTGAAGTAGTCGAACTTGGAGCTCGTTTTTCCCGTAGAGGTTCGGGTCGTCGTGGTACTTGGGTCTTCCGGCGAGGGTAGTTGTTCGGGCGTCGATCTCGTACACGGTTCGTAGACGTTCGGGCCGTAGATGTACTTGCCAAACTCGGTTCCCGCAACGAGTACGTAGAGGTACTTCTCCGAAGGGGTACTTGTTGTTTCATCGTGTAGTCGAACTTGCCGATACTTGAGGTCCTCTGCACTTGACGAAAACGAAAAAAACAGCAGCCGTACATGGCAACAAAACGCAGCAAGGCGAGGGAGTTGGTGAGGCGGCGCAGTTGAGGACGGGCGCTGCAGAGGTGCTGGAGCTGCGGCGGCCGCGGGGCTCCATGGCGGCAGCAGGGCGACTCGGAGCAGAGGAAGAGGAGGCCGGGCGCGGCCTGGCCTTGGCGCTGGAAGGAAGGCGTCGGGAGGCCGCGGCCTTGCTGGCAGGAAGGAGGGAGCGGGTCGCCGCTGGAGTTGACGGAGGGAGGACCTGCTGCGGGGCGTTCCGGGCCGAAGGTTCACATGATTTATTTAGGTTGAGATGCAAAATAAAATATGACATGATGGCATGATGACATGATGCAATGCAAAAATAATAAAGCAAGCACAAGAACACACGGGCAACCCGGAACATCTGGAATCTTCTGGAATCTTCTGGGACGTCGGTCTTCGGGCGTCACATTGAGCCACGGGTGTCTTCTGGACAGTGGCGCCGGATTTTCGGCCAGGGCCCGGATGTCCGGGGCGCCGGATGTCCGGGCCTGGGGGCCGGATGTCCGGGCCTGGGGGCCGGATGTCCGGGGCCTGTAGGTGCTGGCCCTTCTTCCTTCTCTCCCGCGCGCACTTGGCCTTGGTCCTTGGGTTCTCCATGGTCTCCTTGGGTGTTCCTGATCAAGCACAAGGTCCGCGCTTATAGTAGCATCCATATTTCGCGAGAAAAGAAAGGGGAAGCATCGAGGAACGGGATCACCTTGCGTCCAAGTGGTGTACATGGGGATGAACGAAGGATGCTCCGCATCATCTCCCCTCCCTTGGGAAAGATCCGACCTCGGATCAAAAACCTCATCACCATGGAAACGGTAGTCGCGAACGGACTTGTAGTTGGACGAAGTTGAAGGCATGTCGCAATCCAAGTACTCCAAGGTGTCTCCGGTATGTGGTACATGCAAAATGAGCAAACACAAAGTACACTTGGGAATTCAACGGTTAGCGCACACAAAGTGTCCATCATGTGAGAATGAGTCCGTGTGACAAGGTACATGAAGCTTAGCAAGATGATATAGTATGAGATGGAAAGCATTCATGTGAGCAAATTCATTTGTTGTGCACACAAAGGTAGGGTAATTGGCATGTTGCACAAAGCTACAATTTCTACCATTGTGCAAAATGATGTCATAGTGTGATGGTTTATCAAGAGCATGAACATGGCAATGGATGCTCAATATGTGTTTGTTATCATGCAATTGATGGAGGACAATATGATGATGATGTATGAATATGCCATCAAGAAATATCACAACAAATTTGCTAAGGAAATGCACAAGCTCATATATGATGGATGACATGGGAATACAAGATGCAACAAGGCAATCATAATGTGAGTCAATCCATGCATAAGATGCAAATTTGTCATGTGTATGATATGTCCATGGAGCATGGCATGTGGGCACACAATCAACAAATATGAAGGTTTTGGTGCAATGTGCCAAAGGAGTTTTGATATACCAATGCTCGATGTCGTGGCATGAGTGAAGGTCCAAAGGTGCATCCAAAGGGTCCATCTTCAATGTCGGTCCTCCATCCCATAGATGTATCATGTAGACAAGAAGAAGGAAACAACAATGAAAGTATGGCCCATCCAATATGCATAAGTGAGGATGGCTCACAAAGAAGGAATTCACCTTTAGGAATTTCTCGAAGATGTTGGTGTCGCGCAACGTGTATGCCTTCACATGCCAAAGATGCCTTGTGATGGTACCGCCTTGTGAATCCTTCAAAATGAAAGAACATGACAAACACTCGGAAAAACAAATGAGGTTAGCCATAATGCAAAACCTAGCATTCGTGCGGGAAAATACCCAACAAGTGCTTGCATCATTCTTATCATAAGAAAGTACAAGGGTGTGGTGCATGGTATGTAGGCATAAGATGCGAGAACAACCAAGTGCAATAGGCTCAATCAAGTAAGTATGCATCACAAGAAGGGTGTGAAAGTCTCCAATATCAATAGGCATAGCATGGTTGCACTCAATACAAGGGAATATGAGAGATGCAACGAATGGAGACAAGTGACAATGATCAATGTGAATCATGTGAATGGCATGAACATATATGTCATCAACCCAAGAAAGCAAGTGAGAGTGGAACATGGGTGATGCAATATAGCAAGCAAGCATAGCAATCAAGTCAAACAAGCTAGTAGTGCGAAGATGTAATGTACTAGAGGTAATCATGGCAAGCATGTCATGTGTGCAAATAGTGAGCATACGTGATGCACATGGCATAGCACAAGCATGAAAGCAAGATATGAGCAAAATAGCATCAATGTGTTGATGAGAGGCCATATGGAAATAGCAATGGGATGTCATGACTCTCCCAACACAAGAATCAACAATAGAATGGGGCACAAAGAAATCATGGTAGTAGCTACAAGTATCTCCACCAAGCATGCAAATACACATATAAGTAGCATAATGGTGAATCATGTGTAAAGGCAAGTAAGGGTCACAATTGCATGGCAAAGTCATAGCAAGAGGCATAACATGCAAAGTGAACACGATAGTATGGGCATAATGTGATAAGTGGCAAATAGCCCATAGCCGTGTGAGAGCCAAGTAAAAGAGATGCGCGTAGTGGTTGCACGAAGAGAATGGTGGTAAGGAGATTCCACGGAATCCCAAGTCATCGTTGCTCTCAAGAGCTCGTTTGGTCAACTCATGGGATTGTGAGGTTGACAAATGTTCATGAGTACCTACACAAAGCAAAGACAAAAGGAAAATTGTGTGTGCGTGGTATATGTACACATCATCCATCATGATGCGCACGTGCATGTGTTGGTTAGCACAAAATAGCCAATGCTCAAATAAATGAGATGCGTGATATAGAAACATGTCATCCATCATGAGAGGTTTGTTGTTATGTATAGCATAATGGAGACTCAAATGGTGTAATGCATCATGACAAGTAGGTAGAGCATTTTTATTCATGGAATGCATATGGTGCACACAATTATGGGAACTATGCAAAGTATGGAATGCATCAAGATCTCCTAGTATGTATGAGGAAACTATGGGGGTCTCTTCATGAGCATCAATGGAAACATCACATGGAGAATATTGACAACATCCAAAGCAAAGCATATTTGGAACAATGTGTTCATGGCATGGCATAGTAGATGAATTGCGCAAATTATGTAAAGGAAGCATTGCAATATCATCGCAAGAGAAACACAAGCCAATGCCATCATCTTGTCATCTATGCCACAAGTGCAAATAGGATTTACTTTAATGGGGCATGCATAGCTACTATGTTGAGATTGCAATGATACAACATGGGAGATCTCACTCATAGCATATGACAAGTTCAAAGGATTATCAAACATGATGTGACCAAAAGAATTTTCACATGAGATCCTATGGAGCATAGCATCACAACTAGGCAACTCAACATGCTCATCATCATATTCATCATAAATAGGTAAGTCATGACATGATGAAGTCGCACTAGCATGAAGCATGGCAATAGGTGTGTCAACATCATGCAAGCAATCATTGTCAATATAGTCCATTAGTGGGACACGAGCATCACCTTCACCTATTTTACCTTTGGAGCGTCGCTCATGTGTTGTAGGTGAGGTGTTCAAGATCCAATCATGCTCATCTTCATGATGATGGAACCATGTGGGTGGTGCATCTTCTTCCACCATGGCCATCGGTTTGTCCATTAGAGGGACGGACTCATCGAGGGTAGGCATGTCCTCTTGTAGGAGACCTAGCACCAAAGAAAACACACTCGGAGTAGAGGTTAAGTCGTTTAGAAATCATAGTGGCCTCACATGCCCTATCAACTACCTCACTCACTAAGTGGTGTGGCTCACTCACTCCCTCGTGGATGCTCTCACTCGTATGGTTGGTGGAGTCACTCAAATGGCTCTCAACCTCACATAGGAGAAGTGGCATGCTCTCATGTATGGGGCTAGTAGTGGTCACTCTCATCCTCTCAAGGGAAATGCTCTCAAGGTCACATATGGTGGAGTCACTCGTATCACTCATGTGGTGGTGGCTCTCCTCACATGGGAATTGGGGCATCTCTTCATATGTGGATGTTGATGAGGTGTAGGTGCAATAGTCTCCATGCTCAACTTCCTCACCCGTAATGCCTCCAAAGATGAATGCCGTAGTCGAAGGGGGTGGCCCTTGATCGACCATCTTGTCGCCGTCTTGATGTGGGGAGCTTCCGAAGATGGAAGTGTCACCCTCGCACGTAGGTGCTCGCCTTGTAGTTGGAGATGTCGATATAGGCGAACTCATGGGAAGTAGGCGAAGATGACGTACGTCCGAAGGCGAAGATGCCTTGATAGCACTTGGCGAAGATGCCGAAGTGGTGGTTGTAGCCGTAGCTCCATCTTGGGTGTGCTTGTCTCGCGGTCTTCTCTTATGCTCTTGAAGCTTGGCCTTGGCGTGATGTAGAGCTTCTTCGGACTTGTAGGTATGCGCTTGTCGAGCATCTTCATGATGATGATGTCGTTGTCGTGCTTGAGCTCTTGGTAGATGTCGTTCGTCGTCGTCGTGCACATGATGCTTGGAGGTGACTTGCCCTTCATGACGATGTCGATGGTCGCCATGGCGGTGTGGCCGTGGAAGACTTGCACTTGCATCATGTTTGCACTCCGAAGACTTGTGACTTGAACGTTGCCGCCGAGAGGATGACGAAGGGGAAGAAGACTTGTAATCGACCACCAAGTGTCGGAGCTCCGCCATTTGTTTGTTGAAGGAGTCGCACATGTCGTCGAAGGAAGCCATTGTCCTTGTCTCGAAGTGTCGTTGTTCGATGGCGATGTTGCCCAAGCACTCTTGCATTTCTCGTTGTAGTCCGATGGTTTTCGCGTGGATGTCCTTGTTCGCGCCGTCGATGTCAAAGACCGGAGATGAAATGCCTTGCCTATCCATCACAAGACGCTAGCAAGTATGAGTGGGAGAAAGAGAAGAACTATACCAAATGTACCTTGACCGATGTTGAATATGGATCAATGATCACTCAAATGTGGAACAAGGAAATAGCACAATTGGTACCAATTCTTGTCAGTTTCTCACACCTACACAAGTAAAGCTTATGGTGGAGCTCGGTGAGCATAGTGGCACAAAAATTTGATGCAAAATGTTAGCAAGAGTCAATAAAGTTGAAAAAGATTCACAAATTTGCAAGCGAAACAAGTAGACCAATAGCAATGAATGGCACACGGAAACACACGCACGGATAGATAAATGTGGTTGTGCAACCAAGGGTTGAGCGGAAAATGTGGAATCCACGGAAAATGCTCTTGTCGCACAACACTAGAGAGACGTTAGCCGATTGCTCAATAGGCGGATACGAACTTGTGCACTACCTATATGAGACAAAATGTAGCGACTTCCTATCACAAGTATGCTATGTATGTATGACGTTCCGGTGGTTTTAGCATAAGATGATCCAAGATGATCAAGTATGATATGATATTTTGTGATGCTATGGCTCTTGCATACAAGCTTCTTTGTCTTTCTCTTTTTGCTTAAAAGCTTTATTCTCTTTTTCTCTTCTTTTTTTGTATGGCCACGATGCGAAATGCACAAACCAAGATAGCAATTGTGTATATGCGGGAACAATCTTGTGACACAAGGGATGATATGATGATACCAAGATGATATGGTATGTATGCAATGGAAGGGCGGATCGATGATCACTAATGTGCACAAGTAACGTTGCCGGCAATACTCAAAGGCTAGTCTCGATAGGCAGGTGACGCAAAATGGGCTAGGGGTTAACAATGCAATTGCAAGGGGAATATACAATGATGTCGTCGAAGTTACCGTCCGTGTCGATGATGAGAGGTGGTGCTCTTTATGTAGAACCGTTCCTAATTAGCCGAAACACCTTAGGAAACGGAAAAACCACAACTCAAAATCTCAAGGACAAATGTCAAATGGTGGTAGCGGACAAGCGGTGGTGGTTGCGGAATTGTTGGTGGAAACCCGGTCAAAATGGGTTATGGTGGTGGAAGTGTTAGATGGGCTATACACGGTGTCGGAGTTGAAGTCACGGTCCCTAAGTAGCCGAAACACCTTAGGAGACACAAGCCACAACTCAAACAAGCTCGAACAAAATTGGGTTAAGTTTGGTTGGCTATGTATAATGGGCAATGGGTATGCGGAAGTGGTGGTGGTGGTTGATGAAGAAGCAATGGTCCCTAAGTAGCCTAAACACCTTAGGAGACTCAAATCACTACTCAAGCAACCACAAATGGTATGGGAACAAAATTGGTTAGGTTGCGGAAGTCGATGGTGGTGTAGCGGATGATGTGGTGGAAGCCCTAGGCAAAGATGCCAAAATTCCAAAAATATGATGGAGTCAAATGATGATGGTAGTATTTTTGTGTTATGGGGGATGTCAAGAGCTTCAAAACGAGCTCAAGAACGTCGAAATCGGAGTTCGGATGAATTAGTTATGGACAAAATGGTGAAACACGGGTGGCTGAATTCCCAGGGGTCGGACATCCGGGGTCGGGTCCGGATTTCCGGGACCTGATGTCCAGAACCGCGCGGGATTTTGCCCTCCAGGAGCCGGATGTCCGGCCCGATGGCCCGGATGTCCGGCCAGTGGCCCGGATGTCCGGCCCGAAGATTCCAGAACGGGATTGGGACTTCCAAACTCGTTTGGGGGCGGAATTTGATGATTTTGGGGGCAAAATTTGACGGATTTTGTGGAGGAAAGATGGGGAAACTTGGGGAAATGCTAGATCCACTTGAAACCAAGCAAATCCATGGATCAAAATCAACAAAATCTCATCAAACCAACAGATCACAAAAAAATTTGGGGCTATTTTTGATGGGGAATTTTCGAAATTGGGGAAGAACACAACAAAAACAAGCTAGATAACGGTGGAGGGGGCTCCAAATTCGTGAGAACCCGTGGCTCTTGATACCATATGATGTAGGGTGAAACCCTAGATGGCCGATCTTTCACGAAATGGAGGGGATCCCACGATGAACACGAAGAACACAAGAGGGGAACATGAGGGGAAAGACGAGAGAATCACTCAAACCAACAAGAACAAGTCACACATATGCTAGATCCTTGAAACACAAAGAGATACAAGATCCATGATCAACAAGGGACGATACAAAGGGTAACCGGTTCTTCTCCGTGAGGAGGTCTTGATGATATCCCGTAGGATCTTCCCGCAAGGGGGCCTTGAATCCCGTAGGATCTTCTCCGCAGAGGAGTTCTTGAATCCGTGTGGATCTTCTCCGTGGAGGGGCCGCAGTCACTCACAAGGAGATGAACCACTAGTGGATGAGCAAAGCTCTATCTCAAATGAGCTAAACCTAAGCTAACCCTCAAATGGAGGAGGGGGAGGAGTATATATAGTCTAGGTCCACGAAGGGGTAAGTGGGAGAGGGATATATGGGCCTCAGGCCCGATACACTGTGTGCAGACAGGGGCCGGATGTCCGGGCGGGGGCCGGATGTTCGGGCCTTCCCGAGACGCCGGATGTCCGGGCCGAGGGGCCGGATGTCCGGGCTGGAGGGGTTGAGCCACGGGTGTCTTCTGGACAGTGGCGCCGGATTTCCGGCCAGGGCCCGGATGTCCGGGGCGCCGGATGTCCGGGCCTGGGGGCCGGATGTCCGGGGCCTGTAGGTGCTGGCCCTTCTTCCTTCTCTCCCGCGCGCACTTGGCCTTGGTCCTTGGGTTCTCCATGGTCTCCTTGGGTGTTCCTGATCAATCACAAGGTCCGCGCTTATAGTAGCATCCATATCTCGCGAGAAAAGAAAGGGGAAGCATCGAGGAACGGGATCACCTTGCGTCCAAGTGGTGTACATGGGGATGAACGAAGGATGCTCCGCATCAACCTTGTTTTAAATGTTGCAACTTTGTAAGCATGTCACGAGTATAATAAGCAGGGACGAATGTATGTCGCATGGCAACTTTCAAATCAATCCAAGTAGTAGGTATATAATTAGGGTGTAACCGACAATATTCACTCCACCAAACTAAAGCATAACCAGTGAAAGAACCAACCGCAACCTTAATTTTTTTACGTTCATCAAAACTATGGGAAGCAAATATATTATTGATGTTGAACTCCCATTCAATATATAAATCAGGTTTAAAACGACCATGAAAAGGTGGCATGGAAATAAGAACATGTTTGTGCGCATTCTGATGTCTTTGTACCTCTTGTGATGGTGGTTGTATTTTCTGAGGTGATGACACGTCTCCCACGATCGATGAAGCCCAACTGACTCTTGAACCTGCCATGATTAGTAGAAACAAGAAACAAAATCCAAAAATAATGTTCCTATGAACTACTAGGATGTGGTGGTAAAGTGCTCACAGTAAAGCAAATATCAATATCTTACAAGTTCTTACCATGCAGCAGGTGGTGATAGGCAACCAGCGGTGTCGAATAACTCCAAAGATTGAGTAAAGCGATTGCCAGGTGAACGTAAATATGCACGGTCTAGAAATATGTGGAGCTGGGTTGGCTATATATGGTAGCAAAAGATTAGCAATAATCAATTCAGAGATGCAATGTTGAATAAACGCTCAACGACGGTACTGTGCTGGTCCTAGGCTAGACCGGACTAGAGACGCAAGCCTAGAACACTAATGATGTCACGGTGTAGCACAACTAGCATCAATAAAGGATACGAAGTAGCTCTGAACAGCAAGATATAAGTGAAGATCACAACGGCAGTAAATATAATGATGAAAACAACTGCCAAGCAGAATATACAACAACACTCTTTTCCTTCTTTTTCTTTTTTATTTTTTTTCACACTCTTTTTTCTTTTTCTTTCTCTCCTCTTTTTTTTTACTTTTTTTTCTCTGTCTTTTTTTTTCTTTCTCCCTCTTTCCAAGACAAACTAGATAAGATGCAGATTGGATCAAGCAAAGATGCAAACGACTTCAACTATGATTGTGACAATGAACGATGGGTTGCACGAGGTGGAAATTGATGGATGAGGTGGTGGACAGCGGAAGGGATAACGATGCAGCGGCGACGTGACTAATGTGAAGAGAACTCGAAACTCTAACGAACTAGACACTAAGACCAGCAACTCGACACGCCGATGCAACCGATAATTCAATAATGCAAACAATGAAAAGAAAATTGCAAAGGCTCAGACTGGCTAGGACAAAGGATGAATAGATCTAACTTTTTTGTGGCTTTTCCTTGGACAATAGGTAAGAAAATAAATCTTATCTAGGAATAACTGGAAATTCTCACCGAGCAACCTGAAAACTGATACAACTTGATAGAGGCGAGGGGCCCGATCTTTCGATGAGATGATAACTATCGATTTGGTGGAGACAACTTTGACGATCCGACTACAAACGTGCACGACGTTGCGCCTTAGCAATCGCTAAACCAATCTCCAGGGGTTACTGACAATGCCAGAAGCACGATCAGCCTGACCACGAAGGTCTATTCCTGCATGCAATCGAATAACAAGCAAGAATATGATAAAGCAATCTGAATATTGCAAATATAAATGAATTATTGGTAAAGGTGGAGATCCGTAAGCGGTCTTGGTCTGGTCGTTGGACACAAACGAAGTACACGAAGTTGCAATGGCTAACTTTTGACTAAACAAATCCCCAAGAAAAAGCTACTAGATGGATCTACTTATATAGGAGCAAGGGGTGGTGGCCAAGGAGGTGGAAGGACGTCCCAAGGCAGCCTAAAACTAACCGTAGGTCGTACAAGGCTCATGGGCCCAAGTGGAGGTGATGTAACACCTTTGGACTTGTAGTTTGACTCGGATTCTGCTGCAGCGTCAGATTGTTTCGTCGGTATCTCAACGCTCCGGACGAATTTGAAGGTGAATCCAATTGGGTTGGAAAGTGTATGAAATCTAGTTTCCAACAGAAAAAGAATCACCCAATTCGGAGTCCGTATGAAGGAGTTATTGCCGTTTTGAGTCAGGTATGTCTGTGCAGTCCGAATCTGGATGCAGAACGTGAGAGACTTGGACTCTATCTTCTCTTGGCCCAAAAGTGACGTGAGAGAACTTTTTAAATAGCACCTAAACTTCTCTTTTTCCCTTATCTTCATATGTGGATTGTACAAATGTCCCATACACCTGGAATTAGAGATGGCACAAAAGTCTGTGAAGTATTTTTGTTCTGGATGACATAAATAAATTGTTGCATAGTTTGCATTAGAAATCACCTCACAAATATACATGTATGCAATATTTTTGGTCGTATCCAAGGTAGTCATGTCCTCATCAAGTTGTCGATAGCCAGTGGGTAAGTCATGTCCATTGTGTCCCTAAGAAAGGAGGTATGACTGTCGTTCCTAATGATAAAGATGAATTGATCCCACAAAGGGTAGTTACAGGTTATAGGATGGTAATTGATTTCCGTAAGTTAAATAAAGCTACTAAGAAAGATCATTACCCCTTGCCTTTTATCGATCAAATGCTAGAAAGGTTATCCAAACATACTCATTTTTGCTTTCTAGATGGTTATTCTGGTTTCTCTCAAATACCTGTGTCAAAAGGGGATCAAGAAAAGACCACTTTTACTTGTCCTTTCGGTACCTTTGCTTATAGACGTATGCCTTTTGGTTTATGTAATGCACTTGCTACCTTTCAAAGATGCATGATGGCTATATTCTCTAATTTTTATGAAAAGATTGTTGAGGTTTTCATGGATGATTTCTCCGTTTATGGAACTTCTTTTGATGATTGCTTAAGCAACCTTCATCAAGTTTTGCATAGATGTGAAGACACTAATCTTGTCTTGAATTGGGAGAAGTGCCACTTTATGGTTAATGAAGGCATTGTCTTGGGACATAAAATTTCTGAAAGAGGTATTGAAGTTGACAAAGCTAAAGTTGATGCTATTGAAAAGATGCCATGCCCAAAGGACATCAAAGGTATACGAAGTTTCCTTGGTCATGCCGGGTTTTATAGGAGGTTCATAAAGGACTTCTCCAAAATCTCCAGGCCTCTGACTAATCTCTTACAAAAAGATATTCCTTATGTCTTTGATGATGATTGTCTAGAAGCATTTAAAATACTTAAGAAAGCATTGATCTCTGCACCTATTGTCCAGCCTCCTGACTCGAATTTACCCTTTGAGATTATGTGCGATGCTAGTGATTATGATGTAGGAGCTGTTCTAGGGCAAAGAGTTGATAAGAAATTAAATGTTATCCAGTATGCTAGTAAAACTCTAGATAGTGCCCAAAGAAATTATGCTACTACTGAGAAAGAATTTTTAGCAGTTGTATTTGCTTGTGATAAGTTTAGACCCTATATCGTTGATTCTAGGTAACTATTCACACCGATCATGCTGCTATCAAATACCTTATGGAAAAGAAAGATGCTAAACCTAGACTTATTAGATGGGTCCTCTTGCTGCAAGAATTTGACTTGCATATTATTGATAGAAAGGGAGCTGAGAACCCCGTAGCAGATAACTTGTCTAGGTTAGAGAATATACTTGATGACCCACAACCTATTGATGATAGCTTTCCTGATGAACAACTAGCTATCATAAATACTTCTCGTATTGCTCCATGGTATACTGATTGTGCTAATTACACTGTTGCTAAGTTTAAACCTCCTAGCTTCACATACCAGCAAAAGAAAAGGTTATTCTATGATTTGAGACATTACTTCTGGGATGACCCACATCGTTATAAAGAAGGAGTAGATGGTATTATTAGACGTTGTGTACCTGAGCATGAATAGGAACAGATCCTACGCAAGTGCCACTCTGAAGCTTATGGAGGACACCATGCGGGAGATAGAACTACACATAAGGTATTGCAATCCGGTTTTTATTGGCCTACTCTCTTCAAGGATGCCCGTAAGTTTGTCTTATCTTGTGATGAATGTCAAAGAATTGGTAATATCAGTAGACGTCAGGAAATGCCTATGAATTATTCACTTGTTATTGAACCATTTGATGTTTGGGGCTTTGATTATATGGGACCGTTTCCTGCCTCTAATGGGTACACACATATTCTAGTTGATGTTGATTACGTTACTAAGTGGGTAGAAGCTATTCCAACTAGTAGTGCTGATCATAACACCTCTATTAAGATGCTTAAAGAAGTTATTTTTCCGAGGTTTGGAGTCCCTAGATATCTAATGACTGATGGTGGCTCACACTTTATTCATGGTGCTTTCCGTAAGATGCTTGCTAAATATGATGTCAACCATAGAATTGCATCCCCCTATCAACCACGGACTAGTGGTCAAGTAGAACTAAGTAATAGAGAGTTTAAATTAATTTTGCGAAAGACAGTTAATAGGTCTAGGAAGAATTGGTCCAAGAAACTTGATGATGCATTATGGGTCTATAGAACTGCATACAAAAATCCTATGGGTATGTCTCCATATAAGATGGTATATGGAAAAGCTTGTCACTTACCTCTTGAGCTAGAACATAAGGCATATTGGGCTATCAAAGAGCTCAATTATGATTTCAAACTTGCTGGTGAAAAGAGGCTATTTGACATTAGCTGTCTCGATGAATGGAGAACCAAGGCCTATGAGAATGCCAAGTTGTTTAAACAAAAAGTTAAAAGATGGCATGACAAAAGGATACAAAAGCGTGAGTTTAATGTAGGTGATTATGTCTTGCTGTTCAACTCTTGTTTAAGATTTTTTGCAGGAAAACTTCTCTCCAAGTGGGAAGGACCTTACGTTATCGAGGAGGTCTATCGTTCTGGTGCCATAAAAATCAACAACTTCGAAGGCACAAATCTGAAGGTGGTGAACGGTCAAAGAATCAAACATTATATCTCAGGTAATCCTATAAATGTTGAAACCAATGTTATTGAAACTGTAACCCCAGAGGAATACATAAGGGACACTTTCCAGAACGATTCAGCCTCCGAAAAGGAAGAGGTATGTGATACTGTAAGTAAACCGACTTCAAAACGGTTCTAAAGTCAATTTTTCTCCGTTTTGGAATATTTAGAAAAATAGAAAAATAAGTAGCAGTCCGGAAGAGCCACGAGGCGTCCACGAGGGTGGAGGGCGCGCCACCCTGCCCAGGGCGTGCCCCCTGCCTCGTGGGCACCCCGTGTGCCTCCCGGACTCCGTTTTCTTGTGGGTTACTCCTTTTGGTCGGTAAAAAATCATTATATATACTCCCGAAGGTTTTAACCTCTGTATCACGCAAAAATCCTCTGTTTTCGTTTCGAGCTGCTGTTTTTGACAGATCTAGATCATCATGGTGTCCTCCAACACCCCCAAGGATAAGTTCTTCGAGAAGGTCATCAACCCTACCTTGCGGAGGTGTTGCATCACCCTAAAACCATGGAGTTGCATGAGGGGGTGCTGCACATCCATGATGTTGAGGGGCCGAGGAGGACCGGAAGCGTGGAGACAAAGCTCGAAGCAATGGAGCAGCAAGTTTTCAAGTGCCAAGGTATGGTGGAATGAGGACTCAACGCCCACCACATGATGATCTCGGAGCTTGCCAACAACCTCAAGCTGGACTCAAGGATCTTTGGGTTATCTCCAATCTTCAAGAGAAGATCGAACACCTCCAAGCCCGGATCTATGACCTGCAAAACCAAAACTGTGAGTATGAATATAGATTCAAGAAGATGAATTTGGTTGCAGATTTGACTATCCCGGAGACTCGATCATCCTTCTACGATGGTGAACCCATGCCTTGGAAGGTGGACAACAAGCCTACATCATCAACAACTCCATCATCACCACTTCCGAAGAAGGAGACATAATCATATGGGTATGGGCACTCCCCTTGGCAACTGCCAAGCTTGGGGGAGTGACCCCGGTATCGTATCACCATCACTCCTATCTTTACCGTTTATCTTAGTTCGATCCTTTTGGTAGTATTTTGATCTAGTAGAATAAAGTTAGCATGATCAAGTTGTGAGCTTTTGCTTTATGATCTTTACCCTTTGTAATCGAGTCCGTGAGCTATATAATAATGATTAGTGTTGAGTCAAGGGCTTGATTTCCTCACTTGGGTCATCGTTGGGAAGTAATGACTTCACATATAAGAGTATGATAAATAAAAGTTGTTGGGAGTTGACAAACATAGTTTTGGTCATCGTTGCAATTAATAGGAAGTAATAAAAGAAGAGAGGCTTCACATACAAATATACTATCTTGGACATCTTTTATGATTGTGAGCACTCATTAAAGCATGACATGCTAAAGAGTTGATGTTGGACAAGGAAGACAACATAATGGGTTATGTCTTCTTATATCCGAAATAAAGTATATTGTCATGGGTCATCCAACATGTTGAGCTTGCCTTTCCCCCTCATGCTAGCCAAAACTCCTCGCACAAAGTAGAGATACTACTTGTGCTTCCATATATCCTTAAACCCAGTATTGCCATGAGAGTCCACCATACCTACCTATGAATTGAAAAAGATCCTTCCAAGTAAGTTGTCATGTTGCAAACTCGCTTAAATATGTATGATTTATTAGTGTGGGAGAAATTAGCTTTATACAATCTTGTGATATGGAAGTAATAAAAGCGACGGACTGCATAATAAAGGTCCTTATCACAAGTGGTAATATAAAGTGAAGTTCTTCTATGCTAAGACTTTGTGCATCCAACCATAAAAATACATGACAACCTCTGCTTCCCTCTGCGAAGGGCCTATCTACTATTCTTGCCTTATAGAGTCAAGGTGAATTCCACCTTTCCTTTTTACATTTTATCCTTTGGCAAGCACATCGTGTTGGAAAGATCCTGACATATATATCCACTTGGATGTAAGTTTTTATGATTTATTACTGTTGACATTACCCTTGAGGTAAAAGGTTGCGAGGCAACACCATAAGCCCCTATCTTTCTCTGTGTCCGATTAAAACTCCATAACCATAGTATTGCGTGAGTGTGAGCAATTGTGAAAGACTATATGATAGTTGGGTATGTAGGCTTGCTGAAAAGCTCTTATGTTGACTCTTTCCGATGTTACGATAAATTGCAATTGCTCCAATGACCAAGATCAAAGTTTATTAGTTTCCAATGGAGTTTATGATTCATGCTTGATATTGTGACTGAATTGTTACTTTAGCATAAGAATCATATGACAATATATATGTGTGTGTGTGTGTGTGTGTGTTGCTGTTATGAAAATGATCATGATGCCCTCATGTCCGTATTCTGTTTTTATCGACACCTCTATCTCTAAACATGTGGACATATTTTTTGATATCGGCTTTCGCTTGAGGACAAGCGAAGTCTAAGCTTGGGGTAGTTGATAAGTCCATTTTGCATCATGCTTATATGTTGATATTTATTGCATTATGGGCTGTTATTACACGTTATGTCATAATACTTATGCCTTTTCTCTCTTATTTTACAAGGTTTACAAGAAGAGGGAGAATGCCGGTAGCTGGAATTCTGGGCTGGAAAAGGAGCAAACTCTGGAAACCTATTCTGCACAACTCCAAAAGCCCCGAAACTCAACAGAACACCGTTTCAGAAAATATAAAAAATATCTGGCGAAAGAACTTCACGAGGGGGGCCACCGACTGTCCACGAGGGTGGGGGGCGCGCCCCCCTTCCCAGGGGGCGCCCCCTCTGTCTCGTGGGCCAGCCGGAAGGCCCCCGATGCCCAGCTTCTCCTATATGAGGTGTTTTGACCTGGAAAAAATCATAAGGAGGCTTTCGGGACCAGACGCCGACGTCTCGAGGCGGAAACCAATCTAGGGCTCGGGTAGAGCTGTTCTGTCGTGGATTCTTCCCTCCGGGAAGGGGAAATCACCACCGCCGTCATCACCAACAACTCTCCCATCTTGGGGAGGGCTATCTTCATCAACATCTCCACCAACACCATCTCCTCTCAAACCCTAGTTCATCTCTTGTATCCAATCTTTGTACCCAAACCTCAGATTGGTTTCTGTGGGTTGCTAGTAGTGTTGATTACTCCTTGTAGTTGATGCTAGTTGGTTTATTTTGTGGAAGATCATATGTTCAGATCCATTATGCATATTAATACATCTCTGATCATGAACAATATTATATCTTGTGAGTAGTTACTTTTGTTCCTGAGGACATGGGACAAGTCTTGATATTAGTCATGTGAATTTGGTCTTTGTTCGATATTTTGATGAGATGTATGTTGTCTCTCCTCTAGTGGTGTCATGTGAACGTCGACTACATGACACTTCACCATTATTTGGGCCAAGGGGAAGGCATTGGGAAGTAATAAGTAGATGATGGGTTGCTAGAGTGACAGAAGCTTAAACCCTAGTTTATGCGTTGCTTCGTAAGGGGCTGATTTGGATCCATATGTTTCAGGCTATGGTTAGGTTTACCTTAATACTTCTTTTGTAGTTGCAGATGCTTGCATTAGAGGTTAATCATAAGTGGGAGGCTTGTCCAAGTAAGGATAGCACCCAAGCACCGGTCCACCCACACACCAAATTATCAAAGTACCGAACGCAAATCAGACGATCGTGATGAAAACTAGCTTGATGATAATTCCCATGTGTCCTCGGGAGCGCTTTCCTTTATATAAGAGTTTGTCCAGGCTTGTCCTTTGCTACAAAAAGGATTGGGCCACCTTGCTGCACCTTATTTACTTTTACCTTTTGTCACTTGCTACCAATTACCTTATCACAAAACTATTTGTTACGTATAATTTCAGTGCTTGCAGAAAATACCTTACTGAAAATTGCCATTTCCTTCTGCTCCTCGTTGGGTTCGACACTCTTACTTATCGAAAGGACTACGATAGATCCCCTACACTTGTGGGTCATCAATATGTCTCGTGATTTTAACTTTGCTAAATTTCGTAGACAACCCCTTGATAAAGAATTGCCTAGTAAGGATGAAATTATTAGTCTTGCTTCTATTGTGTGCCTCCTAATTATCATTTAGAACAATATTTGCTAGATCATGAAAATGATATGCATATGAATTAGAGAAGGGAAATAGTTTAAATATTCTTTAATCAGGGACCCGTATTGAAAAATAACTTGCCTGTTGAAATCCTAGGGGATCCTCCTCCACCCAAGGGTGATCCCGTGTTTGAACTTAAACCTTTACCTGATAATCTTAAGTATGTTTATCTTGATGAAAAGAAGATATATCCTGTTATTATTTGTGCTAACCTTTCAGAGCAGGAAGAAGAAAAATTATTAAAAACTCTGAAGAAGCACTGTGCTGCTATTGGATATACTCTGGATGATCTTAAGGGCATTAGTCCCACTTTATGCCAACACAAGATAAAATTGGAAGAAAACGCTAAACCGGTTATTGATCATCAACGACGGTTAAATCCTAAGATGAAATAAGTGGTAAGGAAGGAAATACTAAAGCTTCTAGAGGCAGGTATTATCTATCCAGTCGCTGATAGCCAGTGGGTAAGTCCTCTCCATTGTGTCCCTAAGAAGGGAGGTATCACTGTTGTTCCTAATGATAAAGATGAATTGATCCCGCAAAGAATAGTTACAGGTTATAGGATGGTAATTGATTTCCACAAATTAAATAAAGCTACTAAGAAAGATCATTACCCCTTGCCATTTATTGATCAAATGCTAGAAAGGTTATCCAAACATACTCACTTTTGCTTTCTAGATGGTTATTCTGGTTTCTCTCAAATACCCTTGTCAAAAGGGGATCAAGAACAAACCACTTTTACTTGTCCTCTCGGTACCTTTGCTTATAGACATATGCCTTTTGGTTTATGTAATGCACCTGCTACCTTTCAAAGATGTATGATGGCTATATTCTCTGATTTTTGTGAAAAGATTGTTGAGGTTTTCATGGATGACTTCTCCGTTTACGAAACTTATTTTGATGATTGCTTAAGCAACATTGATCGAGTTTTGTAGAGATGTGTAGACACTAATCTTGTCTTGAATTGGGAGATGTGCCACTTTATGGTTAATGACGGCATTGTCTTGGGACATAAAATTTCTGAAAGAGGTATTGAAGTTGACAAGGCCAACGTTGATGCTATAGAAAAGATGTCGTGCCCCAAGGACATCAAAGGTATACGAAGTTTCCTTGGTCATGTCGGGTTTTATAGGAGGTTCATAAAGGACTTCTCCAAAATCTCCAGGCCTCTGACTAATCTCTTACAAAAAGATATTCCTTTTGTGTTTGATGATGACTGTCTAGAAGCATTTGAAATACTTAAGAAAGCATTGATCTCTGCACCTATTGTCCAGCCTCCTAACTGGAATTTACCCTTTGAGATTATGTGCGATGCTAGCGATTATGTTGTAGGTGTTGTTTTAGGGCAAAGAGTTGATAAGAAATTGAATGTTATCCGATATGCTAGTAAAACTCTAGACAGAGAAATTATGCTACTACTGAGAAAGAATTTTTAGCAGTTGTATTTGCTTGTGATAAGTTTAGACCTTATATTGTTGATTCTAAAGTAACTATTCACACTGATCATGCTTCTATCAAATACCTTATGGAAAAGAAAGATGCTAAACCTAGACTTATTAGATGGGTTCTCTTGCTGCAAGAGTCTGACTTGCATATTATTGATAGAAAGGGAGCTGAGAACCCCGTTGCAGATAACTTGTCTAGGTTAGAGAATATACTTGATGACCCACAACCTATTGATGATAGCTTTCCTGGTGAACAATTAGCTGTCATAAATACTTCTCGTACTGCTCCATGGTATGCTGATTATGCTAATTATATCGTTGCTAAGTTTATACCTCCTAGCTTCACATACCAGCAAAAGAAAAAGTTCTTCTATGATTTAAGGCATTACTTCTGGGATGATCCACACCTTTATAAAGAAGGAGTAGATGGTATTATTAGACGTTGTGTACCTCAGCATGAACAGGAACAGATCTCTAAGTGGGAAGGACCTTACGTTATCGAGGAGGTCTATCATTCCGGTGCTAGAAAAATCAACAATTTTGAAGGCACAAATCCGAAGGTGGTGAACGGTCAAAGGATCAATTATTATATCTCAGGTAATCCTATAAATGTTGAAACCAATGTTATTGAAACCGTAACCCCGGAGGAATACATAAGGGACACTTTCCAGAATGATCCAGACTCCGAAAAGGAAGAGGTACGTGGTACGGTAAGTAAACCGACTCCAGAACAGTTCTAAAGGCAATTTTTCACGGTTTTGGAATATTTACAAAAATAGAAAAATAAGTGGCAGTCCGGAAGAGACACGAGGCGTCCACGAGGGTGGAGGGCGCGTCCCCTTCCCCTGGGCTTGCCCCCTGCCTCGTGGGCACCTCGTGTGCCTCCCGGACTCTGATTTCTTGTATGTTACTCCTTTTGGTTGGTAAAAATTATTTATATATACTCCCGAAGGTTTTGACCTCTGTATCACGCAAAAATCCTCCGTTCTTATTTCGAACTATTTTCTGCTAGGGTTGACGAAGCCAGGCACCATGTCGTCTCCTTCCTCCAACAATGAAAGCAATGATGCTTGGCTAATGAAGATAGATCTGAAGAGGGAAGGACCCGAGGAGACCAACAGGGAGAAGAGGATCAAGAAGGAGGTGGAAGATCAGGCTCCGGCACTGGGAGAAGAAGACATCCATCAACCTCTTCCCAACCTCTTTACTTCAACTGAGATTGAAGCTTTCAAGATGATTGAGTTAGCTCAAATTCAAAACAAGTATCTCACAAGTGAAAATATTTTTTTGAAGGAGTATATAACTGCACTCAAAGGTATTATCCGCAAGCTGGAGGATCTCCTACGCTCGATATATGATGATCCGGCGTCACTACTTTCAACTCCATCGTCACCACCACCGAAGGAGACATAATCATATGGGTATGAGCACTCCCCTTGGCAACTGCCAAGCTTGGGGGAGTGACCCCAGTATCGTATCACCATCACTCCTATCTTTACCGTTTTCCTTAGTTCGATCCTTTTGGTAGTATCTTGATCTAGTAGAATAAAGTTAGCATGATCTAGTTGTGAGCTTTTGCTTTATGATCTTTACCCTTTGTAATCGAGTCCGTGAGCTATATAATAAAGATTAGTGTTGAGTCAAGGGCTTGATTTCCTCACTTTGGTCATGATTGAATAAAAGAAAACATAAAAGAAAAAAGTATATCAAGAGATCATATTGATCTTATGGGAAGTAATGACTTCACATATAAAGGGTATGATGAATAGAAGTTGTTGGGAGTTGACAAACATAGTTTTGGTCATCATTGCAATTAATAGGAAGTAATAAAGAAAGAGAGGTTTCACATACAAATATACTATCTTGGACATCTTTTATGATTGTGAGCACTCATTAAAATATGACATGCTAAAGAGTTGATGTTGGACAAGGAAGACAACATAATGGGTTATGACAACATAATGGGTTATGTTTTCTTTTATCTGAAATAAAATATATTGTCACGGATCATCCAACATGTTGAGCTTGCCTTTCCCCCTCATGCTAGCCAAAACTCCTCGCACCAAGTAGAGATACTACTTGTGCTTCCATAAATCCTTAAACCCAGTTTTGCCATGAGAGTCCACCATACCTACCTGATGCGGAGCATCCCAAGGTCATCCCCATGGACCCTCCATCGCCTCACCAAGTGCCCCAAGGACCAATGACACGTGCTCGTGCTAGAGCTCTCGAGACCGAGGTGACATCCCTCCTAGTCCAACTTCCATATGAATATTACGAGACATGGCTACTACCTCAGACGGATATGTTTTGTGTGCTCAGGTGTGAAGAAGACCCCATCGGAGAGGCGCGTGAAGATGGAACCAAGCTCACGGACGAAGCTTTGCATCGAGAAGGGCTGAAGAAGGTTCCAGGCCCCGGACATCCGGCCCCTGGGCTACCAACCACACAAGAGCACCAGCAGCCGAAGCTACAGGGCCCGGACATCCGGCCAGGCCCCGGACATCTGGCCAGGCAAGGCCCGGACATCCGGCCTCCAGCCCGGAAATCCGGCACCACCCCACAGAAGCCACCCGAGACTCGGCCCCGCTAGCTCGGACATCCGGCAGAATGCCTGGACATCCGGCGCCTCGCCAAAGCCCGGACATCAGGCCCGACGCCCGGACGTCCGGCCCTGCCTGTGGGCAGCCACTTGGGTTTCGACCCGTGTATCCCCATTCCATCCCCTAGACTATAAGTACTCCTTCCCCTCCATCTTTTTAGGGTTAGCTTTGTGATAGCTCATCATAGACCCTAGTGGTTCCTCTCCTACGAGACCGCGGCCTCCACGGAGAAGATCCACCAGATTCAAGACCTCCTTCACGGAGAAGAACATCAAGACCTCCTCACGGAGATGACTACCGCTACTTGTATCGTCCTTAGTTGATCGTGTATCGCACTTTGTGTACCCGAATCTAGCATTTGTGTGACCTAAACTTGTTGATTTGAGTGTTTTCTTCTTGTCCCTCTTGTGTTTTCCCTCGTGCCTCACGTGTTCATCCTTGGGATCCCTCCTTTTCATGAAAGATCGGCCATCTAGGGTTTCACCCTACATCACTACCTATGGATTGAGAAAGATCCTTCCAAGCAAGTTGTCATGTTGCAAACTCGCTAAAATATGTATGATTTATTAGTGTGGAGGAAATAAGTTTTATACGATCTTGTGATATGGAAGTAATAAAAGCGACGGACTGCATAATAAAGGTCCTTATCACAAGTGGCAATATAAAGTGACGTTCTTCTGTGCTAAGACTTTATGCATCCAACCATAAAAACACATGACAACCTCTGCTTCCCTCTGCGAAGGGCCTATCTATTATTCTTGCCTTATAAGAGTCAAGGTGAAAATCACCTTTCCTTTTTACATTTTATCCTTTGGCAAGCACATTGTGTTGGAAAGATCCTGACATATATACCCACTTTGATGTAAGTTTTCATGGTCTATTACTGTTGACATTACCCTTGAGGTAAAAGGTTGGGAGGCAACACCATAAGCCCCTATCTTTCTCTGTGTCAGATTAAAACTCCATAAACATAAGTATTGCGTGAGTGTGAGCAATTGTGAAGGACTATATGATAGTTGAGTATGTAGGCTTGCTGAAAAGCTCTTATCAATTGCTTCAATGACCGAGATCATGGTTTGTTGGTTTTCAATGAAGTTTATGATTCATGCCTGATATTGTGAATGAATTGTTACGTTAGCATAAGAATCATATGACTATATATATATATATATATATATATATATATATATATATATATTGTTGTTATGAGAATGATCATGATGCCCTCATGTCCGTATTTTATTTTTATCGACACCTCTATCTCTAAACATGTGGACATATTATTCGATATCGACTTTCGCTTGAGGACAAGCGAGGTCTAAGCTCGGGGGAGTTGATATGTCCATTTTTCATCATGCTTATATGTTGATATTTATTGCATTATGGGCTGTTATTACAGGTTATGTCACAATACTTATGCCTTTTATCTCTTATTTTACAAGGTTTACATGAAGAGGGAGAATACCGGCAGCTCGAATTCTGGGCTGGAAAAGAAGCAAACTCTGGAAACCTATTCTGCACAACTCAAAAAGCCCCGAAACTTCACAGGACACTGTTTCGGAAAATATAAAAAATATCTGGCGAAAGAAGATCATGAGAGGGGCCACCACCTGTCCACGAGGGTCGGGGGCGCCCCCCCCCCTCTCTGGGC
>LR738715.1:454989133-455054868 GCA_902687465.1 Secale cereale
CCGATCTTCTCCTATATGAGGTGTTTTGACCTGGAAAATATTATAAGGAGGCTTTCGGGACCAGACGCCGCCGTCTCGAGGCGGAACCTTGGCGGAAACCAATCTAGGGCTCCCACAGAGCTGTTATGCCGGGGATACTTCCCTCCGGGAGGGGGAAATCGTCACCGCGGTCATCACCAACAACTCTTCCATCTTGGGGAGGGCTATCTTCATCAACATCTTCATCAGCACCATCTCCTCTCAAACCCTAATTCATCTCTTGTATCCAATCTTTGTACCCAAACCTCAGATTGGTACCTGTGGGTTGCTAGTAGTGTTGATTACTCCTTGTAGTTGATGCTAGATTTGGTAGAAGATCATATGTTCAGATCCATTATTGATGCGGAGCATCCTAAGGTCATCCCCATGGACCCTTCATCGCCTCATCAAGTGCCCAAAGAACCAATGACTCGAGCCCATGCAAGAGCTCTCGAGACCGAGGTGACTTCACTCCTTGCTCTAAATCCTTCCGATACGCATGAAACATGGCTTCTACCCTCATCAGGAACTCTGTGCGTACTCAGGTACTTGGATGAAGGCCACGGGACAGCTCTGCACAATGTTCAAGATGGCGAGTTCGAAAAGTGCCGGAAACAAGAAGAAAGAAGGCTGAAGATGCTACAGGCACCGGACGTCCGGCCTGCACCGGACGACCGGAAGCCACCGGACGTCCGGCCTCTCCCAGACGACCGGACGACCGGAAGCCACCGGACGTCCGTGACAACGACCACAGAAGCTAAATAGCGGAAATCCGAGGATTACTAGACGTCCGGTCCCTCCGGAATCTCCGGACATCCGGTAACCAGCGGACGTCCGCCCTGACGGCGACCACTCGTGTAATATATACTCGTTGACTTCCCTCCTTTCGAGGCAGCTATTGGATAGCTCATTTCAGACCTTTGTGTGGATTCTCTCCCACGAGACCGCGCGCCTCTTCGGAGAAGATCCACCACGGATTCAAGGCCTCCACATCGGGGAAGATCCTATGGGATACCAAGACCTCCTCACGGAGAAGACTATCCTTGTACCACCGACGTTGTCTATGGATCGTGTCGCTCGATTATGTATCGTGGATCTAGCATTTGTGTGATCATCTTCGTGTTGAATTGAGTGTTTCCTCTCGTGTTTTCCCCGTTTTCCTCCTTGTGTTCTCCGTGTTCGTCGTGGGATACTCTCCAAACGTGAAAGATCCGCTGATTAGGATTCCACCCTACATCATCTTGGTACCAGAGCATAGGTTGATCACGATTTTGGAGCCCCACACCCTGTTTTCTAGCTTGTTTTTGTCGTGTTCTTCCCAATTTCGAAAATTCCCCACAAAAATAGCCCCAATTTGTTTTTTTTGTGATCTGTTGATTTGGCAAGATTTTGTTGACTTTGTTCCATGGATTTGCTGTGCCACGAGTCGATCTAGCATTTCCCCACCGTTTCACCAATTTTCCTCCGCGAATTCGGGCAAGTTTGACCAATTTGTCCACGGATCCACCAACACCAGTCCCAGACCTACCGGACGATCGACGTTTACCGGACGTCCGGCACCTCTCGAGACATCGGACGTCCGCTAAACACCGGACGACCGGCACTCCGCTTACAGAAACTTTTACCGGATTTCCGGGACTTCCGGCCGTCCGACCCCTTCTGACAGACCGGGCGACCGATACCCTCCGGACGTCCGACAGCCCCTGACATAGCTGAACTTGTTCAGTTCCATACCACCTTCCGCTACCACCTACCTTTCACCCCACGTTCCGCAACCACCATCGCTTACCCGCTCCGAGTTTGAAAAGTGTGTCTCCCTTTGCCTTGGATACATGAGTTGTGGTTTCACCGTTTCCTTGGATGTTTAGGCTACCCTGGAACGGCAAGACTTCGACAACACCACCGCTCAACTTCGTCAAGGACGGTAACATCAACGACACTCTGCTCATCCTACCTTGCAATTGCATTGTCACCCTATGAACCATCTTTGCGTAGCTTTCCCATTGAGACTAGCCATTTGAGTATTGCCGGGCCACGACACTTGTGCACACTAGTGATAGTCATAGATATTGCATACTACATTCATCTTGGTATCATCATATCTCCGTGTGCCACAAGAGTGCTCCGCATACAGAATAGCTACCTTGATCCGAGAAGCATGCATAAGTGCCCAAAGAAAGAGCTCACAAGCTTTTAAGCAAAAGAGCCACCAAAGCAAAAAGACAATAGCATCATACGCCTTGCATCAAAAGAGATCATACATCATAGCAACATCATCTTGTGCTCAAGCATCGGCACATCATACACTCATAGCATACTTGTGATAGATAGTCGTTACGTTTGCCTCTTATAGGTCGTGCACAAGTGCGTATCCGCCTATTAAGCAATCGGTTAGCGTCTCTCTAGTGTTGTGCAACACGAGCATTTTCCGTGGTTTCCAAATTTTCGCTCACCCTTGGTTGCACAACCACATTTATCTATCCGTGCGTGTGTTCCGTGTGCTACTTTGCTAGTGATCTACTTGTTGCATGAGCAAATTGTGAACCATTTTCAACATCATTGAGTCACTTTGACGATTGCATTGAATGTGTGCCACATCCTAACCAAGCTCCTCTCAAAGCTTTACTTGTGTAGGTGTGAGAATATTCACGAAGTTGTACCAATAGTGCTATTTCCAGGTTACATTATTGAGTGATCATTGATCCATTTTCAACCTCGGTTAAGGTACATTGATATTGTCTTCTCCTTTCTCCCACTCACATACTTGCTTGTGATGATGGATAGGCCAAGTACATCTTCCAACCCGATCTTCGACGATCCTCAAGAAGCGAACAACTACGTCACCAAACTACATCTTTTCGGTGTTCAACGAGCTCTACATCAAGAGAGTGAAGCTATGCGTGAGTACATTGGTCAAGTCGCCGAGGACGCGCGCCAATTTGAAGCAAGGACAAAAGAACAATTCGACATCATCAACACCAACATGACTACTCAATACAATGAGCTCCGGACATTGATAATCAACCGACGTTCTTCCTCAACATCATCTCAAAGACGAAGCCACTCAAGTCGACACTCCGACTCCACGCAAGACTCAAGTACACCTACGTCCAACACTCTTCGTCAAGCCGCACGTCAAGCTCGACATGACAACCGGCAGCCTCTACATGACAAGAGTTCACAAGAGCTATTCGACGACCAAGAGAGTCGACGTCGTCAAAACCAAGCCACACTTGAGCAAGCACAAGAACGGCAACGACTACGCCAACAACAACAAGAGCGAGCACGTCAACACCAAGAAGAACTTGATGCCGAGGCTAATCACCAAGCACAACAACGTCGAGAAGCTCAAGCTATGGAGGTGCAACGAGCTTTACAAGATGCACATCGCAATGTGGCCGCCCGCACTCGACACACTCGTCAAGAAGAGGATTTCCTTCGGGATGAGGTGCAAGAGGGACGCCATCAAGCAAGAATGCAACGAGAAGCTCCTCCTCAAGCGCGGCAAGAGCAACAACACCAACAAGAACATCTACATCAACAAGAGCAACAAGATATCGCAAACCGCCAAAATCGAGACCGACCTCCCAATAGGCAAGGAAACAATGACGAGCATCGCTATGGCAAGCTCAAATTCACCATGCCAAAGTTTTCCGGAAGCATTGATCCCGAAGACTATCTCTCATCGGCATTGAAAGTTGACAAGATCTTTCGCCTTCACAACTTCGATGAAGAGAAGAAGATCGCAATGGCATCCCTTGAGTTCCAAGACTATGTTCTCATTTGGTGGGAGCAAATCATAGAGAGACGAGAAGCAAAAGGCGAACCTCCTATCACCACTTGGGCTCAAATGAAGGAAGTCATGAGAGCAAGATTTGTGCCTACCCACTACAACCGCGACTTGTTCAAGAAGCTACAACTCCTCAAGCAAGGTACCAAGTCCGTTGAAGAGTACTACAAGGAGATGGAGATTGCTATGATATGAGCAAACATCACGGAAGATGACGAGCAAACAATGGCGAGATTTTTGAATGGACTCAACTATCCCATCAAGAAGATTGCGGACTTCCAACCATACAACAATCTCCTCGAGCTAGTACATCAAGCAACCAAAGCGGAGCGACAAGTTCAAGAGGACTACAAGTACTCCAAGTTCAACTCCAAGAACTTCAGCTCCTACAACCAAGCTTCAACAACTTCGGCTACTACTCCTACCTCTACCAAGCCATCTACAAACTTCGGCGACAAGTCAAGCTACAAGAATGCGACTACATCGAGTCGTCCACCCTCTACCAACAACTTCAAGCCAAGAGCTTCCTCAACTACAACTCCAACCGAAGACAACAACAAGACGAGCTCCATCAAATGCTTCAAGTGCCAAGGACGAGGCCACAAGTCATTTGAGTGCAAGACCGTTCGCACCATGATCATCAACGATGACGGATCTTATGACTCCATGAGCGATGATGAGATGGAAGCACTTGAGCATGTCGCGATGCATCGCCAAGTGAATGAAGAAGAAGACAGTCAAGTGTTTTGCGACAATGACTCAAGTCCCAATCTTGTTGTCTCCAAAGTCTTGACACTCCAACACCAACAAGATGACGACCAACGATGCCACATTTTCCATACGAAGGCCGGCATCAACGGACGCTCCGTCAAAGTTATCATCGATGGAGGAAGTTGTCACAACTTGGCAAGCGAAGAGCTATGCGACAAGCTTCATTTGGTCAAGACGAAGCATCCTCACCCTTACAAGGTCCAGTGGCTCAACGACGCCGGAATTCTTCGAGTCGAGCAGACCGTGCAAGTCTCTTTCAAGATTGGCGCCTACGAGGACACTCTTGAATGTGATGTGATTCCATGTCCGTGTGCCACCTTATTCTTGGACGTCCATGGCAATATGATCGTGGAGTTACACACAATGGACGGACAAATCACTATCATTTCAAGATGAAGGGCAAGGAATTCGTGCTTCGACCAATGTCTCCAAGTCAAGTAGCCGCCGACAAGCTTTTACCTACCAACCATCGTGGAGAGAATGGTGAGAGAGTGAGCCACCAAAAAGAGAGCGAGAGCCACAAGCCAAATATGAGTGACTCCACGATGAGCGACAAGAAGCAACTAGTCCTATTTGCCACCAAACGTGAGATGAGAGAAGTGTGTGAGAACCCATCGAGCGTCTTCCACCTTGCGATTTTATGCAAAGGGGAAGCAAAACCTACTAACACTTCACCACCTCCACCTTTTGTGTTGTCTCAATTGTTGCAGGAATTTTCGGACGTCTTTCCCGATGAGCTACCTCCGGGTCTACCTCCACTTCGCGGAATCGAACACCGCATCGACCTCATACCCGGTGCACCACTTCCAAACAAGGCTCCCTACCGCGTCAACCCCGAGGAAACAAAGGAGATACAACGGCAAGTGCAAAAACTCATCGACAAAGGTCATGTACGTGAAAGCTTAAGCCCTTGTGCCATTCCCGTTATTCTCGTGCCTAAGAAAGACGGAAGTTTTCGCATGTGTTCCGATTGTCGTCCGATAAATGCTATCACCGTTAGATACCGTCACCCTATTCCACGACTAGATGACATGCTTGATGAATTATGTGGTGCCACAATTTTTTCCAAAATTGATCTTAAAAGTGGCTATTACCAAATTCGCATTCAAGAGGGTGATGAATGGAAAACAGCTTTCAAAACAAAGTTTGGACTATATGAGTGGTTGGTCATGCTGATGGGCTTATCGGAAGCGCCCGACACATTCGTGCGTCTTATGCACTTTGTTCTCCGACCTTATATAGGCGTCTTTGTAGTGGTTTACTTTGATTACATTCTAGTCTTTAGCAAGTCGCTTGAGGAACATGTTGACCATGTCCGTCTGGTTTTGCAAGCCCTTCGCAAACAACAATTATATGCTAATATGGAGAAATGCACTTTTGGCGTTGACAAGGTTGTTTTTCTAGGATTTGTCGTTTCTTCTCAAGGTGTTCACGTTGATGAAACTAAAATTGAAGCAATTAAAACTTGGCCTCAACCAAAGAATCTCATGCAAGTGCGTAGTTTCCTTGGTCTAGCCGGTTTCTATCGACGTTTTATGAAGGACTTTAGCACCATTGTTATGCCTCTACACGCTTTGAGCAAGAAGAACACACCCTTCACTTAGGGTCCTTCACAAGACACCGCGTTCAATGAGCTTAAGAGCTTGCTTACACACGCACCACTTCTAGCCCTACCAAACTTTGATAAACCTTTTGAGATTCATTGTGATGCTAGCGGTACCGACATAGGTGGCGTGCTAATGCAAGAAAAGCGCCCAATTGCGTACTTTAGCGAGAAGCTATCGGGAGCGCAACTTAACTATCCCATCTATGATAAAGAGCTTTATGCCTTGGTGAGAGTTCTACGTGTTTGGGAACACTATCTTAGACCTCATGAATTCATCCTTCATACGGACCATGAGACACTCAAGTATCTCAAAGGTCAAACTAAGTTGAACAAGCGTCATGCTAAATGGAGTGAGTTCATTGAGTCTTTTCCCTATGTCATCAAATACATCAAGGGCAAAGAAAATGTTGTGGCGGACGCGCTTTCCCGCAAATGCATGCTTGTAACACAACTTGAGTTGAATGTGATTGGCTTTGAGCACATAAAAGATCTATATGAACATGATCCTTTCTTTGCAAATGCTTATGCTAAGTGCTTGACTCACACTTCTTGGGAACATTACTACATCAAGGATGGATATCTTATGAGAGCTAACAAACTTTGCATTCCCTAGTCTTCGCTTCGTTTGCTTCTTTTGCAGGAATCTCATGGAGGAGGACTCATGGGACACTTTGGACGCGACAAGACATTTGCTACCCTCTCTAAGAACTATTTTTGGCCCAAGATGCTTCGTGACGTCTGACGCCTCACCAACCGATGTTCTACATGCCGCAAAGCTAAGTCCAAAGCTCAATCTCATGGTCTTTACATGCCTCTTCCTATTCCATACCATCCATGGGAAGACATAAGCATGGATTTCATTCTTGGCTTGCCTAGGACTCAAAATGGCAAAGATTCCGTGCTTGTCGTGGTAGATAGATTCTCTAAAATGGCTCATTTCATTCCTTGTAACAAGATCGACGATGCTTCACATGTTGCAAATCTCTTTTGTGGGGAGATACTTCGTCTACACGGCGTGCCGAAAACGATCGTGTCGGACCGGGACGTCAAGTTCTTGAGTTACTTTTGGAAAACACTATGTGCCAAGCTAGGAATCAAGCTACTCTTTTCTTCGGCGTACCATCCACAAACGGACGGCCAGACGGAGGTGACGAACCGCACGCTTTCCACACTTCTTCGTGTGTTGATCAAGAGGAACATCCGGGAATGGGAGCAATGCTTGCCCATCGCCGAGTTCGCCTACAACCGCGCAAGACATTCGACCACCGGCAAGTCTCCCTTCTAAGTCGTCTACGGCTTCAACCCGTTGTCCCCATTGGACATTCTACCTCTACCTCTACAAGAGCGCACGAACATGGAAGCAAGTGCACGAGCAAGCTATCTCAAGAAGGTGCACGAAGATACAAGAGCAATGATCGAGCGACAAGTACATCGTCTCACCACCAAGCTCAACGTCAACAAGGCACCAATGGTGTTCCAACCGGGAGATCTTGTTTGGCTTCATCTTCGCAAGGACCGCTTCCCACACGAGCGCAAGTCCAAACTTCTACCTCGAGCCGACGGACCCTTCAAGGTGCTAGCACGCTACAACAACAACGCCTACAAGATCGACATCCCACGAGACAAGTACTCCGTGAGCGATACTTTCAACATCAAGGACCTATCTCCTTTCCATGGTGATGAAGATTTCGATCCGAGGTCGGATCTTTCCCAAGGGAGGGGAGATGATGCGGAGCATCCTAAGGTCATCCCCATGGACCCGTCATCGCCTCATCAAGTGCCCAAAGGACCAATGACTCGAGCCCGTGCAAGAGCTCTCGAGACCGAGGTGACTTCACTCCTTGCTCTAAATCCTTCCGATACGCATGAAACATGGCTTCTACCCTCATCAGGAACTCTGTGCGTACTCAGGTACTTGGATGAAGGCCACGGGACAGCTCTGCACAATGTTCAAGATGGCGAGTTCGAAAAGTGCCGGAAACAAGAAGAAAGAAGGCTGAAGATGCTACAGGCACCGGACGTCCGGCCTGCACCGGACGACCGGCGACTTCCAGGCACCGGACGACCGGAAGCCACCGGACGTCCGGCCTCTCCCAGACGACCGGACGACCGGAAGCCACCGAACGTCCGTGACAACGACCACAGAAGCTAAATAGCGGAAATCCGAGGATTACCGGACGTCCGGTCCCTCCGGAACCTCCGGACGTCCGGTAACCAGCGGACGTCCGCCCTGACGGCGACCACTCGTGTAATATATACTCGTTGACTTCCCTCCTTTCGAGGCAGCTGTTGGATAGCTCATTTCAGACCTTCGTGTGGATTCTCTCCCACGAGACCGCGCGCCTCTTCGGAGAAGATCCACCACGGATTCAAGGCCTCCACATCGGGGAAGATCCTACGGGATACCAAGACCTCCTCACGGAGAAGACTATCCTTGTACCACCGACGTTGTCTATGGATCATGTCGCTCGATTATGTATCGTGGATCTAGCATTTGTGTGATCATCTTCGTGTTGAATTGAGTGTTTCCTCTCGTGTTTTCCCCGTTTTCCTCCTTGTGTTCTCCGTGTTCGTCGTGGGATACTCTCCAAACGTTAAAGATCCGCTGATTAGGATTCCACCCTACATCAATTATGCATATTAATATCCCTCTGATCATGAACAATATTATGTCTTGTGAGTAGTTACTTTTGTTCCTGAGGACATGGGAGAAGTCTTGCTATAAGTAGTCATGTGAATTTGGTATTCGTTCGATATTTTGATGAGATGTATGTTGTCTCTCCTCTAGTGGTGTCATGTGAACGTCGACTACATGACACTTCACCATTATTTGGGCCTAGAGGAAGGCATTGGGAAGTAATAAGTAGATGATGGGTTGCTAGAGTGACAGAAGCTTAAACCCTAGTTTATGCGTTGCTTCGTAAGGGGCTGATTTGGATCCATTTGTTTCATGCTATGATTAGGTTTACCTTAATACTTCTTTTGTAGTTGCGGATGCTTGCAATAGAGGTTAATCATAAGTGGGAGGCTTGTCCAAGTAAGGACGGCACCCCAGCACCGGTCCACCCACATACCAAATTATCAAAGTACCGAACGCGAATCAAATGATCGTGATGAAAACTAGCTTGACAATAATTCACATGTGTCCTCGGGAGCGCTTTCCCTTATACAAGAGTTTTGTCTAGGCTTGTCCTTTGCTACAAAAAGGATTGGGCCATCTTGCTGCACCTTATTTACTTTTGCCTTCTGTCACTTGCTACCAATTACCTTATCACAAAACTATCTGTTACCTATAATTTCAGTGCTTGCAGAAAATACCTTACCGAAAACTGCATATCATTTCCTTCTGCTCACACTCTTACTTATCGAAAGGACTACGATAGATCCCCTACACTTGTGTGTCATCAATGTCCGGGCCAGAGGCCGGATGTCCGGAGTGCCCGAGGCCCTGATAAACTCCGTGGACCAGATGACTTTCGGGCCAAATTCGTCGGATTTTGCGGATCAAAATTGGGGAAAAAGTGGGGAAAAGCTAGATCCACTCATGGCACAACAAATCCATGGACCAAATTCAACAAAATCTCATCAAATCAACAAATGACAAATATTTTGGGGCTATTTTTGGTGTGGATTTTCGGAATTGGGATGAACACAACAAAAACAAGCTAGAAAACGAGGGTAGGGACTCCAAATTCGTGCGAAACCTAGGCTCTTGATACCATATGATGCGGGGTCAACCCGATCTAGGCCGATCTTCCACAAAAATGAGGTAATCCCACGAGGAACACGAAGAACACAAAGGGGAAAATCACGAGGGGAACGAAAGAGGAACACTCAAATCAACAAGAAAGTAATCACACAAGTGCTAGATCCGAATACATAAAGAGATACACGATCCACGGTCAACAACAGATGATACAAGTAGCAATAGTCTTCTCCGTGAGGAGGTCTTGGTATCCCATAGGATCTTCTTCTCCAGAGGTCTTGAATCCCTGTGGATCTTCTCCGTAGAGGGTCCGTAGTCACTCTCGAGGAGATGAACCACTAGTGGATGAGCAAGGCTCTAGGTTTTGAGCTATCACAATGCTAGCCCTATAAAGAGGTAGGTGGAGGAGTATATATAGTCTAGAGGGGCGAGGGGATACATGGGCCACGGCCCAGACGAAATGCACGCAAGCATCAGGAGCCGGATGCCCGGGCTGTCGCGAGGCGCCGGATGTCCGGGCTAGCGGGGCAAGCCACGGGTATGCTTCTGCGGTGGCGCCGGATTTCCGGGCTCGGGGCCAGATGTCCGGGCCCTGTCGTGCCGGATGTCCAGGGCCTAGCCGGATGTCCGGGCCCTGTAGCTTTGTCTGCGTGGGCTCTTCTGTAGATGCTGGTCCAGGGGCCGGATGTCCGGGCCAGGGTGCCGGATGTCTGGGACCTGGGACCTTCTCCGCTTTCACTCAATGCAATGCTTCATCCTTGAACTTGGTGACTTGTCCATCTTCATGAACCTCTCCGATGGGGTCTTCTTGGCACATGAGCACACAAAACACATCCGCCTGAGGTAGTAGCCATGTCTCACATGATTCATATAGAAGTTGGACTAGGAGAGATGTCACCTCGGTCTCGAGAGCTCTTGCACGGGCACATGTCATTGTTCCTTGAGGCACTTGGTGAGGCGATGGTAGGTCCATGGGGATGACCTTGGGATGCTCCGCATCAGATTGCAAGAGACGACCTCTCCTTATTATTTGTGTGAGCAGGAGGTGGACACGGTTGATCACCTCATGATCCAGTGTGTGTTCGCGAGACAGGTTTGGTTCCAATGCTTCTCCAAAGTTGGCATCAATCCGAACCTGATTCTTCTGTAGCAAGAAAGGCTGCAGCTGTGGTGGATGAGCAGGCGCAAGCAGATCAACAGAGCGGACAAGTAGGGCTTCGATTCTTTCATCATGTTGTGTTCGCGAAGCAGTTTGCTGGACGTTATGGAAGCAAAGGAACACTAGGGTATTCGAGTCAGGTATGATTTGCGATGAGTATACCACGGTTGATCATATTTTTCAGGAGCTGCACCTATGGGTGTTAGCTGGAGTGGCAGGAGTCCAACATTTTTGCGAGTAGTCCGCTTAGAGTAGTGGAGTGGTAGGGTGGGATCACTGGGTTATGGTGATCTACCATGTAATCTCTTGCACATATTATTCTCTTTTCTATAAAGCTAATGTACGTTATTGGCGTACTCTCGTAAAAAGATCAATATCGTTGCAAGTTTCTCCCACGCATATCTTCTTTTAAATTTTACAGTTTCATATATGGGGTCTAATCAGCAGCGCATGAAATTGACCCGCAAATCTCATGTGCACGAACTGTAAACGCAGTTTGCGGATTGTGCTAGAGATGCTCTTAGGGCATCTCCAGCCGCGTCCTCAAGAAGGCCTCCCCAGGCGTTTTTTTGCGCCGGCGCCGAAAAAACGGCCCAGTCGCGCCCCCAGGAGCCTGATTTTCGCCGGCCTGGGCCGAAAACAGCGCCGACGGATCCAGGCCGAACCCAGCGCGCTGGGGGGCGCCGGGGCGAACTGTTTTGGCGCGAAAAAGCCGCGGGCCAGCCGCGTCAGCGACACGGCGGCTCGTCTTCCCCCAACTGCCTCGGTTCCCGCGAGGAATCAATGGCAAGGCTGCCGCCGGTCAGCCTTGCCATTGATTCCTCACGCGCGGCGCATCACGGGACGGCGCGCCGACGCCTCCCCTCCCTCGCACGCATGCACACGGGTGCGGAGCGACTATAAAGCCGGCGGTCTCTCAGTCGCCTGTGCACACACCAGACTCGCCCCTCGCCGCCGCCCAGCCCCTCTCTCTCCGTCTCCCTCTTCCTCTCCCGAGCGCCACCGGCAGCCCCTCTCTCTCCCTCTCTACCTCCGTCGAGTCCGTCGCCATGGCAGAGCGCTTCCCCGGAGACGAGGCGGCGGCAAACGGCTACGGCCGCCGTTCGCTCCGCGAACATGAGTCCTGGCTCCTGTTCCAGGCGAACATGCCGGCGCCGCCGGACATGCGCGCCGGGCCGACGGGGTGGCGGCTCAGCGACGGGGGAGTGCCCGTTCCCCCGTTGCCCGACGCCGCGGCGAAGCCCAAGTACTTCGCCGAGGAGGTCGAGGTCGCGCGCGCCTCCCTCACCGACGCCGAGCGCGCACTCCCCCAGTACGCCGCGGACAACCACGCGGCATGGCCGGCGTACTTCCAGCGCCGCCAGCAGCAGCGCATGGCGTCCACCAACGGCGCGCCGGTGGTCGGCGGCGTGAAGACTAGCGAGGGGCGCCACCTGTGGTGGGCCGTCCCCGGCCGAACGCTGGAGGGCGTGCTGACGTACCTCGACGACGGCAACAACCCGCCGTTGACGTATCCTGCGACGAGGGCCGCCCCGTCGCAACATCGACGCGTCTGGGCGCCAAGGAGGTTCGCCTCCTCCTCGTTTTCCTCCTCTCGCTCTTCTTCTCACTCCTTCGGTACTCCGGCGCTTCTCGGCGTCAAGGCCGAGCCCGCGGCGGAGACGCCGCTCGGTCGGCGCACTCGCAGCATCGGCATCGTCATCAACGAGGGCGGCCGGCGCGCCTCCTCGTCGGCCCCTCCGCGCTTCGTCAAGCCAAAGACGGAGCCGGGGCTGTCGCCGGTGAAGGCGGAGTTCGACGACGACGACACGGCTCTGGAATGGGCGCGCCAGGACTCCATTGCGATGGAGAAGGCGCGCCGGGAGAAGGAGAAGGAGCGCCAGCGCGCCGCCCTGCGCCGCTTCGAGGAGCGCCGACGCGGCCGCGATGAAGGCGGGGTCGTCGTCTTATGCGACAGCGACGACGACGACGACGCGCCGCCACCAGTCCGCCATGGCGACGCCGGGCAGGGGTCCAGCAGGGGCGCCCGCGTCAAGGAGGAGAAGGCCGACGACGACGATGGCGGCGACGACTTCAGCCCGTTTCTTTTTTAGATTATGTTAATGTAATGAAAATGCGCGAATTTCACCGAAATTTGTCATGTTTGGCCAAAATTTAACTTGTTTTTATCATAACTTCGCCGAACGATGCTACCTTTTTTTTGGATACGCCCCTGGGGCCGACGGCTGGGGACTAACTCGCCCCCAGACCTATTTTTTGCGTCGGCTCAGACGTTTTTAGACGTCCCTGACGGCCGACGGCTGGAGATGCTCTTATGGGCTGGTGGGGTGATCAAACCCACACATTCCGAACTGGGTCGGTTACCGACATTATTGGGCCTGTGGGTTGAGATTGCGTTCCTTTCTTCACGCAGAACAATAAAGAGAATCGTGGTGGTGAAGGGTTGAGAGGAGGAGGTACCAGGTCGCCATCACCATCGCCATCGCGATTTCATCGTCCCGTCGCCGCAAATGCCGTCGCCTTGCCCGACCCTCTGCCGCCTCCCCGCGACTAACCTCGGCCTCCCTTGGTGCCCCCGGTCCATACCTCTCCCTCGCCTCGCCCTCGCCGCGCGCCGCGCCAGGGCCGTCGCTGCCAGGGCCTCGTCATCCTCTTCCTCGCCGGACTCCTCCTTCGGCTCGCGGATGGAGGACTCTGTCAAGAAGACGCTCGCCGACAACCCCGTCGTCATCTACTCCAAGTCGTGGTGCTCGTAAGAACCCCATCTGAACTCCAACACAACCAATTCGTTCCACGATTTGTTCTCTGCAACGAATTCATGCGAGCCACTCGTTGGTTCCCTTCGTCATATGTGCTGGTGCTTACACTATACCGCAGGTATTCAATGGAGGTCAAGGGTCTCTTCAAGCGGATTGGCGTGGATCCACATGTCATCGAGCTCGACCATCTCGGTTCGTCCCTCTTCTTCTTCTACTACTACTACTACTCGCATCTCTATCTATTGCTATTGGGTGGATGTTGTGTCGCTTCTTGCCAAGGCATGGCTGTGTCCAAACTGTTTTTTTGTTTTTTGAAAGGAAAGTCAGCTAGATAGAATTGCCGTAATAGTTTGCACTAGTATTACTCGATATATATACATCAAGTACAGGTTCGGTTACAGATCAAATGCTGGATAATTAAGAGTAAGGTCTCTAGACTTCTACATTCTAGCACTAAGCTATAATGTTCATAATAGACAGCACTAACTGAATCCAAAGGATGCGTTGCTTAACATTCCCCCGCAATCTTAACCTGTGCGAAGGTTTAGATTGGAACTTAGTCGAGTAAGCATAACCTTAGTGAGAGGCTTGATGAATGCATCAGCTACTTGATCCGCTGAAAAAATAAATTTGACCTCCAAAGCACCATGGCTACCTTCTCTCTCACAAAATGAAAATCAATCTCGATGTGTTTCGTGCGGGCATGGAACACCAGGTTCGCCGTGAGATATGTTGCGCTGAGGTTGTCACACCACAAGACGGCTCACGAGGCTGAGGAACACGTAGTTCCTTTAATAACGACTCTATCCAGGTTGCTTCAGCCGTACCATTTGCCAAAGCTTTGTACTCCGCTTCTGTTGATGATCTGGACATGGTTGGCTGCTTGCGTTCACTCCATGAAATAAGATTTGGACCGAAGAAAATTGCGAACCCGCCAGTAGAACGCCTATCATCGGCACAACCAGCCCAATGCGCATCCCCGAACACACTCAATAGAGTTGAAGGCGAGTGTCGAATACTTAAGCCGGTCGACACCGTCCCTTTCACAATGAATATTAGTGGGTCAGGACAAGTACTCGCACACCTTATTAACGGCGAAAGAGAGATCGGGCCGTGTTAAGGTCAAGTATTGGAGAGCGCCAACAATGCTTCTCTAGCGAAAAGCTTCATCTTCGGATAGTCTGACTAGATTCCCGGCTAAGCTTCTCATGAGTTCACATCGGTGTTGAGACTGGTTTGCAATTCACCGTGTCTGTACGCTGTAAAAGATCAAGAGCATACTTCTTATGATTAAGAGTGATTCCCTCGGAATTGAGAAGCACCTCAATGCCGAGAAAATAATTAAGAGAGTCAAGATCTTTCACAGGAAATGTGACGGAGAGCTGCTGAAGAAGTCGAGTCATGGTCGATGATGAAGAACTCACAATGAATATATCATCAACATAAACCAGCTCTCTGGTGTTAAGCTCTCCTCGGATCTTTGGCATCGAAGATTAGGCCACCCATCCAAAAGTGTCGTTGAGTCAGTTCTTAGGTCAAATAAGGGGCTGTTTGGTTTATGCCCCCAACTCACCCTACCAAAATATTGGTCATGCCAAATCCCTTATATGTTGTTTGCTTTGTTGCCAAATATTTGGCTGCCAACGAGTCCGCTATTCCTTCCTTCATAGATTCTTGCCAATTTTTTGGCCAACCCTGGGCGGTGGAATCCCACGCCAAATAATTGGCGAGCCAATATTGGCAGGGCAGCTATAGGCAAGAACCAAACAACCCCTAAATTTGCTTGTGCACCTTTGATCAAGTCTAATAATGTTTGTGATGCTTGCCAACGAGCTAAGGTCCATCAGTTACCTTTTCGAGATTCGAGCAATGTTACTCATGCTCTGCTTGAAATTATTCATTCTGATGTTTGGGGACCTGCTATTACCTCTGTTGGTGGCTTCAAATATTATGTTACTTTTTTGGATGACTTTAGTCGTTTCGCATGGTTTTACCTTCTCAAGCAAAAATCCGATGTCGAGCAAGCATTGTACACCTTCCAAAAACATGTTGAACGGTTGCTCAATACTAAAATCAAAACTGTCCAGTCTGATTGGGCTGGGGAGTACCATCGCGTATCTAGATTTTTTCAGCGGGAAGGCATTACTCATCGTGTATCCTGCCCACACACCTCACAACAAAATGGCATCGCTGAACGCAAGCATCACCATATCGTTGAAACCGGTATCGCCCTCCTCGCTCATTCCTCTCTCCCAGTCCGTTTTTGGGACGGAGCCTTCATTACCGCTTGCTATTTAATTAATCGCATGCCTTCTTCAAAACACCGCGCCACTCACTTGTCTTCTTAACGAGAAACCAGATTATACTTTTCTCCGTGCCTTTGGATGTTGCATGTAGGGGTAAACTCGATTTTCGTTCCTGCGTATTCTTGGGCTATAGCTCTATGCACAAAGGCTACAAGTGCCTTGATCGATCAACTGGCCGTATTTATATTTTGAACACCACGTCAAAGCTGCAAGTAGCCACACATTTTGAACACCGCGTCAGTAGCACGTTGAAGAGGAACACGCTGGATTACAAGCTTATTCCGAACCATCCAAAGCGTCCATGCAAGCACCACAATGGCCAGCCACCTAATGGACCTCGGCGAAGAGGTCGGGGAAGTTGGTGTTGCACCACTGGCCCCCAAGCACCCCCCGCAGGCAGCTCCAAAGAAACTGGGCGGAGACGTTGATAGAGGCAAAGGTGTCCCGTCTTTCGATGAGATGGTGGCTATCGTTTTGGAGGAAGTCGACTTGGCCGATCCGACTACGAACGTGCGTGGACGTCGCGCCTTAGCAATCGCTAAACCAACTCCGAGAGGTTATTGACCACGCCGGAGCACGATCAACATGACCACGAAGGTCTGTTTCCTGCAGGCAAACGAAGAACAAGCAAGAAACTGAGATTGCAATCTGGATATTGCGAATTCAAAAGGAAAGCTTTATTGATCAAGTGGGGTTCTGTGACGTCTTTGTCTGGTCGTTGAACACAAATGAAGTACGCGAAGTTGCAGCTATGTCGAACTTTAATCTAAACAAAACCCAAAGTCTAAACGATGCCCTAAGGGCTGTATATATGGGGAAAAGAGGGGGGAATTTCGTGGCCCTTGGTGGAGGGGTCCGAAACCAACCCTAACTCTTGTTTCCCCACACCTACGGACTCTAAAAACAGCCTATACTCAAGTATTTCGAAATTACATGGGCCTGGCCCAATAATAAGGTGACGCAGCACCTATAATAGCCTCTGGACGAAATTTATGAAGTGGCATCTTGTATATTTCGTCCAAGGCTTCACGCACTCATTATGGTGGCTTCAAAGTCCTGAAATCATCACTTGTAACTCCATTCTTGTTCCCCTTGCGCATGCCATCATGTTGTAGGGTGGCACCCTAGGTGGAGATCTTTCACGAATTGGAGGGGAATCCCCAAGAACAAGATGAACACAAGAGAGGGAAAACACTCAAATTGACTAGATCCAATCACACATATGCTAGATCCAAGAACATGCAAGAGTTCACAATGATTCAAGGACAACAAAAGGAAAGATACAAGGTAACTAGTTCATCCCACTCCTAGAGGAGGTGAGGTCTTGGCGATCTTCTCCCTTGGGAGGTCTTGCAATCCACAAGGATTCTTCTCCCTTGGGAGGTCTTGATCTCCTAGAGGAGGGGATACAAGGAGCAAAGCTCTCAATGTCTATCAAAATACTTTGCTAAACCTTAGAAAGAAGGTGGGGGCGGTCTATTTATACTTTGCTAAACCTTGGGAGGCCCGCGGCTGCACACAGGCAGGGCGGTAGTACCGGACCTCGGGCGGTAGTACCGCTTGGGAGCGGTAGTGCCGCATGGGAGCGGTAGTACCGCTTGTAGGCGGTAGTACCGCCCGTTCCGGACTGGACATGCCCTTCTTCGCTTGTGTCGCTTCTTTCCTCCTCCTTCTCGTACGTCTCCGTGTGGACTTGGTGGTGCTCCTCGGCTTCATGGAGGTGGTCGTCCTTGTACCTAAAGATGCACGATGTTCCGTGGTGAGGTAGTGACCAAGTCCAGATGATATTCATGTAACTCTCGAAGAGGAGCGAGTTCACCTTAAGTCCGGTAGGTTCACTTGGGGCTTGAGGAGCTATGACGGTGTACATGGAGATAGCCGTAGGATGCTCCGCATCATCTCCTCCCCCTTGGGAAAGATCCGTCCTCGGATTGTGAACCATATTGATGAGGACATGACTACCTTGGATACGACCAAAAATATTGCATACATGTATATTTGTGAGGTGATTTCTAATGCAAACTATGCAACAATTTATTTATGTTATCCAGAACAAAAATACTTCACAGACTTTTGTGCCATGTCTAATTCCAGGTGCATGGGACATTTGTACAATTCACATATGAAGATAAGGGAAAAAGAGAAGTTTAGGGGCTGTTCAAAAAGTTCTCTCACGTCACTTTTGGGCCAAGAGAAGATAGAGTCCAAGTCTCTCACGTTCTGCATCCAGATTCGGACCTGACTCAAAACGGCAAGAACTCCTTCATACGGACTCCGAATTGGGTGATTCTTTTTTTGTTGGAAACTAGATTTCATACACTTTCCAACCCAATTGGAATCACCTTCAAATTCGTCCGGAGCATTGAGATCTCGACGAAACAATCTGACGCTGCAGCAGAATCCGAGTCAAACTACAAGTCCAAAGGTGTTACATCACCTCCACTTGGGCCCATGAGCCTTGTACGACCTAGGGTTAGTTTTAGGCTGCCTTGGGACGTCCTTCCACTTCCTTGGCCGCCACCCCTTGCTCCTATATAAGTAGATCCATCTAGTAGCTTTTTCTGAGGGATTTGTTTAGTCAAAAGTTAGCCATTGCAACTTCGTGTACTTCGTTTGTGTCCAACGACCAGACCAAGACCGCTTTTGGATCCCCACATTTATGAATATTTCATCTATATTTGCAATATTCAGATTGCTTTATCATATTCTTGCTTGTTCTTCGATCGCATGCAGGAATAGACCTTCGTGGTCAGGCTGATCGTGCTTCTGGCATCGTCAGTAACCCCTGGAGATTGGTTTAGCGATTGCTAAGGCGCGACGTCCTCGCACGTTCGTAGTCGGATCGTCAAAGTCGTCTCCACCAAATCGATAGTTACCATCTCATCGAAAGATCGGGACACCCTCGCCTCTATCACATATCGTCATGTACACGGTAGGCATGGATGAACTTGGAGTTGGACGACTCCAAGATGTCGTCGGAATGGTAGACATGCAAAAAGAGCAAACATAAGGGACACTTGGAAATACAATGGTTAGCGGACGCAAGGTGTCCATCATTTAAGCATGAGTCCGTCCAACGAAATCTGTAGTGGCAATGAGCATGAATTGTAGCAAAATGAAAGAGCATGGCATACAATGCATTCATGTGATCAAGCTCATTGTGCAAGAAGTTGTAAATGCTACCATTGTGCAAAATGATGTCGTAATGGGATTGTGTATCAAAAGCATGAACATGGTAAATGATGCTCAATGTGAGTATGTGATCATGCAATTGATGCTTGGCGATGTGATCAATATGTATGAAGAGTCCATCAAGAAATATCACAACAAATTTGCTAAGAAAGTGTACAAGCTCGTATATCATGGATGACATGGGAATACAAGATGCAACAAGGCAATCATAATGGGAGTCAATCCATGCGCAAGATACAAATTTGTTATGGGAATGATATGTCCATGGAGCATGGCATGTGAGCACACAATCAATAAATATGAAGGTTTGGGTGCAATGTGCCAAAGGAGTGTTGATATACCCATGCTCAAAGTCATGGCAATAGTGGTAGACCGGTGGTGCATCCATGAAATCCAAGCGTATGTGAGGATGGCTCACTAGGAAGGAATGCACCTTGATGAGAATGTCGAAAACGGTGTTGTCGTTGCGCAACGTGTATGCGTTCACATGCCCAAGATGTCTCGTGATGGTACCGCCTTGTGAATCCTTCAAAATGAAAGAACATGACAAACACTCGGAAAAACAAATGAGGTTAGCGAAGATGCAAAACCTATTCGTGTGGTGAGTCACCCAACAAGTATGTTCGTCATTCTTATCATAAGAAAGGACAAGGGGACATGGCAATGTATGGAAGCATATGATGCGATAACAACCAAAGGCATTAAGCTCAAACAAGCAAGCATGCATCACAAGTAAGGTGTCCAAGTCTCCGAGATCAACAAGTATAGGATGGTTGCACTCACAACAAGTGAATATGAGAGATGCAACTATTGGAGACAAGAGACAATGATCAAGATATATCATGTGAAATGCATGAACATATATGTCATCAACCCAAGAAAGCAAGTAAGAGTGGAACATGGGTGATGCAACATAGCAAGCAATCATGGCAATCAAGTTGTGGAAGCTAGTAGCGCGAAGATGCAACATACTAGAGGTAATCATGGCAAGCGTGTCATGTGTGCAAATAGTAGGCATGAATAATGCACATGGCATAGCACAAGCATGAAAGCAAGATGTGAGCAAAGTATCATCATTGTGGTGGTAAGAAGTCCTATGTAAATAGCAATGGAACATCATGACTCTCCCAACACAAGAATCAACACGAGCATGGGGCACAAGGTAAACATGGTAATAGCAACAAGCATCTCCACCAAGCATGCAAATACAAATAGAAGTAGCATAATGGTGAATCATGTGTAAAGGCAAGCAAGGGTCACAATTGCATGGCAAATTCATAGCAAGAGGCATAACATGCAAAGTGAACACGATAGAATGGGCATAAGATAACAAGTGGTAAATAGCCCATAGTCGTGTGAGAGCTAAGTAAAAGAGATGCGCGTAGAGGTTGCGCGAAGAGAACGGCGGAAAGGATAGTCCATGGGATCCCAAGTCGTCGTTGCTCTCTAGAGCTCGTTTCGTCAACTTGTGCTCTTGCGAGGTTGACGAGTAAGAATGGGTACCTACACAAAAGAGACACAAACCAAAGAAAGTGTGTGCGTGGTAAATGTACACATTATCCATCATGATGCGCACGTGCATGTGTTCGTTAGCACAAAATAGCCAATGCTCAAATAAATGAGATGCGTGATATAGAAACATGTCATCCATCATGAGAGGTTTGTTATTATGTATAGCATAATAGAGACTCAAATGGTGTAATGCATCATGACAAATATGTATGGTATTGTTATTCATGGAATGCATATGGTGCACACAATCATGGTAATCATGCAAGGTATGGCATGCATCAAGATCTCCTAGTATGTATGAAGAAACTATGGGGGTCTCCTCATGAGCATTAGTGGAAAAATCACATGGAGGATATTGACAACATCCAAAACAAAGCATATTTGGAACAATGTGATCATGGCATGGCATAGGAGATGAATTGCGCAAATCATGTAAAGGAACCATGGCAATATCATCGCATGAAAAACAAAAGCCAATGACCATCATCTTGTCATCTATGCCACAAGTGCAAATAGGATTTACTTTAATGGCATGTGCATAGTTACTACGATGAGATTGCAAATATGACATACGAGTGATCTCATGCATATCATATGACAAGTCAAGCGGATTATCAAACACGATGTGACCTAAAGAATGATCACAAGAGATCTTATGCAACATGGCATCACAACTAATAGACTCCACATGGCAATCATCAAACTCATCATAAATGGGTAAATCATCGCATGGGGAAATCATACTAGCACGAAGCATGGCAATAGGTGGATCATCATCATGCAAGCAATCAATGTCGACATAGTCCACTAGTGGGACGAGAGCATCACCTTCACCTTTGTTACCTTTCTCATTCCATTCATGTGGTGTAGGTGAGGTGGGAAAGACCAAATGGTGGTCATTATCGTCAGCTTGATGGAACCATGTGGGGGGTGCATCATATTCCACCATGGCCATCGTCTTGTCCAAAGGGAGGACGAGGTCGTCGTGAATCGGCGCATCATCATATATGGGACCTAGCACAAATGAGAAGACACAATAGAGGTAGAGGTCAAGTTGTTAGAAATGTGAATGGCCTCACGTGCCCTTTCAACTTCCTCACTCTCTCTATGTGGTGGTGGCTCACTCACTCCCTCAAGGTAGGTGCACTCAGTGTCACATATGGTGGAGTCACTCAAATCACTCAAGTGGTGGTGGTGGTAACTCTCCTCACATGGGAATTGTGGCAGCTCATCATATATGGGGCTAGTGGTGAAGTCACTCTCACTCTCGATATGGTGGCAAAAGTCGCTCAAGTCATCATCCGTCGCCGTGGTCGAAGGGAAAATCCCATGCTCAACCTTCTCGTCATCGTCGTCGTGGATGAAGGCCGAAGATGGCACATCATCACTCTCGCCTCCAAAGGTGGAAGCATCATCCTCGCTCGCCACCTTGTCGCTCGCCTCCAAAGCTTGGTCCTCGAATGGCTCCGTAGTCGTAGTCGTCGCCGCACCGTCTTGAAAAAGAGTCGAAGTAGACTCGGCATCATCAATGCCACAAAGAGGGATGGCGGTGGAGTCGAAGTTGGGAGCGTCATCTTGGAGCTCGTTGGGCTTGGACATCGCGGTGGTACTAGCCTCATGCTCGCCATCTTGGGGTTTGGTCTTCGAGAAGTGTGCTTGCGGTGGAGAAGTCTTGGCCTTCATGAGTTCTTGTTCCGCCTTGAGAGCACTAATGTAGTTGTCGTTGAGGGACTTGTAGTTCTCGAGGAAGATAGTCTTGGAGATGTCGTTGTCCAATCCCATCATGAAGTAAAACTTCATCCAAATGGGGTCGTCCACGCCGGCTCGTCGCAAGGCATTCTTCATCTCGTTGAAGTACTTGTCGATGGACTTGGATCCTTGTATGGTGTTCTCCAATTGGCGTAGAAGATGTTTCGTGTAAGTAGGAGGCACGAACTCTCGCCGCATAGCTCTCTTCGTCTTGGGCCAATTCATGTTGTAGCTCTCCGAAGGTGTGTGAAGCCACCATGTCGACGCGCGGCCGTGGAAGTTTCTTGTGGCGCACTTCGCTTGATCTTCGGGAGGAACTTGATGTAGCGTGAGGTAGTCGTCCATCAAGCGCTCCCACTCGAGATACTCCTCGGGGTCTTGAGTCCCATAGAAAGGAATCTCGTGGTCGTTGTCGAGGTCGTAGTAGCTCGTGGAAGTCTCGGACTTGAGCTTGGGAAGCTTCTCTTGAGGTGCGGGTCGACGAAGATGCCGCAAGTCCAAAGGCGAAGATGCCGCAAGTCCAAAGGCGAAGATGCCTTGAAGTCACTTGGCGAAGATGCCAAGGTAGATGGTGAAGTCCTTGAGCGGTTGTTGATGTTGAGCTCGTGACCTTCACGTTCTTGTCGTTGATGGTGTCGATGCCGATGTGATCTTGTCGGAGATGAAATGCCTTGCCTATCCATCACAAGACTCGAGCAAATGTGAGTCTGAGAAAGGAAAGAACTAGACCAAATGTACCTTTCCAATGTTGAAGATGGATCAATGATCACTCAATAATGTATCAAGGAAATAGCACAATTGGTACCGGATCTTGTCAATTCTCACACCTATACAAGTAAGGCTTATGGTGGAGCTCGGTGAGGATAGTGGCACAAAAATTTGATGCAAAATGTTAGAAAGAGTCAATAATGTTGAAAGAGATTCACAAATTCGCAAGTGAAACAAGTAGACCAATAGCAAAATGTGGCAGACGAAAACACACACACGGATAGATAAATGGGGTCGTGCAACCAATGTATGAGCACAAAATGTGGAGTCCACGGAAAACGCTCGTGTTGCACAACTCAAGAGAGACGCTAGCACGATTGCTCAATAGGCGGATACGACACTTGTGCACAACCTATAAGATGCAAAATGTATGAACTTTCTATCCCAAGTATGCTATGTGTATGATGTTCCAGTGCTTTTAGCACAAGATGATCCAAGATGATCAAGTATGATATTATATGATGCGATGCTATGGCTCTTGCTTACAAGCTTCTTTGTCTTTCTCTTTTTGCTTAAAAGCTTATTCTTCTTTTCTTTTCTTTTTTTGTATATGGCCACGATGCACAAACCAAGATAACAATTGTGTATATGCGGGAACAATCTTGTGACACAAGGGATGATATGATGATACCAAGATGATATGGTATGTATACAATGGAAGGGCGGATCGATGATTACTAATGTGCACAAGTAACGTTGCCGGCAATACTCAATGGCTAGTCTCGATAGGCAAGTGACGCAAAATGGGCTAGGGGTTAACAATGCAATTGCAAGGGAAATATACAAAGATGTCGTTGAAGTTACCGTCCGATGATGATGATGAGATGCGGTGCTCTTGATGTAGACCCGTTCCTAATTAGCCGAAACACCTTAGGAAACGGAAAAACCACAACTCAAAATCACAACGACAAATGTCAAATGATGGTAGCGGACAAGCGGTGGTGGTTGTGTATGATGGGCTATACACGTTGTCGGAGTTGAAGTCACGGTCCCTAAGTAGCCGAAACACCTTAGGAGACACAAGCCACAACTCAAACAAGCTAAACAAAAATGGGTTAAGTTGGGTTGGCGGAAATGTATAGTGGGCAATGGGTATGCGGAAGTGCTGGTGGTGGTTGATGAAGAAGCAATTGTCCCTAAGTAGCCTAAACACCTTAGGAGACTCAAATCACTACTCAAGCAACCACAAATGCTATGGGGATCCAAAAGGGTTAGGTTGCGGAAGTCGGTGGTAGTATAGCGGATGATGTGGTGGAAGCCCTAGGAAAAGATGTCAAAATTCACAAAATATGATGGAGTCAAATGATGATGGTAGTATTTTTGTGTTATGGGGGATGTCAAGAGCTTCAAAACGAGCTCAAGAACGTCAAAATCGGACTCCGGATGAATTAGTTATGGTCAAAACGGTGAAACTCGGAAGGCTGAAACTGGGAGAGGCGGTAGTACCGCTTGTAGGGCGGTAGTACCGCTTGTGGTGCTAAGCGGTAGTACCGCTTGGAGTGGGCGGTAGTATCGCTGGTGTCGGGAAAGTTCGCAGAACTGGATCAGGGCGAATTTGGGGCGGAAATGGATGATTTCGGGGGCAAAATTGGATGGATTTCGTGGATGGAAAGTGGTGAAACTTGGGGAGATGCTAGATCCACTCGAAACCAAGCAAATCCATGGATCAAATCCAACAAAACCTCATCAAACCAACAAATCACAAAAAAAATTGGGGCTATTTTTGGTGGGGAATTTTCGAATTTGGGCAAGAACACAACAAAATTAGGCTAGAAAAAGAGATGGGGGGCTCCAAATTCGTGATAAACCAAGGCTCTAGATACCATGATGTTGTAGGGTGGAACCCTAGGTGGAGATCTTTCACGAATTGGAGGGGAATCCCCAAGAACAAGATGAACACAAGAGAGGGAAAACACTCAAATTGACTAGATCCAATCACACATATGCTAGATCCAAGAACATACAAGAGTTCACAATGATTCAAGAACAACAAAAGGAAAGATACAAGGTAACTAGTTCATCCCACTCCTAGAGGAGGTGAGGTCTTGACGATCTTCTCCCTTGGGAGGTCTTGCAATCCACAAGGATTCTTCTCCCTTGGGAGGTCTTGATCTCCTAGAGGAGGGGATACAAGGAGCAAAGCTCTCAATGTCTATCAAAATACTTTGCTAAACCTTAGAAAGAAGGTGGGGGCGGTCTATTTATAGTCTAAGCCACGAAGGGGTAAGTGGAGAGGGATACAAGGCCAAAGGCCCGCGGCTGCGCACAGGCAGGGCGGTAGTACCGGACCTCGGGCGGTAGTACCGCTTGGGAGCGGTAGTGCCGCATGGGAGCGGTAGTACCGCCCGTTCCGGACTGGACATGCCCTTCTTCGCTTGTGTCGCTTCTTTCCTCCTTCTCGTACGTCTCCGTGTGGACTTGGTGGTGCTCCTCGGCTTCATGGAGGTGGTCGTCCTTGTACCTAAAGATGCACGATGTTCCGTGGTGAGGTAGTGACCAAGTCCAAATGATATTCATGTAACTCTCGAAGAGGAGCGAGTTCACCTTAAGTCCGGTAGGTTCACTTGGGGCTTGAGGAGCTATGACGGTGTACATGGAGATAGCCGTAGGATGCTCCGCATCACATCATCTCCATGCTTGATCTTGCTCCAATGTTCATCCTTCTTGTCCAAGCTAGGCCCTTCATTTGTAAGCAAGACAAATGTATCCAATTTAGGCAGCATCATATTCTCATGAACATTAGATTCATTACCAAGAAACAAAAGTACCTGGTAATTTAATTGGCGTGCGCGAGCTCTAGTAATTAGTCCTGTATATGTGTCAGTTGGAGCTGTGGGTGTAACCTTGTTAGTGATGTCCTCATCAGACGTACGAGAAGAAAATATGATTCGAGTCTTCTTCTACCCCACACAAAGGGCAAGTCCCATCGCCCGGGCCGTTACATTTTAACACATCCACACCGAAGGGGACGCGCCCGCGGATCCATTGCCATAAGAAGATTTTGATCTTCAGGGGTAGCCTGATCGACCATATCTGCTCTAGTGGCGCTGGTCCGGGGGTTGCCGCGATGGCCCGGTATAGCGACTTCGTGGAGAATCTGCCCGAAGGCTCGAGGTGCCACGATAAGCGATCCTGTGGCGAGTCAAGGTCCGGCTCATGGAGAGTGACGGTAGCTCTTGCCAGGCCGTAAGTTCCGAAGGCCCAAAAGGACGCCGGAACGCGAGGCGCCCTAAGTCAATAAGAGCCGCCTCCACGGAGAACCGAGGGTCGACCGCGATGGAGAACAGGTCCGGGAAGCGAGCCGCGAAGGGGGCATGGCCAGCCCACCTATCGAACTAGAAGAGTGTCTATGCCCGTTCCCACGGTGATGGAGGATGAGGACCGGAAGCAACTGGATGATGGACTACCAGAACTAGGAACCTCCGGACCATTGGCAGAAAGCAAGTGGCTGGCCATGGAGATACTTATTCCGGATAATGTGAAGCCACAGGCCTCCCTCACCATTAGCGATCCGCCAGAGCCATCGAGTCAGGAGGGCAATGTTCATCCGTTTCGAAGACATGATGCCTAGCTCACCCTGGCCTCGAGGTTTACAGATCTCAGTCCAACGCACCATGTGATATTTCTGCTTATCCCCCTCGCTGGCCCAGAAGAAGCGAGCCTGGACCGTGCTGATCTCATGGTGGAGGGTCTTGGGCAGGCTGTAGAAACTCATGATGAACAGGAGGATGCTGGAGAGTGATGAGTTAATAAGGATCGTCCGCGCCGCCTTAGACAACCACCGACCAAGGCTCGATCCGACGATGGAGCTTGAGCACCGAAGGCCTCAGGTCCACAACGGACAGCCGCGCATCACTAATGGGGATCCCCGGGTAAGACGTGGAGAAGGAACCGAGCTGACAGTTGAGCCGGTCGGCTATACTCTCGCTCTCAGCAGGGGAATAGCCCATCACCATCACTTCGCTCTTATTGAAGTTAATCTTCGGGCCCGACATCTCCTGAAAGCACAGGAGGAGGAACTTGACATTCGTGATGTCGGTCATAGACCCCTCAACCATAATGATCGTGTCATCAGCATACTGGAGAAGGGACACTCCATGTCCCCCCACCAAGTGAAGCACGACGCCTCGAATGTGCCCTGCGGCCTTACGCATGTGCTACATAAATAATCGTGTTGTTTACACAGATTTTATCGGGGCATAAACCTTCTAACCTTCTTATCAGCCCGGTTTAAAGTTACTGCGGTGATTGTGCATGAGTTATCACGTATACGATGCGTATAGTATCAAATATTTACACGAAAGTTGTCGGGGGTATGTTTTTAAACAACCCCCTCGCCAAAGTTATCACCAAAGTTATCAGGACCGAGGCACATCAGTTACCAGGTGTGCGATGTGTGAGTTACCATGCTATTTACACAAAAGTTATCAGAGGGGATATTTCATGAACCCCTCCCCCCATGCCAAAGTTATCAGAACCGAGGTACACAAGTTATCAATGCGATATGTGAGTTACCATGCTATCCCCTCGTAGTCGAAGTTACCGCGGTTTTTTGTATATAAGTTATCAGGTCCATGGTGCGTATATACCATCATACTTGCATAGAAGTTACCGGGTTTCTGTTTTCAACAACCTTTTTTTCTCAGGTCAAAGGTATTGTAGTGTTTGTACGAAAGATATCAGGTCCGCGGAGTGTATATTATCGTGGTGTTTGTACATAAGTTATCATGTATGCGCTGCATATATTATCATGTCATTTTCACATAAACTACTGGGGTTATCTGTTCAACAACTTTTTCACAAAAGAATGGATGAATAATTCAGAGAGGGTAAATTGGGCTAGGAAGCAATCTTGGTAAAAAATATATTCTTCTACACTAATACAAATGGTAAAAAAGGTCAAATTACTTGGTTTGTATTTGGTTTACAGCAAGTACATTGTGTCGATCCTGAGACCATACTTTGAATCTGAACATGGGAACAAATATTTGACAACTTGGCATATAGACCTCACCTCGCGGCCCAAACACGACACCGATGGTAGACGATGGCGTTACATACCTGATAATTTATTTAAAAATACCATGGTAAATTTTGACCCGGACAAAAAAAATAGTTGAAACATACCCCCGGTAACTTTAGTGTAAAGACCATGATAAGTTATGTACTGTAGGCGTGATGGTTTGCGTAGTCTAGATGTGGTAATTTTTGACCTGAAAAAAAATCATCGAAACATACTGACATGAGATCTAGTTTTAAAGATCTCGTTGAGACGATTTTTTAATGTGAAAACGGATTTTGAATCTGAGTGATGGTTTGAGCTACAAAATGTTTTAAAGCTTTGAAATAGGAAGAATCTTTTGCTGATGTCATCTTTTTTGTCTCCTAGCTTGCATGCATGCATGAAATGGCGATCAATGCGTGCTGCTTGCATTTCCTCCGGGCATGGATGTTATTAGCTAAATAGAAAAAACGAGAGTTAGATGAGTGATTGGTTAGGAAGAAATGAAAAAAGCGTTCGCATTGAATCGTCCGTGCCTATTACTAACTTCCTGCCGGCAGGAGTTTCAAAAAAAAAAACTTCCTGCCGGCAGGAAGTTAGCTTTTCTGTTTAATTAATTCTTTTAAAATAATTAACATTCCAAATTTGGAAATTTTGGGATGTTACAGTGCAATTTTTCTCAAGTGTGTCAACAGTTTGGGGATTTTAGATGGATACAAGTGTCAATGTGCACCTTGGTATTCTCATGCAACTGATATTTTTTCTCCTTTCAGGTGCTCAGGGACCACAACTGCAAAAGGTGTTGGAGAGGTTGACTGGACAGTCCACTGTCCCTAATGTTTTCATTGGTATGTAAAAGAAGAAGAAAATCGACCTTGTGTTTTTCTCCGTTGTTTATCACCTTAGCATTGTAAATACTTTACGGTTTCTCCTCAAATTAACAAGGAATATCTCTAGTGGATGTGCTCAATAAGCATAGATAGACATATGCACATTTCCCCTTTGCCTTGCCTGTTACAATTGGTCTCTGCTGGAATTCATGTACATATATGCTGTGATTTCAGTTCAGATGTTGCGTGCAGATTTCTGACCAATTGTTTTATGTTGTTTCAGGTGGAAAGCACATTGGTGGCTGTACAGGTACTTATGCATGTGCTATGTGTTGAATTCTGATCAGTCTTTACAGTCATATACCGCAAATATGTCAAGTGATATCTGTGTGCCTCTATAAATAGTTCGGATTGTATTGTGCATGCTAACTTCATGATATGTTCCGATGCTCCTGAGACATTTTTGTGTTATGTGAAAAAAAACATGGTTCCTTTTCTTCCTTGCTTCTGCGATTGATTTAATCACAGTTGCATATTCTGCTCACGTTCAGAGTACGACCAGTGGAAGGATATAAAGTAGGTGATCATGAATCATGCTCTGTAACTAGTTCAACATGATTACTTTTGATTTTATCTGTTGGCTATATGCATTACAAGGTGGGTCACTGGCAATTAGCATCTCCCATCTCCCGTGAAGGCTTATCTTGCATACTAGGTTGCATCTTATTGGCAGGGAAAAACTCTAAATACCAGGATGACATATTCTTTGAAAGAAAATGTAGAGCATTCTGTACCTTGTGCATTTAAAAACAGGCAAAAGCCTGGATAATCGAAGTCAGTTACATGGTACCCTATGTAAATGCTTTACCAAAGGTGTAGCTGCCCATAAGCAAGCCAAAAACAAAGCAGTTGGGGTGGGGGTTGGGGGTGATTTTGAAGGTGAAGAGTACACGAACAAGGGAGCAGCAGATGTGGAACTAGCCTATACTACGTGCCCACTCTAGTACAACTTGCTTATCAGCAGGTTGGCGTGCATGATGACACCAAGTCTTGATGTGGTCTGCTATGTCTCTGAAACGGTCCAGCACTTATTGTCAAAGATCCTTGCGTTCTGGGAGCTTCAGAGATACTGCACAGGCAGCAAGAACGACTTGCATAGCCGATTACGAGCTTCGTCGAGCGACGCGGACATCGCAAAGTCAGGATTTCCAGTCGACCCCAAACTGTGTCGGCATGCTTGGAGCGTAGCTAGATATGGCTGATGGTTTTGGCAGATGGGCATAAGTCACAGCCGTTGTGTGCAATGAGTTCAGTCCGTTGCTTCTTGGCCATGTTGTCTTTGGTATCGAGACGTCCACGGAAGGCAAGCCAAAGAAAAACTCGGTGCTTATGTGACGCAGGTGGACACCGCGACTGGAGTGATGCACGGTGGGGAGATCGTGAAGGACTGTAGTGGGCGCCGCAGCCGGATTGGCGGGCGGCGGGTGACTCGCGCTCTAGTGCTCTCACGCTCTCCCGTATTCATACTCTGACTCTCCCCGCAGTGCCTCTCCCTTGCTTGTTTTCAACACGATTGAAAATTCATTGAGTGGAGCAAGCAATGTATTTTGCTTGAAATTTCAGTGTTGAAGAAAATAAATCCTTTGGTGCTCACATTGGCTTTGTCCTTGTTTTGTAGATACAGTGAAACTTTATCGCAAAGGGGAGCTAGCAACAATGCTGACGGATCTGGACATCAAAGTGAATAACTCATGACAAGATTGAGCATGGCTAGATTTCTAAAGTACCGGAGCAGTTTGTGTTTATTGGTTTGAGCCGTTATGTACCAAGATTATTTTGCATATCCATCTTGACTTGTGGAAAATTGATAGTTTGTGTGCCCATTGGCGTTACTAGCAAGTTAATTCTGTGTCGCGTATATCTGTTGCTGAAACTGTAAAGGAAGAAAACCCTCAGAATTCGACAAAAAAATCTGAGTTGGTGCAGTGCTGTTGCAAATCTGAGTTCCTATACTGTCAAAGTGTCAATGCATATTCTGATTTGATTTCTACACTGAAATACAATAACATGACAGTATGAAAAGCAGCACTTCCATGGATGATTGGGTGGTGGCATGTGTGCATGCTGGTAGAGCATCTCCAGCCAGCTGTTGGCCCCAGGGGTGCCTAAAATCGCAGACTGGGAGCGAACCGGTGCTAAACCGCGTCGTAGGGGCGTGATGCGCCCCACTCGCCGCCCCATGGCATATTTTCGTTTTTTCAAAAATAAAATAAAAAATTCAGCCTCACATTCGCCCCATGGCATATTTTCGTCTTTAAAAAAAAAAAAAAATTCAGCCTCACATTCGGACAAACACGGTGCATATTTAACCAAACTTCGGCGAGATCATCACATATTTTACAAAAAGAAAACCACACTGCTAGACCGGCTGTCGCCCCCGTCCTCGCCGTTCATCGCCGCACTGAATCTCTACATGCCGAGGAGCCTGTAGAACTGCGTGTAGTCGCCGCCGTCGTCGTTGTCGTTGTCGTCGTCGCCTCCGCCGCGGCCGCCGTCCCTGCTGCTCCCCTGCCCAGGATCGTCGAGGCGCGACAGGTTGGACGGTCCGGGGGCGTCCTCGCCCTCGTCTGTCGAGGATGACGACGCCGTCCTCCCCCTCACGCCCATGCCGGCGGGCGGCTATCTCCTCCAGGGCCCGGCGCTGCCGGACCATCTCGTCGCGGAGGTAGTCGTCCCGCGCCCACTGTAGGGTGGCCTCGTCGGAGAAGCCGGACCAAGCAATGGCCTCGTACTCCGCGGGGAGGCCCGACTCCACCTTCGGCCTGACGGGCCGGGCAGAGGTGGGGGAGGACTCGGCGATGCGGATGCCGCGGTTGCGGGTGCACCGGTGATAACCCAAAAGTATAGGTGATCGCAACAGTTTTCGAGGGTAGAGTATTCAACCCAAATTTATTGATTCGACAGAAGGGGAGCCAAAGAATACTCTCAAGTATATCAGTTTAACCACATCTGGAAGACTTAATATCTGCAGCAAAGTATTTAGTAGCAAAGTAGTATGGAAGTAACGATAACGGTGGCAAAAATAACAGTAGCAATTTTGTAGCAATTGTAACAGTGACAGCAGAAAAGTAACTAAGCGAGGATCAATATGTGAAAAGCTCGTAGGCATTGGATCAGTGATGGATAATTATGTCGGATGCGATTCCTCATGTAATAGTTATAACATAGGGTGACACAGAACTAGCTCCAGTTCATCAATGTAATGTATGTAATGTAGGAATGTATTCCGAATATACTCATACGTGCTTATGGAAAAGAACTTGCATGACATCTTTTGTCCTATCCTGGCAGCGGGGTCCTATTGGAAACTAAGGGATATTAAGGCCTCCTTTTAATAGAGTACCGGGCCAAAGCATTAACACTTAGTGAATACATGAACTCCTCAAACTATGGTCATCACCGAGAGTGATCCCGATTATTGTCACATCGGGGTTACCGGATCATAACACATAGTAGGTGACTATTGACTTGTAAGATAGGATCAAGAACTCACATATATTCATGAAAACATAATAGGTTCAGATCTGAAATCATGGCACTCGGGCCCTAGTGACAAGCATTAAGCATAGCAAAGTCATAACAACATCAATCTTAGAACATAATGGATACCATGGATCAAACCCTAACAAAACTAACTCGATTACATGGTAAATCTCATCCAACCCATCACCGTCCAGCAAACCTACTATGGGATTACTCACGCCCAACGGTGAGCATCATGGAATTGGTGATGTAGGAAGGTTGATGATGACGACGGCGACGATCTCCACTCTCCGAAGCCTCGAACGGACTCCAGATCAGCCCTTCCGAGAGATATTAGGGCTTGGCGGCGGCTCCGTATCGTAAAACGCGATGAATCCTTCTCTCTGATTTTTTTCTCACCCCGAAAGTGAATATATGGAGTTGAGGTTGAGGTCGATGGAGCATCAAGGGGCCCACGAGATAGGGAGCGCGCCCAGGGGGCGCCCCCACCCTCATGGACAGGGTGTGGCCCCCTGGTCTTGATTATTTCGCCAGTATTTTTTATATATTCAAAAAATATTCTCCGTTGATTTTCAGGTCATTCCGAGAACTTTTATTTCTGCACAAAAATAACACCATGACAATTCTGCTGAAAACAGCGTCAGTCCGGGTTAGTTCCATTGAAATCATGCAAGTTAGAGTCCAAAACAAGGACAAAAGCGTTTGGAAAAGTAGATACGTTGGAGACGTATCAACTCCCCCAAGCTTAAACCTTTGCTTGTCCTCAAGCAATTCAGTTGACAAACTGAAAGTGATAAATATGTAAAACCAGCATTCAAGTTTTCAGCAAAGATTATGAACTAACCACATTCACAATAACGTTTAGGTCTCACGTTTACTCATATCAATGGCATAATCAACTAGCGAGCAATAATAATAAACTTCGGATGACAACACTTTCTCAAAACAATCATAATATGATATAACAAGATGGTATCTCGCTAGCCCTTTCTGAGACCGCAAAACATAAATGCAGAGTGATGACCCACAAGTGTAGGGGATCTATCGTAGTCCTTTCGATAAGTAAGAGTGTCGAACCCAACGAGGAGCAGAAGAAAATGATAGTCAGTTTTCAGTAAGGTATTTCCTGCAAGCACTGAAATTATATGTAACAGATAGTTTTGTGATAAGATAATTGGTAGCAAGTGACAAACGGTAAAAGTAAATAAAGTGCAGCAAGGTGGCCCAATCCTTTTTGTAGGAAAGAACAAGCCTGGACAAACTCTTATGCAAGGTAAAGTGCTCCCGAGGACACATGGGAATTATCATTAAGCTAGTTTTCATCACGATCGTCTGATTCACGTTCGGTACTTTGATAATTTGGTATGTGGGTGGACCGGTGATTGGGTGCTGCCCTTACTTGGACAAGCCTCCCACTTATGATTAACCTCTAATGCAAGCATCCGCAACTACAAAAGAAGTATTAAGGTAAACCTAACCATAGCCTGAAACGTATGGATCCAAATCAGCCCCTTACGAAGCAACGCATAAACTAGGGTTTAAGCTTCTGTCACTCTAGCAACCCATCATCTACTTATTACTTCCCAATGCCTTCCTCTAGGCCCAAATAATGGTGAAGTGTCATGTAGTCGACGTTCATATGACACCACTAGAGGAGAGACAACATGCATCTCATCAAAATATCGAACGAAGACCAAATTCACATGACTACTAATAGCAAGACTTCTCCCATGTCCTCAGGAACAAAAGTAACTACTCACAAGACATAATATTGTTCATGATCAGAGGGGTATTAATATGCATAATGGATATGAACATTGATCTTCCACCAAATAAACGAACTAGCATCAATTACAAGGAGTAATCGACACTACTAGCAACCCACAGGTACCAATATGAGGTTTGGGTACAAAGATTGGATACAAGAGATGAACTAGGGTTTGAGAGGAGATGGTGCTGGTGAAGATGTTGATGAAGATAGCTGATGCGGAGCATCCTAAGGTCATCCCCTTGGACCCTTCATCGCCTCATCAAGTGCCCAAAGGACCAATGACTCGAGCCCGTGCAAGAGCTCTCGAGACCGAGGTGACTTCACTCCTTGCTCTAAATCCTTCCGATATACATGAGACATGGCTTCTACCCTCATCCGGAACACTGTGCATACTCAGGTACTTGGGTGAAGGCCACGGGACAGCTCTGCACAATGGTCAAGATGGCGAGTTCGACAAGTGCCGGGAACAAGAAGAAGGAAGGCTGAAGATGCTACAGGCACCGGACGTCCGGCCTGCACCGGACGACCGGCGACTTCCAAGCACCGGACGACCGGAAGCCACCGGACGTCCGGCCTCTCCCAGACGACCGGACGACCGGAAGCCACCGGACGTCCGTGACAACGACCACAGAAGCTAAATAGCGGAAATCCGAGGATTACCGGACGTCCGGTCCCTCCGGAACCTCTGGACGTCCGGTAACCAGCGGACGTGTTGGAGATATGCCCTAGAGGCAATAATAAAAGCATTATTATTATATCTCCTTGTTCATGATAATTGTCTGTTATTCATGCTTGAATTGTATTGTACGGAAACAGCGATACATGTGTGAATACACATACCACAATGAGTCCCTGGTAGGCCTCTAGTTACCAGCTCGTTGATCAACAGATGGTCACGGTTTCCTGACCATGGACATGATATGTCAGTGATAACGGGATCACATCATTAGGAGAATGATGTGATGGACAAGACCCAAACTTGAGCATAACACGAGATCGTTTAGTTCGTAATGCATAAGCTTTTCGGTGTCAAGTATTTATTCCTTAGACCATGAGGTTGTACAACTCCCGGATGCCGTAGGAGTACTTTGGGTGTGCCAACCGTCACAACGTAACTGGGTGGCTATAAAGGTACGCATCGGGTATCTCCGAAAGTGTCTGTTGAGTTGGTACGAACCGAGACTGGGATGTTGTCACTCCGTATGACGGAGAGGTACCTCTGGGCCCACTCGGTAAGACATCATCATAATGAGCTCAATGTGACTAAGTAGTTAGTCATGGGATGATGGATTACGGATCGAGTAAAGAGACTTGCCATAACGAGATTGAACAAGGTATCGGGAATACCGACGATCGAATCTCGGGCAAGTACCGTACCGATGGACAAAGGGAATAACATACGAGATTGAGTGAATCCTTGACACGGTGGTTCATCCGATGAAGATCATCGAGGAACACGTAGGAACCAACATGGGTATCCAGATCCCGCTGTTGGTTATTGACCGGAGAGTGGTCTCGGTCATGTCTACGTGTCTCCCGAACCCGTAGGGTCTACACACTTAAGGTTCGGTAACGCTAGGGTCGTAGAGATAAATGCACGTGGAAACCTGAAAGTTGTTCGGAGTCCCGGATGAGATCCCGGACGTCACGAGGAGTTCCGGAATGGTCCGGAGGTAAAGATTGATATATAGGAAGTCCAGTTTCGGCCAACGGGTGATCTCCGGGGTCACCGGGAGCGTCCCGGGACCACCGGAGGGGCCCCGGGGGTCCACCGGGTGGGGCCACCCATCCCGGTGGGGCCCCTAGGCCGCAAGGGGAAGTGTCCAGCCCTCAGGGCTGGCGCACCACTAGGGGGCCCACCTCCCCATGCGCCTAGGGTTAAAACCCTAAGGGGGAGGGGGGCTCCACTTGCCTTGGGGGGCAAGGAACCCCCACTGGCCGCCGCCCCCTTGCAGATTGGATCTGCAGGGGGTCCTGGCGCCCCCCTGGTCCCCTATATATATGTGGGGGGGGGGAGAGGGCAGCCGAACCCAAGCCCTGGCGCCTCTCCCCCTCCCGTCACACCTCCATACTCCCAACGCAGGGCGCCCGGCGAAGCCCTGCTGCGATCTCCACTGCATCCGTCATCACGCCGTCGTGCTGCCGGATCTCTGACGACTTCTCCTCCCCCCTTGCTGGATCAAGAAGGAGGTGACGTTGCTGCACCGTACGTGTGTTGAACGTGGAGGTGCCGTCCGTTTGGCGCTAGATCATCGGTGACGAAGAACGTGAAGAGTTCGACTACTTCATCCACACTTCGTTGAAAGCTTCCGCACGCGATCTACATAACGGTATGTAGATGCACTCTTACTTGCTCATTGCTAGATGTCTCCATAGTTGGATCTTGGTGAAGACGTAGAATTTTTTTGAATTATGCTACGTTACCCAACAGTGGCATCTGAGCCTAGGTTTTATGCGTAGCATCTTGCACGAGTAGAACACAAAGCAGTTGTGGGCGTATGATCTTGTTCAACTTTCTTACCGTTACTAGTCAATCTTGATTCGGCGGTATTGTGGGATGAAGCGGTCCGGACCGACCTTACACGTACGCTTACGTGAGACTGGTTCCACCGACAGACATGCACTAGATGCATAAGGTGGCTGGCGGGTGTCTGTCTCTCCTACTTTAGTCGGATCGGATTCGATGAAAAGGGTCCTTATGAAGGGTAAATAGAAGTTGACAAATCACGTTGTGGTTTTGGCGTAGGTAAGAAACGTTCTTGCTAGAAATCCTATAGAAGCCACGTAAAACTTGCAACAACAATTAGAGGACGTCTAACTTGTTTTTGCAGCATGTGCTATGTGACGTGGTATGGCCAAGAACGAAGATGTGATGAATGATATATGTGATGTATGAGATTGATCATGTTTTTGTAATAGGGAATCACGACTTGCATGTCGATGAACTTGACAACCGGCAGGAGCCATAGGAGTTGTCTTTATTATTGTATGACCTGCGTGTCACTGAATAACGCCATGTAATTACTTTACTTCATTGCTAAACGTTAGCTATAGTAGTAGAAGTAATAGTTGGCGTGACGACTTCTTCAAGACACGATGATGGAGTTCATGATGATGAAGATCATGGTGTCGAGCCGGTGACAAGATGATCATGGTGCCCCGAAGATGGAGATCCAAGGTGCAAGATGATATTGGCCATATCATGTCACTTTAATTGATTGCATGTGATATTTATCATGTTTATGCATCTTGTTTACTTAGAACGACGGTAGTAAATAAGATGACCTCTCATTAAAATTTCAAGTATTGTGTTTCCCCTAACTGTGCACCGTTGCTAAAGCTCATTGCTCCGAAGCACCACGTGATGATCGGGTGTGATAGGTTCTAACGTTCGCATACAATGGGTGTAAGACAGATTTACACACGCGATACACTTAGGGTTCACTTGACGAGCCTAGCATGTACAGACATGGCCTCGGAACACGGAAGACCGAAAGGTCGAACACGAGTCGTATAGAAGATACGATCAACATGAATATGTTCAACATTGATGACTAGTCCGTCTCACGTGATGATCGGACACGGACTACTCGATTCGGATCGTGTATTACTTAGATGACTAGAGAGATGTCATTCTGAGTGGGAGTTCATTATAATTTGATTAAGATGAACTTAATTATCATGAACTTAGTCTAAATTCTTTACAATATCTCTTGTAGATCAAATGGCCCACGCTCCAGTTTCCCTCAACTTCAACGCGTTCCTAGAGAAAACCAAGCTGAAAGACGATGGTAGCAACTATACGGATTGGGTCCGTAACCTGAGGATTATCCTCATAGCTGCCAAGAGAACTTATGTCCTAGAAGCACCGCTAGGTGATGCACCCGTTTTCCCAGCGACTCAAGACGTTATGAACGCCTGGCAGTCGCGTAGTGATGATTACTCCCTGGTTCAGTGCGGCATGCTTTACAGTTTAGAATCGGGGCTCCAAAAACGTTTTGAGCACCACGGAGCATATGAGATGTTCGAAGAGCTGAAAATGGTTTTCCAAGATCATGCCCGAGTCGAGAGATATGATGTCTCCGACACATTCTACAGCTGTAAGATGGAGGAAAACAGTTCTGTCAGTGAGCACATCCTCAAGATTTCAGGATTGCACAACCGCTTGTCTCAGCTCGGAATGAATCTCCCAGATGAAGCGGTCGTTGACAGAATCCTCCAGTCGCTCCCACCAAGCTTCAAGAGCTTCGTGTTGAACTTCAATATGCAGGGGATGGAGAAGTCCATTCCCGAGGTGTATTCGATGCTGAAATCAGCGGAGGTAGACATCAAGAAAGAACATCAAGTGTTGATGGTCAATAAAACAACTAAATTCAAGAAAGGCAAGGGTAAGAAGAACTTCAAGAAGGACGGCAAGGGAGTTGCCGCGCCTGGCAAGCCTGTTGCCGGGAAGAAGCCAAAGTATGGACCCAAGCCTGAAACAGAGTGCTTTTATTGCAAGGGAACGGGTCACTGGAAGCGGAACTGCCCCAAATACTTAGCAGACAAGAAGGCCGGCAACGTCAAAGGTATATATGATATACATGTTATTTATGTGTACCTTACCAGCACTCGTAGTAGCTCCTGGGTATTCGATACCGGTGCAGTTGCTCACATTTGTAACTCAAAGCAGGAGCTGCGGAATAAATGGAGACTGGCGAAGGATGAGGTGACGATGCGCGTCGGGAATGGTTCCAAGGTCGATGTGATCGCCGTCGGCACGCTGCCTCTACATCTACCCTCGGGATTAGTTTTAATCCTCAATAATTGTTATTTAGTACCAGCTTTGAGCATGAACATTGTTTCTGGATCTCGTCTTATGCGAGATGGATATTCTTTCAAATCGGAGAATAATGGTTGTTCTATTTATTTGAGAGATATGTTTTATGGTCATGCCCCGCTGGTCAATGGTTTATTTTTGATGAATCTCGAACGTAGTGATACACATATTCATAGTGTAGATGCCAAAAGATGTAAAGTTGATAATGATAGTCCCACATACTTGTGGCATTGCCGCCTTGGTCATATTGGTGTCAAACGTATGAAGAAGCTCCATTCGGATGGACTTCTAGAGTCTCTTGATTATGAATCATTTGACACGTGCGAACCATGCCTCTTGGGCAAGATGACCAAGACTCCGTTCTCCGGAACAATGGAGCGAGCAACCAACTTGTTGGAAATCATACATACCGATGTGTGCGGTCCAATGAGTGTTGAGGCTCGCGGAGGCTACCGTTATGTTCTCACCCTCACAGATGACTTGAGTAGATATGGGTATATCTTTTTGATGAAACACAAGTCTGAGACCTTTGAAAAGTTCAAGGAATTTCAGAATGAGGTTGAGAATCAACGTGACAGAAAAATAAAGTTCTAACGATCAGATCGTGGGGGTGAATATTTAAGTCATGAATTTGGCACACACCTTAGAAGCTGTGGAATTGTTTCACAATTGACACCGCCCGGAACACCTCAACGTAACGGTGTGTCCGAACGTCGAAATCGTACTCTGTTGGACATGGTGCGATCTATGATGTCCCTCACCGATTTACCGCTATCTTTTTGGGGTTATGCTTTAGAGACTGCCGCATTCACTTTAAATAGGGCTCCGTCGAAATCCGTTGAGACGACTCCGTATGAACTTTGGTTTGGCAAGAAACCGAAGCTGTCGTTTCTAAAAGTTTGGGGTTGCGATGCTTATGTCAAGAAACTTCAACCTGAAAAGCTCGAACCCAAATCGGAAAAATGCGTCTTCATAGGATTCCCAAAGGAAACAATTGGGTACACCTTCTACCACAGATCCGAAGGCAAAGTCTTTGTTGCCAAGAATGGATGCTTTCTGGAGAAAGAGTTTCTCTCGAAAGAAGTGAGTGGGAGGAAAGTAGAACTTGATGAGGTGACAGTCACCCCTCCTGTACCGGAAAGTAGCGCAGCGCAGGAAACTGTTCTTGAGGTGCCTGCACCGACAAGGGAGGAAGTTAATGATAATGATCATGAAGAAACAGATCAAGTTACTACTGAACTTCGAAGGTCCACAAGGGCACGTTCCGCACCAGAGTGGTACGGCAACCCTGTCCTGGAAATCATGTTGTTAGACAACGGTGAACCTTCGAACTATGAAGAAGCGATGGCGGGCCCAGATTCCAATAAATGGCTTGGAGCCATGAAATCCGAGATAGAATCCATGTATGAAAACAAAGTATGGACTTTGGTGGACTTGCCTGATGATAGGCATGCCATAGAAAACAAATGGATATTTAAGAAGAAGACAGACGCGGATGGTAATGTGACCATCTATAAGGCTCGGCTTGTCGCTAAGGGTTATCGACAAGTTCAAGGGATTGACTACGACGAGACTTTCTCTCCCGTAGCGATGCTGAAGTCAGTCAGAATCATGTTAGCTATTGCCGCATTCTATGATTATGAGATATGGCAAATGGACGTCAAAACAGCATTCCTTAACGGCTTCCTCAAGGAAGAGTTGTATATGATGCAACCGGAAGGTTTTGTCGATCCAGAGAACGCTAACAAGGTATGCAAGCTCCAGCGCTCGATTTACGAGCTGGTGCAAGCATCTCGGAGTTGGAATATTCGCTTTGATGAGGTGATCAAAGCGTTTGGCTTTATACAGACTTATGGAGAAGCCTGTATTTACAAGAAAGTGAGTGGGAGCTCTGTGGCATTTCTCATATTATATGTGGATGACATATTGCTGATGGGAAATGATATAGAATTCTTGGAAAATGTAAAGGCCTACTTGAATAAAAGTTTTTCAATGAAGGACCTTGGAGAAGCTGCTTACATATTAGGCATCAAAATCTATAGAGATAGATCAAGACGCCTCATTGGTCTTTCACAAAGTACATACCTTGACAAAATATTGAAGAAGTTCAATATGGACCAGTCAAAGAAAGGATTCTTGCCTGTTTTGCAGGGTATGAGATTGAGCAAAGCTCAGTCGCCGACCACGGCAGAAGATAGAGAAAAGATGAGTGTCATTCCCTATGCCTCGGCCATAGGTTCTATCATGTATGCCATGCTGTGTACCAGACCTGATGTGAACCTTGCCATAAGTTTGGTAGGGAGGTACCAAAGTGATCCCGGTACGGAACACTGGACAGCGGTCAAGAACATCCTGAAGTACCTAAAAAGGACTAAGGATATGTTTCTCGTTTATGGAGGTGACGAAGAGCTCGTCGTAAAGGGTTACGTCGATGCTAGCTTCGACACAGATCTGGATGACTCTAAGTCACAAACCGGATACGTGTATATTTTGAATGGAGGGGCAGTCAGCTGGTGGAGTTGCAAGCAAAGCGTGGTGGCAGCATCTACATGTGAAGCGGAGTACATAGGTGCTTCTGAAGCAGCGCAGGAAGGAGTCTGGATGAAAGAGTTCATCACCGACCTAGGAGTCATTCCAAGCGCGTCAAGCCCGATGACTCTCTTCTGTGACAACACTGGTGCTATTGCTATTACCAAGGAGCCCAGGTTTCACAAGAAGACCAAGCACATCAAGCGCCGTTTCAACTCCATCCGGAATTATGTTCAGGATGGAGACATAGATATTTGTAAAGTGCATACGGATCTGAATGTCGCAGACCCGTTGACTAAACCTCTTTCACGGGCAAAACATGATCAACACTCGAACTCTATGGGTGTTCGATTCATCACAATGTAACTAGATTATTGACTCTAGTGCAAGTGGGAGACTGTTGCAGATATGCCCTAGAGGCAATAATAAAAGCATTATTATTATATCTCCTTGTTCATGATAATTGTCTGTTATTCATGCTTGAATTGTATTGTACGGAAACAGCGATACATGTGTGAATACACAGACCACAATGAGTCCCTGGTAGGCCTCTAGTTACCAGCTCGTTGATCAACAGATGGTCACGGTTTCCTGACCATGGACATGAGATGTCAGTGATAACGGGATCACATCATTAGGAGAATGATGTGATGGACAAGACCCAAACTTGAGCATAACACGAGATCGTTTAGTTCGTAATGCATAAGCTTTTCGGTGTCAAGTATTTATTCCTTAGACCATGAGGTTGTACAACTCCCGGATGTCATAGGAGTACTTTGGGTGTGCCAACCGTCACAACATAACTGGGTGGCTATAAAGGTACACATCGGGTATCTCCGAAAGTGTCTGTTGAGTTGGTATGAACCGAGACTGGGATGTTGTCACTCCGTATGACGGAGAGGTACCTCTGGGCCCACTCGGTAAGACATCATCATAATGAGCTCAATGTGACTAAGTAGTTAGTCACGGGATGATGGATTACGGATCGAGTAAAGAGACTTGCCATAACGAGATTGAACAAGGTATCGGGAATACCGACGATCGAATCTCGGGCAAGTACCGTACTGATGGACAAAGGGAATAACATACGGGATTGAGTGAATCCTTGACACGGTGGTTCATCCGATGAAGATCATCGAGAAACACATAGGAACCAACATGGGTATCCAGATCCCGCTATTGGTTATTGACCGGAGAGTGGTCTCGGTCATGTCTACGTGTCTCCCGAACCCGTAGGGTCTACACACTTAAGGTTCGGTAACGCTAGGGTCGTAGAGATAAATGCACGTGGAAACCCGAAAGTTGTTCGGAGTCCCGGATGAGATCCCGGACGTCACGAGGAGTTCCGGAATGGTCCGGAGGTAAAGATTGATATATAGGAAGTCCAGTTTCGGCCAACGGGTGATCTCCGGGGTCACCGGGAGCGTCCCGGGACCACCGGAGGGGCCCCGGGGGTCCACCGGGTGGGGCCACCCATCCCGGTGGGGCCCCTAGGCCGCAAGGGGAAGTGTCCAGCCCTCAGGGCTGGCGCACCACTAGGGGGCCCACCTCCCCATGCGCCTAGGGTTAAAACCCTAAGGGGGAGGGGGGCTCCACTTGCCTTGGGGGGCAAGGAACCCCCCTGGCCGCCGCCCCCTTGCAGATTGGATCTGCAGGGGGTCCTGGCGCCCCCCCTGGCCCCTATATATATATGTGGGGGGGGGGGAGAGGGCAGCCGAACCCAAGCCCTGGCGCCTCTCCCCCTCCCGTCACACCTCCATACTCCCAACGCAGGGCGCCCGGCGAAGCCCTGCTGCGATCTCCACTGCATCCGTCATCACGCCGTCGTGCTGCCGGATCTCTGACGACTTCTCCTCCCCCCTTGCTGGATCAAGAAGGAGGTCACGTTGCTGCACCGTATGTGTGTTGAACGCGGAGGTGCCGTCCGTTCGGCGCTAGATCATCGGTGACGAAGAACGTGAAGAGTTCGACTACTTCATCCACACTTCGTTGAAAGCTTCTGCACGCGATCTACATAACGGTATGTAGATGCACTCTTACTTGCTCGTTGCTAGATGTCTCCATATTTGGATCTTGGTGAAGACGTAGAATTTTTTTGAATTATGCTACGTTACCCAACAGGACGTCCGCCCCGACGGCGACCATTCGTGTAATATATACTCGTTGACTCCCATCCTTTGGAGGTAGCTTTTGGATAGCTCATTTCAGACCTTTGTGTGGATTCTCTCCCACAAGACCGCGCGCCTCTTCGGAGAAGATCCACCACGGATTCAAGACCTCCACATCGGGGAAGATCCTACGGGATAACCAAGACCTCCTCCGGGAGAAGACTATCCTTGTACCACCGTCGTTGACTATGGACCGTGTATCTCGATATGTATCGTGGATCTAGCACTTGTGTGATCATCTTTGTGCTGATTTGAGTGTTTCCTCTTGATGTAGGGTGGAACCCTAATCAGCGGATCTTTCACGTTTTGGAGAGTATCCCACGATGAACACGGAGAACACAAGGAGGAAAACGGGGAAAACACGAGAGGAAACACTCAAATCAACACGAAGATGATCACACAAGTGCTAGATTCACGATACATATTCGAGCTACACGATCCAAAGTCAACGTCGGTGGTACAAGGGTAGTCTTCTCCGTGAGGAGGTCTTGGAATCCCGTAGGATCTTCTCCGATGTGGAGGCCTTGAATCCGTGGTGGATCTTCTCCGTAGGGGCGCACGGTCTCGTGGGAGAGAATCCACACAAGTCTGAAAATGAGCTATCCAACAGCTACCTCCAAAGGAGGGAAGTCAACGGGTATATATTACGCGAGTGGTCGCCGTCGGGGCGGACGTCCGCTGGTTACCGGACGTCCGGAGGTTCCGGAGGGACCGGACGTCCGGCAATCCTCGGATTTCCGCTATTTAGCTTCTGTAGTCGGTGTCACGGACGTCCGGTGGCTTCCGGTCGTCCGGTCATCTGGGAGAGGCCGGACGTCCGGTGTCTTCCGGTCGTCCGGTGTCTGGAAGTCGCCGGTCGTCTGGTGCAGGACGGACGTCCGGTGCCTGTAGCATCTTCAGCCTTCCTTCTTCTTGTCTCGTGTACTCGTCAGGCCTGTCGTCTTAACCATTGTGCAGAGCTGTCCCGTGGCCTTCGTCCAAGTACCTGAGTATGCACAGAGTCCCTGATGAAGGTAGAAGCCATGTCTCAAGTGAATCCGAAGGATGTAGAGAGAGGAGCGAAGTCACCTCGGTCTCGAGAGCTCTTGCACGGGCTCGAGTCATTGGTCCTTTGGGCACTTGGTGAGGCGATGAAGGATCCATGGGGATGTCCTTAGGATGCTCCGCATCATCTCCCCTCCCTTGGGAAAGATCCGACCTCGGATCGAAATCTTCATCACCATGGAAACGAGATAGGTCCTTGACATTGAAAGTATCGCTCACGGAGTACTTGTCTCGTGGGATGTCGATCTTGTAGGCGTTGTCGTTGTAGCGAGCTAGCACCTTGAAAGGTCCGTCGGCGCGAGGTAGAAGTTTGGATTTGCGCTCGTGTGGGAAGAGGTCCTTGCGAAGATGAAGCCAAACAAGATCTCCCGGTTGGAACACCATTGGTGCCTTGTTGACGTTGAGCTTGGTGGCGAGACGTTGGACTTGTCGCTCGATCATTGCCCTTGTATCTTCGTGCACATTCTTGAGATAGCTTGCTCGTGCACTTGCGTCCATGTTGATGCGCTCTTGTAGAGGTAGAGGTAGGATGTCCAATGGGGACAACGGATTGAAGCCGTAGACAACCTCGAATGGCGACTTGCCGGTGGTCGAATGTCTTGCGCGGTTGTAGGCGTACTCGGCGATGGGGAAGCATTGCTCCCATTCACGGATGTTCCTCTTGATCAACACACAAAGAAGAGTGGAAAGCGTGCGGTTCGTCACCTCCGTCTGGCCGTCCGGTTGTGGATGGTATGCCGAGGAAAAGAGTAGCTTGATTCCGAGCTTGGCACATAGTGTTTTCCAAAAGTAACTCAAGAACTTGACGTCCCGGTCCGACACGATCGTTTTGGGCACGCCGTGTAGACGAAGTATCTCCCTACAAAAGAGAGTTGCAACATGTGAAGCATCGTCGATCTTGTTACAAGGAATGAAATGAGCCATTTTAGAGAATCTATCTACCACGACAAGCACGAAATCTTTTCCATTTTGAGTTCTAGGCAAGCCAAGTATGAAATCCATGCTTATGTCTTCCCATGGATGGTATGGGATAGGAAGAGGCATGTAAAGACCATGAGATTGAGCTTTGGACTTAGCTTTGCGGCATGTATAACATCGGTTGGTGAGGCGTGAGACGTCACGAAGCACCTTGGGCCAAAAATAGTTCTTAGAGAGGGTAGCAAACGTCTTGTCGCGTCCAAAGTGTCCCATGAGTCCTCCTCCATGAGATTCCTGCAAAAGGAGCAAACGAAGCGAAGACTCGGGAATGCAAAGTTTGTTAGCTCTCATAAGATATCCATCCTTGATGTAGTAATGTTCCCAAGAAGTGTGAGTCACGCATTTAGCATAGGCATTAGCAAAGAAAGGATCATGCTCATATAAATCTTTAATATGCTCAAAGCCAATCACATTCAACTCAAGTTGTGTTACAAGCATGCATTTGTGGGAAAGCGCGTCCGCCACAACATTTTCTTTGCCCTTGATGTATTTGATGACATAGGGAAAAGACTCAATGAACTCACTCCATTTAGCATGACGCTTGTTCAACTTAGTTTGAACTTTGAGATACTTGAGTGTCTCATGGTCCGTATGAAGAATGAATTCATGAGGTCTAAGATAGTGTTCCCAAACACGTAAAACTCTCACCAAGGCATAAAGCTCTTTATCATACATGGGATAGTTAAGTTGCGCTCTCGATAGCTTCTCGCTAAAGTACGCAATTGGGCGCTTTTCTTGCATTAGCACGCCACCTATGCCGGTACCACTAGCATCACAATGAATCTCAAACGGTTTGTCAAAGTTTGGTAGGGCTAGAAGTGGTGCGTGCGTAAGCAAGCTCTTAAGCTCATTGAACGCGGTGTCTTGCGAAGGACCCCAAATGAAGGGTGCGTTCTTCTTGCTCAAAGCGTGTAGAGGCATAGCAATGGTGCTAAAGTCCTTCACAAAACGTCGATAGAAACCGGCTAGACCAAGGAAACTATGCACTTGCATTAGATTCTTTTGTTGAGGCCAAGTTTTAATTGCTTCAATTTTAGTTTCATCAACGTGAACACCTTGAGAAGACACGACAAATCCTAAAAAGACAACCTTGTCAACGCCAAAAGTGCATTTTTCCATATTAGCGTATAATTGTTGTTTGCGAAGGGCTTGCAAAACCAAACGGACATGGTCAACATGTTCCTCAAGCGACTTGCTAGAGACTAGAATGTCATCAAAGTAAACCACTACAAAGACGCCTATATAAGGTCGGAGAACAAAGTGCATATGACGCACGAAAGTGCCGGGCGCTTCCGATAAGCCCATCGGCATGACCAAGCACTCATAGAGTCCAAACTTGGTTTTGAAAGCTGTTTTCCATTCATCACCCTCTTGAATGCGAATTTGGTAGTAGCCACTTTTAAGATCAATTTTGGAAAAAATTGTGGCACCACATAATTCATCAAGCATGTCATCTAATCGAGGAATAGGGTGACGGTATCTAACGGTGATAGCATTTATCGGACGACAATCGGAACACATGCGAAAACTTCCGTCTTTCTTAGGCACGAGAATAACCGGAACGGCACAAGGGCTTAAGCTTTCACGTACATGACCTTTGTCGATGAGTTTTTGCACTTGCCGTTGTATCTCCTTTGTTTCCTCGGGGTTGACGCGGTAGGGAGCCTTGTTTGGAAGAGGTGCGCCGGGTATGAGGTCGATGCGGTGTTCGATTCCGCGAAGTGGAGGTAGACCCGGAGGTAGTTCATCGGGAAAGACGTCCGAGAATTCCTGCAACAATTGAGACAACATAAAATGTGGAGGTGGTGAAGTGTTAGTAGGTTTGACTTACCCTTTGCATAAGAGCACAAGGTGGAAGACGCTCGATGGGTACTCACGCACTTCTCTCATCTCACGTTTGGTGGCAAATAGAACTAGTTGCTTCTTGTCGCTCATCATGGAGTCGCTCATATTTGGCTTGTGGCTCTCACTCTCTCTTTGGTGGCTCACTCTCTCACCATTCTCTCCACGATGGTTGGTAGGTACAAGCTTGTCGGCGGCTACTTGACTTGGGGACATTGGTCGGAGCACGAATTCCTTGCCCTTCCTCTTGAAATGATAGTGATTTGTCCGTCCATTGTGTGTAACTCCACGATCATATTGCCATGGACGTCCAAGAATAAGGTGGCACACGGACATGGGTATCACATCACATTCGAGAGTGTCCTCGTAGGCGCCAATCTTGAAAGAGACTTGCACGGTGTGCTCGACTCGAAGAATTCCGGCGTCGTTTAGCCACTGGACCTTGTAGGGGTGAGGATGCTTCGTCTTGACCAAATGAAGCTTGTCGCATAGCTCTTCGCTTGCCAAGTTGTGGCAACTTCCTCCATCGATGATAACCTTGACGGAGCGTCCATTGATGCCAGCCTTCGTATGGAAAATATGACATCGTTGGTCGTCATCTTGTTGATGTTGGAGTGTCAAGACTTTGGAGACAACAAGATTGGGACTTGAGTCATTATCGCAAAACACTTGATGGTCTTCTTCTTCGTTCACTTGGCGATGCATAGCGACATGCTCAAGTGCTTCCATCTCATCATCGCTCATGGAGTCATAAGATCCGTCATCATTGATGATCATGGTGCGAACGGTCTTGCACTCAAATGACTTGTGGCCTCGTCCTTGGCACTTGAAGCATTTGATGGAGCTCGCCTTGTTGTTGTCTTCGGTTGGAGTTGTAGTTGAGGAAGCTCTTGGCTTGAATTTGTTGGTAGAAGGTGGACGACTCGATGTAGTCGCATTCTTGTAGCTTGACTTGTCACCGAAGTTTTTAGATGGCTTGGTAGAGGTAGGAGGAGTAGCCGAAGTCGTTGAAGCTTGGTTGTAGGAGCCGTAGTTCTTGGAGTTGAACTTGGAATACTTGTAGTCCTCTTGAACTTGTCGCTCCACTTTGGTTGCTTGATGTACTAGCTCGAGGAGATTGTTGTATGGTTGGAAGTCCGCAATCTTCTTGATGGGATAGTTGAGTCCATTCAAGAATCTCGCCATTGTTTGCTCGTCATCTTCCGTGATGTTTGCTCGTATCATAGCAATCTCCATCTCCTTGTAGTACTCTTCAACAGACTTGGTACCTTGCTTGAGGAGTTGTAGCTTCTTGAACAAGTCGCGGTTGTAGTGGGTAGGCACAAATCTTGCTCTCATGACTTCCTTCATTTGAGCCCAAGTGGTGATAGGAGGTTCGCCTTTTGCTTCTCTTCTCTCTATGATTTGCTCCCACCAAATGAGAACATAGTCTTGGAACTCAAGGGATGCCATTGCGATCTTCTTCTCTTCATCAAAGTTGTGAAGGCGAAAGATCTTGTCAACTTTCAATGCCCATGAGAGATAGTCTTCGGGATCAATGCTTCCGGAGAACTTTGGCATGGTGAACTTGAGCTTGCCATAGCGATGCTCATCGTTGTTTCCTTGCCTATTTGGAGGGCGGTCTCGATTTTGGCGGTTTGCCATATCTTGTTGCTCTTGTTGATGTAGATGTTCTTGTTGGAGTTGATGTTCTTGCCGCGCTTGAGGAGGAGCTTCTTATTGCATTCTTGCTTGATGGCGCCTCTCTTGCATCTCATCGCGAAGGAAATCCTCTTCTTGACGAGTGTGTCGAGTGCGGGCTGCCACATTGCGATGTGCATCTTGTATTGCTCGTTGCGCCTCCATAGCTTGAGCTTCTCGACGTTGTTGTGCTTGGCGGTTAGCCTCGGCATCTTGTTCTTCTTGATATTGACATGCTCGCTCTTGTTGTTGTTGTCGTAGACGTTGCCGTTCTTGTGCTTGCTCAAGTGTAGCTTGGTTTTTACGACGTCGACTTTCGTGGTCGTCCAATAGCTCTTGTGAACTCTTGTCATGTAGAGGCTGCCGTTGGTCATGTCGAGCTTGACGTGCGGCTTGACGAAGAGTGTTGGATGTAGGTGTACTTGAGTCTTGCGTGGAGTCGGAGTGTCGACTTGAGCGGCTTCGTCTTTGAGATGATGTTGAGGAAGAACGTCGGTTGATTATCAATGTCCGTAGCTCATTGTATTGAGTAGTCATGTCGGTGTTGATGATGTTGAATTGTTCTTTTGTTCTTGCTTCAAATTGGCGCGCGTCCTCGGCGACTTGACCAATGTACTCGCGCATAGCTTCGCTCTCTTGATGTAGAGCTCGTTGGACACCGAAGAGATGTAGTTTGGTGACGTAGTTGTTCGCTTCTTGAGGATCGTCGAAGATCGGGTTGGAAGATGTACTTGGCCTATCCATCATCACAAGCAAGTATGTGAGTGGGAGAAAGGAGAAGACAATATCAATGTACCTTACCGAGGTTGAAAATGGATCAATGATCACTCAATAATGTAAGCCGGAAATAGCACTATTGGTATCACTTCGTGTCGATTCTCACACCTACACAAGTAAAGCTTTGAGAGGAGCTTGGTTAGGATTTGGCACAAATTCAATGCAATCGTCAAAGTGACTCAATGATGTTGAAAATGGTTCACAATTTGCTCATGCAACAAGTAGATCACTAGCAAAAGTAGCACACGGAACACACGCACAGATAGATAAATGTGGTTGTGCAACCAAGGGTGAGCGAAAATGTGGAATCCACGGAAAATGCTCGTGTTGCACAACACTAGAGAGACGCTAACCGATTGCTTAATAGGCGGATACGCACTTGTGCACGACCTATAAGAGGCAAAACGTAACGACTATCTATCACAAGTATGCTATGAGTGTATGATGTGCCGATGCTTGAGCACAAGATGATGTTGCTATGATGTATGATCTCCTTTGATGCAAGGCGTATGATGCTATTGTGTTTTTGCTTTGGTGGCTCTTTTGCTTAAAAGCTTGTGAGCTCTTTCTTTGGGCACATATGCATGCTTCTCGGATCAAGGTAGCTATTGTGTATGCGGAGCACTCTTGTGGCACACGGAGATATGATGATACCAAGATGAATGTGGTATGCAACATCTATGACTATCACTAATGTGCACAAGTGTCGTGGCCCGGCAATACTCAAATGGCTAGTCTCAATGGGAAAGCTACGCAAAGATGGTTCATAGGGTGACAATGCAATTGCAAGGTAGGATGAGCGAAGTGTCGTCGGTGTTGCCGTCCTTGCCGAAGTTGAGCGGTGGTGTTGTCGAAGTCTTGCCGTTCCAAGGTAGCCTAAACATCCAAGGAAACGGTGAAACCACAACTCATGTATCTAAGGCAAAGGGAGACACACTTTTCAAACTCGGAGCGGGTAAGCGATGGTGGTTGCGGAAGGTGGTATGAAAAGTAGGTGGTAGTGGAAGGTGGTACGGAACTGAACAAAGTCAGCTTCGTCAGGGTTTGTCGGACGTCCAGAAGTTACCGGTCGTCCGGAAAAAGTTTTTGTGAGTGGGGTGCCGATCGTCCGGTGTTTAGCGGACGTCCGGTGTCTCGAGAGGTGCTGGACGTCCGGTAAACGTCGGTCGTCCGGTAGGTCTGGGCTATGTTTCTGAAATCCGTGGAGAAATTGGTCGAACGTGGTCCAATTGGCGGGGGGAAATTGGTGAAAAGGTGGGGAAATGCTAGATCGACACGTGGCACAGCAAATCTATGGAACAAATTCAACAAAATCTTGCCAAGTCAACAGATCACAAAAATTTTTTTGGGGCTATTTTTGTGGGGAGTTTTTGAAATTGGAAGAACACAACAAAAACAAGCTAGAAAACAAGGTGTGGGGCTCCAAAATCGTGATCAACCTATGCTCTTGATACCAAGATGATGTAGGGTGGAACCCTAATCAGCGGATCTTTCACATTTTGGAGAGTATCCCACGATGAACACGGAGAACACAAGGAGGAAAACGGGGAAAACACGAGAGGAAACACTCAAATCAACACGAAGATGATCACACAAGTGCTAGATTCACGATACATATTCGAGCTACACGATCCAAAGTCAACGTCGGTGGTACAAGGGTAGTCTTCTCCGTGAGGAGGTCTTGGAATCCCGTAGGTCTTCTCCGATGTGGAGGCCTTGAATCCGTGGTGGATCTTCTCCGTAGAGGCGCACGGTCTCGTGGGAGAGAATCCACACAAGTCTGAAAATGAGCTATCCAACAGCTACCTCCAAAGGAGGGAAGTCAACGGGTATATATTACGCGAGTGGTCGCCGTCGGGGCGGACGTCCGCTGGTTACCGGACGTCCGGTAATCCTCGGATTTCCGCTATTTAGCTTCTGTAGTCGGTGTCACGGACGTCCGGTGGCTTCCGGTCATCCAGTCGTCTGGGAGAGGCCGGACGTCCGGTGTCCTCCGGTCGTCTGGTGCGTGGAAGTCGCCGGTCGTCCGGTGTAGGCCGGACGTCCGGTGCCTGTAGCATCTTCAGCCTTCCTTCTTCTTGTCTCGTGTACTCGTCGGGCCTGTCATCTTGACCATTGTGCAGAGCTGTCCCGTGGCCTTCTTCCAAGTACCTGAGTATGCACAGAGTCCCTGATGAAGGTAGAAGCCATGTCTCAAGTGAATCCGAAGGATGTAGAGAGAGGAGCGAAGTCACCTCGGTCTCGAGAGCTCTTGCACGGGCTCGAATCATTGGTCCTTTGGGCACTTGGTGAGGCGATGAAGGATCCATGGGGATGTCCTTAGGATGCTCCGCATCACCTCTCGTGTTTTTCCCCGTTTTCTCCCTGTGTTCTCCGTGTTCGTCGTGGGATACTCTCCAAACGTGAAAGATCTGCTGATTAGGGTTCCACCCTACATCATCTTGGTATCCAGAGCATAGGTTGATCACGATTTTGGAGCCCCACACCCTGTTTTCTAGCTTGTTTTTGTTGTGTTCTTCCCAATTTCGAAAATTCCCCACAAAAATAGTGTAATGCCCAGGATGGAATTATACCTCCTACGTGTCGAGGCACGACTTAAAGGCATAAGTCCATCCTAGAATGATCTCAAGTTTGGTAATCTTTGCACAACTCATGTAAAAGGGGGATAGTAAACTGAAAATAGTTGGCTTACAATCGCCACGTCACAGAATAACAGTACAAGTCTCAAACATCAATACAATAAGATCACTACAACCCTCTAAGGGCAAAACCAAATGTCAAAGTACCAAACTCAGATAAATAAAACAACCACAGGCGGATCGGATCCTAGTAAGAGTCTCCACTACTGATCGTCCGGGTAGCGAACGTAGTAACGACTACGCTCCTCGTCGTACTCCCAATCCAGCTCGGTGCCATCACCTGGATAGCTTACAGCTGGACCTGCATCTGGTGTGGTGAAGTAACTGTGAGCCACAGAGGACTCAGCAATCCCGTTCCCGGGTAACAGAACTATCAAAGCCTTTAGGTGAGGGAAAAGGCTGAAGAAAGAAATGAGGTGAAGGAACAACAAAGAGTCTGCAGCAGCAACTAGCACTAACTTACGCCAGAGAGAGCGGGAAGAGAAGGCAAAGCGAGAAGTGATCACGAAGTGATCCTAGCTACAAGCTCACAAACATAACCCCTCCGTGTTCAACTCCCGAATCCCGATTCGGAAATTGACAGTCACGGAACACACGCTGGTAGTGTATTAGTATCATTGTGTCAAGTTATCTACAACCGGAATTAACAAGCTCCCATCTGCCACATAACCGCGGGCACGGCTTTCGAAAGTTCAAAACCCTGCAGGGGTGTTCCAACTTGACCCATTACAAGCCCACGATCCGCGGAGTCGCAACTCCAAAGTGGGAAGACCCGAGTATCCTCGGAATCCCGTGCTCAAGTTAAACCGAACTAAGGTAAGGCTAATCCAGCAAATCCTCCCGGCGTGTCGACACCCTGATAGTAGCCGCGCGTATCTAGGTCTCAGGACACGACCGGATGGGCGATTCTACAGGTTTTTACCAAACCTCGAGTTTCCTTGAGGTGGCCCCGCAGACTCCCCGTTTCGGACCAACACTCATGTGGAGCACTGGCCCGGGGTTGTTGATTAAGAAAGAGGGTTAATTACTCCCTTATGCATGTTTAGTTTGTTATTAGGCAAATAGTACCAATGTTGGGATTTGCTGGAAAAGACTTAGCACATAGCGGTTTATCGAGGGGGTCCCATACACCCCAACCGTGTTAGGAACGCATAATCAAGGAACATAAAACCGGCTTATACGGATCCTAACGGCATGAGTGGAACAAAACGCCAAGCAAAAGGCTTAGCCTTCCACCCTTGCCAATATATATGTGATTTCAATTAAAGCATTTATATAGTGTGATATAACCCAACCAAACTTCAACATGAAGCAAGCATCTTCACTTCACCTGCAACTAGCAACGCTATAAGAAGGGCTGAGCGAAGCGTACTTAGCCAAGCAACGGTTTGCATAGGTAGGGTGGTTAAACATGGCAATTGGTTACAAGTAGGAGGCTGACAAGAAGAACATGGGCATCGAGGCAAAACTATAGATCGAGACTACTAGCAATAGACAAAGATAGTAATGTTATCGGGGTTCGGTCATCTTGCCTGAAGAGAAGAAGTTCGGATCGAAAGAAGGGTCCTCTTGCTCAAACTCGTTGGAAACCTCGTGCTCAACCTCGTTGGAAAACTCGTGCTCAACTTCGTGCTCTAAACAAGACAAACACACCAAGCACCAATCAACACGATGCAATGCGCACTCGAAAAACATGTATGCATGATGGATGCACTAGAGATGCACATGGAGCACGGAAAACATCACTCAAGCAAAACACCTCAAAACAAGATAACAACCTGATATTATTAATCTACACAGAAAAACACCCAAGTTTGATATAAAGATCGCTGAAATCGGAGTTACGGGCTAAAAGTTATGCCCGAAACAAGATTTGAGCGAAAACTGCAAATTACAGCAACATAGCATCTTGGGAGCTCAAAATAATTAATCTACAGCACCCAGAAGGCATGGCAAAGGACTTGAACATAAACTAGATATAATGTACAGCAACTAGGTCCAAAGTGCACCCCCAACGGAGTCACGGATCAATAGCAATGATCTTGGACATATAGAACTTTGAAATAAAATTCTGGCAGCAGAATTTTATTGAAAGTTTGGAGCAAAAGATAAACATGCTACAGCACCTCAAATGGACATGTGAGGACATGGATGGAAAGACAACAATATATACTTCATGGAACAATCAAAATCCACCCCAAAACTATCATGCTTTGTCCTACAACATCACACGAACATGGCATCGGAACGTTACAGATTTCAGACTTAGTGAAATTTCACTAAGTCCTAAAACAGCAACATCATCATAGCACACAAAAGAGCAAGTTTAAGACACATCTAAACTAAACATGGCAAAGGGTAAGCACCTCATCAAAATACATATGACGGTGATCCCGAAACACACAAGCATGCATCAATGTGGTGAACACACCGATTGCAACGAGCTCAACAACATGGCATTTCATAACAAGTAAAAACACAACATTTGAACATGGCATCTTTCAACGATGATAACAAGGAAAAGATAAATCTACCATGCAACCTATCACACACAACACGTAGTTCGTGACGAGACGAACACGTGGACATGTCATTTGCTTCGTTTGGACAAACGAGCTAAAAGATATCACATGTCAAAGGTGGCACAAAAATAACACATAACAACAGTTTATATCATCATGCACTCTTGTAACAGCAAAACAAGCCCCTAGATGACATCTAACATGCATGACTACAACAGGTAAAACGTAGAGGGCATCTCCACGAACATCTGGACATATCACACGCTCAAAACGGAGCAACAGGTAAAAAGTTACAGCAGGTCAAAGTAGGCATACTCAGATAACAGATCTGGGGAGTTAGAGGAAAAAAAACAACCTCGGTGAACAGTACGGGCCGGTCCGGATGAACAGTAGAAGCCCGGGGGGAACAGTGTCGCGGCGGCCCAGATCTGCAGTGCGGCGGCGGGTCAGGCCCGCGCGGGATCTGGCCCGGTGCGCGCGGCTGCGGCCCGCGGTGGCTGGGGCAGAGGCGGGCCCTGGCGGCGGCCCACGGGAGGAGCAGCTGCGGGAGGCTGGAGTCGGTGCCGAGCGGCCCGGCGGCTGGGCCGGCCCGAGACGGAGCAGGGCGGCGGCCTGGGGTAGCGCTGGAGGGAGGCGATGGCTGGCGAGCGGGCTGACGCGGGCGTCGCGGCCCAACTGGCCAGCTGGCGAGGCGAGGTCCGCGCGGGGACGGAGGCTGGTGGCGAGCGGGCCGTCGGGCGAAGACGCGACGCGGCCACAGCGATGTGGTCCAGGAGCCCCGACGGTCGAGGCCGACGCGCGAAGAGGCCGGCTCGGTCGGTCGACTGGCCGCGCGGTCGAAGCGAGGACGCGGTCGAGCGGAGGAGAAAACGAGGCGTTGACCTCGACGGCGCTGCGGCGGCTTCGAGCCAGCAGCAGGAAAACGCGGCGGCGGATGGATCCCTCGGGATCCGGGCGGAACAGTGGAGGATCCTTGGGATCTGAGATCTGAAATTTAGGGAAGAGAAGGGGAATGTCCAAATAGACCTAGGGGTCTATATATAGCCATTTAGACTAGGGTTTGGAGGCTAGGGGTGTTTAGGAGCCCTCCGATCTGGATCCAACGGATCCGATCGCGGGGATGATTTAAAAGGCCCAGACGGAGAAAAGAGACTGCAGCAGGGGTATTTCCGGGACACGAAGTAAGGGCACTTCGGACCCACACGGACAACGGAGGGAAAAGTCAACGGAGTCCAAACGAGACGAGATTTGAGAGGCGGGTTGCACACAACAAAACAACAACACACAACACAACCTCGCGGCACACCGGTAACGAAAAACGCCCGAACAACAAAGAAGGCCTACGGGACGTCACGGACACGAGAGGGAGCTCCGGAACACGAAACGGACAACGGGAAGAAACGCCACGAACCGGAAACAACCCACAACACAAATGCAATGCAATGCACATGTCTACATGATATGAATGAATGCCACACACTCACACAACAAAACGACGAAAGCCCGAAAGACAAAGAACCCGAAATGGAAATAGATGAAGCCGGAGATTTATTATAAGCCCAAAAGGGAAAGTATTACATCCGGGGCATTACAAACTCTCCTCTACTACAAAAAGATCTCGACCCGAGATCTAGGACTGGAAAAAGGAAGGGTACTCGGAACGAAGATGATCTTCTCGTTCCCAGGTAGCTTCTCGGTCTGTGTGATGTGACCACTTGACTTTCAGAAACTTGATGGTCTTGTTGCGAGTCTTGCGTTCAGTTTCTTCGAGAATTGCAACTGGATGCTCTCGGTAGGAAAGGTCTTGTTGAAGATCAATCTCCTCAAACGGAATCATCCGCTCAGGTGCTTTGAAGCATTTGCGAAGCTGAGACACATGGAAGACATCATGAACATTTGCAAAATTGGAAGGGAGCTCGAGCTGATAGGCTAGATCGCCTCTTTTGCCAAGAATTTTGAAAGGACCGACGTATCTAGGAGCAAGCTTTCCTTTGATACCGAACCTTTGGGTTCCTTTCATCGGAGAAACTCGGAGATAGACATGATCACCGATGTCGAAAGCCAAATCACGATGCTTTCCGTCATAGTAACTCTTCTGACGCGACTGAGCGGCCTTGAGATTCTCACGTATGACTTTGCACATTTCTTCGGCTTCAGAGATCAAATCATTGCCAAGGAGTTGGCGTTCACCTGTTTCAGACCAGTTGAGAGGGGTACGGCACTTTCTGCCATAGAGAATTTCAAACGGTGCTTTGCCTGCACTTGCTTGAAAGCTGTTGTTGTAAGAGAATTCTGCAAATGGAAGACAGTCTTCCCATTTCATGCCGAAGGAGATGACACAGGCTCTGAGCATATCTTCAAGGATCTGATTCACACGCTCGACTTGACCACTAGTCTGAGGGTGAAAGGCAGTGCTGAACCTGATCTTCGTGCCCATGGCGGACTGAAAGGAGTCCCAGAACTTTGATGTGAACAAGCTGCCACGGTCTGAGGATATCACTTGAGGAATGCCATGTAGGGACACAATTCTGGAAGTGTATAGCTCTGCAAGTTGAGCTGCATTGATTGATTCTTTGACTGGAAGAAAGTGAGCGACTTTGGTAAGCTTGTCGATCACCACAAAGATAGCATCATTGCCTCGCTTGGATTTAGGAAAGCCAGTGACGAAGTCCATTTCAATGTGGTCGAACTTCCACTCAGGAATAGGAAGAGGTTGGAGAAGACCGGCTGGACGTTGATGTTCTGCTTTCACTCTTCTGCATACATCACATTCATTCACGAATTGGGCAATTTCCCTTTTCATGCGTGTCCACCAGTAAGATTGCTTGAGATCTTGATACATCTTGGAACTGCCAGGATGAATGGAAAGGAGAGAGTCATGAGCTTCTTCCATTATGAGCTTCCTGAGATCACCTTTGGGAACAACGAGTCTGTCCTCGAAGAACAAGGTATCTCTCTCATCAACACGGAAGCACTTATATTTTGGAGTGCCCTTTGCAATGCCATGTTTCACCTTCTTCACCATGGTATCACTGAGCTGAGCCTCACGGACTTGATCTTCCAAGGTAGGAGCAATTTGGAGATTTGCAAGAAAACCCTGCGGAACAACCTGAAGGTTGAGCTTCCTGAAAGCTTCACAAAGCTCAGGCTGGTGTGGCTTGATAAGAAGGCTGTTGCAATATGCCTTTCTGCTCAAAGCATCTGCAATCACATTCGCCTTGCCTGGAGTGTACTCAATGCTGGGGTTGTACTCTTGGATCATCTCGACCCAACGAGTCTGGCGGAGGTTCAGATGCGGCTGTGTGAAGATGTACTTCAAGCTCTTGTGATCGGTGAAGATGTCGACCTTTCTGCCCAACAACAGATGTCTCCACGTAATCAGAGCATGTACCACAGCTGCTAGCTCGAGATCATGTGTGGGATAGTTCTTCTCAGCTGGCTTGAGCTGACGTGAAGTGTATGCCACAATTCTCTTCTCTTGCATAAGCACACCACCAAGACCTTGAAGAGAAGCGTCACAGAACACTTCATAGGGCTTGGATTCATCTGGAGGAATCAGAACTGGAGCTGAGACAAGCTTCTCTTTGAGGGTTTTGAAAGCCACTTCACAATCGGGAGACCAAAAGTATTTGACATTCTTCTGGAGGAGGTTGGAAAGAGGCTTGGCAATCTTGGAGAAGTTCTCCACAAACCTTCTGCAATAGCTGGCAAGACCCAGAAAACTGCGGAGCTGCTTGACGTTCTGAGGAGCTTCCCAGTTGACAATTGCTTCAACTTTCTCGGGATTAACCGCAATACCGTCAGCTGAGATAATGTGGCCCAGGTAGAGAACCTTATCGAGCCAAAACTCGCACTTGGAGAACTTTGCATAGAATTTGTGCTCTCGGAGTCGATCAAGAACCAGACGCAAGTGCTTTTCGTGATCTTCTTCATTCTTGGAAAACACCAAAATATCATCCAGATACACAAGCACAAACTCGCCTGTATAGGGGTTGAAGATGTAATGCATCATCCTTGAGAAGGTAGGAGGAGCATTGGCGAGACCGAAGGACATGACGGTATACTCATATGAACCGTAGCTCGTTCTGAAAGCCGTCTTGGGAATGTCTTCCTCGCGAATGCGAATTTGATGGTAGCCCATTCGGAGGTCAAGCTTAGAGAATACTTTAGCTCCTTTGAGCTGCTCAAAGAGTTCATTGATGTTGGGGAGCGGATACTTGTTCTTAATCGTCTTCTTGTTCAGTGGCCGGTAGTCAACACAGAGACGCTCCGTGCCATCTTTCTTCTTGACAAATAAGACACCACAGCCCCACGGAGATGTACTCGGTCTGATGAGACCCATATGCTCCTGTTCATCCAACTGTCTCTTCAATTCCTTCAATTCATCTGAAGAGAGCTTGTATGGACGCCGACAAACAGGTTCGGTGCCCGGCTCGAGTTCAATGACAAACTCCACCTGACGGTGTGGAGGCATGCCTGGAAGTTCTTCTGGAAAGACGTCTTGATATTCATTCACCACTGGAATTTGCTCTATGGCATTAATTTCACCCTTATCATTAAGAGAGAAAAGCCGAATAGTATTATCCCTGGAGGCGAAGATAATCACATCTTCATCAGAATGAGTCAACTTGACTTCCTTTTGAGCACAATCAATGTGAGCATCATGCTGAGAAAGCCAATCCATTCCGAGAATGAGGTCGATGTCAGAATGCCCAAGAATCACCGGTTTAGCCAGAAAACGATAATCTCCCATGCGAATAGAAACATCCGGAGCATAAACACTAGAAGTCATAATCTTGCCCGGAGAAACAACTTGCAACTTCTGAGGCAAATTTGAAGTGGCAATACTGTGCTTGGATGCAAAAGGTTGAGACATGAAAGAGCATGATGCACCCGAATCAAATAACACTTTAGCTGGAAAAGAGTTCACTGGAAGGTTACCCAGAATGACATCAGAAGAAGCCTCTGCTTGTGCTGCATTCATCAGATTGACCCTTGCAGCCTTTGGATCATGCTTGACCATAGCGGTACCGACAGGAGGAGGCGGAGGAAGACGCTTCGGATTCGGACATCTGTTTGCATAGTGACCTTTCTGAGTGCATTTGTTGCAAGTCACTTCTGAGAGAGGACGGAACTGAGAGCCACTGGACTTGGAGCCTTGAGACTGAAACTGCTTCTTCGACTGGTTGCTTGGGTTGGGTGGGTGGGAGAAACCACGACCACTAGAGTTCTTGTTGTTGGAGTTGTTGAAGTTGCTGGAGTTGTTGTATGGAGCTCGAATCATTGGAGGAGGAGGAAGCCAGAATTTCTGTTGTTTCGCAGCCAACTGAGACGATGAGGTAGAGTGAACAGCATCTCGAATTCTCTTCTTAGAAGCCTCCATGTTAAGCTGAGCTGCTTCTTGTTTCAAAGCCATATTATAGAACTTATCGAATTCGTCTGGCTCGAACAGAGTGAGAGCAAGCTGAAGTTCATCTTTGAGACCTCCACGGAACTGATAGATTTTGCTCTTTGCATCAGGTATGTCTTGCTTTGCATAGCGAGCGAGGTTTTGGAACTTGACATTATACTGATAGACTGTCATGGAGCCCTGCTTGAGGTTGCGGAATTGCTCACGCATACCCTCAATAACACTTGTAGGAATGTGATGCGAGCGGAAATCCCTGCAGAAGTTCTCCCACGAGATCACTTGACCCGGCCTTGAGTCTTTATACTGCTGCCACCAGTCAGCTGCTTGATCTTTCAGTTGGAAGGCTGCAAACTTCACATAGTCATCTTCTTTCACGTTACTGCACTCAAAATGCTTCTTGATATCGGTCAACCAATCCTCAGCATCAAGAGGGTCGACACAGTAACTGAAAGCTTTAGGATTGTTAGCCAGGAACTGGTTGAGGGTAGCATGGTGCTGCTGGAAGAAGTTGCCTTGGTTCATTGGAATGCCCTGATTAGCTTGATTAGCTTGCATAGCTTGCATTTGCTGCATCATCTGCATCATCAACTGAGTGTTCTGAGCAGTAGTCTGCATAATTGCTCTCCAAGCCTCAGGCGGAGGAGGAGGTGAAGGAGGATGCTCTGGGACCTCTTCCACCTCTGGGTTGGCATTCGGAACCTTTTTCGGAGCCATCCTGTAAGAGATGACCACGAATCAGCAATTGATTGACAAAAGGAATAAGCTGAATCAATGGAATGAATTGCAACAAGTCTTCACAATAATCATTCGAACAATAAGAACGAATGAAATCATCCGAACAAGAGGAACGAATGAATTTCTTAGTTAAATGATAACATCAGTCTTCACGAGAAGCCACATAGGGATCAAAAGGATAAAATAATAAACAACAAGGTACAGAAAGGAACAAACACAAGAGAGGAGTTTCGTTCTAACATCTTTGTGCTGAAAGCATATGAACGCGTTACGAAAAGGTTTTGCAATCCCCGGATCAGCATAGCCAAGGACCCTTTAAGATGCAACTCCTGATAGTAACCTCGGTCATATAACCCCTTCACTCAATGTCGAACCCCGAACTCACTAACCTGCATTCGTTGGAAGAATGCCTACGATCTACTGGATAAAACCCACCTATAGCTTTCCGAAAGATTCCAGTTATGCAATCAGGTGTTGGGGATACACGGGAAGCACCGCGCAATCAACTCTAACCTACATCCAGGTGTATCCATCCTTCAACACATAACCAGTCTTTCTCGGAAACTGTGTACCTCGGACCTTCGAAAAGCATCCACTATAACAAGCTATGGCAATACTCCCGAACTACCTCCCCAGTACTGGGTGATGTCGGGGTTATCTTGCCACTGGCCGCATAGGGGAGATTTTCGATGTCGGCCGTCTTAAGTATTTAGTACTGTCGCGATATGCTTGTTACAGTGATACCCCGAAGCTCAACTCCTCGGTAACAGGAGGCATCGAGAACAATATCCTTGTCACAAGAACATCGAAACAATCCCAGAATACTCGCGGGAATCCTAAAAAAAAAAAAATTTTGTGCAAATTTTGAAGATAGGAGAGACAAGAGTAGACGTCAGGAGTCCTCACCAGAGAGAAAGGGGATGAGAAGCAAAGAAATCCTACTCTCCGATATAATATATGACTCAAAAAGTTTTCAGTGTGTGCCTAGACTCAACCGTCAACGGTTCGATCAAACAGTGGGGGCTCCTAGGTCGGAGAAGGCTCTGATACCAACTTGTAATGCCCAGGATGGAATTATACCTCCTACGTGTCGAGGCACGACTTAAAGGCATAAGTCCATCCTAGAATGATCTCAAGTTTGGTAATCTTTGCACAACTCATGTAAAAGGGGGATAGTAAACTGAAAATAGTTGGCTTACAATCGCCACGTCACAGAATAACAGTACAAGTCTCAAACATCAATACAATAAGATCACTACAACCCTCTAAGGGCAAAACCAAATGTCAAAGTACCAAACTCAGATAAATAAAACAACCACAGGCGGATCGGATCCTAGTAAGAGTCTCCACTACTGATCGTCCGGGTAGCGAACGTAGTAACGACTACGCTCCTCGTCGTACTCCCAATCCAGCTCGGTGCCATCACCTGGATAGCTTACAGCTGGACCTGCATCTGGTGTGGTGAAGTAACTGTGAGCCACAGAGGACTCAGCAATCCCGTTCCCGGGTAACAGAACTATCAAAGCCTTTAGGTGAGGGAAAAGGCTGAAGAAAGAAATGAGGTGAAGGAACAACAAAGAGTCTGCAGCAGCAACTAGCACTAACTTACGCCAGAGAGAGCGGGAAGAGAAGGCAAAGCGAGAAGTGATCACGAAGTGATCCTAGCTACAAGCTCACAAACATAACCCCTCCGTGTTCAACTCCCGAATCCCGATTCGGAAATTGACAGTCACGGAACACACGCTGGTAGTGTATTAGTATCATTGTGTCAAGTTATCTACAACCGGAATTAACAAGCTCCCATCTGCCACATAACCGCGGGCACGGCTTTCGAAAGTTCAAAACCCTGCAGGGGTGTTCCAACTTGACCCATTACAAGCCCACGATCCGCGGAGTCGCAACTCCAAAGTGGGAAGACCCGAGTATCCTCGGAATCCCGTGCTCAAGTTAAACCGAACTAAGGTAAGGCTAATCCAGCAAATCCTCCCGGCGTGTCGACACCCTGATAGTAGCCGCGCGTATCTAGGTCTCAGGACACGACCGGATGGGCGATTCTACAGGTTTTTACCAAACCTCGAGTTTCCTTGAGGTGGCCCCGCAGACTCCCCGTTTCGGACCAACACTCATGTGGAGCACTGGCCCGGGGTTGTTGATTAAGAAAGAGGGTTAATTACTCCCTTATGCATGTTTAGTTTGTTATTAGGCAAATAGTACCAATGTTGGGATTTGCTGGAAAAGACTTAGCACATAGCGGTTTATCGAGGGGGTCCCATACACCCCAACCGTGTTAGGAACGCATAATCAAGGAACATAAAACCGGCTTATACGGATCCTAACGGCATGAGTGGAACAAAACGCCAAGCAAAAGGCTTAGCCTTCCACCCTTGCCAATATATATGTGATTTCAATTAAAGCATTTATATAGTGTGATATAACCCAACCAAACTTCAACATGAAGCAAGCATCTTCACTTCACCTGCAACTAGCAACGCTATAAGAAGGGCTGAGCGAAGCGTACTTAGCCAAGCAACGGTTTGCATAGGTAGGGTGGTTAAACATGGCAATTGGTTACAAGTAGGAGGCTGACAAGAAGAACATGGGCATCGAGGCAAAACTATAGATCGAGACTACTAGCAATAGACAAAGATAGTAATGTTATCGGGGTTCGGTCATCTTGCCTGAAGAGAAGAAGTTCGGATCGAAAGAAGGGTCCTCTTGCTCAAACTCGTTGGAAACCTCGTGCTCAACCTCGTTGGAAAACTCGTGCTCAACTTCGTGCTCTAAACAAGACAAACACACCAAGCACCAATCAACACGATGCAATGCGCACTCGAAAAACATGTATGCATGATGGATGCACTAGAGATGCACATGGAGCACGGAAAACATCACTCAAGCAAAACACCTCAAAACAAGATAACAACCTGATATTATTAATCTACACAGAAAAACACCCAAGTTTGATATAAAGATCGCTGAAATCGGAGTTACGGGCTAAAAGTTATGCCCGAAACAAGATTTGAGCGAAAACTGCAAATTACAGCAACATAGCATCTTGGGAGCTCAAAATAATTAATCTACAGCACCCAGAAGGCATGGCAAAGGACTTGAACATAAACTAGATATAATGTACAGCAACTAGGTCCAAAGTGCACCCCCAACGGAGTCACGGATCAATAGCAATGATCTTGGACATATAGAACTTTGAAATAAAATTCTGGCAGCAGAATTTTATTGAAAGTTTGGAGCAAAAGATAAACATGCTACAGCACCTCAAATGGACATGTGAGGACATGGATGGAAAGACAACAATATATACTTCATGGAACAATCAAAATCCACCCCAAAACTATCATGCTTTGTCCTACAACATCACACGAACATGGCATCGGAACGTTACAGATTTCAGACTTAGTGAAATTTCACTAAGTCCTAAAACAGCAACATCATCATAGCACACAAAAGAGCAAGTTTAAGACACATCTAAACTAAACATGGCAAAGGGTAAGCACCTCATCAAAATACATATGACGGTGATCCCGAAACACACAAGCATGCATCAATGTGGTGAACACACCGATTGCAACGAGCTCAACAACATGGCATTTCATAACAAGTAAAAACACAACATTTGAACATGGCATCTTTCAACGATGATAACAAGGAAAAGATAAATCTACCATGCAACCTATCACACACAACACGTAGTTCGTGACGAGACGAACACGTGGACATGTCATTTGCTTCGTTTGGACAAACGAGCTAAAAGATATCACATGTCAAAGGTGGCACAAAAATAACACATAACAACAGTTTATATCATCATGCACTCTTGTAACAGCAAAACAAGCCCCTAGATGACATCTAACATGCATGACTACAACAGGTAAAACGTAGAGGGCATCTCCACGAACATCTAGACATATCACACGCTCAAAACGGAGCAACAGGTAAAAAGTTACAGCAGGTCAAAGTAGGCATACTCAGATAACAGATCTGGGGAGTTAGAGGAAAAAAAACAACCTCGGTGAACAGTACGGGCCGGTCCGGATGAACAGTAGAAGCCCGGGGGGAACAGTGTCGCGGCGGCCCAGATCTGCAGTGCGGCGG
>LR738715.1:455058850-455199233 GCA_902687465.1 Secale cereale
TTTGACGATCCGACTACGAACGTGCGTGGACATCGCGCCTTAGATTTCGCTAAACCAACTCCGAGAGGTTATTGACCACGCCGGAGCACGATCAACCTGACCACGAAGGTCTGTTTCCTGCAGGCAAATGAAGAACAAGCACTTGCTAAGGCGCGACGTCCACGCACGTTCGTAGTCGGATCGTCAAAGTCGACTTCATCCAAACGATAGCCACCATCTCATCGAAAGACGGGACACCTTTGCCTCTATCAAGTGGTATCAGAGTTCCAGGTTGCTCGGTGAGATTTTATAGTTTTTCGTAGATTAGATCGAGTCTGTTCTTCATACCTACAGTCCACGAAAAAGCCAAAAAAATTAGGGTTAGTTCATCCCATCCGAGCCAATCTGAGCCTTTGCATAATCTTTTCTGTATTTGCTTTGTTGAATTTGCGGTTGCATCGTCGTGTCAAGTTGCTGGTCTTAGCGTCTAGTTCTTTAGAGTTTCGAGTTCTGTTCACAGTTTGTCACGTCGCCGCCGCACCATATTCATCGCCGCTGCCATACCACCGCTGCTGCCATATCCCACCACCGCAACCACATACCACCACCGCTGCCATAACCTACCACCGCTGCCATATCCTACCAGCATATATCCACCACCAATCCGAGTTCTTTTCATATTAGGTTTGTTCTCAAGATCCATCTAGGTTTCGGATTTTGTGTTTCCTTGCCTGCGTAGGTCTCGAAAAAAAAAGAGTCTGGAGACCCCCGGGCAGTTTTTAGGCCAAAATTTCGACAGGTGATTTTTTTTCCCTATCCTATTTTTGGGCTTTTCTGAGTCTTTTGAGACACGTGCCATCATACTGTTTTTTTACCGCACTTTTTCATCGTCGCTGCCCAGATTCCGAAAAAAAAATTCATCAAAAAAATTTCGTGCCTATCATCTTAGTTTGACTTGGGAAGTGTTTTGAGACACTCGCCATTATAGTGATTTTCGGCCAAAAAAAAGCAGCGAAAAAGAAGAAAAAAGAAAAAAGGAGCGCTAAAAAAAAGAGGCGAAAAAAATCAGATTGTGCTTTCCCCTTTATTACGTGTAGCGCCGTGATTTTGTTAGTGTTCTAGGCTCGCGTCTCTAGTACGGTCTAGCCTAGGACCAGCACAGTACCATCGTTGAGCGTTTATTCAACTTTGCATCTCTGAATTGATTATTGCTGACCACTTTTGCTACCATCTTATAAGCCTTCCCAGCTCCACATACATCTACGTCGTGCATTTGACTCTCCCTGGTAATCGCTTTATCCAAGCTTTGAGAGTTTTGACTACCACGGTTGCCGATCACCACCTGCTGCTGGGTAAGAACTGGTAAGAATTTGAGATTTGCTTGTCGGATTTGTGACACCCGCCACCACCACCACTTATTAGTAGTCTGTAGGATCATATTCTTGTGTGTTTCTATTGCTGCTAACCATGCCAGGATCACAAGTCGACGAGACTGACTGGGAGAACTTGATGAACAAGGAGCTTCATGATAAGTTTCAGCAAATGATGAGTGTACCGGTGCAAGATGTGGTAAACACATTGGACGAGGCCATGGAGAAGATAGTTGGCATGGAGAAGACGTTTGACACAAAGCTCGATAACAAGTTTGCTGAATTGCTTTTGCGTTTTCCACCACCACCGGCTGCTGCAGCTGTCCCACCTCTTCAACAACAACAACAACAACAACAACGTCGCCTTCCGAATCAAGTGGGACGAGCACATCGCGTTCCCCTTGAGACTGGTCAAGCTTCTGGTGCTGCTGTTGATGTTTCTGTAGCTCTTGCTGCTACTGCAGAGGTGGAGGACCATTACGAGGATGAGGTTGACCAAAATCAGAACTACGTGCAACAACCAGCACCACCACCACCAGGTCGTCCTCATGCATATCATCGCAACGGTAGGGCTGCACCACCACCTGAGGTGCATGACCATCTTCCTAAACTGAAATTGAATATTCCACCATTTGAGGGTAGATATGTTCCTGATATATATCTTACTAGGGAGTTACAAACTGAACAACGTTTTATATGTTTAAACTATCCCGAGGAGAGACGTGTTCCTGCTGCTGTTTGTGCTTTCACTAGTTTTGCATGTGTTTGGTGGTCTGAACATTGTAGATTATATCCTGTTCCAGCTACTTGGGCTGCTTTGAAAACAGCTATGCGTACTCGTTGGGTTCCACCATATTATCAACGTGAATTACTTCAAAAACTGCAGCGCTTAAGACAAGGAAAAAATTCTGTAGAAGAATATTATCAGCAATTACAAACTGGCCTGATTAGATGTGGTATTGTTGAGGAGAATGAAGCTATGCTTGCACGTTTTATGGGTGGATTAAATAGAGAGATTCAGACCATTCTAGAGTATAAGGATTATACTAATATCACTCGTTTATTCCATCTTGCTTGTAAAGCTGAATGTGAAGTGCAGGATCGTCAGGCATTGGCGCGGACTAACTTTTCTGCAGGTCGACCTTCATCATGGACACCGCGTGCATCCTCTACTTCCACACATTCTACTGCACCGACACCTCCATCATCTATTACCTCCAGCCGTGATACAAGGAAGCAGGCACAACCACCATTATCTGCCAAGAGCACACCTATTGGGCCTGCACAGAGTTCTTCTTCTTCCATGGCATCAACATGGCACACCAGTGATATTATTTGTCGTCGTTGTAAGGGAAGAGGACATTTTGCGAGAGATTACAAATCTCAGCGTGTGATGATTGCTACTGAGGATGGTGGATATGAATCCGCTAGTGACTATGATGAGGAGACTTTGGCTCTTATTACACGTGAAGAACACGGTGGAGACGATTTTGATCATGAGACGCAATACATGGCTCCTGAAGATGCTGACAGGTATGAATGTTTAGTTGCTCAACGTGTTTTGAGTGTGCAGGTTACACAAGCTGAGCAAAATCAGAGGCATAATTTGTTCCATACAAAGGGAGTTGTGAAGGAACGTTCTGTTCGCGTGATCATAGATGGAGGGAGTTGCAACAACTTGGCTAGCATGGAGATGGTGGAGAAGCTATCTCTGACCACAAGACCACATCCACATCCTTACTACATCCAATGGTTCAACAACAGCGGCAAGGTTAAGGTAACACGTACTGTTCGTGTGCATTTTAGTATCTCTACATATGTTGATTATGTTGATTGTGATGTGGTACCTATGCAAGCATGTTCCTTATTACTTGGTAGACCATGGCAATTTGATAAAAATTCTGTACACCATGGTAGAAACAATCAGTATACTCTTGTTCATAAGGATAAAAATATTACTTTGCTTCCTATGACTCCTGATTCCATTTTGAAAGATGATATTAATAGAGCTAATAAAGCAAAATAGGAGAAAAATAAGAGTGAAAATCAGATTGTGGCAAAAGAATTTGAGCAACAAATGAAGCCTACTAATAAACCATCTACTGTTGCTTCTGAAATTAAATTGAAAAGTGCATGTTTATTTGCCACCAAATCTGATATTGATGAGCTAGATTTTAGCAAATCTGTTTGCTATGCTGTTGTATGCAAAGAGGCCTTGTTTTCATTCGAGGACGTGCCTTCCTCTTTGCCTCCTGCTGTCACTAACATTTTACAGGAGTTCGCCGACGTCTTTCCACAAGACGTGCCACCGGGATTACCACCTATTCGAGGGATTGAGCATCAGATTGACTTAATTCCCGGTGCATCGCTACCCAACCGCGCACCATACCGTACCAATCCAGAAGAGACGAAGGAGATTATGTGTCAAGTACAGGAGCTACTCGACAAAGGTTATATACGCGAATCCCTTAGTCCTTGTGCTGTTCCTATTATTCTAGTGCCGAAAAAGGATGGTACATCGCGTATGTGTGTTGATTGTAGAGCCATTAATAATATTACTATTCGTTATCGTCATCCTATTCCTAGGCTAGATGATATGCTTGATGAATTGAGTGGCTCTACAATATTCTCCAAAGTTGATTTGCGTAGTGGATACCATCAAATTCGTATGAAATTGGGAGATGAATGGAAAACAGCATTTAAAACTAAGTTTGGATTATATGAGTGGTTAGTCATGCCTTTTGGGTTAACTAATGCACCTAGTACTTTCATGAGATTAATGAATGAAGTTTTACGTGCTTTCATTGGACGATTTATGGTAGTATACTTTGATGATATATTGATTTTTAGCAGATCTTTGGAGGAACATTTGGAACATTTACGTGCTGTTTTTATTGCTCTACGTGATGCACGTTTATTTGGTAACCTTGGAAAGTGCACCTTTTGCACCGACCGAGTATCTTTTCTTGGCTATGTTGTTACTCCACAGGGAATTGAGGTTGATAAAGCCAAGATTGAAGCTATTGAGAGTTGGCCGCAGCCCAAAACGGTCACACACGTGAGGAGTTTCCTTGGCCTCGCTGGATTCTATCGGCGTTTTGTGAGAGATTTCAGCACCATTGCTGCACCTCTCAATGAGCTTACAAAGAAGGATGTGCCTTTTGTTTGGGGTACTGCACAGGAAGAAGCATTCACGGTATTGAAAGATAAGTTGACACATGCTCCTTTACTCCAACTTCCTGATTTTAATAAGACTTTTGAGCTTGAATGTGATGCTAGTGGAATTGTGTTAGGAGGTGTGTTATTACAAGATGGTAAACCTGTTGCATATTTTTCTGAAAAATTGAGTGGGCCTAGTCTGAATTATTCTACTTATGATAAGGAATTATATGCTCTTGTTCGGACTTTGGAGACATGGCAACATTATTTATGGCCCAAAGAATTTGTTATACATTCTGATCATGAATCTTTAAAGCACATTAAAAGTCAAGCAAAACTGAACCGTAGACATGCTAAATGGGTTGAATTCATAGAGACTTTCCCTTATGTTATTAAACACAAGAAGGGAAAAGAAAATGTTATTGCTGATGCATTGTCTCGTCGTTATACTATGCTTTCACAACTTGACTTTAAAATATTTGGTTTGGAGACCATCAAAGATCAATATGTGCATGATGCTGAATTTAAAGATGTATTGCAGAATTGCAAAGAAGGGAGAACATGGAACAAGTTCGTCGTTAATGATGGATTTGTGTTTCGTGCTAACAAGCTATGCATTCCAGCTAGCTCTGTTCGTCTTTTGTTGTTGCAGGAGGCGCATGGAGGAGGATTAATGGGACGCTTTGGCGTGAAGAAGACGGAGGACGTACTTGCTACACACTTCTTTTGGCCAAAGATGCGACGGGATGTTGAGCGTTTTGTTGGTCGCTGCACTACATGTCAAAAAGCTAAGTCACGACTCAATCCTCATGGTTTATATATGCCTTTGCCTGTCCCTAGTGTTCCTTGGGAAGATATATCTATGGACTTTGTTTTGGGTTTACCTCGAACAAAGAAGGGGAGGGATAGCATATTTGTTGTCGTGGATAGGTTCTCGAAGATGGCACACTTTATACCATGTCATAAAAGCGATGATGCTGCTAATGTTGCTGATTTGTTCTTTCGTGAAATTATTCGCTTGCATGGTGTGCCAAATACTATTGTTTCAGATCGTGATACTAAATTTCTTAGCCACTTTTGGAGATGTTTATGGGCTAAGTTGGGGACTAAACTACTTTTTAGTACTACTTGTCACCCCCAAAGTGATGGACAAACTGAAGTAGTCAACAGAACTTTGTCTACTATGCTTAGGGCTGTTTTGAAGAATAATAAGAAAATGTGGGAAGAATGCTTGCCTCATATTGAATTTGCTTATAATCGTTCGTTGCATTCTACTACTAAGATGTGCCCTTTTGAAATTGTCTATGGTTTCCTACCTCGTGCACCTATTGATTTGTTGCCTCTTCCATCTTCGGAGAAGGTTAATTTTGATGCTAAACAACGTGCTGAATTGATCTTAAAAATGCATGAGTTAACTAAGGAAAATATTGAGCGCATGAATGCTAAATATAAACTTGTTGGAGATAAGGGTAGAAAACGTGTTGTCTTTGCACCTGGAGATCTTGTTTGGTTACATTTGCGTAAGGATAGGTTTCCTAATTTGCGCAAGTCAAAGCTAATGCCACGTGCTGATGGTCCGTTCAAGGTGTTAGAGAAAATAAATGATAATGCATATAAACTTGAGCTGCCTGCAGATTTTGGGGTTAGTCCCACATTTAACATTGCAGATTTGAAGCCTTACTTGGGTGAGGTAGATGAGCTTCCGTCGAGGACGACTTCAATTCAAGAAGGGGAGGATGATGAGGACATCACTAACAAGGTTACACCCACAGCTCCAACTGACACATATACAGGACCAATTACTAGAGCTCGCGCACGTCAATTAAATTACCAGGTACTTTCGTTTCTTGGTAATGAATCTAATGTTCATGAGAATATGATGCTGCCTAAATTGGATACATTTGTCTTGCTTACAAATGAAGGGCCTAGCTTGGACAAGAAGGATGAACATTGGAGCAAGATCAAGCATGGAGATGATGGCATGCGCAAGGGGAACAAGAATGGAGTTTCAATTGATGATTTCAGGACTTTGAAGCCACCATAATGAGTGCGAGAAGCCTTGGACGAAATATACAAGATGCCACTTCATAAATTTCGTCCAGAGGCTATTATAGGTGCTGCGTCACCTTATTATTGGGCCAGGCCCATGTAATTTCGAAATACTTGAGTATAGGCTGTTTTTAGAGTCCGTATGTGTGGGGAAACAAGAGTTAGGGTTGGTTTCGGACCCCTCCACCAAGGGCCACGAAATTCCCCCCTCTTTCTCTCATATATACAGTCCTTAGGGCGTCGTTTAGACTTTGGGTTTTGTTTAGATTAAAGTTCGCCATAGCTGCAAATTCGCGTACTTCGTTTGTGTTCAACGACTAGACCAAGACGTCACAGAACCCCACTTGATCAATAAAGTTTTCCTCTTGAATTCGCAATATCCAGATTGCAATCTTAGTTTCTTGCTTGTTCTTCATTTGTCTGCAGGAAACAGACCTTCGTGGTCAGGTTGATCGTGCTCCGGCGTGGTCAATAACCTCTCGGAGTTGGTTTAGCGATTGCTAAGGCGCGAGTCCACGCACGTTCGTAGTCGGATCGTCAAAGTCGACTTCATCCAAATGATAGCCAGCATCTCATCGAAAGACGGGACACCTTTGCCTCTATCATGCCTCGAAAGGAGGAAAGTCAACGAGTATATATTACACGGATGGACACCGTCGGGGCGGACGTCCGCTGGTTACCGGACGTCCGGTGGTTCCGGAGGGACCGGACGTCCGGTAATCCTCGGATTTCCGCTATTTAGCTTCTGTAGTCGTTGTCACGGACGTCCGGTGGCTTCCGGTCGTCCGGTCGTCTGGGAGAGGCCGGACGTCCGGTGTCTTCCGGTCGTCCGGTGCCTGGAAGTCGCCGGTCGTCCGGCGTAGGCCGGACGTCCGGTGCCTGTAGCATCTTCAGCCTTCCTTCTTCTTGTCTCGTGTACTTGTCGGGCCTGTCGTCTTGACCATTGTGCAGAGCTGTCCCGTGGCCTTCGTCCAAGTACCTGAGTATGCACAGAGTCCCTGATGAAGGTAGAAGCCATGTCTCAAGTGAATCCGAAAGATGTAGAGAGAGGAGCGAAGTCACCTCGGTCTCGAGAGCTCTTGCACGGGCTCGAGTCATTGGTCCTTTGGGCACTTGGTGAGGCGAAGAAGGATCCATGGGGATGTCCTTAGGATGCTCCGCATCATCTCCCCTCCCTTGGGAAAGATCCGACCTCGGATCGAAATCTTCATCACCATGGAAAGGAGATAGGTCCTTGACGTTGAAAGTATCGCTCACGGAGTACTTGTCTCGTGGGAGGTTGATCTTGTAGGCGTTGTCGTTGTAGCGAGCTAGCACCTTGAAGGGTCCGTCGGCGCGAGGTAGAAGTTTGGACTTGCGCTCGTGTGGGAAGCGGTCCTTGCGAAGATGAAGCCAAACAAGATCTCCCGGTTGGAACACCATTGGTGCCTTGTTGACTTTGAGCTTGGTGGCGAGACGTTTGACTTGTCGCTCGATCATTGCCCTTGTATCTTCGTGCACCTTCTTGAGATAGCTTGCTCGTGCACTTGCGTCCATGTTGATGCGCTCTTGTAGGGGTAGAGGTAGAATGTCCAAAGGGGACAACAGGTTGAAGCCGTAGACAACCTCGAATGGTGACTTGCCGGTGGTCGAATGTCTTGCGCGGTTGTAGGCGTACTCGGCGATGGGCAAGCAATGCTCCCATTCCCGGATGTTCCTCTTGATCAACACACGAAGAAGAGTGAAAAGCGTGCGGTTCGTCACCTCCGTCTGGCCGTCCGTTTGTGGATGGTACGCCGAAGAAAAGAGTAGCTTGATTCCGAGCTTGGCACATAGTGTTTTCCAAAAGTAACTCAAGAACTTGATGTCCCGGTCCGACACGATCGTTTTGGGCACGCCGTGTAGACGAAGTATCTCCCTACAAAAGAGAGTTGCAACATGTGAAGCATCGTCTATCTTGTTACAAGGAATGAAATGAGCCATTTTAGAGAATCTATCTACCATGACAAGCACGTAATCTTTTCCATTTTGAGTTCTAGGCAAGCCAAGAATGAAATCCATGCTTATGTCTTCCCATGGATGGTATGGAATAGGAAGAGGCATGTAAAGACCATGAGATTGAGCTTTGGACTTAGCTTTGCGGCATGTAGAATATCGGTTGGTGAGGCGTGAGACATCACGAAGCATCTTGGGCCAAAAATAGTTCTTAGAGAGGGTAGCAAACGTCTTGTCGCGTCCAAAGTGTCCCATGAGTCCTCCTCCATGAGATTCCTGCAAAAGGAGCAAACGAAGCGAAGACTCGGGAATGCAAAGTTTGTTAGCTCTCATAAGAAATCCATCCTTGATGTAGTAATGTTTCCAAGAAGTGTGAGTCAAGCACTTAGCATAAGCATTTGCAAAGAAAGGATCATGCGCATAAAGGTATTTGATGTGCTCAAAGCCAATCACATTCAACTCAAGTTGTGTTACAAGCATGCATTTGCGGGAAAGCGCTTCCGCCACAACATTTTCTTTGCCCTTGATGTATTTGATGACATAGGGAAAAGACTCAATGAACTCACTCCATTTAGCATGACGCTTGTTCAACTTAGTTTGACCTTTGAGATACTTGAGTGTCTCATGGTCCGTATGAAGAATGAATTCATGAGGTCTAAGATAGTGTTCCCAAACACGTAAAACTGTCACCAAGGCATAAAGCTCTTTAGCATAGATGGGATAGTTAAGTTGCGCTCCCGATAGCTTCTCGCTAAAGTACGCAATTGGGCGCTTTTCTTGCATTAGCACGCCACCTATGCCGGTACCACTAGCATCACAATGAATCTCAAACGGTTTGTCAAAGTTCGGTAGGGCTAGGAGTGGTGCGTGCGTGAGCAAGCTTTTAAGCTCATTGAACGCGGTGTCTTGCGAAGGACCCCAAATGAAGGGTGCATTCTTCTTGCTCAAAGCGTGTAGAGGCATAACAATGTTGCTAAAGTCCTTCACAAAACGTCGATAGAAACCGGCTAAACCAAGAAAACTACGCACTTGCATGAGATTCGTTGGTTGAGGCCAAGTTTTAATTGCTTCAATTTTAGTTTCATCAACGTGAACACCTTGAGAAGACACGACAAATCCTAGAAAGACAACCTTGTCAACGCCAAAAGTGCATTTCTCCATATTAGCATATAATTGTTGGTTGCGAAGGGCTTGCAAAACCATACGGACATGGTCAACATGTTCCTCAAGTGACTTGCTAAAGACTAGAATGTCATCAAAGTAAACCACTACAAAGACGCCTATATAAGATCGGAGAACAAAGTGCATAAGACACATGAATGTGCCGGGCGCTTCCGATAAGCCCATTGGCATGACCAACTACTCATAGAGTCCAAACTTGGTTTTGAAAGCTATTTTCCATTCATCACCCTCTTGAATGCGAATTTGGTAGTAGCCACTTTTAAGATCAATTTTGGAAAAAAATGTGGCACCACATAATTCATCAAGCATGTTGTCTAAGCGTGGAATAGGGTGACGATATCTAACTATGATAGCATTTATCGGACGACAATCGGAACACATGCGAAAACTTCCATCTTTCTTAGGCACGAGGATAACGGGAACGACACAAGGGCTTAAGCTTTCACGTACATGACCTTTGTCGATGAGTTTTTGCACTTGCCGTTGTATCTCCTTTGTTTCCTCGGGGTTGACGCGGTACGGAGCCTTGTTTGGAAGTGGTGCACCGGGTGTGAGGTCGATGCGGTGTTCGATTCCTCGAAGTGGAGGTAGACCCGGAGGTAGCTCATCGGGAAAGACGTCCGAGAATTCCTGCAACAATTGAGACAACACAAAAGGTGGAGGTGGTGAAGTGTTAGTAGGTTTGGCTTCCCCTTTGCATAAGGGCACAAGGTGGAAGACGCTCGATGGGTTCTCACACACTTCTCTCATCTCACGTTTGGTGGCAAATAGAACTAGTTGCTTCTTGTCGCTCATCGTGGAGTCGCTCATATTTGGCTTGTGGCTCTCACTCTCTTTTTGGTGGCTCGCTCTCTCACCATTCTCTCCACGATGGTTGGTAGGTAAAAGCTTGTCGGCTGCTACTTGACTTGGAGACATTGGTCGGAGCACGAATTCCTTGCCCTTCATCTTGAAATGATAGTGATTTGTCCGTCCATTGTGTGTAACTCCACGATCATATTGCCATGGGCGTCCAAGAATAAGGTGGCACACGGACATGGGTATCACATCACATTCAAGAGTGTCCTCGTAGGCGCCAATCTTGAAAGAGACTTGCACGGTGTGCTCGACTCGAAGAATTCCGGAGTCGTTAAGCCACTGGACCTTGTAGGGGTGAGGATGCTTTGTCTTGACCAAATGAAGCTTGTCGCATAGCTCTTCGCTTGCCAAGTTGTGACAACTTCCTCCATCGATGGTAACCTTGACGGAGCGTCCATTGATACTGGCCTTCATATGGAAAATGTGACATCGTTGGTCGTCATCTTGTTGATGTTGGAGTGTCAAGACTTTGGAGACAACAAGATTGGGACTTGAGTCATTGTCGCAAAACACTTGATGGTCTTCTTCTTCATTCACTTGGCGATGCATAGATACATGCTCAAGTGCTTCCATCTCATCATCGCTCATGGAGTCATAAGATCCGTCATCGTTGATGATCTTGGTGCGAACGGTCTTGCACTCAAATGACTTGTGGCCTCGTCCTTGGCACTTGAAGCATTTGATGGAGCTCGTCTTGTTGTTGTCTTCGGTTGGAGTTGTAGTTGAGGAGGCTCTTTGCTTGAAGTTGTTGGTAGAAGGTGGACGACTCGATGTAGTCGCATTCTTGTAGCTTGACTTGTCACCGAAGTTTGTAGATGGCTTGTTAGAGGTAGGAGTGGTAGCCGAAGTCGTTGAAGCTTGGTTGTAGGAGCCGTAGTTCTTGGAGTTGAACTTGGAATACTTGTAGTCCTCTTGAACTTGTCGCTCCGCTTTGGTTGCTTGGTGTACTAGCTCGAGGAGATTGTTGTATGGTTGGAAGTCCGCAATCTTCTTGATGGGATAGTTGAGTCTATTCAAGAATCGCGCCATTGTTTGCTCGTCATCTTCCGTGATGGTTGCTCGTATCATAGCAATCTCCATCTCCTTGTAGTACTCTTCAATGGACTTGGTACCTTGCTTGAGGAGTTGTAGCTTCTTGAACAAGTCACGATTGTAGTGTGTAGGCACAAAGCGTGCTCTCATGACTTCCTTCATTTCAGCCCAAGTGGTGATAGGAGGTTCGCCTTTTGCTTCTCTTCTCTCTATGATTTGCTCCCACCAAATGAGAACATAGTCTTGGAACTCAAGGGATGCCATTGCGATCTTCTTCTCTTCATCGAAGTTGTGAAGGTGAAAGATCTTGTCAACTTTCAATGCCCATGAGAGATAGTCTTCGGGATCGATGCTTCCGGTGAACTTTGGCATGGTGAACTTGAGCTTGCCATAGCGATGCTCATCGTTGTTTCCTTGCCTATTGGGAGGGCGGTCTCGATTTTGGCGGTTTGCCATATCTTGTTGCTCTTGTTGATGTAGATGTTCTTGTTGGAGTTGATGTTCTTGCCGCGCTTGAGGAGGAGCTTTGCATTCTTGCTTGATGGCGCCTCTCTTGCATCTCATCGCGAAGGAAATCCTCTTCTTGACGAGTGTGTCGAGTGCGGGCTGCCACATTGCGATGTGCATCTTGTAGTGCTCGGTGCGCCTCCATAGCTTGAGCTTCTCGACGTTGTTGTGCTTGGCGGTTAGCCTCGGCATCTTGTTCTTCTTGATATTGACGTGCTCGCTCTTGTTGTTGTTGGCGTAGTCGTTGCCGTTCTTGTGCTTGCTCAAGTGCAGCTTGGTTTTGACGACGTCGACTTTCGTGGTCGTCGAATAGCTCTTGTGAACTCTTGTCATGTAGAGGCTGCCATTGGTCATGTCGAGCTTGACGTGCGGCTTGACGAAGAGTGTTGGACATAGGTGTACTTGAGTCTTGCGTGGAGTCGGTGTGTCGACTTGAGCGGCTTCGTCTTTGAGATGATGTTGAGGAAGAACGTCGGTTGATTATCAATGTCCGGAGCTCATTGTATTGAGTAGTCATGTTGGTGTTGATGATTTCAAATTGTTCTTTTGTCCTTGCTTCAAATTGGCGCGCATCCTCGGCGACTTGACCAATGTACTCACGCATAGCTTCACTCTCTTGATGTAGAGCTCGTTGGACACCGAAAAGATGTAGTTTGGTGACGTAGTTGTTCGCTTCTTGAGGATCGTCGAAGATCGGGTTGGAAGATGTACTTGGCATATCCATCATCACAAGCAAGTATGTGAGTGGGAGAAAGGAGAAGACAATATCAATGTACCTTAACCGAGGTTGAAAATGGATCAATGATCACTCAATAATGTAACCCGGAAATAGCACTATTGGTATCACTTCGTGTCGATTCTCACACCTACACAAGTAAAGCTTTGAGAGGAGCTTGGTTAGGATGTGGCACAAATTCTATGCAATCGTCAAAGTGACTCAATGATGTTGAAAATGGTTCACAATTTGCTCGTGCAACAAGTAGATCACTAGCAAAGTAGCACACGGAACACACGCACGGATAGATAAATGTGGTTGTGCAACCAAGGGTGAGCGAAAATGTGGAAACCACGGAAAATGCTCGTGTTGCACAACACTGGAGAGACGCTAACCGATTGCTTAATAGGCGGATACGCACTTGTGCACGACCTATAAGAGGCAAAACGTAATGACTATCTATCACAAGTATGCTATGAGTGTATGATGTGCCGATGCTTGAGCACAATATGATGTTGCTATGATGTATGATCTCCTTTGATGCAAGGCGTATGATGCTATTGTGTTTTTGCTTTGGTGGCTCTTTTGCTTAAAAGCTTGTTAGCTCTTTCTTTGGGCACATATGCATGCTTCTCGTATCAAGGTAGCTATTGTGTATGCGGAGCACTCTTGTGGCACACGGAGATGTCTGGGCGAGGCCGGATGTCCGGTGTCTTCCGGACGTCCGGTGCCTGTAGCATCTTCTGCCTTCCTTCTTCTTGTCTCGTGTACTTGTCGGGCCTGTCGTCTTGACCATTGTGCAGAGCTGTCCCATGGCCTTCGTCCAAGTACCTGAGTATGCACAGAGTCCCTGATCAAGGTAGAAGCCATGTCTCAAGTGAATCCGAAAGATGTAGAGAGAGGAGCGAAGTCACCTCGGTCTCGAGAGCTCTTGCACGGGCTCGAGTCATTGGTCCTTTGGGCACTTGGTGAGGCGAAGAAGGATCCATGGGGATGTCCTTAGGATGCTCCGCATCAGGTACTTACCGGACGTCCGACAGACCCTGTCGAAGCTGAATTTGTTCAGCTCCGTACCACCTTTCCGCTACCACCTACCTTTCATCCCTTTTTCTGCAACCACCATCGCTTACCCGCTCCGAGTTTGAAAAGTGTGTCTCCCTTTGCCTTGGATACATGAGTTGTGGTTTCACCGTTTCCTTGGATGTTTAGGCTACCCTGGAACGACAAGCCTTCGACAACACCACCGCTCAACATCGGCAAGGACGGTAACATCGACGACACTTCGCTCATCCTACCTTGCAATTGCATTGTCACCCTAGGAACCATCTTTGCGTAGCTTTCCCATTGAGACTAGCCATTTGAGTATTGCCGGGCCACGACACTTGTGCACATTAGTGATAGTCATAGATATTGCATACTACATCATCTTCATCTTGGTATCTTGCATATCTCCGTGTGACACAAGAGTGTCCCGCATACACAATAGCTACCTTGATCCGAGAAGCTTGCATAAGTGCCCATAGAAAGAGCTCACAAGCTTTTAAGCAAAAGAGCCAACCAAAGCATAAAGACAATAGCATCATATGCCTTGCATCAAAAGAGATCATACATCATAGCAACATAATCTTGTGCTCAAGCATCGGCACATTACACTCATAGCATACTTGTGATAGATAGTCGTTACGTTTTGCCTCTTATAGGTCGTGCACAAGTGCGTATCCGCCTATTAAGCAATCGGTTAGCGTCTCTCTAGCGTTGTGCAACACGAGCATTTTCCGTGGATTCCACATTTTCGCTCACCCTTGGTTGCACAACCACATTGATAGAGGCAAAGATGTCCCGTCTTTCGATGAGATGGTGGCTATCGTTTGGATGAAGTCGACTTTGACGATCCGACTACGAACGTGCGTGGACGTCGCGCCTTAGCAATCGCTAAACCAACTCCGAGAGGTTATTGACCACGCCGGAGCACGATCAACCTGACCACGAAGGTCTGTTTCCTGCAGGCAAACGAAGAACAAGCAAGAAACTGAGATTGCAATCTGGATATTGCGAATTCAAGAGGAAAGCTTTATTGATCAAGTGGGGTTCTATGACGTCTTGGTCTGGTCGTTGAACACAAACGAAGTACGCGAAGTTCCAGCTATGGTGAAATTTAATCTAAACAAAACCCCAAAGTCTAAATGACGCCCTAAGGGTTGTATATATGAGGGAAAGAGGGGGGAATTTCGTGGCCCTTGGTGGAGGGGTCCAAAACCAACCCTAACTCTTGTTTCCCCACACATACGGACTCTAAAAACAGCCTATACTCAAGTATTTTGAAATTACATGGGCCTGGCCCAATAATAAGGTGACGCAGCACCTATAATAGCCTCTGGACGAAATTTATGAAGTGGCATCTTGTATATTTCGTCCAAGGCTTCTCGCACTCATTATGGTGGCTTCAAAGTCCTGAAATCATCAATTGAAACTCCATTCTTGTTCCCCTTGCGCATGCCATCATCTCCATGCTTGATTTTGCTCCAATGTTCATCCTTCTTGTCCAAGCTAGGCCCTTCATTGGTAAGCAAGACAAATGTATCCAATTTAGGCAGCATCATATTCTCATGAACATTAGATTCATTACCAAGAAACGAAAGTACCTGGTAATTTAATTGGCGTGCGCGAGCTCTAGTAATTGGTCCTGTATATATGTCAGTTGGAGCTGTGGGTGTAACCTTGTTAGTGATGTCCTCATCACACATTTATCTATCCATGCGTGTGTTCCGTGTGCTACTCTGCTAGTGATCTACTTGTTGCATGAGCAAATTGTGAACCATTTTCAACATCTTTGAGTCACTTTGACGATTGCATTGAATTTGTGCCACATCCTAACCAAGCTCCTCTCAAAGCTTTACTTGTGTAGGTGTGAGAATCGACACGAAGTGGTACCAATAGTGCTATTTCCGGGTTACATTATCGAGTGATCATTGATCCTTTTTCAACTTCGGTTAAGGTACTTTTGGTATTGTCTTCTCCTTTCTCCCACTCACATACTTGCTTGTGATGATGGATAGGCCAAGTACATCTTCCAACCCGATCTTCGATGATCCTCAAGAAGCGAACAACTACGTCACCAAACTACATCTCTTCGGTGTCCAACGAGCTCTACATCAAGAGAGTGAAGCTATGCGCGAGTACATTGGTCAAGTCACCGAGGACGCGCGCCAATTTGAAGCAAGGACAAAAGAACAATTCGACATCATCAACACCAACATGACTACTCAATACAACGAGCTCCGGACATTGATAATCAACCGACGTTCTTCCTCAACATCATCTCAAAGACGAAGCCGCTCAAGTCGACATTCCGACTCCACGCAAGACTCAAGTACACCTACGTCTAACACTCTTCGTCAAGCCGCACGTCAACTTCGACATGACAACCGGCAGCCTCTCCATGAAAAGAGTTCACAAGAGCTATTCGACGACCAAGAAAGCCGACGTCGTCAAAACCAAGCTACACTTGAGCAAGCACAAGAACGACAACGACTACGTCAACAACAACAAGAGCGAGCTCGTCAACACCAAGAAGAACTTGATGCCGAGGCTAACCGCCAAGCACAACAACGTCGAGAAGCTCAAGCTATGGAGGCGCAACGAGCTTTACAAGATGCACATCGCAATGTGGCTGCCCGCACTCGACACACTCGTCAAGAAGAGGATTTCCTTCGGGATGAGGTGCAAGAGGGACGCCATCAAGCAAGAATGCAACGAGAAGCTCCTCCTCAAGCGCGACAAGAGCAACAACCCCAACAAGAACATCTACATCAACAAGAGCAACAAGATATGGCAAACCGCCAAAATCAAGACCGCCCTCCCAATAGGCAAGGAAACAATGACGAGCATCGCTATGGCAAGCTCAAATTCACCATGCCAAAGTTTTCCGGAAGCATTGATCCCGAAGACTATCTCTCATGGGCATTGAAGGTTGACAAGATCTTTCGCCTTCACAACTTCGATGAAGAGAAGAAGATCGCAATGGCATCCCTTGAGTTCCAAGACTATGTTCTCATTTGGTGGGAGCAAATTATAGAGAGAAGAGAAGCAAAAGGCAAACCTCCTATCACCACTTGGGCTCAAATGAAGGAAGTCATGAGAGCATGATTTGTGCCTACCCACTACAATCGTGACTTGTTCAAGAAGCTACAACTCCTCAAGCAAGGTACCAAGTCCGTTGAAGAGTACTACAAGGAGATGGAGATTGCCATGTTAAGAGCAAACATCACGGAAGACGACGAGCAAACAATGGCGAAATTCTTGAATGTACTCAACTATCCTATCAAGAAGATTGCGGACTTCCAACCATACAACAATCTCCTCGAGCTAGTACATCAAGCAACCAAAGCGGAGCGATAAGTTCAAGAGGACTACAGGTACTCCAAGTTCAACTCCAAGAACTTCGGCTCCTACAACCAAGCTTCAACGACTTCGGCTACACCTCCTACCTCTTCCATGCCATCTACAAACTTCGGCGACAAGTCAAGCTACAAGAATGCGACCACATCGAGTCGTCCACCTTCTACAAACAACTTCAAGCCAAGAGCTTCCTCAACTACAACTCCAACCGAAGACAACAACAAGACGAGCTCCATCAAATGCTTCAAGTGCCAAGGACGAGGCCACAAGTCATTTGAGTGCAAGACCGTTCGCACGATGATCATCAACGATGACGGATCTTCTGACTCCATGAGCGATGATGAGATGGAAGCACTTGAGCATGTCGCTATGCATCGCCAAGTGAATGAAGAAGAATACCGTCAAGTGTTTTGCGACAATGACTCAAGCCCCAATCTTGTGGTCTCCAAAGTCTTGACACTCCAGCACCAACAAGATGACAACCAACGATGTCACATTTTCCATACGAAGGCCGGCATCAATGGACGCTCCGTCAAGGTTATCATCGATGGAGGAAGTTGTCACAACTTGGCAAGCGAAGAGCTATGCGACAAGCTTCATTTGGTCAAGACGAAGCATCCTCACCCCTACAAGGTCCAGTGGCTCAACGACGCCGAAATTCTTCGAGTCGAGCACACCGTGCAAGTCTCTTTCAAGATTGGCGCTTACGAGGACACTCTTGAATGTGATGTGATACCCATGTCCGTGTGCCACCTTATTCTTGGACGTCCATGGCAATATGATCGTGGAGTCACACACAATGGACGGACAAATCACTATCATTTAAAGATGAAGGGCAAGGAATTCGTGCTCCGACCAATGTCTCCAAGTCAAGTAGCCGCCGACAAGCTTTTACCTACCAACCATCGTGGAGAGAATGGTGAGAGAGTGAGCCACCAAAAAGAGAGTGAGAGCCACAAGCCAAATATGAGCGACTCCACGATGAGCGACAAGAAGCAACTAGTCCTATTTGCCACCAAACGTGAGATGAGAGAAGTGTGTGAGAACCCATCGAGCGTCTTCCACCTTGTGCTCTTATGCAAAGGGGAAGCCAAACCTACTAAAACTTCACCACCTCCACCTTTTGTGTTGTCTCAATTGTTGCAGGAATTCTCGGACGTCTTTCCCGATGAACTACCTCCGGGTCTCCCTCCACTTCGCGGAATCGAACCCCGCATCGACCTCATACCCGGTGCACCACTTCCAAACAAGGCTCCCTACCGCGTCAACCCCGAGGAAACAAAGGAGATACAACGGCAAGTGCAAAAACTCATCGACAAAGGTCATGTACGTGAAAGCTTAAGCCCTTGTGCCGTTCCGGTTATTCTCGTGCCTAAGAAAGACGGAAGTTTTCGCATGTGTTCCGATTGTCGTCCGATCAATGCTATCACCGTTAGATACCGTCACCCTATTCCACGACTAGATGACATGCTTGATGAATTATGTGGTGCCACAATTTTTTCCAAAATTGATCTTAAAAGTGGCTATTACCAAATTCGCATTCACGAGGGTGATGAATGGAAAACAGCTTTCAAGACCAAGTTCGGACTTTATGAGTGGTTGGTCATGCCGATGGGCTTATCGGAAGCGCGAGGCACATTCGTGCACCTTATGCACTTTGTTCTCCGACCTTATATAGGCGTCTTTGTAGTGGTTTACTTTGATGACATTCTAGTCTTTAGCAAGTCGCTTGAGGAACATGTTGACCATGTCCGTAGGGTTTTGCAAGCCCTTCGCACCCAACAATTATATGCTAATATGGAAAAATGCACTTTTGGCGTTGACAAGGTTGTCTTTCTAGGATTTGTCGTGTCTTCTCAAGGTGTTCACGTTGATGAAACTAAAATTGAAGCAATTAAAACTTGGCCTCAACCAACGAATCTCATGCAAGTGCGTAGTTTCCTTGGTTTAGCCGGTTTCTATTGACGTTTTGTGAAGGACTTTAGCACTATTGCTATGCCTCTACACGCCTTGAGCAAGAAGAACGCACCTTTCATTTGGGGTCCTTCGCAAGACACCGCGTTCAATGAGCTTAAGAGCTTGCTTACACACGCACCACTTCTAGCCCTACCAAACTTTGACAAACCGTTTGAGATTCATTGTGATGCTAGTGGTACCGGCATAGGTGGCATGCTAATGCAAGAAAAGCGCCCAATTGCGTACTTTAGCGAGAAGCTATCGGGAGCGCAACTTAACTATCCCATCTATGATAAAGAGCTTTATGCCTTGGTGAGAGTTTTACGTGTTTGGGAACACTATCTTAGACCTCATGAGTTCATTCTTCATACGGACCATGAGACACTCAAGTATCTCAAAGGTCAAACTAAGTTGAACAAGCGTCATGCTAAATGGAGTGAGTTCATTGAGTCTTTTCCCTATGTCATCAAATACATCAAGGGCAAAGAAAATGTTGTGGCGGACGCGCTTTCTCGCAAATGCATGCTTGTAACACAACTTGAGTTGAATGTGATTGGCTTTGAGCACATAAAAGATCTATATGAACATGATCCTTTCTTTGCAAATGCTTATGCTAAGTGCTTGACTCACACTTCTTGGGAACATTACTACATCAAGGATGGATATCTTCTGAGAGCTAGCAAACTTTGCATTCCCGAGTCTTCGCTTCGTTTGCTTCTTTTGCAGGAATCTCATGGAGGAGGACTCATGGGACACTTTGGACGCGACAAGACGTTTGCTACCCTCTCTAAGAACTATTTTTGGCCCAAGATGCTTCGTGACGTCTCACGCCTCACCAACCGATGTTCTACATGCCGCAAAGCTAAGTCCAAAGCTCAATCTCATGGTCTTTACATGCCTCTTCCTATTCCATACCATCCATGGGATGACATAAGCATGGATTTCATACTTGGCTTGCCTAGGACTCCAAATGGCAAAGATTCCGTGCTTGTCGTGGTAGATAGATTCTCTAAAATGGCTCATTTCATTCCTTGTAACAAGATCGACGATGCTTCACATGTTGCAAATCTCTTTTGTAGGGAGATACTTCGTCTACACGGCGTGCCCAAAACGATCGTGTCGGACCGGGACGTCAAGTTCTTGAGTTACTTTTAGAAAACACTATGTGCCAATCTAGGAATCAAGCTACTCTTTTCTTCGGCGTACCATCCACAAACGGACGGCCAGACGAAGGTGACGAACCGCACGCTTTCCACGCTTCTTCGTGTGTTGATCAAGAGGAACATCCGGGAATGGGAGCAATGCTTGCCCATCGCCGAGTACGCCTACAACCGCGCAAGACATTCGACCACCGGCAAGTCTCCCTTCGAGGTCGTCTACGGCTTCAACCCGTTGTCCCCATTGGACATTCTACCTCTACCTCTACAAGAGCGCATCAACATGGACGCAAGTGCACGAGCAAGCTATCTCAAGAAGGTGCACAAAGATACAAGGGCAATGATCGAGCGACAAGTACACCGTCTCGCCGCCAAGCTCAACGTCAACAAGGCACCAATGGTGTTCCAACCGGGAGATCTTGTTTGGCTTCACCTTCGCAAGGACCGTTTCCCACAAGAGCGCAAGTCCAAACTTCTACCTCGCGCCGACGGACCCTTCAAGGTGCTGGCACGCTACAACGACAACGCCTACAAGATCGACATCCCACGAGACAAGTACTCCATGAGCGATACTTTCAACATCAAGGATCTATCTCCTTTCCATGGTGATGAAGATTTCGATCCGAGGTCGGATCTTTCCCAAGGGAGGGGAGATGATGCGGAGCATCCTAAGGTCATCCCCATGGACCCTTCATCGCCTCATCAAGTGCCCAAAGGACCAATGACTCGAGCCCGTGCAAGAGCTCTCGAGACCGAGGTGACTTCACTCCTTGCTCTAAATCCTTCTGTTATACATGAGACATGGCTTCTACCCTCATCCGGAACTCTGTGCATACTCAGGTACTTGGGTGAAGCCCACGGGACAGCACTGCACAATGGTCAAGACGGCGAGTTCGACAAGTGCCGGGAACAAGAAGAAGGAAGGCTGAAGATGCTACAGGCACCGGACGTCCGGCCTGCACCGGACGACCGGAAGCCACCGGACGTTCGGCCTCTCCCAGACGACCGGACGACCGGAAGCCACCGGACGTCCGTGACAACGACCACAGAAGCTAAATAGCGGAAATCCGAGGATTACCGGACGTCCGGTCCCTCCGGAACCTCCGGACGTCCGGTAACCAGCGGACATCCGCCCCGACGGCGACCATTCGTGTAATATATACTCGTTGACTCCCATCCTTTGGAGGTAGCTTTTGGATAGCTCATTTCAGACCTTTGTGTGGATTCTCTCCCACGAGACCGCGCGCCTCTTCGGAGAAGATCCACCACGGATTCAAGACCTCCACATCGGGGAAGATCCTACGGGATAACCAAGACCTCCTCCGGGAGAAGACTATCCTTGTACCACCGTCGTTGACTATGGACCGTGTATCTCGATATGTATCGTGGATCTAGCACTTGTTGATCATCTTTGTGTTGATTTGAGTGTTTCCTCTCGTGTTTTCCCCCGTTTTCTCCCTGTGTTCTCCGTGTTCGTCGTGGGATACTCTCCAAACGTGAAAGATCTGCTGATTAGGGTTCCACCCTACATCAATAGCCCTCCCCAAGATGGGAGAGTTGTTGGTGATGACGGCTGTGACGATTTCCCCCTCCCGGAGGGAAGTATCCCCGGCAGAACAGCTCTGCCGGAGCCCTAGATTGGTTTCCGCCTCGAGACGGCGGTGTCTGGTCCCGAAAGCCTCCTCTTGATTTTTTTTCCAGGTCAAAACGCTTCATATAGGAGAAGATGGGCACCGTGGGCCTGCCGGCTGGCCCTCGAGGCAGGGGGCGCGCCCCCCACCCTCGAGGCGAGCGAGTGGCCCCTCTCGTGGGTTTCTTTCGCCAGATATTTTTATATTTTCCGAAACGATGTTCTGTGGAGTTTCAGGGCTTTTGGAGTTGTGCAGAATAGGTTTCCAGAGTTCACTCCTTTTCTAGCCTAGAATTCCAGCTGCCGGCATTCTCCCTCTTCATGTAAACCTTGCAAAATAAGAGAGAAAAGGCATAAGTATTGTGACAAAACATGTATAAACATCCCATAATGCAATAAATATCAACTTATAAGCATGATGCAAAATGGACGTATCAACTCCCCCAAGCTTAGACCTCGCTTGTCCTCAAGCGAAAGCCGATATCGAAAATAATGTCCACATGTTTAAAGATAGAGGTGTCGATAAAAACAAAATACGGACATGAGGGCATCATGATCATTCTCATAACAGCAACTTATATAAATATAGTCATATGATTCTCATGCTAAAGTAACAATTCATCCACAATATCAAGTATGCATCATAAACTTCATTGGAAACTAACAAACTTTGGTCTCGGTCATTGAAGCAATTGCAATTTATCGTAACAACGGAAAGAGTCAATATAAGAGCTTTTCAGCAAGCCTACATACTCAACTATCATATAGTCTTTCACAATTGCTCACACTCACGCAATACTTATGTTTATGGAGTTTTAATCGGTCACAGAGAAAGATAGGGGCTTATGGTGTTGCCTCCCAACCTTTTACCTCAAGGGTAATGTCAACAATAATAGATCATGAAAACTTACATCCAAGTGGGTATATATGTCTGGATCTTTCCAACACAATGTGCTTGCCAAAGGATACAATGAAAAAGTGAAAGCTGGATTTCACCTTGACACTTATAGGACAAGAATAAAAGATAGGCCCTTCGCAGAGGGAAGCAGAGGTTGTCATGTGTTTTTATGGTTGGATGCACAAAGTCTTAGCATAGAAGAACTTCGCTTTATATTGCCACTTGTGATAAGGACCTTTATTATGCAGTCCATCGCTTTTATTACTTCCATATCACAAACTCGTATAAAGCTAATTTCTCCCACACTAATAAATCATACATATTTTAGCGGGTTTACAACATGACAACTTACTTGGAAGGATCTTTCTCAATCCATAGGTAGGTATGGTGGACTCTCATGGCAAAACTGGGTTTAAGGATATATGGAAGCACAAGTAGTATCTCTACTTAGTGCGAGGCGTTTTGGCTAGCATGAGGGAGAAAGGCAAGCTCAACATGTTGGATGACCCGTGACAATATACTTTATTTAGGATATAAGAAGACATAACCCATTATGTTGTCTTCCTTATCCAACATCAACTCTTTAGCATGTCATACTTTAATGAGTGCTCACAGTTATAAAAGATGTCCAAGATAGTATATTTGTATGTGAAGCCTCTCTTCTTTTATTACTTCCTATTAATTGCAATGATGACCAAAACTATGTTTGTCACCTCCCAACAACTTTTATTTATCATACTCTTGTATGTGAAGTCATTACTTCCCATAAGATCGATATGATGTCTTTGATACTCTTTATGTTTTCTTTCTTTTTATCATGATCGAGTGAGGAAATCAAGCCCTTGACTCAACACTAATCTTTGTTATATAGCTCACGGACTCGATTACAAAGGATAAAGCTCACAAAGCAAAAGCTCACGACTAGAACATGCTAAGTTTATTCTACTAGATCAAGATACTACCAAAAGGATCGAACTAACTAAAATGGTAAAGATAGGAGTGGTGGTGATACGATACCGGGGTCACTCCCCCCAAGCTTGGCAGTTGCCAAGGGGAGTACCCATACCCATATGATCATGTCTCCTTCTTCGGGGTTGGTGATGATGGAGTTGCAAGTAGTGATGGGGGATCCTCATATATCGAGCGTAGGAGATCTTCCAGCTTGCGAATAATACCTTTGAGAGCAGCTATGTAATCCTTCAACAAAAGATTTTCACTTGTGAGATGCTTGTTGCAAATCTGAGCTAACTCAACCATCCTGAAATCTTCTAGCTCAGTTGAGGTAAAGAGATAAGGAAGGGATTTAGAGGTGTCTTCTTCTCCTGCTGCCGGGGCCGGATCTTCCACCTCCATCTTGATCTTCTTCTCCTTGTGGATCTCCTCGGGTCCTTCTCTCTTCAACTCTATCTTCATTAGCCAAGCATCGTTGCCTTCGCTGTTGGAGGAGGGAGACGACATGATGCCTAGCTTCGCAAACCCTAGCAGAAAACAGCTCGAAACGAAAACAGAGGAATTCTGCGTGATACAGAGGTCAAAACCTTCAGGAGTATATATAATGAATTTTTACCGACCAAAAGGAGTAACCCACAAGAAAACGGAGTCCAGGGGACACACGGGGTGTCCTCGAGGCAGGGGGGCGCGCCCTGGGAAGGGGGTGTGCCCCCTACCCTCGAGGAGGCCCCGTGTCTCATCCAAACTGCGGTTTATTTTTCTAAATATTCCAAAACGGAGAAAAATCACCTTTAGAACTGTTTTGGAGTCGATTTACTTACCGTATCACATACCTTTTCCTTTTCGGAGGCTGAATCATTCTGGAAGGTGTCCTTATGTATTCCTCCGGGGTTACGGTTTGATAGAGGCGAGGGTGTCCCGTCTTTCGATGAGATGGTGGCTATTGTTTGGATGAAGTCGACTTTGACGATCCGACTACGAACGTGCGTGGACGCCGCGCCTTAGCAATCGCTAAACCAACTCCGAGAGGTTATTGACCACGCCGGAGCACGATCAACCTGACCACGAAGGTCTGTTTCCTGCAGGCAAACGAAGAACAAGCAAGAAACTGAGATTGCAATCTGGATATTGCGAATTCAATAGGAAAGCTTTATTGATCAAGTGGGGTTCTGTGACGTCTTGGTCTGGTCGTTGAACACAAACGAAGTACGCGAAGTTGCAGCTATGGCGAACTTTAATCTAAACAAAACCCAAAGTCTAAACGACGCCCTAAGGGTTGTATATATGAGGGAAAGAGGGGGAATTTCGTGGCCCTTGGTGGAGGGGTCCGAAACCAACCCTAACTCTTGTTTCCCCACACATACGGACTCTAAAAACAGCCTATACTCAAGTATTTCGAAATTACATGGGCCTGGCCCAATAATAAGGTGACGCAGCACCTATAATAGCCTCTGGACGAAATTTATGAAGTGGCATCTTGTATATTTCGTCCAAGGCTTCTCACACTCATTATGGTGGCTTCAAAGTCCTGAAATCATCAATTGAAACTCCATTCTTGTTCCCCTTGCGCATGCCATCATCTCCATGCTTGATCTTGCTCCAATGTTCATCCTTCTTGTCCAAGCTAGGCCCTTCATTTGTAAGCAAGACAAATGTATCCAATTTAGGCAGCATCATATTCTCATGAACATTAGATTCATTACTAAGAAACGAAAGTACCTGGTAATTTAATTGGCGTGCGCGAGCTCTAGTAATTGGTCCTGTATATGTGTCAGTTGGAGCTGTGGGTGTAACCTTGTTAGTGATGTCCTCATCATCCTCCCCTTCTTGAATTGAAGTCGTCCTCGACGGAAGCTCATCTTCCTCACCCAAGTAAGGCTTCAAATCTGCAATGTTAAATGTGGGACTAACCCCAAAATCTGCAGGCAGCTCAAGTTTATATGCATTATCATTTATTTTCTCTAACACCTTGAAAGGACCATCAGCACGTGGCATTAGCTTTGACTTCCGCAAATTAGGAAACCTATCCTTACGCAAATGTAACCAAACAAGATCTCCAGGTGCAAAGACAACACGTTTTCTACCCTTATCTCCAACAAGTTTATATTTAGCATTCATGCGCTCAATATTTTCCTTAGTTAACTCATGCATTTTTAAGATCAATTCAGCACGTTGTTTAGCATCAATATTAACCTTCTTCGAAGATGGAAGAGGCAACAAATCAATAGGTGCAGGAGGTAGGAAACCATAGACAATTTCAAAAGGGCACATTTTAGTAGTAGAATGCAACGAACGATTATAAGCAAATTCAATATGAGGCAAGCATTCTTCCCACATTTTCTTATTATTCTTCAAAACAGCCCTAAGCATAGTAGACAAAGTTCTGTTGACTACTTCAGTTTGTCCATCAGTTTGGGGGTGACAAGTAGTACTAAAAAGCAGTTTAGTCCCCAACTTAGCCCATAAACATCTCCAAAAGTGGCTAAGAAATTTAGTATCACGATCTGAAACAATAGTATTTGGCACACCATGCAAGCGAATAATTTCACGAAAGAACAAATCAGCAACATTAGCAGCATCATCGCTTCTATGACATGGTATAAAGTGTGCCATCTTCGAGAACCTATCCACGACAACAAATATGCTATCCCTCCCCTTCTTTGTTCGAGGTAAACCCAAAACAAAGTCCATAGATATATCTTCCCAAGGAACACTAGGGACAGGCAAAGGCATATATAAACCATGAGGATTGAGTCGTGACTTAGCTTTTTGACATGTAGTGCAGCGAGCAACAAAACGCTCAACATCCCGTCGCATCTTTGGCCAAAAGAAATGTGTAGCAAGTACGTCCTCCGTCTTCTTCACGCCAAAGTGTCCCATTAATCCTCCTCCATGCGCCTCCTGCAACCACAAAAGACGAACAGAGCTAGCTGGAATGCATAGCTTGTTAGCTCGAAACACAAATCCATCACTAACGACGAACTTGTTCCATGTTCTCCCTTCTTTACAATTCTGCAATACATCTTTAAATTCAGCATCATGCACATATTGATCTTTGATGGTCTCCAAACCAAATATTTTAAAGTCAAGTTGTGAAAGCATAATATAACGACGAGACAATGCATCAGCAATAACATTTTCTTTTCCCTTCTTGTGTTTAATAACATAAGGGAAAGTCTCTATGAATTCAACCCATTTAGCATGTCTACGGTTCAGTTTTGCTTGACTTTTAATGTGCTTTAAAGATTCATGATCAGAATGTATAACAAATTCTTTGGGCCATAAATAATGTTGCCATGTCTCCAAAGTCCGAACAAGAGCATATAATTCCTTATCATAAGTAGAATAATTCAGACTAGGCCCACTCAATTTTTCAGAAAAGTATGCAACAGGTTTACCATCTTGTAATAACACACCTCCTAACCCAATTCCACTAGCATCGCATTCAAGCTCAAAAGTCTTATTAAAATCAGGAAGTTGGAGTAAAGGAGCATGTGTCAACTTATCTTTCAATACCGTGAATGCTTCTTCCTGTGCAGTACCCCAAACAAAAGGCACATCCTTCTTTGTAAGCTCATTGAGGGGTGATAGAGGCAAAGGTGTCCCGTCTTTCGATGAGATGGTGGTTATCGTTTTGGAGGAAGTCGACTTTGACGATCCGACTACGAACGTGCGAGGACGTCGCGCCTTAGCAATCGCTAAACCAACTCCGAGAGGTTGTTGACCACGCCGGAGCACGATCAACCTGACCACGAAGGTCTGTTTCCTGCAGGCAAACGAAGAACAAGCAAGAAACTAAGATTGCAATCTGGATATTGCGAATATAAGAGGAAAGCTTTATTGATCAAGGTGGGGTTCTGTGACGCCTTGGTCTGGTCGTTGAACACAAACGAAGTACGCGAAGTTGCAGCTATGGCGAACTTTTAATCTAAACAAAACCCAAAGTCTAAACGACGCCCTAAGGGCTGTATATATGAGGGAAAGAGGGGGGAATTTCGTGGCCCTTGGTGGAGGGGTCCGAAACCAACCCTAACTCTTGTTTCCCCACACATACGAACTCTAAAAACAGCCTATACTCAAGTATTTCGAAATTACATGGGCCTGGCCCAATAATAAGGTGACGCAGCACCTATAATAGCCTCTGGACGAAATTTATGAAGTGGCATCTTGTATATTTCGTCCAAGGCTTCTCACACTCATTATGGTGGCTTCAAAGTCCTGAAATCATCAATTGAAACTCCATTCTTGTTCCCCTTGCGCATGCCATCATCTCCATGCTTGATCTTGCTCCAATGTTCATCCTTCTTGTCCAAGCTAGGCCCTTCATTTGTAAGCAAGACAAATGTATCCAATTTAGGCAGCATCATATTCTCATGAACATTAGATTCATTACCAAGAAAGGAAAGTACCTGGTAATTTAATTGGCGTGCGCGAGCTCTAGTAATTGGTCCTGTATATGTGTCAGTTGGAGCTGTGGGTGTAACCTTGTTAGTGATGTCCTCATCATCCTCCCCTTCTTGAATTGAAGTCGTCCTCGACGGAAGCTCATCTTCCTCACCCAAGTAAGGCTTCAAATCTGCAATGTTAAATGTGGGACTAACCCCAAAATCTGCAGGCAGCTCAAGTTTATATGCATTATCATTTATTTTCTCTAACACCTTGAAAGGACCATCAGCACGTGGCATTAGCTTTGACTTGCGCAAATTAGGAAACCTATCCTTACGCAAATGTAACCAAACAAGATCTCCAGGTGCAAAGACAACACGTTTTCTATCCTTATCTCCAACAAGTTTATATTTAGCATTCATGCGCTCAATATTTTCCTTAGTTAACTCAAGCATTTTTAAGATCAATTCAGCACGTTGTTTAGCATCAAAATTAACCTTCTCCGAAGATGGAAGAGGCAACAAATCAATAGGTGCACGAGGTAGGAAACCATAGACAATTTCAAAAGGGCACATCTTAGTAGTAGAATGCAACGAACGATTATAAGCAAATTCAATATGAGGCAAGCATTCTTCCCACATTTTCTTATTATTCTTCAAAACAGCCCTAAGCATAGTAGACAAAGTTCTGTTGACTACTTCAGTTTGTCCATCAGTTTGGGGGTGACAAGTAGTACTAAAAAGCAGTTTAGTCCCCAACTTAGCCCATAAACATCTCCAAAAGTGGCTAAGAAATTTAGTATCACGATCTGAAACAATAGTATTTGGCACACCATGCAAGCGAATAATTTCACGAAAGAACAAATCAGCAACATTAGCAGCATCATCGCTTCTATGACATGGTATAAAGTGTGCCATCTTCGAGAACCTATCCACGACAACAAATATGCTATCCCTCCCCTTCTTTGTTCGAGGTAAACCCAAAACAAAGTCCATAGATATATCTTCCCAAGGAACACTAGGGACAGGCAAAGGCATATATAAACCATGAGGATTGAGTCGTGACTTAGCTTTTTGACATGTAGTGCAGCGACCAACAAAACGCTCAACATCCCGTCGCATCTTTGGCCAAAAGAAATGTGTAGAAAGTACGTCCTCCGTATTCTTCACGCCAAAGTGTCCCATTAATCCTCCTCCATGCGCCTCCTGCAACAACAAAAGACGAACAGAGCTAGCTGGAATGCATAGCTTGTTAGCTCGAAACACAAATCCATCACTAACGACGAACTTGTTCCATGTTCTCCCTTCTTTACAATTCTGCAATACATCTTTAAATTCAGCATCGTGCACATATTGATCTTTGATGGTCTCCAAACCAAATATTTTAAAGTCAAGTTGTGAAAGCATAGTATAACGACGAGACAATGCATCAGCAATAACATTTTCTTTTCCCTTCTTGTGTTTAATAACATAAGGGAAAGTCTCTATGAATTCAACCCATTTAGCATGTCTACGGTTCAGTTTTGCTTGACTTTTAATGTGCTTTAAAGATTCATGATCAGAATGTATAACAAATTCTTTGGGCCATAAATAATGTTGCCATGTCTCCAAAGTCCGAACAAGAGCATATAATTCCTTATCATAAGTAGAATAATTCAGACTAGGCCCACTCAATTTTTCAGAAAATATGCAACAGGTTTACCATCTTGTAATAACACACCTCCTAACCCAATTCCACTAGCATCACATTCAAGCTCAAAAGTCTTATTAAAATCAGGAAGTTGGAGTAAAGGAGCATGTGTCAACTTATCTTTCAATACCGTGAATGCTTCTTCCTGTGCAGTACCCCAAACAAAAGGCACATCCTTCTTTGTAAGCTCATTGAGAGGTGCAGCAATGGTGCTGAAATCTCTCACAAAACGCCGATAGAATCCAGCGAGGCCAAGGAAACTCCTCACGTGTGTGACCGTTTTGGGCTGCGGCCAACTCTCAATAGCTTCAATCTTGGCTTTATCAACCTCAATTCCCTATGGAGTAACAACATAGCCAAGAAAAGAGACTCGGTCGGTGCAAAAGGTGCACTTTCCAAGGTTACCAAATAAACGTGCATCACGTAGAGCAATAAAAACATCACGTAAATGTTCCAAATGTTCCTCCAAAGATCTGCTAAAAATCAATATATCATCAAAGTATACTACCACAAATCGTCCAATGAAAGCATGTAAAACTTCATTCATTAATCTCATGAAAGTACTAGGTGCATTAGTTAACCCAAAAGGCATGACTAACCACTCATATAATCCAAACTTAGTTTTAAATGCTGTTTTCCATTCATCTCCCAATTTCATATGAATTTGATGGTATCCACTACGCAAATCAACTTTGGAGAATATTGTAGAGCCACTCAATTCATCAAGCATATCATCTAGCCTAGGAATAGGATGACGATAATGAATAGTAATATTATTAATGGCTCTACAATCAACACACATACGCGATGTACCATCCTTTTTCGGCACTAGAATAATAGGAACAGCACAAGGACTAAGGGATTCGCGTATATAACCTTTGTCGAGTAGCTCCTGTACTTGACGCATAATCTCCTTCGTCTCTTCTGGATTGGTACGGTATGGTGCGCGGTTGGGTAGCGATGCACCGGGAATTAAGTCAATCTGATGCTCAATCCCTCGAATAGGTGGTAATCCTGGTGGCACGTCTTGTGGAAAGACGTCGGCGAACTCCTGTAAAATGTTAGTGACAGCAGGAGGCAAAGAGGAAGGCACGTCCTCGAATGAAAACAAGGCCTCTTTGCATACAACAGCATAGCAAACAGATTTGCTAAAATCTAGCTTATCAATATCAGATTTGGTGGCAAATAAACATGCACTTTTCAATTTAATTTCAGAAGCAACAGTAGATGGTTTATTAGTAGGCTTCATTTGTTGCTCAAATTCTTTTGCCACAATCTGATTTTCACTCTTATTTTTCTCATGTTTTGCTTTATTAGCGCTATTAATATCATCTTTCAAAATGGAATCAGGAGTCATAGGAAGCAAAGTACTATTTTTATCCTTATGAACAAGAGTATACTGATTGTTTCTACCATGGTGTACAGAATTTTTATCAAATTGCCATGGTCTACCAAGTAATAAGGAACATGGTTGCATAGGTACCACATCACAATCAACATAATCAACATATGTAGAGATACTAAAATGCACACGAATAGTACGTGTTACCTTAACCTTGCCGCTGTTGTTGAACCATTGGATGTAGTAAGGATGTGGATATGGTCTTGTGGTGAGAGATAGCTTCTCCACCATCTCCATGCTAGCCAAGTTGTTGCAACTCCCTCCATCTATGATCACGCGAACAGAACGTTCCTTCACAACTCCCTTTGTATGGAACAAATTATGCCTCTGATTTTGCTCAGCTTGTGTAACCTGCACACTCAAAACACGTTGAGCAACTAAACATTCATACCTGTCAGCATCTTCAGGAGCCATGTATTGCGTCTCATGATCAGAATCGTCTCCACCGTGTTCTTCACGTGTAATAAGAGCCAAAGTCTCCTCATCATAGTCACTAGCGGATTCATATCCACCATCCTCAGTAGCAATCATCACACGCTGAGATTCGCAATCTCTCGCAAAATGTCCTCTTCCCTTACAACGACGACAAATAATATCACTGGTGTGCCCTGTTGATGCCATGGAAGAAGAAGAACTATGTGCAGGCCCAATAGGTGTGCTCTTGGCAGATAATGGTGGTTGTGCCTGCTTCCTTGTATCACGGCTGGAGGTAACAGCTGATGGAGGTGTCGGTGCAGTAGAATGTGTGGAAGTAGAGGATGCACGCGGTGTCCATGATGAAGGTCGACCTGCATAAAAGTTAGTCCGCGCCAATGCCTGTCGATCCTGCACTTCACGTTAAGCTTTACAAGCAAGATGGAATAAACGAGTGATATTAGTATAATCCTTATACTCTAGAATGGTCTGAATCTCTCTATTTAATCCACCCATAAAACGTGCAAGCATAGCTTCATTAACCTCAACAATACCACATCTAATCAGGCCAGTTTGTAATTGTTGATAATATTCTTCTACAGAATTTTTTCCTTGTCTTAAGCGCTGCAGTTTTTGAAGCAATTCACGTTGATAATATGGTGGAACCCAACGAGTACGCATAGCAGTTTTCAAAGCAGCCCAAGTAGCTGGAACAGGATATAATATACAATGTACAGACCACCAAACACATGCAAAACTAGTGAAAGCACAAACAGCAGCAGGAACACGTCTCTCCTCGGGATAGTTTAAACATGTAAAACATTGTTCAGTTTGTAAATCCCAAGTAAGATATATATCAGGAACATATCTACCCTCAAATGGTGGAATATTCAATTTCAGTTTAGGAAGATGGTCATGTACCTCAGGTGGTGGTGCAACCCTACCGTTGCAATGATATGCATGAGGACGACCTGATGGTGGTGGTGCTGGTTGTTGCACCTAGTTCTGATTTTGGTCAACCTCATCCTCGTAATGGTCCTCCACCTCTGCAGTAGCAGCAGCAGCTACAGAAACATCAACAGCAGCACCAGAAGCTTGACCAGTCTCAAGGGGAACGCGCTGTGCTCCTCCCACTTGATTCGGAAGGCGCCGTTGTTGTTGTTGTTGTTGTTGTTGTTGTTGTTGTTGTTGTTGTTGTTGAAGAGGTGGGACAGCTGCAGCAGCCGGTGGTGGTGGAAAACGCGCAAGCAATTCAACAAACTTGTTATCGAGCTTTGTGTCAAACGTCTTCTCCATGCCAACTATCTTCTCCATGGCCTCGTCCAATGTGTTTAGCACATCTTGCACCTGTACACTCATCATTTGCTGAAACTTATCATGAAGGTCCTTGTTCGTCAAGTTCTCCCAGTCAGTCTCGTCGACTTGTGATCCTGGCATGGTTAGCAGCAATAGAAACGCACAAGAATATGATCCTACAGACTACTAATAAGTGGTGGTGGTGGCGGGTGTCACAAATCCGACAAGCAAATCTCAAATTCTTACCAGTTCTTACCCAGCAGCAGGTGGTGGTCGGCAACCGTGGTAGTCAAAACTCTCAAAGCTTGGATAAAGCGATTACCAGGGAGAGTCAAACGCACGACGTAGATGTATGTGGAGCTGGGAAGGCTTATAAGATGGTAGCAAAAGTGGTCAGCAATAATCAATTCAGATATGCAAAGTTGAATAAACGCTCAACGACGGTACTGTGCTGGTCCTAGGCCAGACCGTACTAGAGACGCGAGCCTAGAACACTAACAAAATCACGGCGCTGCACGTAATAAAGGGGAAAGCACACTCTGATTTTTTTTCGCCTCTTTTTTTTTTCCTCTCCTTTTTTTTGCGCTGCTTTTTTTTTTGGCCGAAAATCACTATAATGGTGAGTGTCTCAAAATACTTCCCAAGTCAAACTAAGATGATAGGCACGAAATTTTTTTGACGATTTTTTTTTTCGAAATCAGGGCAGCGACGACGAAAAAGTGCGGTAAAAAAACAGTATGATGGCACGTGTCTCAAAAGACTCAGAAAAGCCCAAAAATAGGATAGTGAAAAAATATTTTCACCTGTCGAAATTTTGGCCTAAAAACTGCCCGGGGGTCTCCAGAGTTTGGTATGGCAGCGGCGATGAATATGGTGCGGCGGCGACGTGACAAACTGTGAACAGAACTCGAAACTCTAAAGAACTAGATGCTAAGACCAGCAACTTGACACGACGATGCAACCGCAAATTCAACAAAGCAAATACAGAAAAGATTATGCAAAGGCTCAGATTGGTTCGGATGGGATGAACTAACCCTAATTTTTTTTGGCTTTTTCGTGGACTGTCGGTATGAAGAACAGACTCGATCTAATCTACGAAAAACTATAAAATCTCACCGAGCAACCTGGAAATCTGATACCACTTGATAGAGGCGAGGGTGTCCCGTCTTTCGATGAGATGGTGGCTATTGTTTGGATGAAGTCGACTTTGACGATCCGACTACGAACGTGCGTGGACGTCACGCCTTAGCAATCGCTAAACCAACTCCGAGAGGTTATTGACCACGCCGGAGCACGATCAACCTGACCACGAAGGTCTGTTTCCTGCAGGCAAACGAAGAACAAGCAAGATATTGAGATTGCAATCTGGATATTGCGAATTCAAGAGGAAAGCTTTATTGATCAAGTGGGGTTCTGTGACGTCTTGGTCTGGTCGTTGAACACAAACGAAGTACGCGAAGTTGCAGCTATGGCGAACTTTAATCTAAACAAAACCCAAAGTCTAAACGACGCCCTAAGGGCTGTATATATGAGGGAAAGAGGGGGGAATTTCGTGGCCCTTGGTGGAGGGGTCCGAAACCAACCCTAACTCTTATTCCCCACACATACGGACTCTAAAAACAGCCTATACTCAAGTATTTCGAAATTACATGGGCCTGGCCCAATAATAAGGTGACGCAGCACCTATAATAGCCTCTGGACGAAATTTATGAAGTGGCATCTTGTATATTTCGTCCAAGGCTTCTCACACTCATTATGGTGGCTTCAAAGTCCTGAAATCATCAATTGAAACTCCATTCTTGTTCCCCTTGCGCATGCCATCATCTCCATGCTTGATCTTGCTCCAATGTTCATCCTTCTTGTCCAAGCTAGGCCCTTCATTTGTAAGAAAGACAAATGTATCCAATTTAGGCAGCATCATATTCTCATGAACATTAGATTCATTACCAAGAAACGAAAGTACCTGGTAATTTAATTGGCGTGCGCGAGCTCTAGTAATTGGTCCTGTATATGTGTCAGTTGGAGCTGTGGGTGTAACCTTGTTAGTGATGTCCTCATCACGGTTTTAATAATATTAGTTTCAACATTAATAGGATTACCTGAGATATAATGTTTGATTCTTTGATCGTTGACCACCTTCGGATTTGTGCCTTCGAAGTTGTTGATTTTTATGGCACCGAAACGATAGACCTCCTCGATAACGTAAGGTCCTTCCCACTTGGAGAGAAATTTTCCTGCAAAAAATCTTAAAAGAGAGTTGAATAGCAAAACATAATCACCTACGTTAAACTCACGCTTTTGTATCCTTTTTTCATGCCATCTTTTAACCTTCTCTTTAAATAGCTTGGCATTCTCGTAGGCCTGGGTTCTCCATTCGTCGAGACAGCTAATATCAAATAGCCTCTTTTCACCAGCAAGTTTGAAATCATAATTGAGCTCTTTGATAGCCCAATATGCCTTATGTTCTAGCTCAAGAGATAAGTGACAAGCTTTTCTATATACCATCTTATATGGAGACATACCCATATGATTTTTGTATGCAGTTCTGTAGGCCCATAATGCATCATCTAGTCTCTTGGACCAATTTTTTCAAGACCTATTAACTGTCTTTTGCAAGATTAATTTCAACTCCCTATTGCTAAGTTCTACTTGACCACTAGTGTATGGGTTATAAGGTGATGCAATTCTATGGTTGACATCATACTTAGCAAGCATCTTACGGAAAGCACCATGAATAAAGTGTGAACCACCATCAGTCATTAGATATCTAGGGACTCCAAACCTCGGAAATATAACTTATTTAAGCATCTTAATAGAGGTGTTATGATCAGCACTACTAGTTGGAATAGCTTCTACCCACTTAGTAACGTAATCAACAACAACTAGGATATGTGTGTACCCATTAGAGGCAGGAAAAGGTCCTATATAATCAAAGCCCCAAACATCAAATGGTTCAATAACGAGTGAATAATTCATAGGCATTTCTTGATGTCTACTAATATTACCAATTCTTTGACATTCATCACAAGATAAGACAAACTTACGGGCATCCTTGAAGAGAGTAGGCCAATAAAAACCGGATTGCAATACCTTATCTGCAGTCCTATCTCCAGCTTGGTGTCCTCCATAAGCTTCGGAGTGGCACTTGCGTAGGATCTGTTCCTGTTCATGCACAGGTACACAACGTCTAATAATACCATCTACTCCTTCTTTATAAAGATGTGGGTCATCCCAGAAGTAATGTCTCAAATCATAGAAGAACTTTTTCTTTTGCTGGTATGTGAAGCTAAAAGGTATAAACTTAGCAACAATGTAATTAGCATAATCAGCATACCATGGAGCAGTACAAGAAATATTTATGACAGCTAGTTGTTCATCAGGAAAGCTATCATCAATAGGTTGTGGGTCATCAAGTATATTCTCTAACCTAGACAAGTTATCTGCTATGGGGTTCTCAGCTCCCTTTCTATCAATACTATGCAAGTCAAATTCTTGCAGCAAGAGAACCCATCTAATAAGTCTAGGTTTAGCATCTTTCTTTTCCATAAGGTATTTGATAGCAGCATGATCAGTGAATAGTTACTTTAGAATCAACGATATAGGGTCTAAACTTATCACAAGCAAACACAACTGCTAAAAATTCTTTCTCAGTGGTAGCATAATTTCTTTGGGCACTATCTAGAGTTTTACTAGCATACTGGATAACATTCAATTTCTTATCAACTCTTTGCCCTAGAACAACTCCTACAGCATAATCACTAGCATCGCACATAATCTCAAAGGGTAAATTCTAGTCAGAAGGCTGGACAATAGGTGCAGAGCTTAATGCTTTCTTAAGTATTTCAAATGCTTGATAGAGGCAAAGGTGTCCCGTCTTGCGATGAGATGGTGGCTATCGTTTTGGGGGAAGTCGACTTTGACGATCCGACTACGAACGTGCGAGGACGTCGCGCCTTAGCAATCGCTAAACCAACTCCGAGAGGTTATTGACCACGCCGGAGCACGATCAACCTGACCACGAAGGTATGTTTCCTGCAGGCAAACGAAGAACAAGCAAGAAACTGAGATTGCAATCTGGATATTGCGAATTTAAGAGGAAAGCTTTATTGATCAAGTGGGGTTATGTGACGTCTTTGTCTGGTCGTTGAACACAAACGAAGTACGCAAAGTTGCAGCTATGGCGAACTTTAATCTAAACAAAACCCAAAGTCTAAACGACGCCCTAAGGGCTATAAATATATGGGGGAAAGAGGGGGGAATTTCGTGGCCCTTGGTGGAGGGGTTCGAAACCAACCCTAAATCTTGTTTCCCCACACATACGGACTCTAAAAACAGCCTATACTCAAGTATTTCGAAATTACATGGGCCTGGCCCAATAATAAGGTGACACAGCACCTATAATAGCCTCTGGACGAAATTTATGAAGTGGCATCTTGTATATTACGTCCAAGGCTTCACGCACTCATTATGGTGGCTTCAAAGTCCTGAAATCATCACTTGTAACTCCATTCTTGTTCCCCTTGCACATGCCATCATCTCCATGCTTCATCTTGCTCCAATGTTCATCCTTCTTGTCCAAGCTAGGCCCTTCATTTGTAAGCAAGACAAATGTATCCAATTTAGGCAGCATCATATTCTCATGAACATTAGATTCATTACCAAGAAATGAAAGTACCTGGTAATTTAATTGGCGTGCGCGAGCTCTAGTAATTGGTCCTGTATATGTGTCAGTTGGAGTTGTGGGTGTAACCTTGTTAGTGATGTCCTCATCATCCTCCCCTTCTTGAATTGGAGTCGTCCTCGACGGAAGGTCATCTTCCTCACCCAAGTAAGGCTTCTAATCTGCAATGTTAAATGTGGGACTAACCCCAAAATCTGCAGGCAACTCAAGTTTATATGCATTATCATTTATTTTCTTTAACACCTTGAAAGGACCATCAGCACGTGGCATTAGCTTTGACTTGCGCAGATTAGGAAACCTATCCTTACGCAAATGTAACCAAACAAGATCTCCAGGTGCAAAGACAACACGTTTTCTACCCTTATCTCCAACAAGTTTATATTTAGCATTCATGCGCTCATTATTTTCCTTAGTTAACTCATGCATTTTTAAGATCAATTCAGCACGTTGTTTAGCATCAAAATTAACCTTCTCCGAAGATGGAAGAGGCAACAAATCAATAGGTGCACGAGGTAGGAAACCATAGACAATTTCAAAAGGGCACATCTTAGTAATAGAATGCAACGAACGATTATAAGAAAATTCAATATGAGGCAAGCATTCTTCCCACATTTCTTATTATTCTTCAAAACAGCCCTAAGCATAGTAGACAAAGTTCTGTTGACTACTTCAATTTGACCATCAGTTTGGGGGTGACATGTAGTACTAAAAAGCAGTTTAGTCCCCAACTTAGCCCATAAACATCTCCAAAAGTGGCTAAGAAATTTAGTATCACGATCTGAAAAAATAGCATTTGGCACACCATGCAAGCGAATAATTTCACGAAAGAACAAATCAACAACATTAGCAGCATCATCGCTTTTATGACATGGTATAAAGTGTGCCATCTTCGAGAACCTATCCACGACAACAAATATCCTATCCCTCCCCTTCTTTGTTCGAGGTAAACCCAAAACAAAGTCCATAGATATATCTTCCCAAGGAACACTAGGGACAGGCAAAGGCATATATAAACCATGAGGATTGAGTCGTGATTTAGCTTTTTGACATGTAGTGCAGCGACCAACAAATCGCTCAACATCCCGTCGCATCTTTGGCCAAAAGAAATGTGTAGCAAGTACATCCTCCATCTTATTCACGCCAAAGTGTCCCATTAATCCTCCTCCATGCGCCTCCTGCAACAACAAAAGACGAACAGAGCTAGCTGGAATGAATAGCTTGTTAGCACGAAACACAAATCCATCATTAACGACGAACTTGTTCCATGTTCTCCCTTCTTTACAATTCTGCAAAACATCTTTAAATTCAGCATCATGCACATATTGATCTTTGATGGTCTCCAAACCAAATATTTTAAAGTCAAGTTGTGAAAGCATAGTATAACGACGAGACAATGCATCAGCAATAACATTTTCTTTTCCCTTCTTGTGTTTAATAACATAAGGGAAAGTCTCTATGAATTCAACCCATTTAGCATGTCTACGGTGCAGTTTTGCTTGACTTTTAATGTGCTTCAAAGATTCATGATCAGAATGTATAACAAATTCTTTGGGCCATAAATAATGTTGCCATGTTTCCGAAGTCCGAACAAGAGCATATAATTCCTTATCATAAGTAGAATAATTCAGACTAGGCCCACTCAATTTTTCAGAAAAGTATGCAACATGTTTACCATCTTGTAATAACACACCTCCTAACCCAATTCCACTAGCATCACATTCAAGCTCAAAAGTCTTATTAAAATCAGGAAGTTGGAGTAAAGGAGCATGTGTCAACTTATCTTTCAATACCATGAATGCTTCTTCCTGTGTAGTACCCCAAACAAAAGGCACATCCTTCTTTGTAAGCTCATTGAGAGGTGCAGCAATGGTGCTGAAATCTCTCACAAAACGCCGATAGAATCCAGCGAGGCCAAGGAAACTCCTCACGTGTGTGACCGTTTTGGGCTGCGGCCAACTCTCAATAGCTTCAATCTTGGCTTTATCAACCTCAATTCCCTGTGGAGTAACAACATAGCCAGGAAAAGAGACTCGGTCGGTGCAAAAGGTGCACTTTCCAAGGTTACCAAACAAACGTGCATCACGTAGAGCAATAAAAACAGCACGTAAATGTTCCAAATGTTCCTCCAAAAATCTGCTAAAAATCAATATATCATCAAAGTATACTACCACAAATCGTCCAATGAAAGCACGTAAAACTTCATTCATTAATCTCATGAAAGTACTAGGTGCATTAGTTAACCCAAAAGGCATGACTAACCACTCATATAATCCAAACTTAGTTTTAAATGTTGTTTTCCATTCATCTCCCAATTTCATACGAATTTGATGGTATCCACTACGCAAATCAACTTTGGAGAAAATTGTAGAGCCACTCAATTCATCAAGCATATCATCTAGCCTAGGAATAGGATGACGATAACGAATAGTAATATTATTAATTTCTCTACAATCAACACACATACGCAATGTACCATCCTTTTTCGGCACAAGAATAATAGGAACAGCACAAGGACTAAGGGATTCACGTATATAACCTCTGTCGAGTCGCTCCTGTACTTGACGCATAATCTCCTTCATCTCTTCTGGATTGGTACGGTATGGTGCACGGTTGGGTAGTGATGCACCGGGAATTAAGTCAATCTGATGCTCAATCCCTCGAATAGGTGGTAATCCCAGTGGCACGTCTTGTGGAAAGACGTCGGCGAACTCCTGCAAAATGTTAGTGACAGCAGGAGGCAAAGAGGAAGGCATGTCCTCGAATGAAAATAATGCCTCTTGATAGAGGCAAAGGTGTCCCGTCTTTCGATGAGATGGTGGCTATCGTTTGGATGAAGTCGACTTTGACGATCCGACTACGAACGTGCGTGGACGTCGCGCCTTAGCAACCGCTAAACCAACTCCGAGAGGTTATTGACCACGCCGGAGCACGATCAACCTGACCACGAAGGTCTGTTTCCTGCAGGCAAACGAAGAACAAGCAAGAAACTGAGCTTGCAATTTGGATATTGCGAATTCAAGAGGAAAGCTTTATTGATCAAGTGGGGTTCTGTGACGTCTTAGTCTGGTCGTTGAACACAAACGAAGTACGCGAATTTGCAGCTATGGCAAACTTTAATCTAAACAAAACCCAAAGTCTAAACGACGCCCTAAGGGCTGTATATATGAGGGAAAGAGGGGGGAATTTCGTGGCCCTTGGTGGAGGGGTCCGAAACCAACCCTAAGTCTTGTTTCCCCAAACATACGGACTCTAAAAACAGCCTATACTCAAGTATTTCGAAATTACATGGGCCTGGCCCAATAATAAGGTGATGCAGCACCTATAATAGCCTCTAGACGAAATTTATGAAGTGGCATCTTGTATATTTCGTCCAAGGCTTCTCGCACCATTATGGTGGCTTCAAAGTCCTGAAATCATCAATTGAAACTCCATTCTTGTTCCCCTTGCGCATGCCATCATCTCCATGCTTGATCTTGCTCCAATGTTCATCCTTCTTGTCCAAGCTAGGCCCTTCATTTGTAAGCAAGACAAATGTATCCAATTTAGGCAGCATCATATTCTCATGAACATTAGATTCATTACCAAGAAACGAAAGTACCTGGTAATTTAATTGGCGTGCGCGAGCTCTAGTAATTGGTCTTGTATATGTGTCAGTTGGAGCTATGGGTGTAACCTTGTTAGTGATGTCCTCATCATCCTCCCCTTCTTGAATTGAAGTCGTCCTCGACGGAAGCTCATCTTCCTCACCCAAGTAAGGCTTCAAATCTGCAATGTTAAATGTGGGACTAACCCCAAAATCTGCAGGCAGCTCAAGTTTATATGCATTATCATTTATTTTTTCTAACACCTTGAAAGGACCATCAGCACGTGGCATTAGCTTTGACTTGCGCAAATTAGGAAACCTATCCTTACGCAAATGTAACCAAACAAGATCTCCAGGTGCAAAGACAACACGTTTTCTACCCTTATCTCCAACAATTTTACATTTAGCATTCATGCGCTCAATATTTTCCTTAGTTAACTCATGCATTTTTAAGATCAATTCAGCACGTTGTTTAGCATCAAAATTAACCTTCTCCGAAGATGGAAGAGGCAACAAATCAATAGGTGCACGAGGTAGGAAACCATAGACAATTTCAAAAGGGCACATCTTAGTAGTAGAATGCAACGAACGATTATAAGCAAATTCAATATGAGGCAAGCATTCTTCCCACATTTTCTTATTATTCTTCAAAACAACCCTAAGCATAGTAGACAAAGTTCTGTTGACTACTTCAGTTTGTCCATCAGTTTGGGGGTGACAAGTAGTACTAAAAAGCAGTTTAGTCCCCAACTTAGCCCATAAACATCTCCAAAAGTGGCTAAGAAATTTAGTATCACGATATGAAACAATAGTATTTGCACACCATGCAAGCGAATAATTTCATGAAAGAACAAATCAGCAACATTAGCAGCATCATCGCTTTTATGACATGGTATAAAGTGTGCCATCTTTGAGAACCTATCCACGACAACAAATATGCTATCCCTCCCCTTCTTTGTTCGAGGTAAACCCAAAACAAAGTCCATAGATATATCTTCCCAAGGAATACTAGGGTCAGGCAAAGGCATATATAAACCATGAGGATTGAGTCGTGACTTAGCTTTTTGACATGTAGTGCAGCGACCAACAAAACGCTCAACATCCCGTCGCATCTTTGGCCAAAAGAAATGTGTAGCAAGTATGTCCTCCGTCTTCTTCACGCCAAAGTGTCCCATTAATCCTCCTCCATGCGCCTCCTGCAACAACAAAAGATGAACAGAGCTAGCTGGAATGCATAGCTTGTTAGCTCGAAACACAAATCCATCACTAACGACGAACTTGTTCCATGTTCTCCCTTCTTTGCAATTCTGCAATACATCTTTAAATTCTGCATCATGCACATATTGATCTTTGATGGTCTCCAAACCAAATATTTTAAAGTCAAGTTGTGAACGCATAGTATAACGACGAGATAATGCATCAGCAATAACATTTTCTTTTCCCTTCTTGTGTTTAATAACATAAGGGAAAGTCTCTATGAATTCAACCCATTTAGCATGTCTACGGTGCAGTTTTGCTTGACTTTTAATGTGCTTCAAAGATTCATGATCAGAATGTATAACAAATTCTTTGGGCCATAAATATGGTTGCCATGTTTCCAAAGTCCGAACAAGAGCATATAATTCCTTATCATAAGTAGAATAATTCAGACTAGGCCCACTCAATTTTTCAGAAAAGTATGCAACAGGTTTACCATCTTGTAATAACACACCTCCTAACCCAATTCCACTAGCATCACATTCAAGCTCAAAAGTCTTATTAAAATCAGGAAGTTGGAGTAAAGGAGCATGTGTCAACTTATCTTTCAATACCGTGAATGCTTCTTCCTGCGCAGTACCCCAAACAAAAGGCACATCCTTCTTTGTAAGCTCATTGAGAGGTGCAGCAATGGTGCTGAAATCTCTCACAAAACGCCGATAGAATCCAGCGAGGCCAAGGAAACTCCTCACATATGTGACCGTTTTGGGCTGCGGCCAACTCTCAATAGCTTCAATCTTGGCTTTATCAACCTCAATTCCCTGTGGAGTAACAACATTGCCAAGAAAAGAGACTCGGTCGGTGCAAAAGGTGCACTTTCCAAGGTTACCAAACAAACGTGCATCACGTAGAGCAATAAAAACAGCACGTAAATGTTCCAAATGTTCCTCCAAAGATCTGCTAAAAATCAATATATCATCAAAGTATACTACCACAAATCGTCCAATGAAAGCACGTAAAACTTCATTCATTAATCTCATGAAAGTACTAGGTGCATTAGTTAACCCAAAAGGCATGACTAACCACTCATATAATCCCAACTTAGTTTTAAATGCCGCTTTCCATTCATCTCCCAATTTCATACAAATTTGATGGTATCCACTACGCAAATCAACTTTGGAGAAAATTGTAGAGCCACTCAATTCATCAAGCATATCATCTAGCCTAGGAATAGGATGACGATAACGAATAGTAATATTATTAATGCCTCTACAATCAACACACATACGCAATGTACCATCCTTTTTCGGCACTAGAATAATAGGAACAGCACAAGGACTAAGGGATTCACGTATATAACCTTTGTCGAGTAGCTCCTGTACTTGACGCATAATCTCCTTCGTCTCTTCCGGATTGGTACGGTATGGTGCGCGGTTGGGTAGCGATGCACCGGGAATTAAGTCAATCTGATGCTCAATCCCTCGAATAGGTGGTAATCCCGGTGGCACGTCTTGTGGAAAGACGTCGGCGAACTCCTGCAAAATGTTAGTGACAGCAGGAGGCAAAGAGGAAGGCACGTCCTCGAATGAAAATAATGCCTCTTTGCACACAAAACCATAGCAAACAAATTTGCTAAAATCTAGCTCATCAATATCATATTTGGTGGCAAATAAACATGCACTTTTCAATTTAATTTCAGAAGCAACAGTAGATGGTTTATTATTAGGCTTCATTTGTTGCTCAAATTCTTTTGCCACAATCTGATTTTCACTCTTATTTTTCTCCTGTTTTGCTTTATTAGCTCTATTAATATCATCTTTCAAAATGGAATCAGGAGTCATAGGAAGCAAAGTAATATTTTTATCCTGATGAACAAGAGTATACTGATAGTTTCTACCATGGTGTACAGAATTTTTATCAAATTGCCATGGTCTACCAAGTAATAAGGAACATGCTTGCATAGGTACCACATCACAATCAACATAATCAGCATATGTAGAGATACTAAAATGCACACGAACAGTACGTGTTACCTTAACCTTGCCGCTGTTGTTGAACCATTGGATGTAGTAAGGATGTGGATGTGGTCTTGTGGTGAGAGATAGCTTCTCCACCATCTCCATGCTAGGCAAGTTGTTGCAACTCCCTCCATCTATGATCACGCGAACAGAACGTTCCTTCACAACTCCCTTTCTATGGAACAAATTATGCCTCTGATTCTGCTCAGCTTGTGTAACCTGCACACTCAAAACACATTGAGCAAGTAAACATTCATACCTGTCAGCATCTTCAGGAGCCATGTATTGCGTCTCATGATCAGAATCGTCTCCGCCGTGTTCTTCACGTGTAATAAGAGCCAAAGTCTCCTCATCATAGTCACTAGCGGATTCATATCCACCATCCTCAGTAGCAATCATCACACGCTGAGATTTGCAATCTCTCGCAAAATGTCCTCTTCCCTTACAACGACGACAAATAATATCACTGGTGTGCCCTGTTGATGCCATGGAAGAAGAAGAACTCTGTGCAGGCCCAATAGGTGTGCTCTTGGCAGATAATGGTGGTTGTGCCTGCTTCCTTGTATCACGGCTGGAGGTAACAGCTGATGGAGGTGTCGGTGCAGTAGAATGTGTGGAAGTAGAGGATGCACGCGGTGTCCATGATGAAGGTCGACCTGCAGAAAAGTTAGTCCGCGCCAATGCCTGTCGATCCTGCACTTCACGTTCAGCTTTACAAGCAAGATGGAATAAACGAGTGATATTAGTATAATCCTTATACTCTAGAATGGTCTGAATCTCTCTATTTAATCCACCCATAAAACGTGCAAGCATAGCTTCATTCTCCTCAACAATACCACATCTAATCAGGCCAGTTTGTAATTGCTGATAATATTCTTCTACAGAATTTTTTCCTTGTCTTATGCGCTGCAGTTTTTGAAGTAATTCACGTTGATAATATGGTGGAACCCAACGAGTACGCATAGCAGTTTTCAAAGCAGTCCAAGTAGCTGGAATAGGATATAATCTACAATGTACAGACCACCAAACACATGCAAAACTAGTGAAAGCACAAACAGCAGCAGGAACACGTCTCTCCTCGGGATAGTTTAAACATGTAAAACGTTGTTCAGTTTGTAACTCCCAAGTAAGATATATATCAGGAACATATCTACCCTCAAATGGTGGAATATTCAATTTCAGTTTAGGAAGATGGTCATGTACCTCAGGTGGTGGTGCAGCCTACCGTTGCGATATATGCATGAGGACGACCTGGTGGTGGTGGTGCTGGTTGTTGCACGTAGTTCTGATTTTGGTCAACCTCATCCTTGTAATGGTCCTCCACCTCTGCAGTAGCAGCAAGAGCTACAGAAACATCAACAGCAGCACCAGAAGCTTGACCAGTCTCAAGGGGAACGCGCTGTGCTCGTCCCACTTGATTCGGAAGGCGCCGTTGTTGTTGTTGTTGAAGAGGTGGGACAGCTGCAGCAGCCGGTGGTGGTGGAAAACACGAAAGCAATTCAGCAAACTTGTTATCGAGCTTTGTGTCAAACGTCTTCTCCATGCCAACTATCTTCTCCATGGCCTCGTCCAATGTGTTTAGCACATCTTGCACCTGTACACTCATCATTTGCTGAAACTTATCATGAAGGTCCTTGTTCATCAAGTTCTCCCAGTCAGTCTCGTCGACTTGTGATCCTGGCATGGTTAGCAGCAATAGAAACACACAAGAATATGATCCTACAGACTACTAATAAGTGGTGGTGGTGGCGGGTGTCACAAATCCGACAAGCAAATCTCAAATTCTTACCAGTTCTTACCCAGCAGCAGGTGGTGATCGGCAACCGTGGTAGTCAAAACTCTCAAAGCTTGGATAAAGCGATTACCAGGGAGAGTCAAACGCACGACGTAGATGTGTGTGGAGCTGGGAAGGCTTATAAGATGGTAGCAAAAGTGGTCAGCAATAATCAATTCGGAGATGCAAAGTTGAATAAACGCTCAATGACGGTACTGTGCTGGTCCTAGGCTAGACCGTACTAGAGACGCGAGCCTAGAACACTAACGAAATCACGGCGCTGCACGTAATCAAGGGGAAAGCACACTTTGAATTTTTTTTCATCTATTTTTTTTTGCGCTGTTTTTTTTGCCGAAAATCACTATAATGGCGAGTGTCTCAAAACACTTCCCAAGTCAAACTAAGATGATAGGCACGAAATTTTTTTGATGAATTTTTTTTTCGGAATCAGGGCAGCGACGACGAAAAAGTGCGGGAAAAAATCAGTATGGTGGCACGTGTCTCAAAAGACTCAGAAAAGCTCAAAAATAGGATAGGGAAAAAATATTTTCACCTGTCGAAATTTTGGCCTAAAAACTGCCCGGGGGTCTTCAGACTCTTTTTTATTTTGAGACCTACACAGGCAAGGAAACACAAATCCGAAACCTAGATGGATTTCGAGAACAAACCTAATATGAAAATAACTCGGATTGGTGGTGGATACATGGTGGTAGGATATGGCAGCGGTGGTAGGTTATGGCAGCGGTGGTGGTATATGGATACGGATTGGTGGTGGTATATGGATACGGATCGGTGGTGGTATGTGGCAGTAGCGATGAAGATGTTGCGGCGGCGGCGTGACAACTTATGACCAGAACTCGAAACTCTAAAAGACTAGACGCTAAGACCAGCAACTTGACACGACGATGCAACCGCAAATTCAACAAAGCAAATACAGAAAAGATTATGCAAAGGCTCAAATTGGTTCGGATGGGATGAACTAACCCTAATTTTTTTTGGCTTTTTCGTGGACTGTAGGTATGAAGAACAGACTTGATCTAATCTACGAAAAACTGTAAAATCTCACCGAGCAACTTGGCTCTGATACCACTTGATAGAGGCAAAGGTGTCCCGTCTTTCGATGAGATGGTGGCTATCGTTTGGATGAAGTCGACTTTGACGATCCGACTACGAACGTGCGTGGACGTCGCGCCTTAGCAACCGCTAAACCAACTCCGAGAGGTTATTGACCACGCCGGAGCACGATCAACCTAACCACGAAGGTCTGTTTCCTGCAGGCAAACGAAGAACAAACAAGAAACTAAGATTGCAATCTGGATATTGCGAATTCAAGAGGAATTTATTGATCAAGTGGGGTTATGTGACGTCTTGGTCTGGTCGTTGAACACAAACGAAGTACGCGAAGTTGCAGCTATGGCGAACTTTAATCTAAACAAAACCCAAAGTCTAAACGACGCCCTAAGGGTTGTATATATGAGGGAAAGAGGGGGGAATTTCGTGGCCCTTGGTGGAGGGGTCCGAAACCAAGCCTAACTCTTGTTTCCCCAAACATACGGACTCTAAAAACAGCCTATACTCAAGTATTTCGAAATTACATAGGCCTGGCCCTATAATAAGGTGACGCAGCACCTATAATAGCCTCTAGACGAAATTTATGAAGTGGCATCTTGTATAATTCGTCCAAGGCTTCTCGCACTCATTATGGTGGCTTCAAAGTCCTGAAACCATCAATTTTAACTCCATTCTTGTTCCCCTTGCGCATGCCATCATCTCCATGCTTGATCTTGCTCCAATGTTCATCCTTCTTGTCCAAGCTAGGCCCTTCATTTGTAAGCAAGACAAATGTATCCAATTTAGGCAGCATCATATTCTCATGAACATTAGATTCATTACCAAGAAACGAAAGTACCTGGTAATTTAATTGGCGTGCGCGAGCTCTAGTAATTGGTCTTGTATATGTGTCAGTTGGAGCTGTGGGTGTAACCTTGTTAGTGATGTCCTCATCACCTCTTTGCATACAAAAGCATAGCAAACAGATTTGCTTAAATCTAGATCATCAATATCAGATTTGGTGGCAAATAAACATCCACTCTTTAATTTAATTTCAGATGCAACATGAGATGATGGTGTGTTATTAGGCTTCATTTGTTGCTCAAATTCTTTTGCCACAATCTGATTTTCACTCTTATTTTTCTCCTGTTTTGCTTTATTAGCTCTATTAATATCATCTTTCAAAATGGAATCAGGAGTCATAGGAAGCAAAGTAATATTTTTATCCTTATGAACAAGAGTATACTGATTGTTTCTACCATGGTGTACATAGTTTTTATCAAATTGCCATGGTCTACCAAGTAATAAGGAACATGCTTGCATAGGTACCACATCACAATCAACATAATCAACATATGCAGAGATACTAAAATGCACACGAACAGTATGTGTTACCTTAACCTTGCCGTTGTTGTTGAACCATTGGATGTAGTAAGGATGTGGATGTGGTCTTGTGGTGAGAGATAGCTTCTCCACCATCTCCATGCTAGCCAAGTTGTTGCAACTCCCTCCATCTATGATCGCGCGAACAGAACATTCCTTCACAACTCCCTTTGTATGGAACAAATTATGCCTCTGATTTTGCTCAGCTTGTGTAACCTGCACACTCAAAACACGTTGAGCAACTAAACATTCATACATGTCAACATCTTCAGGAGCCATGTATTGCGTCTCATGATCAGAATCGTCTCCTGATGAGGACATGACTACCTTGGATACGACCAAAAATATTGCATACATATATATTTGTGAGGTGATTTCTAATGCAAATTATGCAACAATTTATTTATGTCATCCAGAACAAAAATACTTCACAGACTTTTGTGCCATGTCTAATTCCAGGTGTATGGGACATTTGTACAATCCACATATGAAGATAAGGGAAAAAGAGAAGTTTAGGTGCTGTTTAAAAAGTTCTCTCACGTCACTTTTGGGCCAAGAGAAGATAGAGTCCAAGTCTCTCACGTTGTGCATCCAGATTCGAACTGCACAGACATACCTGACTCAAAACGGCAAGAACTCCTTCATACGGACTCCGAATTGGGTGATTCTTCTTTTGTTGGAAACTAGATTTCATACACTTTCCAACCCAATTGGAATCACCTTCAAATTCGTCTGGAGCGTTGAGATATCGACGAAACAATCTGACGCTGCAGCAGAATCCGAGTCAAACTACAAGTCCAAAGGTGTTACATCACCTCCACTTGGGCCCATGAGCCTTGTACGATCTAGGGTTAGTTTTAGGCTGCCTTGGGATGTCCTTCCACCTCCTTGGCCGCTACCCCTTGCTCCTATATAAGTAGATCCATCTAGTAGCTTTTTCTGGGGGATTTGTTTAGTCAAAAGTTAGCCATTGCAACTTCGTGTACTTCGTTTGTGTCCAACGACCAGACCAAGACCGCTTACGGATCCCCACCTTTATCAATACTTCATCTATATTTGCAATATTCAGATTGCTTTATCATATTCTTGCTTGTTCTTCGATTGCATGCAGGAATAGACCTTCGTGGTCAGGCTGATCGTGCTTCCGGCATTGTCAGTAACCCCTGGAGATTGGTTTAGCGATTGCTAAGGCGCATCGTCGTGCACGTTTGTAGTAGGATCGTCAAAGTCGACTCCACCCAATCGATAGTTATCATCTCATCGAAAGATCGGCCCCCTCGCCTCTATCAAGTGGTATCAGAGCGTCTAGTTCTTTAGAGTTTCGAGTTCTGTTCACATTAGTCACGTCGCCGCTGCATCGTTATCCCTTCCGCTGTCCACCACCTCATCCATCAATTTCCACCTTGTGCTACCCATCATTCATTGTCGCAATCATACTTGAAGTCGTTCGCATCTTTGCTTGATCCAATCTGCATCTCATCTAGTTTGTCTTGGAAAGAGGGAGAAAGAAAAAAAAGATAAAGAAAAAAGTATAAAAAAAGAGGAGAGAAAGAAAAAGAAAAAAAGTGTGAGAAAAAAGAAAAAGAAGAAAAAGAAAGTTGGAGAGAGAGTTGTTGTATATTCTGCTTGGCAGTTGTTTTCATCATTATCTTTACTGCCGTTGTGATCTTCACTTATATTTTGCTGTTCAGAGCTACTTTGTATCCTTTATTGATGCTAGTTGTGCTACACCGTGACCTCATTAGTGTTCTAGGCTCGCGTCTCTAGTCCGGTCTAGCCTAGGACCAGCACAGTATCGTCGTTGAGCGTTTATTCAACATTGCATCTCTGAATTGATTATTGCTAATCTTTTGCTACCATATATAAAGCCAACCCAGCTCCACATATTTCTACACCGTGTTTACGTACGTTCACCTGACAATCGCTTTACTCAATCTTTGGAGTTATTTGACACCGCTGGTTGCCTATCACCACCTGCTGCATGGTAAAAACTTGTAAGATATTGATATTTGCTTTACTGTGAGCGCTTTACCACCACATCCTAGTAGTTCATAGGAACATTATTTTTGGATTTTGTTTCTTGTTTCTACTAATCATGGCAGGTTCAAGAGTCAGTTGGGCTTCATCGATCGTGGGAGACGTGTCATCACCTCAGAAAATACAACCACCATCACAAGAGGTACAAAGACATCAGAATGCGCACAAACAGGTTCTTATTTCCATGCCACCTTTTCATGGTCGTTTTAAACCTGATTTATATATTGAATGGGAGTTCAACATCAATAATATATTTGCTTCCCATAGTTTTGATGAACGTAAAAAAATTAAGGTTGCGGTTGGTTCTTTCACTGGTTATGCTTTAGTTTGGTGGAGTGAATATTGTCGGTTACACCCTAATTATATACCTACTACTTGGATTGATTTGAAAGTTGCCATGCGACGTACATTCGTCCCTGCTTATTATACTCGTGACATGCTTACAAAGTTGCAACATTTAAAACAAGGTAGTGACACCGTAACGAAATATTATGATGATTTACAAACTACCTTGTTGCATTCCTCTTTACAAGAAAGTGAAGACGATTTTATGGATAGATTTTGGGCAGGATTAAATCATGATATTCAGGAGTTACTAATTCATGAAGAGTGTTATCCTATGGACCATTTGTTTCGTCTTGCTTGTAGTGCTGAACAGGAAATAAAACAACGTATTGTCCGTAAGGAGAATAAGCGCCAGGTGCACATTCCAAGAAACGATACGGTTGTTCCTTCCACTACTAGGCGTACTATGACAGACACATCCGTTGTTGTGAGGACTACATCACCTCCACCATGTGACACATCACCTCCGACAGTGCCTACATCATCTGAGTTGATCATAAGAGGTAATGACAAAGGTACCGATTTTCCACCTCCACATGAGTATGGTGAATGCCTTGTCAATTTAAATGAACCATGCGATGAGCTATCTACTACTTTGATCACACCAACTATTTTCGAGGAATATGTTCGTGATTTGACTTTGCCATGTGATCAAACAATTGTGAGTGAACCAATTGAATTAACTATTGATGCGAAAGAACCATTTGAATCAGGGAATAAATCAGATTTGGATCAAATACGTGTGAAAATAGTTGTGCCAATGTTTAACCATTTTGAGATGACCTCTAATCTTGGTGATGGTTCATCAAGGTTGGGATGGTTTAATGATGAGCATTGCCAATCTTTTGTAACGATTAAGAGCTTCACTTATATGTGCAAATTGAGTTGCAATATTTTCATGCCTTCTACTTCTTGTGATAATATTTTGGCTTTATATTTTATGAACTACGAAAGTTACTCATCTATACATGTGTCATATGTGCGAAAATTAAGGGAAGTAAAAATGGATGACATATACATATACAACATGTACACCTTGTCTTTTTTCTTACCCACATTTCAGATTAAGCAGCGCCGAGGACGGCTTTATTTTCAAAAAAGGGAGGATGATGAGGACATGACTACCTTGGATACGACCAAAAATATTGCATACATGTATATTTGTGAGGTGCATGGGACATTTGTACAATTCACATATGAAGATAAGGGAAAAAGAGAAGTTTAGGGGCTGTTCAAAAAGTTCTCTCACGTCACTTTTGGGCCAAGAGAAGATAGAGTCCAAGTCTCACGTTCTGCATCCAGATTCGGACTGCACAGACATACCTGACTTAAAACGGCAAGAACTCCTTCATACGGACTCCGAATTGGGTGTTTCTTTTTTTGTTGGAAACTAGGTTTCGTGCACTTTCCAACCCAATTGGATTCACCTTCAAATTCGTCCGGAGCGTTGAGATACCGACGAAACAATCTGACGCTGCAGCAGAATCCGAGTCAAACTACAAGTCCAAAGATGTTACATCACCTCCACTTGGGCCCATGAGCCTTGTACGACCTAGGGTTAGTTTTAGGCTGCCTTGGGACGTCCTTCCACCTCCTTGGCCGCCACCCCTTGCTCCTATATAAGTAGATCCATCTAGTAGCTTTTTCTTTGGGATTTGTTTAGTCAAAAGTTAGCCATTGCAACTTCGTGTACTTCGTTTGTGTCCAACGACCAGACCAAGACCGCTTACGGATCCCCATCTTTATCAATACTTCATCTATATTTGCAATATTCAGATTGTTTTATCATATTCTTGCTTGTTCTTCGATTGCATGCAGGAATAGACCTTCGTGGTCAGGCTGATCGTGCTTCTGGCATCGTCAGTAACCCCTGGAGATTGGTTTAGCGATTGCTAAGGCGCAACGTCGTGCATGTTTGTAGCCGGATCGTCAAAGTCGACTTCATCCAAACGATAGCCACTATCTCATCGAAAGACGGGACACCTTTGCCTCTATCAAGTGGTATCAGTTTTCAGGTTGCTCGGTGAGAATTTCCAGTTATTCCTAGATTAGATTTATTTTCTTACCTATTGTCCAAGGAAAAGCCACAAAAAAAGTTAGATCTATTCATCCTTTGTCCTAGCCAGTCTGAGCCTTTGCAATTTTCTTTTCATTGTTTGCATTATTGAATTATCGGTTGCATCGGCGTGTCGAGTTGCTGGTCTTAGTGTCTAGTTCGTTAGAGTTTCGAGTTCTGTTCACATTAGTCACGTCACCGCTCCATCGTTATCCCTTCCGCTGTCCACCACCTCATCCATCAATTTCCACCTCGTGCAACCCATCGTTCATTGTCACAATCATAGTTGAAGTCGTTTGCATCTTTGCTTGATCCAATCTGCATCTTATCTAGTTTGTCTTGGAAAGAGGGAGAAAGAAAAAAAAAGACAGAGAAAAAAAGTAAAAAAAAGAGGAGAGAAAGAAAAAGAAAAAAAAAGTGTGAGAAAAAAGAAAAAAGAAAAAGAAGAAAAAGAAAGTTGGAGAGAGAGTTGTTGTATATTCTGCTTGGCAGTTGTTTTCATCATTATCTTTACTGCCGTTGTGATCTTCACTTATATCTTGCTGTTCAGAGCTACTTCGTATCCTTTATTGATGCTAGTTGTGCTACACCGTGACCTCATTAGTGTTCTAGGCTCGCGTCTCTAGTCCGGTCTAGCCTAGGACCAGCACAGTCCGTCGCTGAGCGTTTATTCAACATTGCATCTCTGAATTGATTATTGCTAATCTTTTGCTACCATATATAAAGCCAACCCAGCTCCACATATTTCTACACCGTGTTTACGTACGTTCACCTGGCAATCGCTTTACTCAATCTTTGGAGTTATTTGACACCGCTGGTTGCCTATCACCACCTGCTGCATGGTAAGAACTTGTAAGATATTGATATTTGCTTTACTGTGAGCGCTTTACCACCACATCCTAGTAGTTCATAGGAACATTATTTTTGGATTTTGTTTCTTGTTTCTACTAATCATGGCAGGTTCAAGAGTCAGTTGGGCTTCATCGATCGTGGGAGACGTGTCATCACCTCAGAAAATACAACCACCATCACAAGAGGTACAAAGACATCAGAATGCGCACAAACAGGTTCTTATTTCCATGCCACCTTTTCATGGTCGTTTTAAACCTGATTTATATATTGAATGGGAGTTCAACATCAATAATATATTTGCTTCCCATAGTTTTGATGAATGTAAAAAAATTAAGGTTGCGGTTGGTTCTTTCACTGGTTATGCTTTAGTTTGGTGGAGTGAATATTGTCGGTTACACCCTAATTATATACCTACTACTTGGATTGATTTGAAAGTTGCCATGCGACGTACATTCGTCCCTGCTTATTATACTCGTGACATGCTTACAAAGTTGCAACATTTAAAACAAGGTAGTGACACCGTAACGAAATATTATGATGATTTACAAACTACCTTGTTGCATTCCTCTTTACAAGAAAGTGAAGACGATTTTATGGATAGATTTTGGGCAGGATTAAATCGTGATATTCAGGAGTTACTAATTCATGAAGAGTGTTATCCTATGGACCATTTGTTTCGTCTTGCTTGTAGTGCTGAACAGGAAATAAAACGACGTATTGTCCGTAAGGAGAATAAGCGCCAGGTGCACATTCCAAGAAATGATACGGTTGTTCCTTCCACTACTAGGCGTACTATGACAGACACATCCGTTGTTGTGAGGACTACATCACCTCCACCATGTGACACATCACCTCCGACAGTGCCTACATCATCTGAGTTGATCATAAGAGGTAATGACAAAGGTACCGATCTTCCACCTCCACATGAGTATGGTGAATGCCTTGTCAATTTAAATGAACCATGCGATGAGCTATCCACTACTTTGATCACACCAACTATTTGAGAGGAGTATGTTCGTGATTTGACTTTGCCATGCGATCAAACAATTGTGAGTGAACCAATTGAATTAACTATTGATGCGAAAGAACCATTTGAATCAGGGAATAAATCAGATTTGGATCAAATACGTGTGAAAATAGTTGTGCCAATGTTTAATCATTTTGATATGACATCTAATCTTGGTGATGGTTCATCAAGGTTGGGATGGTTTAATGATGAGCATTGCCAATCTTTTGTAACGATTAAGAGTTTCACTTATATGTGCAAATTGAGTTGCAATATTTTCATGCCTTCTACTTCTTGTGATAATATTTTGGTTTTATATTTTATGAACTACGAAATTTACTCATCTATACATGTGTCATATGTGCGAAAATTAAGGGAAGTAAAAATGGATGACATATACATATACAACATGTACACCTTGTCTTTTTTGTTACCCACATTTCAGATTAAGCAACGCCGAGGACGGCTTTATTTTCAAAAAAGGGAGGATGATGAGGACATGACTACCTTGGATACGACCAAAAATATTGCATACATATATATTTGTGAGGTGATTTCTAATGCAAATTATGCAACAATTTATTTATGTCATCCAGAACAAAAATACTTCACAGACTTTTGTGCCATGTCTAATTCCAGGTGTATGGGACATTTGTACAATCCACATATGAAGATAAGGGAAAAAGAGAAGTTTAGGTGCTGTTTAAAAAGTTCTCTCACGTCACTTTTGGGCCAACAGAAGATAGAGTCCAAGTCTCTCACGTTGTGCATCCAGATTCGGACTGCACAGACATACCAGACTCAAAACGGCAAGAACTCCTTCATACGGACTCCGAATTGGGTGATTATTTTTTTGTTGGAAACTAGATTTCATACACTTTCCAACCCAATTGGAATCACCTTCAAATTCGTCTGGAGCGTTGAGATATCGACGAAACAATCTGACGCTGCAGCAGAATCCGAGTCAAACTACAAGTCCAAAGGTGTTACATCACCTCCACTTGGGCCCATGAGCCTTGTACGACCTAGGGTTAGTTTTAGGCTGCCTTGGGACGTCCTTCCACCTCCTTGGCCGCCACCCCTTGCTCCTATATAAGTAGATCCATCTAGTAGCTTTTTCTGGGGGATTTGTTTAGTCAAAAGTTAGCCATTGCAACTTCGTGTACTTCGTTTGTGTCCAACGACCAGACCAAGACCGCTTACGGATCCCCACCTTTATCAATACTTCATCTATATTTGCAATATTTAGATTGCTTTATCATATGCTTGCTTGTTCTTCGATTGCATGCAGGAATAGACCTTCGTGGTCAGGCTGATCGTGCTTCTGGCATTGTCAGTAACCCCTGGAGATTGGTTTAGCGATTGCTAAGGCGCATCGTCGTGCACGTTTGTAGTCGGATCGTCAAAGTCGACTCCACCCAATCGATAGTTATCATCTCATCGAAAGATCGGCCCCTCGCCTCTATATTCTGCTTGGCAGTTGTTTTCATCATTATCTTTAATGCCGTTGTGATCTTCACTTATATCTTGCTGTTCAGAGCTACTTCGTATCCTTTATTGATGCTAGTTGTGCTACACCGTGGCATCATTAGTGTTCTAGGCTCGCGTCTCTAGTCCGGTCTAGCCTAGGACCAGCACAGTACCGTCGTTGAGCGTTTATTCAACATAGCATCTCTGAATTGATTATTGCTAATCTTTTGCTACCATATATAAAGCCAACCCAGCTCCACATATTTCTACACCGTGTTTACGTACGTTCACCTGGCAATCGCTTTACTCAATCTTTGGAGTTATTTGACACCACTGGTTGCCTATCACCACCTGATGCATGGTAAGAACTTGTAAGATATTGATATTTGCTTTACTGTGAGCGCTTTACCACCACATCCTAGTAGTTCATAGGAACATTATTTTTGGATTTTGTTTCTTGTTTCTACTAATCATGGCAGGTTCAAGAGTCAGTTGGGCTTCATCGATCGTGGGAGACGTGTCATCACCTCAGAAAATACAACCACCATCACAAGAGGTACAAAGACATCAGAATGCGCACAAACAGGTTCTTATTTCCATGCCACCTTTTCATGGTCGTTTTAAACCTAATTTATATATTGAATGGGAGTTCAACATCAATAATATATTTGCTTCCCATAGTTTTGATGAACGTAAAAAAATTAAGGTTGCGGTTGGTTCTTTCACTGGTTATGCTTTAGTTTGGTGGAGTGAATATTGTCGGTTACACCCTAATTATATACCTACTACTTGGATTGATTTGAAAGTTGCCATGCGACATACATTCGTCCCTGCTTATTATACTCGTGACATGCTTACAAAGTTGCAACATTTAAAACAAGGTAGTGACACCGTAACAAAATATTATGATGATTTACAAACTACCTTGTTGCATTCCTCTTTACAAGAAAGTGAAGACGATTTTATGGATAGATTTTGGGCAGGATTAAATCGTGATATTCAGGAGTTACTAATTCATGAAGAGTGTTATCCTATGGACCATTTGTTTCGTCTTGCTTGTAGTGCTGAACAGGAAATAAAACGACGTATGGTCCGTAAGGAGAATAAGCGCCAGGTGCACATTCCAAGAAATGGTACGGTTGTTCCTTCCACTACTAGGCGTACTATGACAGACACATCCGTTGTTGTGAGGACTACATCACCTCCACCATGTGACACATCACCTCCGACAGTGCCTACATCATCTGAGTTGATCATAAGAGGTAATGACAAAGGTACCGATCTTCCACCTCCACATGAGTATGGTGAATGCCTTGTCAATTTAAATGAACCATGCGATGAGCTATCCACTACTTTGATCACACCAACTATTTTAGAGGAATATGTTCGTGATTTGACTTTGCCATGTGATCAAACAATTGTGAGTGAACCAATTGAATTAACTATTGATGCGAAAGAACCATTTGAATCATGGAATAAATCAGATTTGGATCAAATACGTGTGAAAATAGTTGTGCCAATGTTTAATCATTTTGATATGACCTCTAATCTTGGTGATGGTTCATCAAGGCTGGGATGGTTTAATGATGAGCATTGCCAATCTTTTGTAACGATTAAGAGCTTCACTTATATGTGCAAATTGAGTTGCAATATTTTCATGCCTTCTACTTCTTGTGATAATATTTTGGCATTATATTTTATGAACTACGAAAGTTACTCATCTATACATGTGTCATATGTGCGAAAATTAAGGGAAGTAAAAATGGATGACATATACATATACAACATGTACACCTTGTCTATTTTCTTACCCACATTTCAGATTAAGCAACGCCGAGGACGGCTTTATTTTCAAAAAAGGGAGGATGATGAGGAAATGACTACCTTGGATACGACCAAAAATATTGCATACATGTATATTTGTGAGGTGATTTCTAATGCAAACTATGCAACAATTTATTTATGTCATCCAGAACAAAAATACTTCACAGACTTTTGTGCCATGTCTAATTCCAGGTGTATGGGACATTTGTACAATCCGCATATGAAGATAAGGGAAAAAGAGAAGTTTAGGTGCTGTTTAAAAAGTTCTCTCACGTCACTTTTGGGCCAAGAGAAGATAGAGTTCAAGTCTCTCACGTTGTGCATCCAGATTCGGACTGCACAGACATACCTGACTCAAAACGGCAAGAACTCCTTCATACAGACTCCGAATTGGGTGATTCTTTTTTTGTTGGAAACTAGATTTCATACACTTTCCAACCCAATTGGATTCACCTTCAAATTCGTCCGGAGCATTGAGATACCGATGAAACAATCTGACCCTGCAGCAGAATCCGAGTCAAACTACAAGTCCAAAGGTGTTACATCACCTCCACTTGGGCCCATGAGCCTTGTACGACCTAGGGTTAGTTTTAGGCTGCCTTGGGACGTCCTTCCACCTCCTTGGCCGCCACCCCTTGCTCCTATATAAGTAGATCCATCTAGTAGCTTTTTCTTAGGGATTTGTTTAGTCAAAAGTTAGCCATTGCAACTTCGTGTACTTCGTTTGTGTCCAACGACCAGACAAAGACCGCTTACGGATCCCCACCTTAATCAATACTTCATCTATATTTGCAATATTCAGATTGCTTTATCATATTCTTGCTTGGCAGTTGTTTTCATCATTATCTTTACTACCGTTGTGATCTTCACTTATATCTTCACCGTGTTCTTCACGTGTAATAAGAGCCAAAGTCTCCTCATCATAGTCACTAGCGGACTCATATCCACCATCCTCAGTAGCAATCATCACACGCTGAGATTTGCATTCTCTCGCAAAATGTCCTCTTCCCTTACAACGACGACAAATAATATCACTGGTGTGCCCTGTTGATGCCATGGAAGAAGAAGAACTTTGTGCAGGCCCAATAGGTGTGCTCTTGGCAGATAATGGTGGTTGTGCCTGCTTCCTTGTATCACGGCTGGAGGTAACAGCTGATGGAGGTGTCGGTGCAGTAGAATGTGTGGAATTAGAGGGTGCACGCGATGTCCATGATGAAGGTCGACCTGCAGTAAAGTTAGTCCGCGCCAATGCCTGTCGATCCTGCACTTCACGTTCAGCTTTACAAGCAAGATGGAATAAACGAGTGATATTATTATAATCCTTATACTCTAGAATGGTCTGAATCTCTCTATTTAATGCACCCATAAAACGTGCAAGGATAGCTTCATTCTCCTCAACAATACCACATCTAATCAAGCCAGTTTGTAATTGCTAATAATATTCTTCTACATAATTTTTTCCTTGTCTTAAGCGCTGCAATTTTTGAATAATTCACGTTGATAATATGGTGGAACCCAACGAGTACGCATAGCAGTTTTCAAAGCAGCCCAAGTAGCTGGAATAGGATATAATATACAATGTTCAGACCACCAAACACATGCAAAACTAGTGAAAGCACAAACAACAGCAGGAACACGTCTCTCCTCGGGATAGTGTAAACATGTAAAACGTTGTTCAGTTTCTAACTCCCAAGTAAGATATATATCAGGAACATATCTACCCTCAAATGGTGGAATATTCAATTTCAGTTTAGGAAGATGGTCATGTACCTCTGGTGGTGGTGCAGCCCTACCATTGCGATGATATGCATGATGACGACCTGGTGGTGGTGGTGCTGGTGGTTGCACGTAGTTCTGATTTTGGTCAACCTCATCCTCGTAATGGTCCTCCACCTCTGCAGTAGCAGCAGGAGCTACAGAAACATCAACAGCGGCACCAGAATTTTGACCAGGCTCAAGGGGAACGCGCTGTGCTCGTCCCACTTGATTTAGAAGGCGATGTTGTTGTTGTAGAGGTGCGACAACTGTAGCAGCCGGTGGTGGTGGAAAACGCGAAAGCAATTAAGCAAACTTGTTATCGAGCTTTGTTTCAAACGTCTTCTCCATGCCATCTATCTTCTCCATGGCCTCATCAAATCTGTTTAGCACATCTTGCACCTGTTCACTCATCATTTGCTGAAACTTATCATGAAGCTCCTTGTTCGTCAAGTTCTCCCAGTCAGTCTCGTCGGCTTGTGATCCTGGCAGCGGTGGTGGTGGATATATGGTGGGATATGGCAGCGCTGGTGGTATGGCAGCGACGATGAATATGGTGCGGCGTCGGCGTGACAAACTATGAACAGAACTCGAAACTCTAAAGAACTAGACTCTAAGACCAGCAACTTGACACGACGATGCAACCGCAAATTCAACAAAGCAAATACAGAAAAGATTATGCAAAGGCTCAGATTGGTTCGGATGGGATGAACTAACCCTAATTTTTTTTGGCTTTTTCGTGGACAATAGGTATGAAGAACAAACTCGATCTAAACTATGAAAAACTGTAAAACTCACCGAGCAACCTGGAAATCTGATACCACTTGATAGAGGCAAAGGTGTCCCGTCTTTCGATGAGATGGTGGCTATCGTTTTGGAGGAAGTCGACTTTGACAATCCGACAACGAACGTGCGAGGACGTCGCGCCTTAGCAATCGCTAAACCAACTCCGAGAGGTTATTGACCACGCCGGAGCACGATCAACCTGACCACGAAGGTCTGTTTCCTGCAGGCAAACGAAGAACAAGCAAGAAACTGAGATTGCAATCTGGATATTGCGAATTTAAGAGGAAAGCTTTATTGATCAAGTGGGGTTCTGTGACGTCTTTGTCTGGTCGTTGAACACAAACGAAGTACGCGGAGTTGCAGCTATGGCGAACTTTAATCTAAACAAAACCCAAAGTCTAAACGACGCCCTAAGGGCTGTATATATGAGGGAAAGAGGGGGGAATTTCGTGGCCCTTGGTGGAGGGGTCCGAAACCAACCCTAACTCTTGTTTCCCCACACATACTGACTCTAAAAACAGCCTATAGTCAAGTATTTCGAAATTACATGGGCCTGGCCCAATAATAAGGTGACACAGCACCTATAATAGCCTCTGGACGAAATTTATGAAGTGGCATCTTGTATATTTCGTCCAAGGCTTCACGCACTTATTATGGTGGCCTCAAAGTCCTGAAATCATCACTTGTAACTCCATTCTTGTTCCCCTTGCGCATGCCATCATCTCCATGCTTGATCTTACTCCAATGTTCATCCTTCTTGTCCAAGCTAGGCCCTTCATTTGTAAGCAAGACAAATGTATCCAATTTAGGCAGTATCATATTCTCATGAACATTAGATTCATTACCAAGAAACGAAAGTACCTGGTAATTTAATTGGCGTGCGCGAGCTCTAATAATTGGTCCTGTATATGTGTCAGTTGGAGCTGTGGGTGTAACCTTGTTAGTGATGTCCTCATCAATGCTTCTAGACAATCATCATCGAAGACAAAAGGAATATCTTTCTGTAAGAGATTAGTCAGAGGCCTGGAGATTTTGGAGAAGTCCTTAATGAACCTCCTATAAAACCCGGCATGACCAAGGAAACTTCGTATACCTTTGATATCCTTAGGGCATGGCATCTTTTCAATAGCATCAACTTTAGCTTTGTCAACTTCAATACCTCTTTTAGAAATTTTATGTCCCAAGACAATGCCTTCATTAACCATAAAGTGGCACTTCTCCAAATTCAAGACCAGATTAGTGTCTTCACATCTCTGCAAAACTCGATCATGGTTGCTTAAGCAATCATCAAAAGAAGTTCCGTAAACGGAGAAATCATCTATGAAAATCTCAACAATCTTTTCATAAAAGTCAGAGAATATAGCCATCATGCATCTTTGAAAGGTAGCAGGTGCATTACATAAACCAAAAGGCATACGTCTATAAGCAAAGGTACCGAAAGGACAAGTAAAGGTGGTCTTTTCTTGATCCCCCTTTGACACAGGTATTTGAGAGAAACTGGAATAACCGTCTAGAAAGCAGAAACGCGTATGTTTGGATAACCTTTCTAGCATTTGATCAATAAATGGCAAGGGGTAATGATCTTTCTTAGTAGCTTTATTTAACTTACGGAAATCAATTACCATCCTATAACCTGTAACTATCCTTTGCGGGATCAATTCATCCTTATCATTAGGGACGACAGTCATACCTCCTTTCTTAGGAACACAATGGACATGACTTTCCCACTGACTATCAACAACTGGATAGATAATACCTGCTTCTAGGAGCTTTAGTATTTCCTTCCTTACCACTTCTTTCATCTTAGGATTTAACCGTCGCTGATGATCGATAACTGGTTTAGCATTTTCTTCCAATTTTATCTTGTGTTGACATATAGTGGGACTAATACCCTTAAGATCATCCAGAGTGTATCCAATAGCAGCTCGGTGCTTCTTCAGAGTTTTCAATAACCTTTCTTCTTCCTGCTCTGAAAGGTTAGCACTAATAATAACAGGATACATCTTCTTTTCATCAAGATAAACATACTTAAGATTATCAGGCAAAGGTTTAAGTTCAAACACGGGATCACCCTTGGGTGGAGGAGGATCCCCTAGGATTTCAACAGGCAAGTTGTTTTTCAATACGGGTCCTTGTGTAAGGAATATTTCATCTATATCCCTTCTCTCATTCATATGCATATCATTTTCATGGTCTAGCAAGTATTGTTCTAAAGGATCATTAGGTGGGACAGCAATAGAAGCGAGACCAATAAGTTCATCCTTACTGGGTGGTGCCTTTTCAAGGGGCTGTCTACGGAATTTAGCAAAGTTAAAATCATGAGACATATCCCCTAATCCGACAGTGACAATATCTTTCATGCAGTCTATCTTGGCATTAACAGTATTCAAGAAGGGTCTACCAAATTTAATGGGACAGAATGCATCTTGTGGGGAACTAAGAACGACAAAATCAGCAGGGTATTTAACCTTCCCACACAAGACTTCAATATCTCTAACAATCCCAACTAGTGAAATAGTATCTCTATTAGCAAGCTTAATAGTAATGTCAATCCCTTCTAACTCAACAGGTGCAATATCATGCATAATTTCGGTGTACAAATCGAGGGGGATAATACTTGCACTAGCACCTACGTCACATAAACCATGATAGCAATGATCTCCTATCTTAACAGAGATGACAGGCAAGCCTACAACAGGTTTATGTCTATTCCTAGCATTGGGTTTGGTTATTCTAGCAGACTCTTCTTGGAGATAAATAACATGTCCATCTAAATCTTCTACCAAGAGATCATTAACCATAGCAACACTAGGTTCAACTTTAATTTTCTCAGAGGGTGTAGGTGTTCTAGTATTACTCTTACGAACTACAGTTGAAGCTTGAGCATGATCCTTTATCCTAACAGGGAAAGGTGGTTTCTCAATATAAGAAGTGGGAATAACAGGATCAACATTATAAGTGATAGTCTTTTCTTCAACTTTAATAGGTTCAACTACTTTTACTTCAATAGGGGGATGGTATTTAAACCACTTCTCCTTGGGGAGATCAACATGAGTAGCAAAGGATTCACAGAAAGAAGCTACTATCTCAGAGTCAAGTCCATATTTAGTGCTAAACTCACGGAAAACATCGGTATTCATAAAATCTTTAACACAATCAAACTTAGGGGTCATACCTGACTCCTTACCTTCGTCAAGATCCCAATCTTCAGAGTTGCATTTAATTCTTTCTATTAAATCCCATTTGAAGTCAATAGTCTTCATCGTATAAGAACCAAAACAAGAAGTATCGAGCATGGAGCGATTATTATGAGAAAGCCGAGCATAAAATTTTTGGATGATCATTTCTCTTGAGAGCTCATGATTGGGGCATGAATATAACATTGACTTAAGCCTCCCCCAAGCTTGAGCGATGCTTTCGCCTTCGCGAGGCCAGAAATTATAAATATAATTGCGATCACGATGAACCTGGTGCATAGGGTAGAACTTATGATGAAATTCCAACTTCAGACAATTATAGTTCCATGATCCCATATCATCGCATAGCCTAAACCATGTCAATGCATCTCCCTTCAAAGATAAAGGGAAGACCTTCTTCTTGATAACATCCTCGGGCATACCTGCAAGCTTACACAATCCACAAACTTCATCCACATAGATTAGATGTAAATCGGGGTGAAGTGTTCCGTCTCCTGTATAGGGATTTTCAAGCCGTTTCTCAATCATACCCGAAGGAATTTCAAAGCAAACATTTTCAATAGGTGCAGTAGGTTGAGGAGCAACTCTTTGCTCTTCTGCTCGGGGTGAAGATACACCGAACAAGCCCCTCAAAGGATTTTGAGCCATAGTAACAAGTGACAAATTTTTTTTGGCACACTATATAAAGTTTTCCTTACCAAAGGCGCTTCACTCCCTGGCAATGGCGCCAGAAAAGAGTCTTGATGGCCCACAAGTGTAGGGGATCTATCGTAGTCCTTTCGATAAGTAAGAGTGTCGAACCCAACGAGGAGCAGAAGGAAATGATAGACAGTTTTCAGTAAGGTATTTTCTGCAAGCACTGAAATTATAGGTAACAGATAGTTTTGTGATAAGATAATTGGTAGCAAGTGACAAACGGTAAAAGTAAATAAGGTGCAACAAGGTGGCCCAATCCTTTTTGTAGCAAAGGACAAGCCTGGACAAACTCTTATGCAAGGTAAAGTGCTCCCGAGGACACATGGGAATTATCGTCAAGCTAGTTTTCATCACGATCGTCTGATTCGCGTTCGGTACTTCGATAATTTGGTATGTGGGTGGACCGGTGCTTGGGTGCTACCCTTACTTGGACAAGCCTCCCACTTATGATTAACCTCTAATGCAAGCATCTGCAACTACAAAAGAAGTATTAAGGTAAACCTAACCATAGCCTGAAACATATGGATCCAAATCAGCCCCTTACGAAGTAACACATAAACTAGGGTTTAACCTTCTGTCACTCTAGCAACCCATCATCTACTTATTACTTCCCAATGCCTTCCTCTAGGACCAAATAATGATGAAGTGTCGTGTAGTCGGCGTTCACATGACACCACTAGAGGAGAGACAACATACATCTCATCAAAATATCGAACGAAGACCAAATTCACATGACTACTAATAGCAAGACTTCTCCCATGTCCTCAGGAACAAAAGTAACTACTGACAAGACATAGTATTGTTCATGATCAGAGGGGTATTAATATGCATAATGAATCTGAACATATGATCTTCCACCAAATAAACCAACTAGCATCAACTACAAGGAGTAATCAACACTACTAGCAACCCACAGGTACCAATCTGAGGTTTGGGTACAAAGATTGGATACAAGAGATGAACTTGGGTTTTAGAGGAGATGGTGCTGGTGAAGATGTTGATGAAGATAGCCCTCCCCAAGATGGGAGAGTTGTTTGTGATGACGGCGGCGACGGTTTCCCCCTCCCGGAGGGAAGTATCCCCGGCAGAACATCTCTGCCGGAGCCCTAGATTGGTTTCCGCCTCGGTTCCGCCTCGAGACGGCGGCGTCTGGTCCAGAAAGCCTCCTCTTAATTTTTTCCAGGTCATAACACTTCATATAGGAGAAGATGGGCACCGTGGGCCTGCCGGCTGGCCCTCGAGGCAGGGGGCGCACCCTGGGAAGGGGGGCGCGCCCCCACCCTCGAGGCCAGCCGGTGGCCCCTCTCGTGGGTTTCTTTCGCCAGATATTTTTTATATTTTCCGAAACGATGTTCTGTGGAGTTTCACGGCTTTTTGGAGTTGTGCAGAATAGGTTTCCAGAGTTCACTCCTTTTCCAGCCCAGAATTCCAGCAGCCGGCATTCTCCCTCTTCATGTAAACCTTGCAAAATAAGAGAGAAAAGGCATAAGTATTGTGACAAAACATGTATAAACAACTCATAATGCAATAAATATCAACTTATAAGCATGATGCAAAATGGACGCATCACAGAGCACCTCTGAAGATCAAGGATTGACTAGACATTGTAATTCATGGTAAAAGAGATCCAGTCACAATCATACTCAATGTAAATTAATAGCAATGCATGCGAATGATAGCGGTGTTCTCCAACTGATGCTTTTTAATAAGAGGATGATGACTCAACATGAAAGTAAATAGATAGGCCCTTCGCATAGGGAAGCATGGATTTGTAGAGGTGCCAGAGTTCGAGTTTTGTGATAGAGATAAATAATATTTTGGGTGTCATACTTTCATTGTCAACATAACAACCAGGAGATCTCGATATCTTCCATGCTACACACATTATAGGCGGTTCCCAAACAGAATGGTAAAGCTTATACTCCCCCACCATCAAGAAGCACACTCCACGGCTGGCCCGAAACAACGGGTACCGTCCATACCAACAACAACCCTGGGGGGTTTTTGTTTAATTATTTTGATTTGACTTGAGCATGGGACTGGGCATCCCGGTTACCGGCCATTTTCTCGTGAATGATGAGCGGAGTCCACTCATCATGAGAATAACCCACCTAGCATGGAAGATATAGACAACCCTAGTTGATACATGATCTATTCGAGCATACAAAATAGAATTTTATTTGAAGGTTTAGAGTTTGGCACATACAAATTTACTTGGAACGGCAGGTAAATACCACATATAGGAAGGTATGGTGGACTCATATAGAATAAATTTGGGGTTTATGGAAGTGGATGCACAACCAGTATTCCCACTTAGTACAAGTGAAGGCTAGAAAGAGACTGGGAAAGGACCAGCTAGAGAGCGACAACAGTCATGAACATGCATTAAAATTAATCAACAATGAATGCAAACATGAGTAGGATATAAATCACCATGAACATAAATATCGTGGAGGCTATGTTCATTTTGTTTCAACTACATGCGTGAACATGTGCCAAGTTAAACCACTTGAATCATTCAAAGGAGGATACCACCCTATCATACCACATCACAACCATTTTAATATCATGTTGGCATGCAAGGTAAACCATTATAAACTCCCAGCTAATTAAGCATGACATGAGCAACTATAATCTCTAATTGTCATTGCAAGCATGTTTCATTCATAATAGGCTGAATCAGGAATGATGAACTATTCATATTTTACAAAACAAGATAGGTCGAGTTCATACCAGCTTCTCTCATCTCAATCAGTTCATCATATATCGTCATTATTGCCTTTCACTCGCATGACTGAACGGTGTGGATAATAATAATAGTGCACGTGCATTGGACTATGCTGGAATCTGCAAGCATTTAATACAAGGGAAAAGACAAATTAATATGGCTCTTGGTTAAATCAACAATAATGCATATTAGAGCCACTAAGCATTTTCATCATGGTCTTCTCCTCTTGACCCCCAAAGGAAAGAAATAAAACTATTTACACAGGAAAGCTCCCAACAAGCAAAAGAAGAACGGAAAACATTTTTGGGTTTTCTTTTAATTATTACTACTACAGGCATGGAAAGTAAACTAGCTAAAAGCTACAACTGATTTTTTTTTGTTTTTCGGTTTTCTGACACACAAGACAAAGACTAAGAAAAGAAATTAAACTAGCATGGATAGTACAATGAAAAAGTATGAGCACCGACAACTAGAATGAGTGTGTGAACATGAATGTAATGTCGGTGAGAAATACGTACTCCCCCAAGCTTAGGCTTTTGGCCTAAGTTGGTCTATGGCCAGTACTGGCCTGACGGATATTCAAAGTCGTAGTTGGGGTTGTACTGAGATGCAGCGGCTATTGCCTGATGAGCTGCAGCTTGGAGACGAGCCGCCTCCGTCCTCTCCTCATACTCGTTCGCCTCCTCCCTGGTTATAACATATCTCCTTTTTTTCTGAAAGTCAAAGAAAGTAGGAGCAGGGAGAGCAATATGGACAGTGCGACGTCTGTCAAAGATTAGTCGGTACTAGAGGAATTGTTCATTCCTCTCAACAAACTGATGGCGAACCATATCATTATAATCTAGATAAGCGGGGGGGGGGGACTTCGCATCATTTTCAAGTATGGGTTCACGAAGATAATTAGCTACTCGAGTTGCATAAATTCCACCAAACAAATCTCCACTTAAACCGTTAAGATGCAACCTTCGTGCAACAATAGCCCCCAAGTTATATTGTCTATCACCTAATACCACACTTTTGAGGACACTAAGATCTGGGACGCACATGTGGCAAGCCTCATCCTTACCGTTAATGTATCTACCGACGAAGAGAGCAAAATAATGTATGGAAGGGAAATGAATGCTCCCTAAGGTAGCTTGTGTGATTTCTATAGATTCCCCTACAGTGATACTAGCTAGAAAGTCCTTATATTCAGATTTGCGAGGTTCACCAACATTACCCCATTGCGGGAGTTTATAGGCGTCATTAAAATCTTCTAAGTCCATGGTATAAGATTTATCATAAAGATCAAATAAGACAGTGTGAGATTGCGTGAAGATGTAAATTTAAATCTTCTCACAAAGGAGTCAGTTAAGTAGTGGTACTGTGGGCACTTATCTGACACGAAGTCCTCAAGATCAGCATTACGCACATACGTGTCAAATTCTTCCTTGATGCCTGCCTGGACCATAAAATCCTCCGAGGACCATTCACAAGGCCGTACTTGAGCTTCCCTCGGTAGTTCATCGTTCGGCTCACGTATCGCGAGCCTTGGTCCTTGCTTCCTTGAGGAACCACCTTGGTAGATTTTCCTATGCATTTTTCTCTGAAAAATTTCCGAAAGTTTTAGTGACTCAAAATAAAAGTGAACCAAACTCAACAAGATCGATAGCAACTACTCCCACAAATACCTAGAGACTATATCATGCATTAGAACTACTTGGGACCACATAAATTTGACATGCAAGCTCAAGAACAGGGTCACCTTAGCAACAAAAAATTGCAATAAATAAAGCACTAGAACAAAAACTAATTGGACCTTTGGAGGAGTCACATACCAAAGAACAATCTCCCCAAACAGTTTTGTGAATGAAGCTTTGAGCAAGGAGCTCGAAAATGGCAACAAGCTGAGCTAGAACACGAGTTTGAGCTATGGGAGGATTTTTTCCGGAGGAAGATGAAGTGTGTGGATGCTGGAATAAGTGGAGGGGGTCCACGTGGGGCCCACGAGGCAGGGGGGCGCGCCCGGGGGGTAGGCGCGCCCTGTACCCTCGTGGCCAGGTGGTGTGCCCCCCTAATGTGTTCTTAGTGTCAAATATTCTTAAATATTCTAGAAAAAATGATATTTCATTTTCGGGGCATTTGGAGAACTTATATTTTTGGGGTATTTTTTATTGCAAGGATAACTCAGAAAACAGACATATAATACTATTTTTGCTTTACTTAATCTAAATAAAAGAAAGTAAAAAGAGGGTACAAAGAGTTGTGCTTTCTAACTTCATCCATCTCATGCTCATCGAAAGGAATCCATTAACAAGGTTGATCAAGTCTTGTTAACAAACTCTTTCCGAATAACATGAAACCGGAGAATTTTCAAATAACACTAGGTTACCTCAACGGGGATATGCATGTCCCCAATAATAAGAACATCATATTTCTTCTTGACAGTAGGAAGAGAAAATTCAAAACCTCCAATAATAATCGTTGAAATTTTTCCAATAGAATTGATACTATGGACCTGAGGTTGTTTCCTCGGAAAGTGTACCGTATGCTCATTACCATTAACATGAAAAGTGACATTGCCTTTGTTGTAATCAATAATAGCCACTGCAGTATTCAAAACGGGTCTACCAAGGATAATAGACATACTATCGTCCTCGGGAATATCAAGAATAACAAAGTCCGTTAAAATAGTAACATTTGCAACCACAATAGGCACATCCTCACAAATACGACAGGTATAGCAGTTGATTTATCAGCCATTTGCGAAGATATTTTAGTAGGTGTCAACTTATTCAAATCAAGTCTATGATATAAAGAGAGAGGCATAACACTAACACCGGCTCCAAGATCACATAAAGCAATTTTAACATAGTTTCTTTTAATGGAGCAAGGTATAATTGGTACTCCTGGATCTCCTAGTTTCTTTGGTATTCCACCTTTAAAAGTGTAATTGGCAAGCATGGTGGAAATTTCAACTCTGCTATCTTTCTTTTATTTGTAATAATATCTTTCATATACTTAGTATAAGGATTTGTTTTAAGCATATCAGTCAAACGCATACGCAAAAAGATAGGTCTAATCATTTCAGCAAAGCGCTCAAAATCCTCATCATCCTTTTTCTTGGATGGTTTAGGAGGAAAAGGCATGGGTTTCTGAACCCATGGTTCTCTTTCTTTACCGTGCTTCCTAGCAATGAAGTCTCTCTTATCAAAACGTCGACTCTTTGATTTTGGGTTATCAAGATCAACATCAGGTTCAATCTCTACATCATTGTCATTGCTAGGTTGAGCATCAACATGAACATCATCATTAACATTATCACTAGGTTCATGTTCATTACCAGATTGTGTTTCTGATGCGGAGCATCCTATGGACATCACCATGTCAAGAGTCTACTTGGCAAGTGACACGTGTGACCTCTACTTCTCATACAAAAAGGTGAATCATCTCCTTTACACGTGTCCACTTGACCCCTTCGAGGATGGTATACTACTTGACACTCCACTCGTGTGCATGCATAGGTATCGTCGGAGCTTCACAGACGACGAGAAGGAGTGCAAGCGCCAAGGAACACCTACGCCATCAGCGAGGGAAGCATGGAAGCGAAGGCGGAAGAAGACGGAGCGGCTGAAGTTACAGCTGCCGGACATCCGGCGCCAGCCCGGACATCCGGCGCCTCAGCAGCCGCCGGACATCCGGCCTTCAACCCGGAAATCCGGCGTCAGCAACAGAACCGCACCCGAGGTTTGGCCCCGCTAGCCCGGACATCTGGCCGACCGCCCCGGACATCCGGCGTCTCATGAGGGCCCGGACATCCATATATACTCCTCCACCTTCACCAGTTTAGGGTTAGCAATGATTTAGCTCATACGTGAGATAGAGCTTTGCTCATCCATCCCGGATCTACTCCACGAGAGAGACCGCGGCCCCTCTACGGAGAAGATCCATGACGGATTCAAGACCCCTAAACGGGAAGATCCTTCACGGATTCAAGGCCTCCTCTTGGAGATGAACTCTACCCATGTATCTTTCCCTTTGTTGTTCATGTATCTTGTGATCTTGTGTGTTTGATTGTCTAGTGGATGTGTGATTGGACTTATTCTTGAGTGTTTCCCTCGTGATTCCCCTTTGTGTTCTTCGTGTTCATCGTGGGATCCCCTTCATTTCGTGAAGGATCGGCCACCTAGGGTTCCACCCTACATCATATGGTATCCTGAGCCACGGTTTCTCACGAATTTGGAGCCTCCCCACCGTTTTCTAGCCTTGTTTTGTTGTGTTCTTCCCAAAATTCGAAAATTCCCCACAAAAAATAGCCCCAAAATTTTTTGTGATCTGTTGGTTTGATTAGATTTTGTTGATTTTGATCCATGGATTTGCTTGGTTTCAAGTGGATCTAGCATTTCCCCAAGTTTCCCCATTTTTCGTTCACAAAATCTCTCAAATTTTGAGCCCCAAATCATCAATTTCCGCCCCCAATTCGAAAAGTTCGTCCCGATTCAGATCTGGAATCTTCGGGCCGGACATCCGGGCCATCGGGCTGGACATCCGGCTCCTGGAGGGAAAAATCCCGCGCGGTTCTGGACATCAGGTCCCGGAAATCCGGGCTCCACCCCGGATGTCCGACCCCTGGGAATTCAGACTTTTCCGTTTCACCGTTTTGTCCATAACTAATTCATACGAACTCCGATTTCAACGTTCTTGAGCTCATTTTGAAGCTCTTGACATCCCCCATAACACAAAAATACCACCATAATCATTTGACTCCATCATATTTTGTGGATTTTGGCATCTTTGCCTAGGGCTTCCACCATGTCATCCACATAACCACCACCGACTTCTGCAACCTAATCAATTTTGTTCCCATATCATTTGTGGTTGCTTGAGTAGTGATTTGAGTCTCCTAAGGTGTTTAGGCTACTTAGGGACAATTGCTTCTTCATCAACCACCACTACCACTTCCGCATAACCTTGTCCACTATACATAGCCAATCCAACTTAACCCAATTTTGTGTGAGCTTGTTTGAGTTGTGGCTTGTGTCTCCTAAGGTGTTTCGGCTACTTAGGGACCGTGACTTCAACTCCGACAACGTGTATAGCCCTTCATACACTTCCACCACCATAACCCATTTTGACCAGGTTTCCACCAACAATTCGGCAACCACCACCGCTTGTCCGCTACCACCATTTGAAATTTGTCTTTGAGATTTTGAGTTGTGGTTTTTCCGTTTCCTAAGGTGTTTCGGCTAATTAGGAACGGGTCTACATCAAGAGCACCACCTCTCATCATCAACATCGGACGGTAACTTCGACGATATCTTTGTATATTCCCCTTGTAGTTGCATTGTTAACCCCTAGCCCATTTTGCGTCACTTGCCTATCGAGACTAGCCTTTGAGTATTGCCGGCCACGTTACTTGTGCACATTAGTGATCATCGATCCGCCTTCCATTGCATACATACCATATCATCTTGGTATCATCATATCATCCCTTGTGTCACAAGATTGTTCCTGCATATACAAAATTTCTATCTTGGTTTGTGCATCGTGGCCATATACAAAAAAAAAGAATAAGCTTTTAAGCAAAAAGAGAAAGACGAAGAAGCTTGTAAGCAAGAGCCATAGCATCACAAAATATCATATCATACTTGATCATCTTGGATCATCTTGTGCTAAAACCACCGAAACGTCATACATACATAGCATACTTGTGATAGGAAGTCGCTACATTTTGTCTCATATAAGAGTGCACAAGTTCGTATCCGCCTATTGAGCAATCGGCTAGCGTCTCTCTAGTGTTGTGCGACAAGAGCATTTTCCGTGGATTCCACATTTTTTGCTCATTCCTTGGTTGCACAACCACATTTATCTATCCGTGCGTGTGTTTCCGTGTGCCACTCATTGCTATTGGTCTACTTGTTTCGCTTGCAAATTTGTGAATCTCTTTCAACTTTATTGACTCTTGCTAACATTTTGCATCAAATTTTTTGTGCCACTATCCTCACCGAGCTACACCATAAGCTTTACTTGATAGGTGTGAGTGAACAAGTCCGGTACCAATTCCACTATTCTTTCATTTCACATTGAGTGAAACGGGATACATCCTCAACATTCGGAAAAGGTAACTTGGTATTGTTTATCTCATCTCCTACTCACCTTTGCTCGAGTCTTGTGATGGATAGGCAAAGCATTTCTTCTACTTCGGTCTACACCAACAACGACAAGTTCGATGCCAGGACGAACAACTTGTGCGCCAACATGAATTCTCAAATGGAGGAGCTCAAAGCCCTCATCAAGAACCGCAAGAGGTCTCCCTCATCTTCGAGAAGACGCTCAAGTGCACATCCTTCTGAGCTACCATCTCCAGCAAGATCTCATCGGCATCGACACCATCAACGACAAGAACGTGAAGGTCAAGAGCTCAACACCAACAACCGCTCAACGACTTCACCGTACACCTTGGCATCTTCGCCAAGCGACTTCAAGGCATCTTCGCCTTTGGACATACGGCATCTTCGCCCACAAGCACCTCAAGCTTATGCTCAAGAGAAGCTCCCCAAGATCAAGTCCGCGACTTCCACGAGCTACAACGACCTCGACAACGACCAGGAGATTCCTTTCTATGGGACTCAAGACCCCGAGAAGTATCTCGAGTGGGAGCGCAAGATGGATGACTACCTCAAGCTACATCAAGTTCCCTACGAAGATCAAGTGAAGTGCACCACAAGACACCTCCACGACAACGCATCCACATGGTGGCTTCACACACCTTCGACGAGCTTCAACGTGAATTGGCCCAAGATGAAGAAAGCTATGCGAAGAGAGTTCGTGCCTTCCACCTACACGGAACATCTTCTACGCCAATTGGAGAACATCATACAAGGATCCAAGTCCATCGACGAGTACTTCAAGGACATGAAGATTGCCTTGCGACGAGCCGGCGTGGACGACCCCATTTCAATGAAGCTCCACTTCATGATGGGATTGCACAACGACATCTACAAGACTATCTTCTTCGAGAACTACAAGTCCCTCGACGACAACTACATTGGTGCTCTCAAGGCGGAACAAGAACTTATGAAGGCCAACGCTTCTCCACCGCAAGCAAACTTCTCGAAGACCAAGCTCCAAGACGGCGAGCATGAGGGTAGTACCACCACGATGTCCAAGCCCAACGAGCTCCAAGACGATGCTCCCAAGTTTGACTCCACCGCCAGCCCTCTTTGTGGCATTGATGATGCCGAGTCTACGTCGACTCTTTTTCAAGATGGTGCGGCAACGACTACGACTACGGAGCCATTCGAGGACCAAGCTTTGAAGGCGAATGACATGGTGACGAGCAAGGATGATGCTTCCATCTTAGGAGGTGAGAGTGATGATGTGCCATCTTCGGCCTTCATCCACGGCGACGATTACGAGATGGTTGAGCATGGGATTTTCCCTTCGACCACGGCGATGTATGATGACTTGAGTAACCTGTGCCACCATATTGAGAGTGAGAGCGAGTTCACCACTAGCCCCATATATGATGAGCTGCCCCAATTCCCATGTGAGGAGAGCCACAACCCCCACCACTTGAGTGAGATGAGTGACTCCATCATATGTGAGTTTGAGTGCACCTACCTTGAGGGAGTGAGTGAGCCACCACATAGAGAGAGTGAGATAGTTGATAGGTCATGTGAGGCCACTTTCAACACTAACGACTTGACCTCTACCTCTATTGTGTCTTCTCATTCGGTGTTAGGTCCCACACTTGATGACGCGCCGATCCTCGACGACTTCGTCCTTCCTATGGACAAGATGATGGCCATGGTGATGCACCCCCCACATGGTTCCATCAAGATGACGACGATGACCACCATTTGGTCTTTCCCACCTCACCTACACCACATGAGTGGAATGAGAAAGGTTACAAAGGTGAAGGTGATGAACTCGTCCCACTAGTGGACTATGTTGACATTGATTGCTTGCATGATGTTGATCCACCTATTGCCATGCTTCGTGCTAGTATGATTTCCCCATGCGATGATTTACCCATTTATGATGAGTTTGTTGATTTCCATGTGGAGTCTATTAGTTGTGATGCCATGTTGCATAGGATTTCTTGTGATAATTCTCTCGGTCACATCATGTTTGACAATCCGCTTGACTTGTCATATGCTATGCATGAGATCAATCATATGTCATATTTGCAATCTCTTCATAGTAACTATGCATATGCCATTAAGATAAACCCAATTTGCACATATGGCATAGATGAGAAGCCCATGGTCATTGGCATTTGTTTATCTTGTGATGATATTGACATGCTTCCTTTGCATCATATCCATCATATGCCATGCCATGATTACCTAGCTTCGAACATGCCTTGTTTTGGATGCTGTTCCACTTCTCCATATTATGCTTTCGATATTGCTCATGAGGAGACCCCCATAGTTTCCTCATACAGTTTAGGAGATTTTGATCCATCCCATCCATTGCATGATCCCTATAATTGTATGCTCAATTTGCATCCACATCATGCTATACACAATAACTATTCATTCATGATGGATGACATGTTCTTATACCATGCATCAAATTTCTTTGAGCGATGCTTATCTTGTGCTAACTCATACGTGCACATATACATCATGATGGATGATGTGTACATTTACCACGCGCACAATTTCTTTGGTTTGTGTCTCTTTTGTGTAGGTACCCATCCATACTCGTCAACTTCACAAACGCACGAGTTGACGAAAAGAGCTCTAGAGAGCAACGACGACTTGGGAGTCCATGGATTATCCTTCCAATCGATCCCTTCGCGCAAAGACTTCGCGCATCTCTTCTACATGGCACTCACATGGTTATGGGTTATTGTCCATTATATCTCTTATGCCCACCTTGCCATGTTCACTTTGCATGATATGCTCATTTATATGCCTTTGCCATGCATTTGTGACCCATGCTTCGCATTACACATGATGATTGATTCTCATGCTTGTATGTGTATTTGCATGCTTGGTGGAGATATTGCTTGTTATTGCCATGTTTTCTTTGTGCCAAATGCCTATGATGATACCTTGTTCATGCTATGTGCTCGTGCTTGTGATATGTCGTGTGCATTGCTTATGCCTACTATTGGCTCACATGACATGATTGCTATGAACTCATCTAGTGTGTTGCATCTTCGCTCCACTAGTTTGCACGACATGATTGATATGCTTGCTTATGTTGCATCACCGATGATTTATACTAGCTCCTTTCATGCGGTTGATGTCAACCATTGCCATGCTTTGCACATGATTGATATTGCTTGTTGTCATATGTCTCCACATGTTGCCTCTCTCATGCTATATGATTGCCCATGCATTGAGCGCAACCATGATTTTAGTCTTGCCAATGAGATTGCCCCCATAGCATTCTCGCATTTATTTGGAGATTTTGACATAATTCTTGTGAAGCATGCTTGTCTTACCTCTTTGCACCATATGCCTAGTGCCATGAATATAACCATTGTTGCATCATATTATTCATGCACTTTTGCTCCTAATGGTTATGCGCAAGAGAAGAGAACCATCATGATGGATGATGTGTTTATCTACCATGCACATACGTTCTTTGTTTTGTTGTGTGCATGTGTAGGATACTTGGACTATGTGTCGACTTCCACTTCACGTGAGTTGACCATTCGAGATTTTGAGAGCGAACCACCTTTGTTCACGACGCTTCTACATCGCACTTGCTTGTGCTTCGGCATTGTGAAGGACACACAAGGACAGACTTTCAAGGTGATATCATGTAATGCCCAGGATGGAGTTATACCTCCTACGTGTCGAGGCACGACTTAAAGGCATAAATCCATCCTAGAATGATCTCAAGTTTGGTAATCTTTGCACAACTCATGTAAAAGAGGGATAGTAAACTGAAAATAGTTGGCTTACACTCGCCACGTCACAGAATTACAGTACAAGTCTCAAACATCATACATTAAGAACATCACAACCCTCTAAGGGCAAAAGCCAAATGTCAAAGTACCAAACTCAGATAAATAAACCATAGGCGGATCGAATCCTAGTAAGAGACTCCACTACTGATCATCCGGGTATCGCACATAGTACCGACTACGCTCCTCGTCGTACTCCCAATCCAGCTCGGTGCCATCACCTGGATAGCTCACAGCTGGACCTGCATCTGGTGTGTGAAGTAACTGTGAGCCACAGAGGACTCAGCAATCCCGTCTCCGGGTAACAAGACTATCAAAGCCTTTGGGTGAGGAAGAGGCTGAAGAAAAGAATAAGTCTGCAGCAGCAACTAGCATCTATCTTACGTAAGTGAGAGCGAGAAGAGAAGGCATCGGCGAGAAGTGATCACGAAGTGATCCTAGCTACAAGCTCCACAATCATAACCCCTCCGTGTTCAACTCCCGAATCCCTATTCGGAAATTGACAGTCACGGAACACACGCTGGTAGTGTATTAGTATCATTGTGTCAAGTTATCTACAACCGGAATTAACAAGCTCCCATCTGCCACATAACCGCGGGCACGGCTTTCGAAAGTTCAAACCCTGCAGGGGTGTTCCAACTTGACCCATTACAAGCCCACGATCCGCGGAGTCGCAACTCCAAAGTGGGAAGACCCGAGTATCCTCGGAATCCCGTGATCAAGATATACCAAGCTAAGGTAAGGCTAATCCAGCAAATCCTCCCGGCGTGTCGACACCCTGATAGTAGCCGCGCGTATCTAAGTCTCAGGACACGACCGGATGGGCGATTCTACGGGTGTATACCAGATACCTCGGGTTGCCCCAAGGCGGCCCCGCAGACTCCTCGTTTCGGACCAACACTCAGGTGGAGCACTGGCCCGGGGTTGTTGATTAAGAAAGAGGGTTAATTACTCCCTATGCAAGTTTAGTTTGTTATTAGGCAAATAGTACCAAAGTTGGGATTTGCTGGAAAAGACTTAGCACTTAGCGGTTTATCGAGGGGGTCCCATACACCCCAACCGTGTTAGGAACGCATAATCAAGGAACATAATACCGGCTTATACGGATCCTAACGGCAGGAGTGGAACAAATCACCAAGCAAAAGGCTTAGCCTTCCACCCTTGCCAATATATAGATGATTTCATTTTAAGCATTTGATATAACCCAACCAAACTTCAACATGAAGCAAAGCATCTTCGATCTTCACCTGCAACTAACAATGCTATAAGAAGGGCTGAGCGAAGCGTACTTAGCCAAGCAACGATTTGCATAGGTAGGTTGGTTAAACATGGCAATTGGTTACAAGTAGAAGGCTGACAAGAAGATCATGGGCATCGAGGCAAAACTATAGATCGAGACTACTAGCAATAGGCAAAGATAGTAATGTTATCGGGGTTCGGTCATCTTGCCTGAAGAGAAGTCGTTCGGATCGTAAGAAGGGTCCTCGTGCTCAACCTCGTTGGAAACCTCGTGCTCAACTTCGTACCCGGTCTCAGCTTCCGGCTCTAAACAAAACAATCACACCAAGCACCAATCAACAAGATGCAATGCGCACTCGAAAAACATGAATGCATGAAGGATGCACTAAGGATGCACAAGGAGCACGGGAAACATCACTCAAGCAAAACACCTCAAAACATGATAACAATCTGATATTATTAATCTACACAGAAAATCAATCAAGTTTGATATAAAATTCGCTGAAATCGGAGTTACGGGCTAAAAGTTATGCCCGAAACAAGATTTGAGCGAAAGCTGAAAATTACAGCAACATAGCATCTTCGGAGCTCAAAATAATTAAGCTACAGCACCCAAAAAGCATGGCAAAGGACATGAACACAAACTAGACATATAGTACAGCAACTAGGTCCAAAGTGCATCCCCAACGGAGTCACGGATCAATAGCAATGATCTTGGACATATTGAACTTTACAATAAAATTCTGGCAGCAGAATTTTATTGAAAGTTTAGAGCAAAAGATGAACATGCTACAGCCACTCAAATGGACATGTGAGGACATGGATGGAAAGACAACAATATATACTACAAGGAACAATCAAAATCCACTCCAAAACTAACATGCTTTGTCCTAGAACATCCCACGAACATGGCATCGGAACATTACAGATTTCAGACTTAGTGAAAATCCACTAAGTCCTAAAACAGCAATAACATCATGGCATATAAAAGAGCATGTTTAAGTCACCTCGAAACTAAACATGGCAAAGGGTAAGCACCTCATCAAAGTGCACATGAAGGTGATCCCGAAACACACAAGCATGCATCATAGATGTGAACACAACGATTGCAACGAGCTCAACAAGATGGCATTTCATAACAAGTGAAAACACCTCATATGAACATGGCACTTTGCAACGATGATAACAAGGCAATAATAAATCTACCATGCAACCTATCACAAGCAACACGTAGTTCGTGGCAAGACGAACACGTGGACATGTCATTTGCATCATTTGGACAAACGGGCTAAAAGATATCACATGGCAAAGGTGGCATGAAAATAACACATAACAGCAGTTTATATCATGATGCACTCTTGCAACAGCAAAACAAGTGCCTAGATGATCTCTAACATGCATGACAACAACAGGTAAAACGTAGAGCACAACTCCACGAACGTCTGTACATATTACACGCGCAAAACGGAGCATCACAGCAAAAGTTAGAGCAGTTCAAACTTTGTATCTCAGAACAGTTAAAACAGGGACTTAGTAGGGGAAACAACCTCAACAGATCAGATCTGGGAAAAAACGGGGATGGGCCGGCGGATCTGGATTGGCCCAGCGGAGGCAGAGGCGGCGGCGGTCTGGGATCCGGCGGGGCGAGGCCCACCCGAGGCGGAGGCGGTGCGGCCTGGTAGGAGGAGGAGGAGGCCCGCGGCTGGGAATCGGCGACTGGGCCCGCGGGGCGAGCGGGCGCCTGGGCCGGCGGTGGCGAACGGGCCGGTGGCGCGGCCTGCTCGGGAGGCGCGGGAGCTGGCTGGCGAAGGCCCTCCCGGCGGGGAAGTGGTCCCGCGCGCGCTGTGCGTACGGGCCGGCGGAGCCAGCGACGGGCCTGCGCGCGGCGAAGCGAGCCCAGCGCTCGGCGGTGTACGGGCCGGTCGGCAGATCGAAGGAGGCGTGCGGTCGGAGGGGCCCGGCTCGGGTCGAGGTCGACGCAGTCGCCCGAGCGGGGAAGTCGGCGCGCCTGGCTGGCGTTGACCCGCAGCGATGGGATCGAGGGAATCCCGGCGGCTGGATGCCTCGACCGGATTCCTCGGGATCCGGGGAGAAACTTGAGGATCTGATCTGAAAGAAAGGAAAAAAAAAATAGAGGGGAAGGGGGGAAGAAGAAGGGGACATGCCAAAATAGACTAGGGTCTATTATATAGCAGTTTTTAGGGTTAGGAGGGAGTTTAGGGGCGCTAGGAGCCCTCCGATCGCGATCCGACGGATCCGATCGCGGGGGTAGATTTAAAGGGCCTAGAAGGAGATAAACAAACGCAGTAGGGGTGTTTCCGGGACACGAAGTGAAGGCACTTCGGACCCACATGAACAACGGATGGAAAAGTCAACGGAGTCCAAACGAGACGAGATTTGAGAGGCGGGTTGCACACACAAAACAACCTCGCGGCACACCGGTAACGAAAAACGCCCAAACAACAAAGTAGGCCTACGGGACGTCACGGACACGTGAGGGAGCTCCGGAACACGAAAAGGACAACGGGAAGGAACGCCACGAACCGGATGCAACCCACAACACAAATGCAAAGCAATGCACATGACTACATGATATGAATGAATGCCACACACTCACACAACAAAATGACGAAAACCCGAAAGACAAGAACCCGGAATGGAAATAGATGAAGCCGGAGATATATTATATACCCAAAAGGGAAAGTATTACATCCGGGGCATTACAAACTCTCCTCTACTACAAACAGATCTCGTCCCGAGATCTAGGACTGGAAAAAGGAAGGGTACTCGGAACGAAGATGATCTTTTCGTTCCCAGGTAGCTTCTCGGTTTGTGTGATGTGACCACTTGACTTTCAGAAACTTGATGGACTTGTTGCGAGTCTTGCGTTCGGTTTCTTCGAGAATGGCAACTGGATGCTCTCGGTAGGAAAGGTCTTGTTGAAGATCAATCTCCTCAAACGGAATCATGCGCTCAGGTGCCTTGAAGCATTTGCGAAGTTGAGACACATGGAAGACATCATGAACATTTGCAAAGTTGGAAGGGAGCTCGAGCTGATAGGCTAGATCGCCTCTTTTGCCAAGAATCTTGAAAGGCCCGACGTATCTAGGAGCAAGTTTTCCTTTGATACCGAATCTTTGGGTTCCTTTCATCGGAGATACTCGGAGATAGACATGATCACCGATGTCGAAAGCCAAATCACGATGCTTTCCGTCATAGTAGCTCTTCTGACGCGACTGAGCGGCCTTGAGATTCTCACGTATGACTTTGCACATTTCTTCGCCTTCAGAGATCAAGTCATTGCCAAGAAGTTGGCGTTCGCCTGTTTCAGACCAGTTGAGAGGGGTACGACACTTTCTGCCATAGAGAATTTCAAACGGTGCTTTGCCTGCACTTGCTTGAAAGCTGTTGTTGTAAGAGAACTCGGCAAATGGAAGGCAGTCTTCCCATTTCATGCCGAAGGAGATGACACAGGCTCTGAGCATATCTTCTAGAATCTGATTCACACGCTCGACTTGACCACTAGTCTGAGGGTGAAAGGCAGTGCTGAACCTGATCTTAGTGCCCATGGCGGACTGAAAGGAGTCCCAGAACCTTGATGTGAACAAGCTGCCACGGTCTGAGGATATAACTTGAGGAATGCCATGTAGGGACACAATTCTGGAAGTGTACAGCTCTGCAAGTTGAGCTGCATTGATTGATTCTTTGACTGGAAGAAAGTGAGCGACTTTGGTAAGCTTGTCAATCACCACAAAGATAGCATCATTGCCTCGCTTGGATTTAGGAAAACCAGTGACGAAGTCCATTTCAATGTGGTCGAACTTCCACTCAGGAATAGGAAGAGGTTGGAGAAGACCGGCTGGACGTTGATGTTCTGCTTTCACTCTTCTGCATACATCACATTCATTCACGAATTGGGCAATTTCCCTTTTCATGCGTGTCCACCAGTAAGATTGCTTGAGGTCTTGATACATCTTGGAACTGCCAGGATGAATGGAAAGGAGAGAATCATGAGCTTCTTCCATTATGAGCTTCCTGAGATCACCTTTGGGAACAACGAGTCTGTCCTCGAAGAACAAGGTATCTCTCTCATCCACACGGAAGCACTTGTATTTTGGAGTGCCCTTTGCAATCCCATGTTTCACCTTCTTCACCATGGTATCACTGAGCTGGGCCTCACGGACTTGATCTTCCAAGGTAGGAGCAATTTGGAGATTTGCAAGAAAACCCTGCGGAACAACTTGAAGGTTGAGTTTCCTGAATGCTTCACAAAGCTCAGGCTGGTAAGGCTTGATAAGAAGGCTGTTGCAATATGCCTTTCTGCTCAAAGCATCTGCAATCACATTCGCCTTGCCTGGAGTGTATTCAATGCTGGGGTTGTACTCTTGGATCATTTCAACCCAACGAGTCTGGCGGAGGTTCAGATGCGGCTGTGTGAAGATGTACTTCAAGCTCTTGTGATCAGTGAAGATGTCGACCTTTCTGCCCAACAACAGATGTCTTCACGTAATCAGAGCATGTACCACAACTGCTAGCTCGAGATCATGTGTGGGATAGTTCTTCTCACTTGGCTTGAGCTGCCGAGAAGTATATGCCACAATTCTCTTATCTTGCATAAGCACACCACCAAGACCTTGAAGAGAAGCATCACAGAATACTTCATAGGGCTTGGTTTCATCCGGAGGAGTCAGAACTGGAGCAGAGAGAAGCTTCTCTTTGAGGGTTTTGAATGCCAATTCACACTCTGGAGACCAAAAGTATTTGACATTCTTCTGAAGCAAGTTGGAAAGAGGCTTGGCAATCTTGGAGAACTTTTCAACAAATCTTCTGCAATAGCTGGCAAGATCCAGAAAACTGCGGAGCTGCTTGACGTTCTGAGGAGCTTCCCAGTTGACAATTGCTTCAACTTTCTCGGGATTAACCGCAATACCGTCAGCTGAGATAATGTGGCCCAGGTACAAAACCTTATCGAGCCAAAACTCGCACTTGGATAACTTGGCATAGAATTTATGCTCTCGGAGTCGATCAAGAACTAGTCGTAAGTGCTTTTCGTGATCTTCTTCATTCTTGGAAAACACCAGAATATCATCCAGATACACAAGCACGAACTCGCCAGTATAGGGGTTGAAGATGTAATGCATCATCCTTGAAAAGGTAGGAGGAGCATTGGCGAGACCGAAGGACATGACGGTATGCTCGTATGAACCATAGCTCGTTCTGAAGGCCGTCTTGGGAATGTCTTCCTCGCGAATGCGAATTTGATGGTAGCCCATTCGGAGGTCAAGCTTAGAGAACACTTTAGCTCCTTTGAGCTGCTCAAAGAGTTCGTTGATGTTGGGGAGCGGATACTTGTTCTTAATCGTCTTCTTGTTCAATGGCCGGTAGTCAACACAGAGACGCTCCGTGCCATCTTTCTTCTTGACAAATAAGACGCCACAGCCCCACGGAGATGTACTCGGTCTGATGAGACCCATACTCTCCTGCTTATCAAGCTGCTTCTTCAATTCCTTCAATTCATCCGGAGAGAGCTTGTATGGACGCCGGCAAGCAGGCTCGGTGCCCGGCTCGAGTTCAATGACAAACTCCACCTGACGGTGTGGAGGCATGCCTGGAAGTTCTTCTGGAAAGACGTCTTGATATTCGTTCACCACTGGAATTTGCTCTATGGCATTAATTTCACCCTTATCATTAAGAGAGAAAAGCCGAATAGTATTATCCCTGGAGGCGAAGATAATCACATCTTCATCAGAATGAGTCAACTTGACTTCCTTTTGAGCACAATCAATGTGAGCATCATGCTGAGAAAGCCAATCCATTCCGAGAATGAGGTCGATGTCAGAATGACCAAGAATCACCGGTTTAGCCAGAAAATGATAATCTCCCATGCGAATAGAAACATCCGGAGCATAAACACTAGAAGTCATAATCTTGCCCGGAGAAACAACTTGCAACTTCTGAGGCAAATTTGAAGTGGCAATATTGTGCTTGGATGCAAATGGTTGAGACATGAAAGAGCATGATGCACCCGAATCAAATAACACTTTAGCTGGAAAAGAGTTCACTGGAAGGTTACCCAAAATGACATCAGAAGAAGCCTCGGCTTGTGCTGCATTCATCAGATTAACCCTTGCAGCCTTTGGATCATGCCTGACAATAGCTGAACTCACAGGTGGAGGAGGAGGAAGACGCTTCGGATTCGGACATCTGTTGGCATAATGACCCTTCTGGCCACACTTGTTGCACACCACTTCAGAGAGAGGACGGAAATGAGAGCCACTGGACTTGGAGCCTTGAGACTGAAACTGCTTCTTCGACTGGTTGCTCGGGTTGGGTGGGTGGGAGAAACCACGACCACTAGAGTTCTTGCTGTTGGAGTTGTTGTAGTTGTTGGAGTTGTTGTATGGAGCTCGAATCACTGGAGGAGGAGGAAGCCAGAATTTCTGTTGTTTCGCAGCCAACTGAGACGATGAGGAAGAGTGAACAGCATCTCGAATTCTGTTCTTAGAAGCCTCCATCTTAAGCTGAGCTGCTTCTTGTTTCAAAGCCATGTTATAGAATTTGTCGAATTCGTCTGGCTCGAACAAAGTGAGAGCAAGCTGAAGTTCATCTTTGAGACCTCCACGGAACTGATAGATTTTACTCTTTGCATCAGGAATGTCTTGCTTTGCATAGCGAGCGAGGTTTTGGAACTTGACATTATACTGATAGACTGTCATGGAGCCCTGCTTGAGGTTGCGGAATTGCTCACGCATACCCTCGATAACACTTGTAGGAATGTGGTGCGAGCGGAAATCCTTGCAGAAATTCTCCCAAGAGATCACTTGACCCGGCCTTGAGTCTTTGTACTGTTGCCACCAGTCAGCTGCTTGATCTTTCAGTTGGAAGGCTGCAAACTTCACATAGTCATCTTCTTTCACGTTACTGCACTCAAAATGCTTCTTGATATCGGTTAGCCAATCTTCAGCATCAAGAGGGTCGACACAGTAACTGAAAGCTTTAGGATTGTTGGCCAAGAACTGATTGAGGGTAGCATGGTGCTGCTGGAAGAAGTTGCCTTGGTTCAGTGGAACACCCTGATTAGCTTGCATAGTTTGCATCTGCTGCATCATCTGCATCATCAACTGAGTGTTCTGGGCAGTAGTCTGCATAATCGCTCTCCAAGCCTCGGGCGGAGGAGGAGGGGAAGGAGGACGTTCTGGAACCTCTTCACCCTCTGGGTTAGCGTTCGGAACCCTTTTCGGAGCCATCCTGTAAGAGATGACCACGAATCAGCAATTGATTGACAAAAGGAATAAGCTGAATCAATGGAATGAATTGCAACAAGTCTTCACAATAATCATTCGAACAATAAGAACGAATGAAATCATCCGAACAAGAGGAACGAATGATATTCTCAGTTAAATGATAACATCAGTCTTCACGAGAAGCCACATAGGGAACAAAAGGATAAAATAAGTAAAGAACAAGGTACGGAAAGGAACAAACAGAAGAGAGGAGTTTCGTTCTAACATCTTTGTGCTGAAAGCATATGAACGCGTTACGAAAAGGTTTTGCAATCCCCGGATCAGCATAGCCAAGGACCCTTTAAGATGCAACTCCTGATAGTAACATCGGTCATATAACCCCTTCACCCAATGTCGAACCCCGAACTCACTAACCTGCATTCGTTGGAAGAATGCCTACGATCTACTGGATAAAACCCACCTATAGATTTCCGAAAGATTCCAGTTATGCAATCAGGTGTTGGGGATACACGGGAAGCACCGCGCAATCAACTCTAACCTACATCCAGGTGTATCCATCCTTCAACACATAACCAGTCTTTCTCGGAAACTGTGTACCTCGGACCTTCGAAAAGCATCCACTATAACAAGCTATGGCAATACTCCCGAACTACCTCCCCAGTACTGGGTGATGTCGGGGTTATCTTGCCACTGGCCGTATAGGGGAGATTTTCGATGTCGGCCGTCTTAAGTATTTAGTACTGCCGCGATATGCTTGTTACAATGATACCCCGAAGCTCAACTCCTCGGTAACAGGAGGCATCGAGAACAATATCCTTGTCACAAGAACATCGAAACAATCCCAGAATACTCGCGGGATTCCTAAAAAAAAATTTGTGCAAATTTTGAAGATAGGAGAGACAAGAGTAGACGTCAGGAGTCCTCACCAGAGAGAAAGGGGATGAGAAGCAAAGAAATCCTACTCTCCGATATAATATAGGACTCAAAAGGTTTTCAGCGTGTGCCTAGACTCAACCGTCAACGGTTCGATCAAACAGTGGGGGCTCCTAGGTCGGAGAAGGCTCTGATACCAACTTGTAATGCCCATGATGGAGTTATACCTCCTACGTGTCGAGGCATGACTTAAAGGCATAAATCCATCCTAGAATGATCTCAAGTTTGGTAATCTTTGCACAACTCATGTAAAAGAGGGATAGTAAACTGAAAATAGTTGGCTTACACTCGCCACGTCACAGAATTACAGTACAAGTCTCAAACATCATACATTAAGAACATCACAACCCTCTAAGGGCAAAAGCCAAATGTCAAAGTACCAAACTCAGATAAATAAACCACAGGCGGATCGAATCCTAGTAAGAGACTCCACTACTGATCATCCGGGTATCGCACATAGTACCGACTACGCTCCTCGTCGTACTCCCAATCCAGCTCGGTGCCATCACCTGGATAGCTCACAGCTGGACCTGCATCTGGTGTGTGAAGTAACTGTGAGCCACAGAGGACTCAGCAATCCCGTCTCCGGGTAACAAGACTATCAAAGCCTTTGGGTGAGGAAAAGGCTGAAGAAAAGAATAAGTCTGCAGCAGCAACTAGCATCTATCTTACGTAAGTGAGAGCGAGAAGAGAAGGCATCGGCGAGAAGTGATCACGAAGTGATCCTAGCTACAAGCTCCACAATCATAACCCCTCCGTGTTCAACTCCCGAATCCCTATTCGGAAATTGACAGTCACGGAACACACGCTGGTAGTGTATTAGTATCATTGTGTCAAGTTATCTACAACCGGAATTAACAAGCTCCCATCTGCCACATAACCGCGGGCACGGCTTTCGAAAGTTCAAACCCTGCAGGGGTGTTCCAACTTGACCCATTACAAGCCCACGATCCGCGGAGTCGCAACTCCAAAGTGGGAAGACCCGAGTATCCTCGGAATCCCGTGATCAAGATATACCAAGCTAAGGTAAGGCTAATCCAGCAAATCCTCCCGGCGTGTCGACACCCTGATAGTAGCCGCGCGTATCTAAGTCTCAGGACACGACCGGATGGGCGATTCTACGGGTGTATACCAGATACCTCGGGTTGCCCCAAGGCGGCCCCGCAGACTCCCCGTTTCGGACCAACACTCAGGTGGAGCACTGGCCCGGGGTTGTTGATTAAAAAAGAGGGTTAATTACTCCCTATGCAAGTTTAGTTTGTTATTAGGCAAATAGTACCAATGTTGGGATTTGCTGGAAAAGACTTAGCACTTAGCGGTTTATCGAGGGGGTCCCATACACCCCAACCGTGTTAGGAACGCATAATCAAGGAACATAATACCGGCTTATACGGATCCTAACGGCAGGAGTGGAACAAATCACCAAGCAAAAGGCTTAGCCTTCCACCCTTGCCAATATATAGATGATTTCATTTTAAGCATTTATATAGTGTGATATAACCCAACCAAACTTCAACATGAAGCAAAGCATCTTCGATCTTCACCTGCAACTAACAATGCTATAAGAAGGGCTGAGCGAAGCGTACTTAGCCAAGAAACGGTTTGCATGGGTAGGTTGGTTAAACATGGCAATTGGTTACAAGTAGGAGGCTGACAAGAAGATCATGGGCATCGAGGCAAAACTATAGATCGAGACTACTAGCAATAGGCAAAGATAGTAATGTTATCGGGGTTCGGTCATCTTGCCTGAAGAGAAGTCGTTCGGATCGTAAGAAGGGTCCTCGTGCTCAACCTCGTTGGAAACCTCGTGCTCAACTTCGTACCCGGTCTCAGCTTCCGGCTCTAAACAAAACAATCACACCAAGCACCAATCAACAAGATGCAATGCGCACTCGAAAAACATGAATGCATGAAGGATGCACTAAGGATGCACAAGGAGCACGGGAAACATCACTCAAGCAAAACACCTCAAAACATGATAACAATCTGATATTATTAAGCTACACAGAAAATCAATCAAGTTTGATATAAGATTCGCTGAAATCGGAGTTACGGGCTAAAAGTTATGCCCGAAACAAGATTTGAGCGAAAGCTGAAAATTACAGCAACATAGCATCTTCGGAGCTCAAAATAATTAAGCTACAGCACCCAAAAAGCATGGCAAAGGACATTAACACAAACTAGACATATAGTACAGCAACTAGGTCCAAAGTGCACCCCCAACGGGGTCACGGATCAATAACAATGATCTTGGACATATTGAACTTTACAATAAAATTCTGGCAGCAGAATTTTATTGAAACTTTAGAGCAAAAGATGAACATGCTAAAGCCACTCAAATGGACATGTGAGGAGATGTATGGAAAGACAACAATATATACTACAAGGAACAATCAAAATCCACTCCAAAACTAACATGCTTTGTCCTAGAACATCCCACGAACATGGCATCGGAACGTTACAGATTTCAGACTTAGTGAAAATCCACTAAGTCCTAAAACAACAATAACATCATGGCATATAAAAGAGCATGTTTAAGTCACCTCGAAACTAAACATGGCAAAGGGTAAGCACCTCATCAAAGTGCACATGAAGGTGATCCCGAAACACACAAGCATGCATCATAGAGGTGAACACAACGATTGCAACGCGCTCAACAAGATGGCATTTCATAACAAGTGAAAACACCTCATATGAACATGGCACTTTGCAACGATGATAACAAGGCAATAATAAATCTACCATGCAACCTATCACAAGCAACACGTAGTTCGTGGCAAGACGAACACGTGGACATGTCATTTGCATCATTTGGACAAATGGGCTAAAAGATATCACATGGCAAATGTGGCATGAAAATAACACATAACAGCAGTTTATATCATGATGCACTCTTGCAACAGCAAAACAAGTGCCTAGATGATCTCTAACATGCATGACAACAACAGGTAAAACGTAGAGCACAACTCCACGAACGTCTGGACATATTACACGCGCAAAACGGAGCATCACAGCAAAAGTTAGAGCAGTTCAAACTTTGCATCTCAAAACAGTTAAAACAGGGACTTAGTAGGGGAAACAACCTCAACAGATCAGATCTGGGAAAAAACGGGGATGGGCCGGCGGATCTGGATCGGCCCAGCAGAGGCAGAGGCGGCGGCGGTCTGGGATCCGGCGGGGCGAGGCCCACCCGAGGCGGAGGCGGTGCGGCCTGGTAGGAGGAGGAGGAGGCCCGCGGCTGGGAATCGGCGACTGGGCCCGCGGGGCGAGCGGGCGCCTGGGCCGGCGGTGGCGAACGGGCCGGTGGCGCGGCCTGCTCGGGAGGCGCGGGAGCTGGCTGGCGAAGGCCCTCCCGGCGGGGAAGTGGTCCCGCGCGCGCTGTGCGTACGGGCCGGCGGAGCCAGCGACGGGCCTGCGCGCGGCGAAGCGAGCCCAGCGCTCGGCGGTGTACGGGCCGGTCGGCAGATCGAAGGAGGCGTGCGGTCGGAGGGGCCCGGCTCGGGTCGAGGTCGACGCAGTCGCCCGAGCGGGGAAGCCGGCGCGCCTGGCTGGCGTTGACCCGCAGCGATGGGATCGAGGGAATCCCGGCGGCTGGCTGCCTCGACCGGATTCCTCGGGATCCGGGGAGAAACTTGAGGATCTGATCTGAAAGAAAGGAAAAAAAATAGAGGGGAAGGGGGAAGAAGAAGGGGACATGCGAAAATAGACTAGGGTCTATTATATAGCAGTTTTTAGGGTTAGGAGGTAGTTTAGGGGCGCTAGGAGCCCTCCGATCGCGATCCGACGGATTCGATCGCGGGGGTAGATTTAAAGGGCCTAGAAGGAGATAAACAAACGCAGTAGGGGTGTTTCCGGGACACGAAGTGAAGGCACTTCGGACCCACATGAACAACGGATGGAAAAGTCAACGGAGTCCAAACGAGACGAGATTTGAGAGGCGGGTTGCACACAACAAAACAACAACACACAAAACAACCTCGCGGCACACCGGTAACGAAAAACGCCCAAACAACAAAGTAGGCCTACGGGACGTCACGGACACGTGAGGGAGCTCCGGAACACGAAACGGACAACGGGAAGGAACGCCACGAACCGGATGCAACCCACAACACAAATGCAAAGCAATGCACATGACTACATGATATGAATGAATGCCACACACTCACACAACAAAACGACGAAAACCCGAAAGACAAGAACCCGGAATGGAAATAGATGAAGCCGGAGATATATTATATACCCAAAAGGGAAAGTATTACATCCGGGGCATTACATATCCTTCTCTTTTGGGACACCCGAAACCATGAGCATGAATATTGTGGATCACACTACATGTGTTGCTTGCACCATGAGACTTATTTGTCATCTTGGACCCCTTGATTGCACACATGTTAGAGATCTCACTTCGACTTGCCATTGTCACATTGCCATGCCTCATGTTCTATATGCCTTGTGTGTTGCATCCAATTCTTGGATTACTTCTCCCTATCTTATGCTTGGTTGCAACAATGTCATCTCTTCACATATGCCGTGTCCCATTGCTTGTCACATGTTTTGCTTGATTGCCTCACACATGTTGAACAATTTCTCTTTCTATTGTGTTGAGTGCCACACGACTCTCACTACACCATTTGCACATTATGCTTGGATTGTCTTGCACTTGACCCATGTGTTTAGACACTTCATTTTACATGGTGTTGTGAATGATTCTTATGCCTACCATAGACCTTTCATTGAGCGCTTTATACATGCTTGCTATGACCATGAGGTAGATGCTTATTCTCTTGTCACACATATGTGCATCTCTACCTCACATTTACATGCTTGTTTCCATGATGTTCTAGATTGCGCTCAACTTATATGCTTATTTGCCATGCCACACTTCTTTGTCACACCTTATGCTATGCTTGATGACAACACTTGTTGGGTGAATCCCCTCTTGAATGCTTGGTTTTGCACTAACGCTAAACACATTTGTTTTCCAAGTGTTTGTTGTCCTTGCTCCTTTTGAAGGAATCACTAGACGGTGCGACATTGGAGAGTGCCCATTTCGAGCTAGAAGATGATGAGTGCTTGGTGATCGACCGCTTCGACATGGTGACGCCATCTCTTTCCCATGGTGATTTGGCTTTCGATCTGAGGTCGGATCTTTCCCAAGGGGAAGGGGATGATGCGGAGCATCCTATGGACATCACCATGTCAAGGGTCTACTTGGCAAGTGACACGTGTGACCTCTACTTCTCATACAAAAAGGTGAATCATCTCCTTTACACGTGTCCACTTGACCCCTTCGAGGATGGTATACTACTTGACACTCCACTCGTGTGCATGCATAGGTATCGTCGGAGCTTCACAGACGACGAGGAGGAGTGCAAGCGCCAAGGAACACCTACGCCATCAGCGAGGGAAGCATGGAAGCGAAGGCGGAAGAAGACGGAGTGGCTGAAGTTACAGCTGCCGGACATCCGGCGCCAGCCCGGACATCCGGCGCCATCCCGGACATCCGGCGCGTCAGCAGCCGCCGGACATCCGGCCTTCAACCCGGAAATCCGGCGCCAGCAACAGAACCGCACCCGAGGTTTGGCACCGCTAGCCCGGACATCTGGCCGACCGCCCCGGACATCCGGCGTCTCATGAGAGCCCGGACATCCGGCCCCTAGCCGGACATCCGGCGCCTGCCTACGCGCATGGATTGGGCCCGAGGCCCATGTATCCCCCCATCTACTTACCCCTTCGTGTACTAGACTATATATACTCCTCCACCTCCACCATTTTAGGGTTAGCAATGATTTAGCTCATACGTGAGATAGAGCTTTGCTCATCCATCCCGGATCTACTCCACAAGAGAGACCGCGGCCCCTCTACGGAGAAGATCCACGACGGATTCAAGACCCCTAAACGGGAAGATCCTTCACGGATTCAAGGCCTCCTCTTGGAGATGAACTCTACCCATGTATCTTTCCCTTTGTTGTTCATGTATCTTGTGATCTTGTGTGTTTGATTGTCTAGTGGATGTGCGATTGGACTTGTTCTTGAGTGTTTCCCTCGTGATTCCCCTTTGTGTTCTTCGTGTTCATCGTGGGATCCCCTCCATTTCGTGAAAGATCAGCCACCTAGGGTTCCACCCTACATCAGTTTCAGCATCATGAATAGAAATATCATTGAGATTCTCAGGTGTGTCAACAATAGGTTCACTAGAAGCATGCAAAGTCCTATCATTTTTCTTTTTCGTCTTCTTAGAAGGACTAGGTGCATCGTCATTAGTTCTCTGAGAATATTTCTCAGCTCTCTTAGGGTGACCCTCAGGATACAGAGGTTCCTGAGTCATTCTACCCCCTCTAGTCACAACTCTAACATCATTATCATTTTTCTTACTATTTAATTCATTGAGCAAATCATTTTGTGCTTTAAGTACTTGTTCTACTTGAGTGGTAACCATAGAAGCATGTTTACTAATGAGTTTAAGTTCACCTTTAACTCTAGACATATAATCACTCAAGTGTTCAATTATATAAGCATTATGTTTCAATTGTCTGCCAACATAAGCATTGGAATTTTCTTGTTTAACAATAAAATTGTCAAACTCATCTAAACATTGGCTAGCAGACTTATAACGAGGAATATCACCTTCATCAAATCTATAGAGGGAATTTATCTTTACTACCTGTGTCGGGTTATCAAGACCATGTATTTCTTCAATACGTGGTAAATTCTTAACATCTTCAGCTTTAATACCTTTCTCTTTCATAGTTTTTTTGCCTCTTGCATATCTTCAGGATTGAGAAATAGAATACCCATTTTCTTCGGAGTTGGCTTAGGAACTGGTTCAGGAAGTGTCCAATTGTTTTCATTACTCAACATATTATTTAATAGCAATTCAGCTTGATCAACAGTTCTTTACCTAAAAACACAACCAACACAACTATCCAGGTGGTCTCTGGAGGCATCAGTTAGTTCATTATAAAAGATATCAAGTATTTCATTTTTCTTAAGAGGATGATCAGGTAAAGCATTAAGTAATCGGAGAAGCCTCCCCCAAGCTTGTGGGAGACTCTCTTCTTCAATTTGCACAAAATTATATATTTCCCTTAAGGCAGCTTGTTTCTTATGAGCGGGAAAATATTTAGCAAAGAAGTAATAAATCATATCCTGGGGACTACGCACACAACCAGGATCAAGAGAATTAAACCATGTTTTAGCATCACCCTTCAAGGAGAACAGAAACAACTTAAGGATGTAATAGTAGCGAATTTTTTCTTCATTGGTGAATAGGGTGGCTATATCATTCATTTTAGTAAGATGTGCCACAACAGTTTCAGATTCATAGCCATGGAAAGGATCAGATTCAACCAAAGTAATTAACTCAGGATCGATAGAGAAATCATAATCCTTATCAGAAATACAGATAGGTGAAGTAGCAAAAGGAGGGTCATATTTCGTTCTAGCATTCAAAGACTTTTCTTTCAGCTTAGCTAACAGTTTCTTAAGATCATACCTATCATTGCAACCTAAAAGATCTCTAGCGATTTCTTCATCCATAACATAACCCTCAGGCACAACAGGCAATTCATATATAGGGGGAGAATCTTCATCATTACTTTCATCAATATTATCAGTTTCAATAATTTCATTCTCTCTAGCCCTAGCAATTTGTTCATCAAGAAATTCACCTAGTGGCACAGTATTATCAAACATAGAAGTAGTTTCATCATAAGTATCATGCATAGCAGAAGTGGCATCATCAAGAACATGCGACATATCAGATTCAATAGCAGGTGTAGGTGTCGCAAATTTACTCATCACAGAGGGTGAATCAAGTGCAGAGCTAGATGGCATTTCCTTACCTCCCCTCGTAGTTGAGGGATAAATCTTGATTTTTTTTTCTTTCAAGTTCTTCATAGTGATCAACAGATATAAATCCCAAGTGACTCAAAGAATATAGCTATGATCCCCGGCAACGGCGCCAGAAAATAGTCTTGATAACCCACAAGTATAGGGGATCGCAACAGTTTTCTAGGGTAGAGTATTCAACCCAAATTTATTGATCCGACACAAGGGGAGCCAAAGAATACTCTCAAGTATTAGCAGTTGAGTTGTCAATTCAACCACACCTCGAAGACTTAATATCTACATCAAAGTATTTAGTAGCAAAGTAGTATGGAAGTAACGATAACGGTGGCAAAAGTAACAGTAGCAGTTTTGTAGCAATTGTAATAGTGACAATAGAAAAGTAACTAAGCGAGGATCAATATGTGAAAAGCTCGTAGGCATTGGATCAGTGATGGGTAATTATGTCGGATGCGATTCCTCATGTAATAGTTATAACATAGGGTGACACAGAACTAGCTCCAGTTCATCAATGTAATGTATGTAATGTAGGCATGTATTCCGAATATAGTCATACGTGCTTATGGAAAAGAACTTGCATGACATCTTTTGTCCTACCCTCCCGTGGCAGCGGGGTCCTATTGGAAACTAAGGGATATTAAGGCCTCCTTTTAATAGAGTACCGGGCCAAAGCATTAACACTTAGTGAATACATGAACTCCTCAAACTACGGTCATCACCGAGAGTGGTCCTGATTATTGTCACTTCGGGGTTGCCGGATCGTAACACATAGTAGGTGACTATTGACTTGCAAGATAGGATCAAGAACTCACATATATTCATGAAAACATAATAGGTTCAGATCTAAAATCATGGCACTCGGGCCCTAGTGACAAGCATTAAGCATAGCAAAGTCGTAGCGACATCAATATTAGAACATAATGAATACTAGGGATCAAACCCTAACAAAACTAACTCGATTACATGGTAAATCTCATCCAACCCATCACCGTCCAGCAAGCCTACGATCGGATTACACACGCACGACGGTGAGCATCATGGAATTGGTGATGGAGGAAGGTTGATGATGACGACGACGACGATCTCCACTCTCCGAAGCCCCGAACGGACTCCAGATCAGCCCTCCCGAGAGAGATTAGGGCTTGGCGGCGGCTCCGTATCGTAAATCGCGATGAATCCTTCTCTCTGATTTTTTTCTCTCCCCGAAAGTGAATATATGGAGTTGGGGTTGAGGTCGGTGGAGCATCAGGGGGCCCACACGACAGGGGAGCGCGTCAGGGGGGGGCCACCCTCGTGGACAGGGTGTGGGCCCCCTGGTCTTGATTCTTTCGCCAGTATTTATATATATTCCAAAAGTATTCTCCGTTGATTTTTAGGTCATTCCGAGAAATTTTATTTCTGCACAAAAATAACACCATGGCAATTCTGCTGAAAACAGCGTCAGCCCGGGTTAGTTCCATTCAAATCATGCAAGTTAGAGTCCAAAATAAGGGCAAAAGTGTTTGGAAAAGTAGATACGTTGGAGATGTATCAGCCGGCCGATCGGCGTGTCCTGGGCCCCCGGCTTGACGGGGAGGAGGGAGGGAGAGCCAGACGAGGAGGAGGACGCCGGGTCCATGCGTCTCGACGTCCACAAGCTACCACGCCGATGGGAGAACATGGGGGGCGCGGGATACTCCAGCCTCGGCATGTTGCCGCCCTCGATGTACTCAAGGACGACCTCCAGCTTGCGACCGGGCACGCCCCACCATCGGCCGCGCCCGTCGGAGTTGTAGTTCCCGGAGGGCTTGACGCCGTTGGTGGCCTCGAGCTGCCCGGCGTGGCGACGCCGAAAGTACGGCTCCCACAGCGTGCTGTCTGAGGCGTACCTCAGCTCGTCTCTTGCCACTGGCGGCAGAGAGGAGCAAATGCAGGCGATCTCTGCACGCCTGGCCGCTCAATGGGTGGCGGTGGAACGGGGAGCCCGCCGGCGCTCATTCTCCAAGTCTCGGGCACCCACATGTCCGGCGGGACCAGATACTCGGCCTCATAGAGAAGCCGGGCTTCGTCCTCATGAAGGTGGCGCCGACCAAAGCCGTTTGCCGCCGCGCCACAGCCTGGGTAGCGCTCGGCCATGGGGTGAAATGGAAACGGCAAGAAGAGAGGAGGAACGGGGGCGTCCGCGGTGGAGAGCGGGGTCTGTGCGTGGCTCACCGGTGCGGGGGGGGGGGGCTTATATAGCCACGACCGGGCGGCGCCTGCGTGGCCACCGTGTGTACACGTGGTGGGCGAGGGACGCGCGTCGCTGCGCCGCCCGTGAGGCATCAATGGAGGCTGACCGACGCGACAACACACAGCAGCTTTGGCATTAATTCCCCCGCGAGAACTAAGGTGATGAGGATGATGAAGCGACGAGAACCGACGAGTCGCTGCCAAGGAGGGCCCGCTGATTTTCGCGCTAAAATCATTTCGGCCGACGCCCCCAAGTGCCCCTGAGCGCGCCGGGTTCGGCCTGGGTCCGCCGGAGCTAATTTTGGCCAGAGCCGGCGAAAAAATGGCCTTTGGGGACGCGACTGGGCCGATTTTTCGACGCCGGCGGCAAAAAAAAATGCCTGGGGGGCCTTGTTGGGGGCGCGGCTGGAGATGCTCTTACTCACCGATTTGTTTGACTCCGGGTTTCTATATATCCTATGGTATGCAACGCATGGCTGGGCAGACAGGCAGCCATCAAGGGAAGAAAAGAGGAACCCTAGAATCTTCTCTATATATACTACTCCCTTTGTAAACAAATAGTACTATAAAGGCATTTCAGATCACTTAAGGAGAACCTAAAGTTTCATCTTTCACTTGATATTCTTTCACGGTTCCACCCTCCACCGATGCTTTAAGTTTTTACTCCCTTCCAGTTTTCATCAAAGTAATCACTGATAACCTAATAAACCAAATTAATATATTGTCTCCTTTCCGGTTTACATGTCTCAGTTCAAAAATCTCACCTACCAAGATATGTGATGAGTAATAAAATAAGTTTTGTACTCCGTCTATAAACAAATATAAGAGCGCTTGGATCACAAACTTTAGGTTCAGTCGGTGGAAAACTCCAACGCATCATCCGTCCCCCGTGGACAACACATGTCCCCTAGATCTCTGTTTCGAAGCTGTGAGTGACATCATCTCTTTCATTCCACGTTCTCTGTTTCGCAAATAAAATTTTGCAACATAAACTTTGTTGCAAAAAAAAAAATTGGAACATGACCCATGTTGCAAACGATTCTTCAATCGGTCTTTAATTTTTTTTGCAATGAGACCTTTGTTGCAATTTTTTTTTGCAACAAGACCTCTGTTTCAAAACAAGTACATGCTCGTGTCGTGTGATCTTTAAAATTCCGCAACAAGACCTTTATTGTGATTTTTTTTCTTAAACAAGATCTCTGTTGCAGAAAATTTAAAAATACAGGCACGGGTGATCTTTAAAATTTCTGTAACAATATCTCTGTTGCGAAAAATTCCTACAATAAGATCTTTGTTGCGAAAAATAATAAAACACGCTCAGACTGTTGCGGAAACACCACTCTTGTTGCAAAGGATGGCTGCTTACGTTTGTCGATTGGGCGGTCATTAATGTGTCCATCCAATGGTCAACGAGGCGGCAAATCCTTTTTCAATTTCCACAGGCGGACGTGTAGTGTCACCCATTAATTAATGCATTTGTTTTCCTTAAACAATTGTGTTTACCAATGCATTAATTGCGATGCATGCATGTGTAATCAATAAATCACCAAGATTTTTTTACTTGCATTGGTCACTTTTTTCTTAATTCTTGTGGGTAGCAATTTAATGCATCTCGGAATCTGAAGTATGACGTGGAACAATAAAAATAAGACTCGTATAATGGAGAAATGATTTTCTTGAGATAACCCTTTTTTAGGGATAACCCTATAAAGGGGGCTGGGAGCTATGTTTAGTAGTAAATTTACAATTTTGTAAATAAATGGTTTCTTATGGTAAAACTTGATACTCCCTTCGCACCGTTGCATTAGGAACATTACGAAAAGCAATAATCCCAAAACGCTTAGGCCGCGGTACATTAGCTCTGATGTAGGGTGGAACCCTAATCAGCGGATCTTTCACGTTTGGAGAGTATCCCACGATGAACACGGAGAACACAAGGAGGAAAACGGGGAAAACACGAGAGGAAACACTCAAATCAACACGAAGATGATCACACAAGTGCTAGATTCACGATACATAGTCGAGCTACACGATCCAAAGTCAACGTCGGTGGTACAAGGGTAGTCTTCTCCGTGAGGAGGTCTTGATTATCCCGTAGGATCTTCCCCGAGGTGGAGGCCTCGAATCCGTAGTGGATCTTCTCCGTAGAGGCGCACGGTCTCGTGGGAGAGAATCCACACAAGTCTGAAAATGAGCTATCCAACAGCTAACCCTAAACGGAAAGGGGAAAGGAGTATATATAGTGTACGGGGCGAATGGGTACACGGGCCTCGGCCCAGGGAATGCACGCAGGCATATCAGGGGCCGGACGTCCGGGCGCCAGGCCGGATGTCCGGGGCTTCGCGGGGCGCCGGATGTCCGGGGTGAGGAGCCGGATGTCCGGGCTGGAGCGGTTGAGTCTCGGGTGCCCTCTGTAGATGGGCGCCGGATTTCCGGGCCCGAGGCCGGATGTCCGCGCCATGCCTGGCCGGATGTCCGGGGCCTGGCTGGATGTCCGGGCCATGCCTGGCCGGATGTCCGGGGCCTGGCTGGATGTCCGGGCCCTGTAGCTTCTGCTGCTGGTGGCTTTCTGGAGTTGATCGTCCAGGGGCCGGATGTCCGGGGCCTGGAGCCTTCTTCTGCCCTTCTCGATGTAACATCTCGTCCGAGAACTTGGGGACTTGTCCATCTTCACGCCCTTCTCCAATGTGGTCTTCTTCACACCTGAGCACACAAAGCACATCCGTCTGAGGTAGCAACCATGTCTCGCCAGATTTGTATGGAAGTAGGGTTAGGAGCGACGTCACCTCGGTCTCGAGAGCTCTAGAATGAGCACGTGTCATTGGTCCTTGAGGCACTTGAGGAGGTGAAAGAGGGTCCATGGGGATGACCTCGGGATGCTCCGCACCATCTCCCCTCCCTTGGGAAAGATCCGTTCTCGGATCGAAATCTTTATCACCATGGAAAGGAGAGAGATCCTTGACATTGAAGGTGTCGCTCACGGAGTACTTGTCTCGTGGGATGTCGATCTTGTAGGCGTTGTCGTTGTAGCGAGCTAGCACCTTGAAGGGTCCGTCGGCGCGAGGTAGAAGTTTGGACTTGCGCTCGTGTGGGAAGCGGTCCTTGCGAAGATGAAGCCAAACAAGATCTCCCGGTTGGAACACCATTGGTGCCTTGTTGACGTTGAGCTTGGTGGCGAGACGTTGGACTTGTCGCTCGATCATTGCCCTTGTATCTTCGTGCACCTTCTTGAGATAGCTTGCTCGTGCACTTGCGTCCATGTTGACGCGCTCTTGTAGAGGTAGAGGTAGAATGTCCAAAGGGGACAACGGGTTGAAGCCGTAGACAACCTCGAATGGCGACTTGCCGGTGGTCGAATGTCTTGCGCGGTTGTAGGCGTACTCGGCGATGGGCAAGCATTGCTCCCATTCCCGGATGTTCCTCTTGATCAACACATGAAGAAGAGTGGAAAGCGTGCGGTTCGTCACCTTCGTCTGGCCGTCCGTTTGTGGATGGTACGCCGAAGAAAAGAGTAGCTTGATTCCGAGCATGGCACATAGTGTTTTCCAAAAGTAACTCAAGAACTTGACGTCCCGGTCCGACACGATCGTTTTTGGCACGCCGTGAAGACGAAGTATCTCCCTACAAAAGAGAGTTGCAACATGTGAAGCATCGTCGATCTTGTTACAAGGAATGAAATGAGCCATTTTAGAGAATCTATCTACCACGACAAGCACGGAATCTTTTCCATTTTGAGTCCTAGGCAAGCCAAGTATGAAATCCATGCTTATGTCTTCCCATGGATGGTATGGAATAGGAAGAGGCATGTAAAGACCATGAGATTGAGCTTTGGACTTAGCTTTGCGGCATGTCGAACATCGGTTGGTGAGTCGTGAGACGTCACGAGGCATCTTGGGCCAAAAATAGTTCTTAGAGAGGGTAGCAAACGCCTTGTCGCGTCCAAAGTGTCCCATGAGTCCTCCTCCATGAGATTCCTGCAAAAGAAGCAAACGAAGCGAAGACTCGAGAATGCAAAGTTTGTTAGCTCTCATAAGATATCCATCCTTGATGTAGTAATGTTTCCAAGAAGTGTGAGTCAAGCACTTAGCATAAGCATTTGCAAAGAAAGGATCATGTTCATATAGATCTTTTATGTGCTCAAAGCCAATCACATTCAACTCAAGTTGTGTTACAAGCATGCATTTGCGGGAAAGCGCGTCCGCCACAATATTTTCTTTGCCCTTGATGTATTTGATGACAGAGGGAAAAGACTCAATGAACTCACTCCATTTAGCATGACGCTTGTTCAACTTAGTTTGACCTTTGAGATACTTGAGTGTCTCATGGTCCGTATGAAGAATGAATTCATGAGGTCTAAGATAGTGTTCCCAAACACGTATAACTCTCACCAAGGCATAAAGCTCTTTATCATAGATGGGATAGTTAAGTTGCGCTCCCGATAGCTTCTCGCTAAAGTACGCAATTGGGCGCTTTTCTTGCATTAGCACGCCACCTATGCCGGTACCACTAGCATCACAACGAATCTCAAACGGTTTGTCAAAGTTTGGTAGGGCTAGAAGTGGTGCGTGCGTGAGCAAGCTCTTAAGCTCATTGAACGCGGTGTCTTGCGAAGGACCCCAAATGAAGGGTGCGTTCTTCTTGCTCAAAGCGTGTAGAGGCATAGCAATGGTGCTAAAGTCCTTCACAAAACGTCGATAGAAACCGGCTAGACCAAGGAAACTACGCACTTGCATGAGATTCTTTGGTTGAGGCCAAGTTTTAATTGCTTCAATTTTAGTTTCGTCAACGTGAACACCTTGAGAAGACACGACAAATCCTAGAAAGACAACCTTGTCAATGCCAAAAGTGCATTTCTCCATATTAGCATATAATTGTTGTTTGCGAAGTGCTTGCAAAACTAGTTGGACATGGTCAACATGTTCTTCAAGCGACTTGCTAAAGACTAGAATGTCATCAAAGTAAACCACTACAAAGACGCCTATATAGGGTCGGAGAACAAAATGCATAAGACGCACGAATGTGCCGGGTGCTTCCGATAAGCCCATTGGCATAACAAGCCACTCGTATAACCCAAACTTGGTTTTGAAAGCTGTTTTCCACTCATCACCCTCTTGAATGCGAATTTGGTAGTAACCACTTTTAAGATCAATTTTTGAAAAGATGGTGGCACCACATAATTCATCAAGCATGTCGTCTAAGCGTGGAATAGGGTGACGGTATCTAACGGTGATAGCGTTTATCGGACGACAATCGGAACACATGCGAAAACTTCTGTCTTTCTTAGGCACGAGAATAACCGGAACGTCACAAGGGCTTAAGCTTTCACGTACATGACCTTTGTCGATGAGTTTTTGCACTTGCCGTTGTATCTCCTTTGTTTCCTCAGGGTTGACGCGGTAGGGAGCCTTGTTAGGAAGTGGTGCACCGGGTATGAGGTCGATGCGGTGTTCGATTCCGCGAAGTGGAGGTAGACCCAGAGGTAGTTCATCGGGAAAGACGTCCGAGAATTCCTGCAACAACTGAGACAACACAAAAGGTGGAGGTGGTGAAGTGTTAGTAGGTTTGGCTACCCCTTTACATAAAAGCACAAGGTGGAAGACGCTCGATGGGTTCTCACACACTTCTCTCATCTCGCGTTTGGTGGCAAATAGGACTAGTTGCTTCTTGTCGCTCATCGTGGAGTCGCTCATATTTGGCTTTTGGCTCTCACTCTCTTTTTGGTGGCTCACTCTCTCACCATTCTCTCCATGATGGTTTGTAGGTAAAAGCTTGTCGGCGGCTACTTGACTTGGAGACATTGGTCGGAGCACGAATTCCTTGCCCTTCATCTTGAAATGATAGTGATTTGTCCGTCCATTGTGTGTGACTCCACGATCATATTGCCATGGACGTCCAAGAATAAGGTGGCACACAGACATGGGTATCACATCACATTCAAGAGTGTCCTCGTAGGCGCCAATCTTGAAAGAGACTTGCACAATGTGCTCGACTCGAAGAATCCCTGCGTCGTTGAGCCATTGGACCTTGTAGGGGTGAGGATGCTTCGTCTTGACCAAATGAAGCTTGTCGCATAGCTCTTCGCTTGCCAAGTTGTGACAACTTCCTCCATCGATGATAACCTTGACGGAGCGTCCATTGATGCCGGCCTTCGTATGGAAAATGTGACATCGTTGGTCGTCATCTTGTTGGTGTTGGAGTGTCAAGACTTTGGAGACAACAAGATTGGGACTTGAGTCATTGTCGCAAAACACTTGATTGTCTTCTTCTTCATTCACTTGGCGATGCATAGCGACATGCTCAAGTGCTTCCATCTCATCATCGCTCATGGAGTCATAAGATCCGTCATCGTTGATGATCATGGTGCGAACGGTCTTGCACTCAAATGACTTGTGGCCTCGTCCTTGGCACTTGAAGCATTTGATGGAGCTCGTCTTGTTGTTGTCTTCGGTTGGAGTTGTAGTTGAGGAAGCTCTTGGCTTGAAGTTGTTGGTAGAATGTGGCCGACTTGATGTAGTCGCATTCTTGTAGCTTGACTTGTCGCCGAAGTTTGTAGATGGCTTGGTAGATGTAGGAGGAGCAGCCGAAGTCGTTGAAGCTTGGTTGTAGGAGCTGAAGTTCTTGGAGTTGAACTTGGAGTACTTGTAGTCCTCTTGAACTTGTCGCTCCGCTTTGGTTGCTTGATGTACTAGCTCGAGGAGATTGTTGTATGGTTGGAAGTCCGCAATCTTCTTGATGGGATAGTTGAGTCCATTCAAGAATCTCGCCATTGTTTGCTCGTCATCTTCCGTGATGTTTGCTCGTATCATAGCCATCTCCATCTCCTTGTAGTACTCTTCAACGGACTTGGTACCTTGCTTGAGGAGTTGTAGCTTCTTGAACAAGTCGCGGTTGTAGTGGGTAGGCACAAATCTTGCTCTCATGACTTCCTTCATTTGAGCCCAAGTGGTGATAGGAGGTTCGCCTTTTGCTTCTCTCCTCTCTATAACTTGCTCCCACCAAATGAGAACATAGTCTTGGAACTCAAGGGATGCCATTGCGATCTTCTTCTCTTCATCGAAGTTGTGAAGGCGAAAGATCTTATCAACCTTCAATGCCCATGAGAGATAGTCTTCGGGATCAATGCTTCCGGAGAACCTTGGCATGGTGAATTTGAGCTTGCCATAGCGATGCTCGTCATTGTTTCCTTGCCTATTGGGAGGGCGGTCTCGATTTTGGCGGTTTGCCATATCTTGTTGCTCTTGTTGATGTAGATGTTCTTATTGGTGTTGTTGCTCTTGCCGCGCTTGAGGAGGATCTTCTCGTTGCATTCTTGCTTGATGGCGTCCCTCTTGCACCTCATCCCGAAGGAAATCCTCTTCTTGACGAGTGTGTCGAGTGCGGGCAACCACATTGCGATGTGCATCTTGTAAATCTTGTTGCGCCTCCATAGCTTGAGCTTCTCGACGTTGTTGTGCTTGGTGATTAGCCTCGGCATCAAGTTCTTCTTGGTGTTGACGTGCTCGCTCTTGTTGTTGTTGGCGTAGTCGTTGCCGTTCTTGTGCTTGCTCAAGTGTAGCTTGGTTGTGACGACGTCGGCTTTCTTGCTCGTCGAATAGCTCTTGTGAACTCTTGTCATGAAGAGGCTGCCGGTTGTCATGTCGAGCTTGACGTGCGGCTTGACGAAGAGTGTTGGATGTAGGTGTACTTGAGTCTTGCGTGGAGTCGGAGTGTCGACTTGAGTGGCTTCGTCTTTGAGATGATGTTGAGGAAGAACGTCGGTTGATTATCAATGTCCGGAGCTCATTGTATTGAGTAGTCATGTTGGTGTTGATGATGTCGAATTGTTCTTTTGTCCTTGCTTCGAATTGGCGCGCGTCCTCGGCGACTTGACCAATGTACTCACGCATAGCTTCACTCTCTTGATGTAGAGCTCGTTGGACACCGAAAAGATGTAGTTTGGTGACGTAGTTGTTCGCTTCTTGAGGATCGTCGAAGATCGGGTTGGAAGATGTACTTGGCCTATCCATCATCACAAGCAAGTATGTGAGTGGGAGAAAGGAGAAGACAATACCAAATGTACCTTAACCGAAGTTGAAAATGGATCAATGATCACTCAATAATGTAACCCGGAAATAGCACTATTGGTATCACTTCGTGTCGATTCTCACACCTACACAAGTAATGCTTTGAGAGGAGCTTGGTTAGGATGTGGCACAAATTCAATGCAATCGTCAAAGTGACTCAATGATGTTGAAAATGGTTCACAATTTGCTCATGCAACAAGTAGATCACTAGCAAAGTAGCACACGGAACACACGCACGGATAGATAAATGTGGTTGTGCAACCAAGGTTGAGCGAAAATGTGGAATCCACGGAAAATGCTCATGTTGCACAACGCTAGAGAGACGCTAACCGATTGCTTAATAGGCGGATACGCACTTGTGCACGACCTATAAGAGGCAAAACGTAACGACTATCTACCACAAGTATGCTATGAGTGTATGATGTGCCGATTCTTGAGCACAAGATGATGTTGCTATGATGTATGATCTCTTTTGATGCAAGGCGTATGATGCTATTGTGTTTTTGCTTTGGTGGCTCTTTTGCTTAAAAGCTTGTGAGCTCTATCTTTGGGCACATATGCATGCTTCTCGGATCAAGGTAGCTATTGTGTATGCGGAGCACTCTTGTGGCACACGGAGATATGATGATACCAAGATGAATGTAGTATGCAATATCTATGACTATCACTAATGTGCACAAGTGTCGTGGCCCGGCAATACTCAAATGGCTAGTCTCAATGGGAAAGCTACGCAAAGATGGTTCATAGGGTGACAATGCAATTGCAAGGTAGGATGAGCGAAGTGTCGTCGATGTTACCGTCCTTGCCGAAGTTGAGCGGTGGTGTTGTCGAAGTCTTGCCGTTCCAGGGTAGCCTAAACATCCAAGGAAACGGTGAAACCACAACTCATGTATCCAAGGCAAAGGGAGACACACTTTTCAAACTCGGAGCGGGTAAGCGATGGTGGTTGCGGAAGGTGGGATGAAAGGTAGGTTGAAGCGGAAGGTGGTATCGAACTGAACAAGTTCAGCTATGTCAGGGGCTGTCGGACGTCCAGAGGGTACCGGTCGTCCGGTTTGTCGGAAGGGGTCGGACGTCCGGAAGTTCCGGAAATGCGGTAAAAGGTTCTGTAAGCGGGGTGCCGGTCGTCCGGTGTTTAGCGGTCGTTCGGTGTCTCGAGGCGCGCCGGACGTCCGGTAAACGTCGGTCGTCCGGTGGGTCTGGGACTGGTGTTGGTGGATCCGTGGACAAATTTGTGAAACTTGCCCGAATTCGTGGTTGAAAATCGGTGAAAAGGTGGGGAAATGCTAGATCGACACGTGGCACAGCAAATCCATAGAACAAAGTCAACAAAATCTTGCCAAATCAGTAGATCACAAAAGAATTTGGGGCTATTTTTGTGGGGAATTTTCGAAATTGGGAAGAACACAACATTAACAAGCTAGAAAACAGTGTGTGGGGCTCCAAAATCGTGATCAACCTATGCTCTTGATACCAAGATGATGTAGGGTGGAACCCTAATCAGCGGATCTTTCACGTTTGGAGAGTATCCCACGATGAACACGGAGAACACAAGGAGGAAAACGGGGAAAACACGAGAGGAAACACTCAATTCAACACGAAGATGATCACACAAGTGCTAGGTCCACGATACATAATCGAGCTACACGATCCATAGTCAACGTCGATGGTACAAGGGTAGTCTCCTCCGTAAGGAGGTCTTAGTATCCCGTAGGATCTTCCCCGATGTGGAGGCCTTGAATCCGTGGTGGATCTTCTCCGAAGAGGCGCGCTGTCTCGTGGGAGAGAATCCACACAAAGGTCTGAAATGAGCTATCCAACAGCTGCCTCCAAAGGAGGGAGGTCAACGAGTATATATTACACGAAAGGTCGCCGTCGGGGCGGACGTCCGCTGGTTACCGGACGTCCGGAGGTTCCGGAGGGACCGGACGTCCGGTAATCTCGGATTTCCGCTATTTAGCTTCTGTGGTCGTTGTCACGGACGTCCGGTGGCTTCCGATCATCCGGTCGTCCGGGAGAGGCCGGACGTCCGGTGTCTTCCGGTCGTCCGGTGCCTGGATGTCGCCGGTCGTCCGGTGTAGGCCGGACGTCCTGTGCCTGTAGCATCTTCAGCCATCCTTCTTCTTGTCTCGTGTACTCGTCGGACTCGCCGTCTTGAACATTGTGCAGAGCTGTCTCGTGGCCTTCATACAAGTACCTGAGTATGCACAGAGTTTCTGATGAAGGTAGAAGCCATGTTTCATGCATATCGGAAGGATTTAGAGCAAGGAGTGAAGTCACCTCGGTCTCGAGATCTCTTGCACGGGCTCGAGTCATTGATCCTTTGGGAACCTGGTGCGGCGATGAAGGATCCATGGGGATGACCTTAGGATGCTCCGCATCACATGGCCTCCCTCTTGGTTCCTGGTCATGCATAGCACATATATTTGAGGTAGTAGCCAAGTCTCACATGTAGAAAGTGGAGGTTCCTAGAGGAGCGAGTTAACCTTGTGTCCAATTGTGTGTAGTTGAGGTCTCGTCGAAGTGAACATGGGGATGATCGTGGGATGCTCCGCATCATCTCCCCTCCCTTGGGAAAGATCCGACCTCGGATCGAAAAGCTCATCACCATGGAAATGGTTGTCGTGGACGGACTTATAGTTGGACCGAGATGAAGACTTGGCGTAATCCAAGTAGTCCAAGGTGTCGCCGTAGTGGTATACATGCAAGAAGAGCAAACACAAATGACACTCGGAAATACAATGGTTAGCGCACAAGTGTCTATCATGTAAGAAAGGGTCCGTGTGACAAATTTGGGCATGGCAAGGCACAAGATGCTTATCGAAAAGATGTACAATGACATGTAAAGCATTCATGTGAGCAAATTCATTTGTTTTGCACACATAGGTATGGTAATTGGCATTGTGCACAAAGCTACAATTTCTACCATTGTGCAAAATGATGTCATAGTGTGATGGTTTATCAAGAGCATGAACATGGCAATGGATGCTCAATATGTGTATGTTATCATGCAATTGATGGAGGACAAGATGATCATGATGTATGTATATGCCATCAAGAAAGATCACAACAAATTTGCTAAGGAAATGCACAAGCTCATATATCATGGATGACATGGGAATACAAAATGCAACAAGGCAATCATAATGTGAGTCAATCCATGGGCAAGATGCAAATTTGTTATGGGAATGATATGTCCATGGAGCATGGCATGTGAGCACACAATCAACAAATATGAAGGTTTTGGTGCAATGTGTCAAAGGGGTTTTGACATACCAATGATCGATGTCGTGGCAATAGTGGTAGACCGGTGGTGAATCCATAGGGTCCATCTTTAATGTCGGTCCTCCATCCCATAGATGTATCATGTAGACAACAAGAAGGAAACAACAATGAAAGTATGGCCCATCCAATATGCATATGTGAGGATGGCTCACAAAGAAGGAATTCACCTTATGTATGTTCTCGAATGTGTTGGTGTCGTGCAACGTGTATGCCTTCACATGCCCAAGATGCCTCGTGATGGTACCGCCTTGTGAATCCTTCAAAATGAAAGAACATGACAAACACTTGGAAAAACAAATGAGGTTAGCCATAATGCAAAACCTAGCATTCGTGCGGGAAAATACCCAACAAGTGCTTGCATCATTCTTATCATAAGAAAGTACAAGGGAATGTGTCATGGCATGTAAGCGTATGATGCGATAACAACCAAAGACATTAGGCTCAAACAAACAATCATGCATCACAAGTATGGTGTACAAGTCTCCAAGATCAACAAACATAGCATTGTTGCACTCAATACAAGTGATGAGAGATGCAACTAGTGGAGACAAATGACAATGATCAAGATATATCATGTGAGTGTCATGAACATATATGTCATCAACCCAAGAAAGCAAGTAAGAGAGGAACATGGGTGATGCAACATAGCAAGCAATCATAGTGGTCAAGTCAAACAAGCTAGTAGTGCGAAGATGCAACGTACTAGAGGTAATCATGGCAAGCATGTCATGTGTGCAAATTGTAGGCATGAATAATGCACATGGCATAGCACAAGCATGAAAGCGAGATATTAGCAAAATAGGATCAATGTATTGGCGAGAGGCCATATGTAAATAGCAATAGGGCATCATGACTCTCCCAACACAACAAGCATCAAAAGCGTGGGGCACAAAGAAATCATGGTAGTAGCTACAAGTATCTCCACCAAGCATGCAAATACACATATAAGTAGCATAATGGTGAATCGTGTCTAAAGGCAAGCAAGGGTCACAATTGCATGGCAAAGTCATAGCAAGAGGCATAACATGCAAAGTGAACACGATAGTATGGGCATAATGTGATAAGTGGCAAATAGCCCATAGCCGTGTGAGAGCCAAGTAAAAGAGATGCGCGTAGTGGTTGCGCGAAGAGAATGGTTGATGCGGAGCATCCTAAGGTCATCCCCATGGACCCTTCATCGCCTCATCAAGTTCCCAAAGGACCAATGACTCGAGCCCGTGCAAGAGCTCTCGAGATCGAGGTGACTTCACTCCTTGCTCTAAATCCTTCCGATACGCATGAAACATGGCTTCTACCCTCATCAGGAACTCTGTGCGTACTCAGGTACTTGGATGAAGGCCACAATGTTCAAGATGGCGAGTTCGAAAAGTGCCGGAAACAAGAAGAAAGAAGGCTGAAGATGCTACAGGCACCGGACGTCCGGCCTGCACCGGACGACCGGCGACTTCCAGGCACCGGACGACCGGAAGACACCGGACGTCCGGCCTCTCCCAGACGACCGGACGACCGGAAGCCAACGGACGTCCGGCCTCTCCCAGACGACCGGACGACCGGAAGCCACCGGACGTCCGTGACAACGACCACAGAAGCTAAATAGCGGAAATCCGAGGATTACCGGATGTCCGGTCCCTCCGGAACCTCCGGACGTCCGGTAACCAGCGGACGTCCGCCCTGACGGCGACCACTCGTGTAATATATACTCGTTGACTTCCCTCCTTTCGAGGCAGCTGTTGGATAGCTCATTTCAGACCTTTGTGTGGATTCTCTCCCACGAGACCGCGCGCCTCTTCGGAGAAGATCCACCACGGATTCAAGGCCTCCACATCGGGGAAGATCCTACGGGATACCAAGACCTCCTCACGGAGAAGACTATCCTTGTACCACCGACGTTGTCTATGGATCGTGTTGCTCGATTATGTATCATGGATCTAGCATTTGTGTGATCATCTTCGTGTTGAATTGAGTGTTTCCTCTCGTGTTTTCCCCGTTTTCCTCCTAGTGTTCTCCGTGTTCGTCGTGGGATACTCTCCAAACGTGAAAGATCCGCTGATTAGGATTCCACCCTACATCATCTTGGTACCAGAGCATAGGTTGATCACGATCTTGGAGCCCCACACCCTGTTTTCTAGCTTGTTTTTGTCGCGTTCTTCCCAATTTCGAAAATTCCCCACAAAAATAGCCCCAATTTTTTTTTGTGATCTGTTGATTTGGCAAGATTTTGTTGACTTTGTTCCATGGATTTGCTGTGCCACGAGTCGATCTAGCATTTCCCCACCGTTTCACCAATTTTCCTCCGCGAATTCGGGCAAGTTTGACCAATTTGTCCACGGATCCACCAACACCAGTCCCAGACCTACCGGACGACCGACGTTTACCGGACGTCCGGCACCTCTCGAGACACCGGACGTCCGCTAAACACCAGACGACCGGCACTCCGCTTACAGAAACTTTTACCGGATTTCCGGGACTTCCGAACGTCCGACCCCTTCCGACAGACCGGACGACCGGTACCCTCAGGACGTCCGACATCCCTTGACATAGCTGAACTTGTTCAGTTCCATACCACCTTCCGCTACCACCTACCTTTCACCCCACCTTACGCAACCACCATCGCTTACCCGCTCCGAGTTTGAAAAGTGTGTCTCCCTTTGCCTTGGATACATGAGTTGTGGTTTCACCGTTTCCTTGGATGTTTAGGCTACCCTGGAATGGCAAGACTTCGTGATGTAGGGTGGAACCCTAATCAGCGGATCTTTCACGTTTGGAGAGTATCCCACGATGAACACGGAGAACACAAGGAGGAAAACAGGGAAAACACGAGAGGAAACACTCAATTCAACACAAAGATGATCACACAAGTGCTAGGTCCACGATACATAATCGAGCTACATGATCCATAGTCAACGTCGATGGTACAAGGGTAGTCTTCTCCGTGAGGAGGTCTTGATATCCCGTAGGATCTTCCCCGATGTGGAGGCCTTGAATCCGTGGTGGATCTTCTCCGAAGAGGCGCGCGGTCTCGTGGGAGAGAATCCACACAAAGGTCTAAAATAAGCTATCCAACAGCTGCCTCGAAAGGAGGGAAGTCAACGAGTATATATTACACGAATGGACACCGTCGGGGCGGACGTCCGCTGGTTACCGGACGTCCGGAGGTTCCGGAGGGACCGGACGTCCGGTAATCCTCGGATTTCCGCTATTTAGCTTCTGTGGTCGATGTCACGGACGTCCGGTGGCTTCCGGTCGTCCGGTTGTCTGGGAGAGGCCGGACGTCCGGTGCCTTCCGGTCGTCCGGTGCCTGGAAGTCGCCGGTCGTCCGGTGCAGGCCGGACGTCCGGTGCGTGTAGCATCTTCATCCTTCATTCTTCTTGTCTCGTGTACTCGTCGGGCCTGTCGTCTTGACCATTGTGCAGAGCTGTCCCGTGGCCTTCGTCCAAGTACCTGAGTATGCACAGAGTTCCTGATGAGGGTAGAGGCCATGTCTCAAGTGAATCCGAAAGATGTAGGGAGAGGAGCGAAGTCACCTCGGTCTCGAGAGCTCTTGTACGGGCTCGAGTCATTGGTCCTTTGGGCACTTGGTGCGGCGATGAAGGGTCCATGGGGATGTCCTTACGATGCTCCGCATCATCTCCCCTCCCTTGGGAAAGATCCGACCTCGGATCGAAATCTTCATCACCATGGAAAGGAGATAGGTCTCTGATGTTGAAAGTATCGCTCACGGAGTACTTGTCTCGTGGGATGTCGATCTTGTAGGCGTTGTCGTTGTAGCGTGCTAGCACCTTGAAGGGTCCGTCGACGCGAGGTAGAAGTTTGGACTTGCGCTCGTGTGGGAAACGGTCCTTGCGAAGATGAAGCCAAACAAGATCTCCCGGTTGGAACACCATTGGTGCCTTGTTGACGTTGAGCTTGGTGGCGAGACGGTGGACTTGTCGCTCGAGTATTGCCCTTGTATCTTCGTGCACCTTCCTGAGATAGCTTGCTCGTGCACTTGCGTCCATGTTGATGCGCTCTTGTAGGGGTAGAGGTAGAATGTCCAATGGGGACAACGGGTTGAATCCATAGACGAACGTCTTGTCGCGTCCAAAGTGTCCCATGAGTCCTCCTCCATGAAATTCCTGCAAGAAGAGCAAACGAAACGAAGACTCGGGAATGCAAAGTTTGTTAGCTCTCATAAGATATCCATCCTTGATGTAGTAACGTTCCCAAGAAGTCTGAGTCGAGCACTTAGCATAAGGATTTGCAAAGAAAGGATCATGCTCATCTAAATCGTTTAGGTGCTCAAAGCCAATCACATTCAACTCAAGTTGTGTAACAAGTAAGCATTTGCGTAATAAGCATGCATTTGCGTGAAAATTTTCGTCTTTCGTAGGCAAGAGAATAACCGGAGCGGCACAAGGGCTTAAGCTGTCACGTACATGACCTTTGTCGATGAGTTTGTGCACTTGCCGTTGTATCTCCTTTGTTTCCTCGGGGTTGACGCGGTAGGGAGCCTTGTTTGGAAGTGGTGCACCGGGTATGAGGTCGATGCGGTGTTCGATTCCGCGAAGTGGAGGTAGACCCGGAGGTAGCTCATCGGAAAAGACGTCCGAAAATTCCTGCAACAATTGGGACAACACGAAAGGTGGAGGTGGTGAAGTGTTAGTAGGTTTGGCTTCCCCTTTGCATAAGAGCACAAGGTGGAAGACGCTCGATGGGTTCTCACACACTTCTCTCATCTCACTTTTGGTGGCAAATAGGACTAGTTGCTTGTTGTTAGTCATCGTGGAGTCGCCCACATTTGGCTTGTGGCTCTCACTCTCTTTTTGGTGGCTCACTCTCGCATCATTCTCTCCATAATGGTTGGTAGGTAAAAGCTTGTCGGCGGCTACTTGACTTGGAGACATTGGTCGGAGCACGAATTCCTTGCCCTTCATCTTGAAATGATAGTGATTTGTCCGTCCATTGTGTGTGACTCCACGATCATATTGCCATGGACGCCCAAGAATAAGGTGGCACACGGACATGGGTATCACATCACATTCAAGAGTGTCCTCGTAAGCGCCAATTTTGAAAGAGACTTGCACGGTGTGCTCGACTCGAAGAATTCCGGCGTCGTTGAGCCATTGGACCTTGTAGGGGTGAGGATGCTTCGTCTTGACCAAATGAAGCTTGTCGCATAGCTCTTCGCTTGCCAAGTTGTGACAACTTCCTCCATTGATGATAACCTTGACGGAGCGTCCATTGATGCCGGCCTTCGTATGGAAAATGTGACATCGTTGGTCGTCATCTTGTTGGTGTTGGAGTGTCAAGACTTTGGAGACAACAAGGTTGGGACTTGAGTCATTGTCGCAAAACACTTGACGGTCTTCTTCTTCGTTGATACGCCGGTGTATGGCCAAGTGCTCGATGGCGTCCACTTCGTCGTCGCTCATCGAGTCATATGTGCCGTCATCGTTGAAGATCATGGTTCTCTTGTTGGTGCACTCGAATGACTTGTGACCGCGGCCACCACATGTGAAACATTTGATGGAGCTTGTCTTGGGGTTGTCTTCGGTTGGAGTTGTAGATGATGAAGCTCTAGACTTGACGTTGTTGGTAGAAGTTGTATGGCTCGATGTAGTCGCGTTCTTGTAGCTTGGCTTGTCACCGATGTTTGTAGATGGCTTGGTAGAGGTAGTAGGAGTATCCGAAGTCGTTGAAGCTTGGTTGTAGGAGCCGAAGTTCTTGGAGTTGAACTTGGAGTACTTGTAGTCCTCTTGAACTTGTCGCTCCGCTTTGGTTGCTTGATGTACTAGCTCGAGGAGATTGTTGTATGGTTGGAAGTCCGAATCTTCTTGATGGGATAGTTGAGTCCATTCAAGAATCTCGCCATTGTTTGCTCGTCATCTTCCGTGATGTTTGCTCTTATCATAGCAATCTCCATCTCCTTGTAGTACTCTTCAACGGACTTGGTACCTTGCTCGAGGAGTTGTAGCTTCTTGAACAAGTCGCGGTTGTAGTGGGTAGGCACAAATCTTGCTCTCATGACTTCCTTCATTTGAGCCCAAGTGGTGATAGGAGGTTCACCTTTTTCTTCTCTTCTCTCTATGATTTGCTCCCACCACATGAGAACATAGTCTTGGAGCTCAAGGGATGCCATTGCGATATTCTTCTCTTCATCGAAGTTGTGAAGGCGAAAGATCTTGTCAACCTTCAATGCCCATGAGAGGTAGTATTCGGGATCAATGCTTCCGGAGAACTTTGGCATGGTGAACTTGAGCTTGCCATAGCGATGCTCATCGTTGTTTCCTTGCCTATTGGGAGGGCGGTCCATATTTAGGCGGTTTGCCCTATCTTGTTGCTCTTGTTGATGTAGATGTTCTTGTTGGGGTTGTTGCTCTTGCCGCGCTTGAGGAGGAGCTTCTCGTTGCATTCTTGCTTGATGGCATCCCTCTTGCACCTCATCCCGAAGGAAATCCTCTTCTTGATGAGTGTGTCGAGTGCGGGCAGCCACATTGCGATGTGCATCTTTTAAAGCTCGTTGCGCCTCCAAAGCTTGAGCTTCTCGACGTTGTTGTGCTTGGTGATTAGCCTCGGCATCAAGTTCTTCTTGGTGTTGACGTGCTCGCTCTTGTTGTTGTTGGCGTAGTCGTTGCCGTTCTTGTGCTTGCTCAGGTGTGGCTTGGTTTTGACGACGTCGACTTTCGTGGTCGTCGAATAGCTCTTGTGAACTCTTGTCATGTAGAGGCTGCCGGTGGTCATGTCGAGCTTGACGAGCGGCTTGACGAAGAGTGTTAGACGTAGGTGTACTTGAGTCTTGCGTGGAGTCGGAGTGTCGACTTGAGCGGCTTCGTCTTTGAGATGATGTTGTGGAAGAACGTCGGTTGATTATCAATGTCCGGAGCTCGTTGTATTGAGTAGTCATGTTGGTGTTGATGATGTCGAATTGTTCTTTTGTCCTTGCTTCAAATTGGTGCGCGTCCTCGGCGACTTGACCAATGTACTCACGCAGAGCTTCACTCTCTTGATGTAGAGCTCGTTGGACACCGAAAAGATGTAGTTTGGTGACGTAGTTGTTCGCTTCTTGAGGATCGTCGAAGATCGGGTTGGAAGATGTACTTGGCCTATCCATCATCACAAGCAAGTATGTGAGTGGGAGAAAGGAGAAGACAATACCAAATGTACCTTAACCGAAGTTGAAAATGGATCAATGATCACTCAATAATGTAACCCGGAAATAGCACTATTGGTATCACTTCGTGTCGATTCTCACACCTACACAAGTAAAGCTTTGAGAGGAGCTTGGTTAGGATGTGGCACAAATTCAATGCAATCGTCAAAGTGACTCAAAGATGTTGAAATTGGTTCACAATTTGCTCATGCAACAAGTAGATCACTAGCAAAGTAGCACACGGAACACACGCACGGAAAGATAAATGTGGTTGTGCAACCAAGGGTGAGCGAAAATGTGGAAACCACGGAAAATGCTTGTGTTGCACAACACTAGAGAGACGCTAACCGATTGCTTAATAGGCGGATACGCACTTGTGCACGACCTATAAGAGGCAAAACGTAACGACTATCTATCACAAGTATGCTATGAGTGTATGATGTGCCGATGCTTGAGCACAAGATGATGTTGCTATGATGTATGATCTCCTTTGATGCAAAGCGTATGATTGTATTGTCTTTTTGCTTTGGGTGGCTCTTTTTCTTAAAAGCTTTTGAGCTCTTTCTTTGGGCACATATGCATGGTTCTCGGATCAAGGTAGCTATTGTGTATGCGGAGCACTTTTGTGGCACACGGAGATATGATGATACCAAGATGAATGTAGTATGCAATATCTATGACTATCACTAATGTGCACAAGTGTCGTGGCCCGGCAATACTCAAATGGCTAGTCTCAATGGGAAAGCTACGCAAAGATTGTTCATAGGGTGACAATGCAATTGCAAGGTAGGATGAGCGAAGTGTTGTCGATGTTACCGTCCTTGCCGAAGTTGAGCGGTGGTGTTGTCGAAGTTGACAGGTGGAAATATTTTTTCCCTATCCTATTTTTGGGCTTTTCTGAGTCTTTTGAGACACGTGCCACCATAATGATTTTTTACCGCATTTTTTTCGTCGTCGCTGCCCTGATTCCGAAAAAAAATCGTCAAAAAAATTCCGTGCCTATCATCTTAGTTTGACTTGGGAAGTGTTTTGAGACACTCGCCATTATAGTGATTTTCGGCAAAAAAAAGCAGCGGAAAAAAAATTAGCGCAAAAAAAATAGGCGAAACAAAAAAAAAATTCCAGAGTGTGCTTTCCCCTTGATTACGTGCAGCGCCGTGATTTTGTTAGTGTTCTAGGCTCGCGTCTCTAGTACGGTCTAGCCTAGGACCAGCACAGTACCGTCGTTGAGCGTTTATTCACCTTTGCATCTCTGAATTGATTATTGCTGACCCTTTTTGCTACCATATTATAAGCCTTCCCAGCTCCACATACATCTACATCGTGCGTTTGACTCTCCCTGGTAATCGCTCTATCCAAGCTTTGAGAGTTTTGACTACATCGGTTGCCGATCACCGCCTGCTGCTGGGTAAGAACTGGTAAGAATTTGAGATTTGCTTGACGGATTTGTGACACCCGCCGCCACCACCACTTGTTAGTAGTCTGTAGGATCATATTCTTGTGTGTTTCTATTGCTGCTAACCATGCCAGGATCACAAGTCGACGAGACTGACTGGGAGAACTTGACGAACAAGGAGCTTCATGATAAGTTTTAGGAAATGATGAGTGTACAGGTGCAAGATGTGCTAAACACATTGGACGAGGCCATGGAGAAGATAGATGGCATGGAGAAGACGTTTGAAACAAAGCTGGATAACAAGTTTGCTGAATTGCTTTCGCATTTTCCACCACCACCGGTTGCCGCAGCTGTCCCACCTCTACAACAACAACAACAACAACAACAACAACAACGTCGCCTTCCGAATCAAGTGGGACGAGCACAGCGCGTTCCCCTTGAGACTGGTCAAGATTCTGGTGCTGCTGTTGACGTTTCTGTAGCTCTTGCTGCTACTGCAGAGGTGGAGGACCATTACGAGGATGAGGTTGACCAAAATCAGAACTACGTGCAACAACCACCACCACCACCACCAGGTCGTCCTCATGCATATCATCGCAACGGTAGGGCTGCACCACCACCTGAGGTACATGACCATCTTCCTAAACTGAAATTGAATATTCCACCATTTGAGGGTAGATATGTTCCTGATATATATCTTACTTGGGAGTTAGAAACTGAACAACGTTTTACATGTTTACATTATCCCGAGGAGAGACGTGTTCCTGCTGCTGTTTGTGCTTTCACTAGTTTTGCATGTGTTTGGTGGTCTGAACATTGTAGATTATATCCTATTCCAGCTACTTGGGCTGCTTTGAAAACTGCTATGCGTACTCGTTGGGTTCCACCATATTATCAACGTGAATTACTTCAAAAACTGCAGCGCTTAAGACAAGGAAAAAATTCTGTAGAAGAATATTATCAGCAATTACAAACTGGCCTGATTAGATGTGGTATTGTTGAGGAGAATGAAGTTATGCTTGCACGTTTTATGGGTGGATTAAATAGAGAGATTCATACCATTCTAGAGTATAAAGATTATACTAATATCACTCGTTTATTCCATCTTGCTTGTAAAGCTGAACGTGAAGTGCAGGATCGACAAGCATTGGCGCGGACTAACTTTTCTGCAGGTCGACCTTCATCATGGACACCGCGTGCATCCTCTACTTCCACACATTCTACTGCACCGACAACTCCATCAGCTGTTACCTCCAGCCGTGATACAAGGAAGCAGGCACAACCACCATTATCTGCCAAGAGCACACCTATTGGGCCTGCACAGAGTTCTTCTTCCATGGCATCAACAGGGCACACCAGTGATATTATTTGTCGTCGTTGTAAGGGAAGAGGACATTTTGCGAGAGATTGCAAATCTCAGCGTGTGATGATTGCTACTGAGGATGGTGGATATGAATCCGCTAGTGACTATGATGAGGAGACTTTGGCTCTTATTACACGTGAAGAACACGACGGAGACGATTCTGATCATGAGACGCAATACATGGCTCCTGAAGATGCTGACAGGTATGAATGTTTAGTTGCTCAACGTGTTTTGAGTGTGCAGGTTACACAAGCTGAGCAAAATCAAAGGCATAATTTGTTCCATACAAAGGGAGTTGTGAAGGAACGTTCTGTTCGCGTGATCATAGATGGAGGGAGTTGCAACAGCTTGGCTAGCATGGAGATGGTGGAGAAGCTATCTCTGACCACAAGACCACATCCACATCCTTACTACATCCAATGGTTCAACAACAGCGGCAAGGTTAAGGTAACACGTACTGTTCGTGTGCATTTTAGTATCTCTACATATGCTGATTATGTTGATTGTGATGTGGTACCTATGCAAGCATGTTCCTTATTACTTGGTAGACCATGGCAATTTGATAAAAATTCTCTCCACCATGGTAGAAACAATCAGTATACTCTTGTTCATAAGGATAAAAATATTACTTTGCTTCCTATGACTCCTGATTCCATTTTGCAAGATGATATTAATAGAGCTAATAAAGCAAAACAGGAGAAAAATAAGAGTGAAAATCAGATTGTGGCAAAAGAATTTGAGCAACAAATGAAGCCTAATAATAAACCATCTACTGTTGCTTCTGAAATTAAATTGAAAAGTGCATGTTTATTTGCCACCAAATCTGATATTGATGAGCTAGATTTTAGCAAATCTGTTTGGTATGCTTTTGTGTGCAAAGATGCATTATTTTCATTCGAGGACTCGCCTTCCTCTTTGCCTCCTGCTGTCACTATCATTTTGCAGGAGTTCGCCGACGTCTTTCCACAAGACGTGCCACCGGGATTACCACCTATTCGAGGGATTGAGCATCAGATTGACTTAATTCCCGGTGCATCGCTACCCAACCGCGCACCACACCGTACCAATCCAGAAGAGACGAAGGAGATTATGCGTCAAGTACAGGAGCTACTCGACAAAGGTTATATACGCGAATCACTTAGTCCTTGTGCTGTTCCTATTATTCTAGTGCCGAAAAAGGATGGTACATTGCGTATGTGTGTTGATTGTAGAGGCATTAATAATATTACTATTCGTTATCGTCATCCTATTCCTAGGCTAGATGATATGCTTGATGAATTGAGTGGCTCTACAATTTTCTCCAAAGTTGATTTGCGTAGTGGATACCATCAAATTCGTATGAAATTGGGAGATGAATGGAAAACAGCATTTAAAACTAAGTTTGGATTATATGAGTGGTTAGTCATGCCTTTGGGTTAACTAATGCACCTAGTACTTTCATGAGATTAATGAATGAAGTTTTACGTGCTTTCATTGGACGATTTGTGGTAGTATACTTTGATGATATATTGATTTTTAGCAGATCTTTGGAGGAACATTTGGAACATTTACGTGCTATTTTTATTGCTCTACGTGATGCATGTTTGTTTGGTAACCTTGGAAAGTGCACCTTTTGCACCGACCGAGTCTCTTTTCTTGGCTATGTTGTTACTCCACAGGGAATTGAGGTTGATAAAGCCAAGATTGAAGCTATTGAGAGTTGGCCGCAGCCCAAAACGGTCACACACGTGAGGAGTTTCCTTGGCCTCGCTGGATTCTATCGGCGTTTTGTGAGAGATTTCAGCACCATTGCTGCACCTCTCAATGAGCTTACAAAGAAGGATGTGCCTTTTGTTTGGGGTACTGCACAGGAAGAAGCATTCACGGTATTGAAAGATAAGTTGACACATGCTCCTTTACTCCAACTTCCTGATTTTAATAAGACTTTTGAGCTTGAATGTGATGCTAGTGGAATTGGGTTAGGAGGTGTGTTATTACAAGATGGTAAACCTGTTGCATACTTTTCTGAAAAATTGGGTGGGCCTAGTCTGAATTATTCTACTTATGATAAGGAATTATATGCTCTTGTTCGGACTTTGGAAACATGGCAACATTATTTATGGCCCAAAGAATTTGTTATACATTCTGATCATGAATCTTTGAAGCACATTAAAAGTCAAGCAAAACTGCACCGTAGACATGCTAAATGGGTTGAATTCATAGAGACTTTCCCTTATGTTATTAAACACAAGAAGGGAAAAGAAAATGTTATTGCTGATGCATTGTCTTGTCGTTATACTATGCTTCCACAACTTGACTTTAAAATATTTGGTTTGGAGACCATCAAAGATCAATATGTGCATGATGCTGAATTTAAAGATGTATTGCAGAATTGCAAAGAAGGGAGAACATGGAACAAGTTCATCGTTAATGATGGATTTGTGTTTCGTGCTAACAAGCTATGCATTCCAGCTAGCTCTGTTCGTCTTTTGTTGTTGCAGGAGGCGCATGGAGGAGGATTAATGGGACACTTTGGCGTGAAGAAGACGGAGGACGTACTTGCTACACATTTCTTTTGGCCAAAGATGCGACGGGATGTTGAGCGTTTTGTTGGTCGCTGCACTACATGTCAAAAAGCTAAGTCACGACTCAATCCTCATGGTTTATATATGCCTTTGCCTGTCCCTAGTGTTCCTTGGGAAGATATATCTATGGACTTTGTTTTGGGTTTACCTCGAACAAAGAAGAGAAGGGATAGCATATTTGTTGTCGTGGATAGGTTCTCGAAGATGGCACACTTTATACCATGTCATAAAAGCGATGATGCTGCTAATGTTGCTGATTTGTTCTTTCGTGAAATTATTCGCTTGCATGGTGTGCCAAATACTATTGTTTCAGATCGTGATACTAAATTTCTTAGCCACTTTTGGAGATGTTTATGGGCTAAGTTGGGGACTAAACTGCTTTTTAGTACTACTTGTCACCCCCAAACTGATGGGCAAACTGAAGTAGTCAACAGAACTTTGTCTACTATGCTTAGGGCTGTTTTGAAGAATAATAAGAAAATATGGGAAGAATGCTTGCCTCATATTGAATTTGCTTATAATCGTTCGTTGCATTCTACTACTAAGATGTGCCCTTTTGAAACTGTCTATGGTTTCCTACCTCGTGCACCTATTGATTTGTTGCCTCTTCCATCTTCGGAGAAGGTTAATTTTGATGCTAAACAACGTGCTGAATTGATCTTAAAAATGCATGAGTTAACTAAGGAAATATTGAGCGCATGAATGCTAAATATAAACTTGTTGGAGATAAGGGTAGAAAACGTGTTGTCTTTGCACCTGGAGATCTTGTTTGGTTACATTTGCGTAAGGATAGGTTTCCTAATTTGCGCAAGTCAAAGCTAATGCCACGTGCTGATGGTCCTTTCAAGGTGTTAGAGAAAATAAATGATAATGCATATAAACTTGAGCTGCCTGCAGATTTTGGGGTTGGTCCCACATTTAACATTGCAGATTTGAAGCCTTACTTGGGTGAGGAAGATGAGCTTCCGTCGAGGACGACTTCAATTCAAGAAGGGGAGGATGATGAGGACATCACTAACAAGGTTACACCCACAGCTCCAACTGACACATATACAGGACCAATTACTAGAGCTCGCGCACGCCAATTAAATTACCAGGTACTTTCGTTTCTTGGTAATGAATCTAATGTTCATGAGAATATGATGCTGCCTAAATTGGATACATTTGTCTTGCTTACAAATGAAGGGCCTAGCTTGGACAAGAAGGATGAACATTGGAGCAAGATCAAGCATGGAGATGATGGCATGCGCAAGGGGAACAAGAATAGAGTTTCAATTGATGATTTCAGGACTTTGAAGCCACCATAATGAGTGCGAGAAGCCTTGGACGAAATGTGCAGGATGCCCCTTCATAAATTTCGTCCAGAGGATATTATAGGTGCTGCGTCACCTTATTATTGGGCCAGGCCCATGTAATTTCGAAATACTTGAGTATAGGCTGTTTTTAGAGTCCGTATGTGTGGGGAAACAAGAGTTAGGGTTGGTTTCGGACCCCTCCACCAAGGGCCATGAAATTCCCCCCCTCTTTCCCCCATATATACAGCCCTTAGGGCGTCGTTTAGACTTTGGGTTTTGTTTAGATTAAAAGTTCGCCATAGCTGCAACTTCGCGTACTTCGTTTGTGTTCAACGACCAGACAAAGGCGTCACAGAACCCCACCTTGATCAATAAAGCTTTCCTCTTATATACGCAATATCCAGATTGCAATCTTAGTTTCTTGCTTGTTCTTAGTTTGCCTGCAGGAAACAGACCTTCGTGGTCAGGTTGATCGTGCTCCGGTGTGGTCGATAACCTCTCGGAGTTGGTTTAGCGATTTCTAAGGCGCGACGTCCACGCACGTTCGTAGTCGGATCGTCAAAGTCGACTTCATCCAAGCGATAGCCACCATCTCATCGAAAGACGGGACACCTTTGCCTCTATCACCTCCGGAACCTCCGGACGTCCGGTTACCAGCGGACGTCCGCCCTGACGGCGACCACTCGTGTAATATATACTCGTTGACTTCCCTCCTTTTGAGGCAGCTGTTGGATAGCTTAGTTCAGACCTTTGTGTGGATTCTCTCCCACGAGACCGCGCGCCTCTTCGGAGAAGATCCACCATGGATTCAAGGCCTCCACATCGGGGAAGATCCTACGGGATACCAAGACCTCGTCACGGAGAAGACTATCCTTGTACCACCGACGTTGTCTATGGATCGTGTCGCTCGATTATGTATCGTGGATCTAGCATTTGTGTGATCATCTTCGTGTTGAATTGAGTGTTTCCTCTCGTGTTTTCCCCGTTTTCCTCCTTGTGTTGATGTAGGGTGGAACCCTAATCAGCGGATCTTTCACGTTTTGGAGAGTGTCCCACGATGAACACGGAGAACACAAGGAGGAAAACGGGGAAAACACGAGAGGAAACACTCAAATTAACACGAAGATAATCACGCAAGTGCTAGATCCACGATACATAGTGCGATACATGATCCATAGTCAACGACGGTGGTACAAGGGTAGTCTTCTCCGTGAGGAGGTCTTGATTATCCCGTAGGATCTTCCTCGATGTGGAGGCCTTGAATCCGTAGTGGATCTTCTCCGTAGAGGCGCACGGTCTCGTGGGAGAGAATCCACACAAGTCTGAGAAATGAGCTATCCAACAGCTAACCCTAAACGGAATGGGAAAGGAAGTATATATAGTATACGGGGCGAATGGGTACACGGGCCTCGGGCCAGGGGATGCACGCAGGCATATCAGGGGCCGGACGTCCGGGCGTCGGGCCGGATGTCCGGGGCTTCGCGGGGCGCCGGATGTCCGGGCTGGAGCGGTCTGGTCTCGGGTGCTCTCTGGACAGAGGCGCCGGATTTCCGGGCCCGAGGCCGGATGTCCGGGCCATGCTTGGCCGGATGTCCGGGCCCTTGCCGGATGTCCGGGCCCTGTAGCTTCTGCTGCAGGTGGCTTTCTGGAGTTGATCGTCTAGGGGCCGGATGTCCGGGCCAGGGGGCCGGATGTCCGGGGCCTGGAGCTTCCTTCTGCCCTTCTTGATGCATCACCTCGTCCGTGAACTTGGGGACTTGTCCATCTTCACGCCCTTCTCCAATGTGGTCTTCATCACACCTGAGCACACAAAGCACATCCGTTTGAGGTAGCAACCATGTCTCGCAAGATTTGTATGGAAGTAGGGCTAGGAGTGACGTCACCTCGGTCTCGAGAGCTCTAGCACGAGCACGAGTCATTGGTCCTTGAGGCACTTGAGGAGGTGAAGGAGGGTCCATGGGGATGAACTCGGGATGCTCCGCATCATCTCCCCTCCCTTGGGAAAGATCCGACCTCGGATCGAAATCTTCATCACCATGGAAAGGAGAGAGATCCTTGACATTGAAGGTGTCGCTCACGGAGTACTTGTCTCGTGGGATGTCGATCTTGTAGGCGTTGTTGTTGTAGCGAGCTAGCACCTTGAAGGGTCCGTCGACGCGAGGTAGAAGTTTGGACTTGCGCTCGTGTGGGAAGTGGTACTTGCGAAGATGAAGCCAAACAAGATCTCCCGGTTGGAACACCATTGGTTCTTTGTTGATGTTGAGCTTGGTGGCGAGACGTTGGACTTGTCGCTCGATCATTGCCCTTGTATCTTCGTGCACCTTCTTGAGATAGCTCGCTCGTGCACTTGCGTCCATGTTGACGCACTCTTGTAAAGGTAGAGGTAGAATGTCCAAAGGTGACAACGGGTTGAAGCCGTAGACAACCTCGAATGGCGACTTGCCGGTGGTCGAATGTCTTGCGCGGTTGTAGGCGTACTCGGCGATGGGCAAGCAATGCTCCCATTCCCGGATGTTCCTCTTGATCAACACACGAAGAAGAGTGGAAAGCGTGCGGTTCGTCACCTCCGTCTGGCCGTCCGTTTGTGGATGGTACGCCGAAGAAAAGAGTAGCTTGATTCCGAGCTTGGCACATAGTGTTTTCCAAAAGTAACTCAAGAACTTGACGTCCCGGTCCGACACGATCGTTTTGGGCACGCCGTGTAGACGAAGTATCTCCCTACAAAAGAGAGTGGCAACATGTGAAGCATCGTCTATCTTGTTACAAGGAATGAAGTGAGCCATTTTGGAGAATCTATCTACCACCACAAGCACGGAATCTTTGCCATTTTGAGTCCTAGGCAAGCCAAGTATGAAATCCATGCTTATGTCTTCCCATGGATGATATGGAATAGGAAGGGGCACGTAAAGACCATGAGATTGAGCTTTGGACTTAGCTTTGCGGCATGTCAAACATCGGTTGGTGAGGCGTGAGACGTCACGAAGCATCTTGGGCCAAAAATAGTTCTTAGAGAGGGTAGCAAACGTCTTGTCGCGTCCAAAGTGTCCCATGAGTCCTCCTCCATGAGATTCCTACAAAAGGAGCAAACGAAGCGAAGACTCGGGAATGCAAAGTTTGTTAGCTCTCATAAGATATCCATCCTTGATGTAGTAATGTTCCCAAGAAGTGTGAGTCAAGCACTTAGCATAGGCATTAGCAAAGAAAGGATCATGCTCATATAAATCTTTAATATGCTCAAAGCCAATCACATGCAACTCAAGTTGTGTTACAAGCATGCATTTGCGGGAAAGCGCGTCCGCGACAACATTTTCTTTGCCCTTGATGTATTTGATGACATAGGGGAAAGACTCAATGAACTCACTCCATTTAGCATGACGCTTGTTCAACTTAGTTTGACCTTTGAGATACTTTAGTGTCGGATGGTCCGTATGAAGAATGAATTCATGAGGTCTAAGATAGTGTTCCCAAATACGTAGAACTCTCACCAAGGCATAAAGCTCTTTATCATAGATGGGATAGTTAAGTTGCGCTCCCGATAGCTTCTCACTAAAGTACGCAATTGGGCGCTTTTCTTGCATTAGCACGCCACCTATGCCGGTACCACTAGCATCACAATGAATCTCAAACGGTTTGTCAAAGTTTGGTAGGGCTAGAAGTGGTGCGTGCGTGAGCAAGCTCTTAAGCTCATTAAACGCGGTGTCTTGCGAAGGACCCCAAATGAAGGGTGCGTTCTTCTTGCTCAAAGCGTGTAGAGGCATAGCAATGGTGCTAAAGTCCTTCACAAAACGTCGATAGAAACCGGCTAGACCAAGGAAACTACGCACTTGCATGAGATTCTTTGGTTGAGGCCAAGTTTTAATTGCTTCAATTTTAGTTTCATCAACGTGAACACCTTGAGAAGAAACGACAAATCCTAGAAAGACAACCTTGTCAACGCCAAAAGTGCATTTCTCCATATTAGCATATAATTGTTGTTTGCGAAGTGCTTGCAAAACCAGTTGGACATGGTCAACATGTTCGTCAAGCGACTTGCTAAAGACAAGAATGTCATCAAAGTAAACCACTACAAAGACGCCTATATAGGGTCGGAGAACAAAATGCATGAGACGCACGAATGTGCCGGGTGCTTCCGATAAGCCCATTGGCATAACAAGCCACTCGTATAACCCAAACTTGGTTTTGAAAGCTGTTTTCCATTCATCACCCTCTTGAATGCGAATTTGGTAGTAACCACTATCAATTTTTGAAAAGATGGTGGCACCACATAATTCATCAAGCATGTCATCTAGACGAGGAATAGGGTGACGGTATCTAACGGTGATAGCATTTATCGGACGACAATCGGAACACATGCGAAAAGTTCCATCTTTCTTAGGAACGAGAATAACGGGAACGGCACAAGGGCTTAGGCTTTCACGTACATGACCTTTGTCGATGAGTTTTTGCACTTGCCGTTGTATCTCCTTTGTTTCCTCGGGGTTGACGCGGTACGGAGCCTTGTTTGGAAGTGGTGCACCGGGTACGAGGTCGATGCGGTGTTCTATCCCGCGAAGTGGAGGTAGACCCGGTGGTAGCTTATCGGGAAAGACGTCCGAGAATTCCTGCAACAATTTAGACAACACAAAAGGTGTAGGTGGTAAAGTGTTAGTAGGTTTGGCTTCCCCTTTGCATAGAAGCGCAAGGTGGAAGACGCTCGATGGGTTCTCACACACTTCTCTCATCTCACGTTTTGTGGCAAAAAGGACTAGTTGCTTCTTGTCGCTCATCGTGGAAGCGCTCATATTTGGCTTGTGGCTCTCGCTCTCTTTTTGGTGGCTCGCTCTCTCACCATTCTCTCCACGATGGTTGGTAGGTAAAAGCTTGTCGGCGGCTACTTGACTTGGAGTCATTGGTCGGAGTACGAATTCCTTGCCCTTCATCTTGAAATGATAGTGATTTGTCCGTCCATTGTGTGTGACTCCACGATCATATTGCCATGGACGTCCAAGAATAAGGTGGCACACGGACATGGGTATCACATCACATTCGAGAGTGTCCTCGTAGGCGCCAATCTTGAAAGAGACGTGCACGGTGTGCTCGACTCGAAGAATTCCGGTGTCGTTGAGCCACTGGACCTTGTAGGGGTGAGGATGCTTCGTCTTGACCAAATGAAGCTTGTCGCATAGCTCTTCGCTTGCCAAGTTGTGGCAACTTCCTCCATCGATGATAACCTTGACGGAGCGTCCATTGATGCCGGCCTTTGTATGGAAAATGTGACATCATTGGTCGTCATCTTGTTGATGTTGGAGTGTCAAGACTTTGGAGACAACAAGGTTGGGACTTGAGTCATTGTCGCAAAACACTTGATGGTCTTCTTCTTCATTCACTTGTCGATGCATAGCGACATGCTCAAGTGCTTCCATCTCATCATCGCTCATGGAGTCATAAGATCCGTCGTCGTTGATGATCATGGTGCGAACGGTCTTGCACTCAAATGACTCGTGGCCTCGTCCTTGGCACTTGAAGCATTTGATGGAGCTCGTCTTGTTATTGTCTTCGGTTGGAGTTGTAGTTGAGGAAGCTCTTGGCTTGAAGTTGTTGGTAGAAGGTGGACGACTCGATGTAGGCGCATTCTTGTAGCTTGACTTGTCGCCTAAGTTTGTAGAAGGCTTGGTAGAGGTAGGAGTAGTAGCCGAAGTCGTTGAAGCTTGGTTGTAGGAGCCGAAGTTCTTGGAGTTGAACTTGGAGTACTTGTAATCCTCTTGAACTTGTCACTCCGCTTTGGTTGCTTGATGTACTAGCTCGAGAAGATTGTTGTATGGTTGGAAGTCCGCAATCTTCTTGATGGGATAGTTGAGTCCGTTCAAGAATCTCGCCATGGTTTGCTCTTCATCTTCCGTGATGTTTGCTCGTATCATAGCAATCTCCATCTCCTTGTAGTACTCTTCAACGGACTTGGTACCTTGCTTGAGGAGTTGTAGCTTCTTGAACAAGTCGCGGTTGTAGTGGGTAGGCACGAATCTTGCTCTCATGACTTCCTTCATTTGAGCCCAAGTGGTGATACGAGGTTCGCCTTTTGCTTCTCTTCTCGCTATGATTTGCTCCCACCAAATGAGAACATAGTCTTGGAACTCAAGGGATGCCATGGCGATCTTCTTCTCTTCATCGAAGTTGTGAAGGCGAAAGATCTTGTCAACTTTCAATGCCCATGAGAGATAGTCTTCGGGGTCAATGCTTCCGTAGAACTTTGGCATGGTGAACTTGAGCTTGCCATAGAGATGCTTATCGTTGTTTCCTTGCCTATTGTGGGGGCGATCTCGATTTTGGCGGTTTGCCATATGTTGTTGCTCTTGTCGATGTAGATGTTCTTGTTGGGGTTGTTGCTCTTTCCGCGCTTGAGGAGGAGCTTGTTCTTGCATTCTTGCTTGATGGCGCCTCTCTTGCATCTCATCGCGAAGGAAATCCTCTTCTTGACGAGTCTGTCGAGTGCGGGCTGCCACATTGCGATGTGCATCTCGTAGTGCTCGTTGCGCCTCCATAGCTTGAGCTTCTCGATGTTGTTGTGCTTGGCGGTTAGCCTCGGCGTCTTGTTCTTCTTGATATTGACGTGCTCGCTCTTGTTGTTGTTGGCGTAGTCGTTGCCGTTCTTGTGCTTGCTCAAGTGTAGCTTGGTTTTGACGACGTCGGCTTTCTTGCTCGTCGAATAGCTCTTGTGAACTCTTGTCATGTAGAGGATGCCGGTGGTCATGTCGAGCTTGACGTGCGGCTTGACGAAGAGTGTTGGACGTAGGTGTACTTGAGTCTTGCGTGGAGTCGGAGTGTCGACTTGAGCGGCTTCGTCTTTGAGAAGATGTTGAGGAAGAACGTCGGTTGATTATCAATGTCCGGAGCTCGTTGTATTGGGTAGTCATGTTGGTGTTGATGGTGTCGAATTGTTCTTTTGTTCTTGCTTCAAATTGGCGTGCTTCCTCGGCGACTTGACCAATGTACTCACGCATAGCTTCACTCTCTGGATGTAGAGCTCGTTGGACACCGAAAAGATGTAGTTTGGTGACGTAGTTGTTCGCTTCTTGAGGATCGTCGAAGATCGGGTTGGAAGATGTACTTGGCCTATCCATCATCACAAGCAAGTATGTGAGTGGGAGAAAGGAGAAGACAATATCAATGTACCTTAACCAAGGTTGAAAATGGATCAATGATCACTCAATAATGTAACCCGGAAATAGCACTATTGGTATCACTTCGTGTCGATTCTCACACCTACACAAGTAGAGCTTTGAGAGGATCTTGGTTAGGATGTGGCACAAATTCAATGCAATCGTCAAAGTGACTCAATGATGTTGAAAATGGTTCACAATTTGCTTATGCAACAAGTAGATCACTAGCAAAGTAGTACACGGAACACACGCACAGATAGATAAATGTGGTTGTGCAACCAAGGGTGAGCGAAAATGTGGAAAACCACGGAAAACGCTCGTGTTGCACAACACTAGAGAGACGCTAACCGATTGCTTAATAGGCGGATACGCACTTGTGCACGACCTATAAGAGGCAAAACGTAACGACTATCTATCACAAGTATGCTATGAGTGTATGATGTGCCGATGCTTGAGCACAAGATGATGTTGCTATGATGTATGATCTCTTTTGATGCAAGGCGTATGATGCTATTGTCTTTTGCTTTGGTTGGCTCGTTTGCTTAGAAGCTTGTGAGCTCTTTCTTTGGGTACTTATGCATGCTTCGCGGATCAAGGTAGCTATTGTGTATGCGGTAAACTCTTGTGTCACACGGAGATATGCAAGATACCAAGATGATGTGGTGTTACTCACAATGATGTAGTATGCAATATCTATGACTATCACTAATGTGCACAAGTGTCGTGGCCCGGCAATACTCAAATGGCTAGTCTCAATGGGAAAGCTACGCAAAGGTGGTTCATAGGGTGACAATGCAATTGCAAGGTAGAATGAACAAAGTGTCGTCGATGTTACCGTCCTTGCCGAAGTAGAGGGGTGGTGTTGTCGATGTCTTGCCGTTCCAAGGTAGCCTAAACATCCAAGGAAATGGTGAAACCACAACTCAAGTATCCAAGGCAAATGGAGATAAACTTTTCAAACTCGGAGCGGGTAAGCGATGGTGGTTGCGGAAGTGGTGGTGGTATGCGGAAGGATGGGTGGGTTACCGAACGAAAATGGCGGTGGAGGAGTGCAAGGTGGGGTGGAGTGGTGGAAAAATGGCTGCGGGAGGCCGGATGTCCGGGCCAAGGGCCGGATGTCCGGGCCAGGCCGGATGTCCGGGGCACGGGCCGGATGTCCGGGGCACGGGCCGGATGTCCGCGGTGCCCGAGGCCAGGAAGAACTCCTTGCAATCGGTGGTTTTGGGGCAAAAATTCGTCGGATTTTGCGGATGAAAATTGGGGGAAAGTGGTGGAAAAGCTAGATCCACACGTGGCACAGCAAATCCATGGAACAAAGTCAACAAAATCTAGCCAAATCAACAGATCACAAAAAAAATTTGGGGCTCTATTTGTGGGGAACTTTTCGAAATTGGGAAGAACACGACAAAAACAAGCTAGAAAACAAAGTGTGGGGCTCCAAAATCGTGATCAACCTTGCTCTTGATACCAAGATGATGTAGGGTGGAACCCTAATCAGCGGATCTTTCATGTTTTGGAGAGTGTCCCACGATGAACACGGAGAACACAAGGAGGAAAACGGGGAAAACACGAGAGGAAACACTCAAATCAACATGAAGATAATCACACAAGCGCTAGATCCATGATACATAGTGCGATACATGATCCATAGTCAACGACGGTGGTACAAGGGTAGTCTTCTCCGTGAGGAGGTCTTGATTATCCCGTAGGATCTTCCCCGATGTGGAGGCCTTGAATCCGTAGTGGATCTTCTCCGTAGAGGCGCACGGTCTCGTGGGAGAGAATCCACACAAGTCTGAGAAATGAGCTATCCAACAGCTAACCCTAAACGGAATGGGAAAGGAAGTATATATAGTATACGGGGCGAATGGGTACACGGGCCTCGACCCAGGGGATGCACGCAGGCATATCAGGGGCCGGACGTCCGGGCGTCGGGCCGGATGTCCGGGGCTTCGCGGGGCGCCGGATGTCCGGGGTGAGGAGCCGGATGTCCGGGCTGGAGCGGTCTGGTCTCGGGTGCTCTCTGGACAGAGGCGCCGGATTTCCGGGCCCGAGGCCGGATGTCCGGGCCCCGGCCGGATGTCCGGGCCCTGTAGCTTCTGCTGCAGGTGGCTTTCTGGAGTTGATCGTCCAGGGGCCGGATGTCCGGGCCAGGGGGCCGGATGTCCGGGGCCTGGAGCTTCCTTCTGCCCTTCTTGATGCATCACCTCGTCCATGAACTTGGGGACTTGTCCATCTTCACGCCCTTCTCCAATGTGGTCTTCATCACACCTGAGCACACAAAGCACATCCGTTTGAGGTATCAACCATGTCTCGCAAGATCCGTATGGAAGTAGGGCTAGGAGTGACGTCACCTCGGTCTCGAGAGCTCTAGCACGAGCACGAGTCATTGGTCCTTGAGGCACTTGAGGAGGTGAAGGAGGGTCCATGGGGATGACCTCGGGATGCTCCGCATCAGGTGTTGTCCGTGTTCGTCGTGGGATACTCTCCAAACGTGAAAGATCCGCTGATTAGGATTCCACCCTACATCAATGGTGGTAAGGAGATTCCACGGAATCCCAAATCATCGTTGCTCTCAAGAGCTCTTTTCATCAACTCATGGGTTTGTGAGGTTGACGAGTTTGCAAAAGTACCTACACAAGACAAAGGCAAAGGAAAAATTGTATGTGCGTGGTATATGTACACATCATCCATCATGATGCGCACGTGCATGTGTTGGTTAGCACAAAATAGCCAATGCTCAAATAAATGAGATGCGTGATATAGAAACATGTCATCCATCATGAGAGGTTTGTTGTTATGTATGGCATAATGGAGACTCACATGGTGTAATGCATCATGACAAGTAGGTAGAGCATTGTTATTCATGTAATGCATATGGTGCACACAATCATGGTAATCATGCAAGGTATGGAATGCATCAAGATCTCCTAGTATGTACGAGGAAACTATGGGGGTCTCCTTATGAGCATTATTGGAAAGTTCACATGGAGAATATTGACAACATCCATAGCAAAGCATATTTGGAACAATGTGATCATGGCATGGCATAGTAGATGAATTGCGCAAGTCATGTAAAGGAAGCATGGCAATACCATCGCAAGAGAAACACAAGCCAATGACCATCATCTTGTCATCTATGCCACAAGTGCAAATAGGATTTACTTTAATTTTGCATGCATAGTTACTATGTTGAGATTGATATGAAACAATATGAGAAATCTCACTCATAGCATATGACAAGTTTAGAGGGTTGTCGAACATGATGTGACCAAAAGAATTTTGATGTAGGGTGGAACCCTAATCGGCGGATCTTTCACGTTTGGAGAGTGTCCCACGATGAACACGGAGAACAGAAAGAGGAAAACGGGGAAAACACGAGAGAAAACACTCAAATCAACACGAAGATGATCACACAAGTGCTAGATTCACGATACATAGTCGAGCTACACGATCCAAAGTCAACGTCGGTGGTACAAGGGTAGTCTTCTCCGTGAGGAGGTCTTGATTATCCCGTAGGATCTTCCCCGATGTGGAGGCCTTGAATCCGTAGTGGATCTTCTCCGTAGAGGCGCACGGTCTCGTGGGAGAGAATCCACACAAGTCTGAGAAATGAGCTATCCGACAGCTACCCCGAAAGGAGGGAAGTCAACGAGTATATATTACACAGATGGACACCGTCGGGGCGGACGTCCGCTGGTTACCGGACGTCCGGTGGTTCCGGAGGGACCGGACGTCCGGTAACCCTCGGATTTCCGCTATTTAGCTTCTGTAGTCGATGTCATGGACGTCCGGTGGCTTCCGGTCGTCCGGTCGTCTGGGAGAGGCCGGACGTCCGGTGTCTTCCGGTCGTCCGGTGCATGCCGGACGTCCGGTGCCTGTAGCATCTTCAGCCTTCCTTCTTCTTGTCTCGTGTACTCGTCGGGCCTGTCGTCTTGGCCATTGTGCAGAGCTGTCCCGTGGCCTTCGTCCAAGTACCTGAGTATGCACAGAGTCCCTGATGAAGGTAGAAGCCATGTCTCAAGTGAATCCGAAAGATGTAGAGAGAGGAGCGAAGTCACCTCGGTCTCGAGATCTCTTGCACGGGCTCGAGTCATTGGTCCTTTGGGCACTTGGTGAGGCGATGAAGGGTCCATGGGGATGACCTTAGGATGCTCCGCATCATCTCCCCTCCCTTGGGAAAGATCCGACCTCGGATCGAAATCTTCATCACCATGGAAAGGAGATAGGTCCTTGACGTTGAAAGTATCGCTCACGGAGTACTTGTCTCGTGGGAGGTCGATCTTGTAGGCATTGTCGTTGTAGCGAGCTAGCACCTTGAAGGGTCCGTCAGCGCGAGGTAGAAGTTTGGACTTGTGCTCGTGTGGGAAGCGGTCCTTGCGAGGATGAAGCTAAACAAGATCTCCCGGTTGAAACACCATTGGTGCCTTGTGGACGTTGAGCTTGGTGGCGAGACGTTGGACTTGTCGTTCGATCATTGCACTTGTATCTTCGTGCACCTTCTTGAGATAGCTTGCTCGTGCACTTGCGTCCATGTTGACGCGCTCTTGTAGAGGTAGAGGTAGAATGTCCAAAGGGGACAACGGGTTGAAGCCGTAGACAACCTCGAATGGCGACTCGCCGGTGGTCGAATGTCTTGCGCGGTTGTAGGCGTACTCGGCGATGGGCAAGCATTGCTCCCATTCCCGGATGTTCCTCTTGATCAACACACGAAGAAGAGTGGAAAGCGTGCGGTTGGTCACCTCCGTCTGGCCGTCCGTTTGTGGATGGTACGCCGAAGAAAAGAGTAGCTTGATTCCGAGCTTGGCACATAGTGTTTTAGAAAAGTAACTGAAGAACTTGACGTCCCGGTCCGATACGATCATTTTGGGCACGTCGTGTAGACGAAGTATCTCCCTACAAAAGATAGTTGCAACATGTGAAGCATCGTCGATCTTGTTACAAGGAATGAAATGAGCCATTTTAGAGAATCTATCTACCACGACAAGCACGGAATCTTTTCCATTTTGAGTTCTAGGCAAGCCAAGTATGAAATCCATGCTTATGTCTTCCCATGGATGGTATGGAATAGGGAGAGGCATGTAAAGATCATGAGATTGAGCTTTGGACTTAGCTTTGCGGCATGTCGAACATCGGTTGGTGAGGCGTGAGACGTCACGAAGCATCTTGGTCCAAAAATAGTTCTTCGAGAGGGTAGCAAACGTCTTGTCGCGTCCAAAGTGTCCCATGAGTCCTCCTCCATGAGATTCCTGCAAAAGAAGCAAACGAAGCGAAGACTCAGGAATGCAAAGTTTGTTAGCTCTCATAAGATATCCATCTTTGATGTAGTAATGTTCCCAAGAAGTGTGAGTCAAGCACTTAGCATAGGCATTAGCAAAGAAATGATCATGCTCATATAAATCTTTAATATGCTCAAAGCCAATCACATTCAACTCAAGTTGTGTTACAAGCATGCATTTGCGGGAAAGCGCGTCTGCCACAACATTTTCTTTGCCCTTGATGTATTTGATGACATAGGGAAAAGACTCAATGAACTCACTCCATTTAGCATGACGCTTGTTCAACTTGGTTTGACCTTTGAGATACTTGAGTGTCTCATGGTCCGTATGAAGAATGAATTCATGAGGTATAAGATAGTGTTCCCAAACACGGAGAACTCTCACCAAGGCATAAAGCTCTTTATCATAGATGGGATAGTTAAGTTGCGCTCCCGATAGCTTCTCGCTAAAGTACGCAATTGGGCGCTTTTCTTGCATTAGCACGCCACCTATGTCGGTACCGCTAGCATCACAATGAATCTCAAAAGGTTTATGAAAGTTTGGTAGGGCTAGAAGTGGTGCGTGCGTGAGCAAGCTTTTAAGCTCATTGAACGCGGTGTCTTGCGAAGGACCCCAAATGAAGGGTGCGTTCTTCTTGCTCAAAGCGTGTAGAGGCATAGCAATGGTGCTAAAGTCCTTCACAAAACGTCGATAGAAACCGGCTAAACCAAGAAAACTACGCACTTGCATGAGATTCGTTGGTTGGGGCCAAGTTTTAATTGCTTCAATTTTAGTTTCATCAACGTGAACACCTTGAGAAGAAACGACAAATCCTAGAAAGACAACCTTGTCAACGCCAAAAGTGCATTTTTCCATATAAGCATATAATTGTTGGTTGCGAATGGCTTGCAAAACCAAACGGACATGGTCAACATGTTCCTCAAGCGTCTTGCTAAAGACTAGGATGTCATGAAAGTAAACCACTACAAAGACGCCTATATAAGGTCGTAGAACAAAGTGCACAAGACGCACGAATGTTCCGGGCGCTTCCGATAAGCCCATCGGCATGACCAGCCACTCATATAGTCCAAACTTGGTTTTGAAAGCTGTTTTCCACTCATCACCCTCTTGAATGCGAATTTGGTAGTAACCACTTTTAAGATCAATTTTTTAAAAGATGGTGGCACCACATAGTTCATCAAGCATGTCGTCTAAACGTGGAATATGGTGACGGTATCTAACGGTGATAGCGTTTATCGGACGACAATCGGAACACATGCGAAAACTTCCATCTTTCTTAGGCACGAGAATAACGGGAACGACACAAGGGCTTAAGCTTTCACGTACATGACCTTTGTTGATGAGTTTTTGCACTTGCCGTTGTATCTCCTTTGTTTCCTCGGGGTTGACGCGGTACGGAGCCTTGTTTGGAAGTGGAGCACCGGGTACGAGGTCGATGCGGTGTTCTATCCCGCGAAGTGGAGGTAGACCCGGTGGTAGCTCATCGGGAAAGACGTCCGAGAATTCCTGCAGCAATTGAGACAACACAAAAGGTGGAGGTGGTGAAGTGTTAGTAGGTTTGGCTTCCCCTTTGCATAAAAGCACAAGTTGGAAGACGCTCGATGGGTTCTCACACACTTCTCTCATCTCAAGTTTGGTGGCAAATAGGACTAGTTGCTTCTTGTCACTCATCGTGGAGTCGCTCATATTTGGCTTGTGGCTCTCGCTTTCTTTTTGGTGGCTCACTCTCTCACCATTCTCTCCACGGTGGTTGGTAGGTAAAAGCTTGTCGGCGGCTACTTGACTTGGAGTCATAGGTCGGAGCACGAATTCCTTGCCCTTCATCTTGAAATGATAGTGATTTGTCCGTCCATTGTGTGTGACTCCACGATCATATTGCCATGGACGTCCAAGAATAAGGTGGCACACGGACATAGGTATCACATCACATTCGAGAGTGTCCTCGTAGGCGCCAATCTTGAAAGAGACTTGCACGGTGTGCTCGACTCGAAGAATTCCGGCGTCGTTGAGCCACTGGACCTTGTAGGGGTGAGGATGCTTCGTCTTGACCAAATGAAGCTTGTCGCATAGCTCTTCGCTTGCCAAGTTGTGGCAACTTCCTCCATCGATGATAACCTTGACAGAGCGTCCATTGATGCCGACCTTTGTATGGAAAATGTGACATCGTTGGTCGTCATCTTGTTGGTGTTGAAGTGTCAAGACTTTGGAGACAACAAGGTTGGGGCTTGAGTAATTGTCGCAAAACACTTGATGGTCTTCTTCTTCATTCACTTGGCGATGCATAGCGACATGCTCAAGTGCTTCCATCTCATCATCACTCATGGAGTCATAAGATCCGTCATCGTTGATGATCATGGTGCGAACGGTTTTGCACTCAAATGACTTGTGGCCTCGTCCTTGGCACTTGAAGCATTTGATGGAGCTCGTCTTGTTATTGTCTTCGGTTGGAGTTGTAGTTGAGGGAGCTCTTGGCTTGAAGTTGTTGGTAGAAGGTGGACGACTCGATGTAGTCGCATTCTTGTAGCTTGGCTTGTCGCCGAAGTTTGAAGATGGCTTGGTAGAGGTAGGAGGAGTAACCGAAGTCGTTGAAGCTTGGTTGTAGGAGCCGAAGTTCTTGGAGTTGAACTTGGAGTACTTGTAATCCTCTTGAGCTTGTCGCTCCGCTTTGGTTGCTTGATGCACTAGCTCGAGGAGATTGTTGTATGGTTGGAAGTCCGCAATCTTCTTGATAGGATAGTTGAGTCCATTCAATAATCTCGCCATAGTTTGCTCGTCATCTTCCGTGATGTTTGCTCGTATCATAGCAATCTCCATCTCTTTGTAGTACTCTTCAACGGACTTGGTACCTTGCTTGAGGAGTTGTAGCTTCTTGAACAAGTCGCGGTTGTAGTGGGTAGGCACGAATCTTGCTCTCATGACTTCCTTCATTTGAGCCCAAGTGGTGATACGAGGTTCGCCTTTTGCTTCTCTTCTCTCTATGATTTGCTCCCACCAAATGAGAACATAGTCTTGGAACTCAAGGGATGCCATTGCGATCTTCTTCTCTTCATCGAAGTTGTGAAGGCGAAAGATCTTGTCAACTTTCAATGCCCATGAGAGATAGTCTTCAGGATCAATGCTTCCGGAGAACTTTGGCATGGTGAACTTGAGCTTGCCATAGCGATGCTCATCGTTGTTTCCTTGCCTATTGGGAGGGCGGTCTCGATTTTGGCGGTTTGCCATATCTTGTTGCTCTTGTTGATGTAGATGTTCTTGTTGGGGTTGATGTTCTTGCCGCGCTTGAGGAGGAGCTTGTTCTTGCATTCTTGCTTGATGGCGCCTCTCTTGCATCTCATCGCGAAGGAAATCCTCTTCTTGACGAGTGTGTCGAGTGCGGGCTGCCACATTGCGACGTGCATCTTGTAGTGCTCGTTGCGCCTCCATAGCTTGAGCTTCTCGACGTTGTTGTGCTTGGCGGTTAGCCTCGGCATCTAGATCTTCTTGATATTGACGTGCTCGCTCTTGTTGTTGTTGTCGTAGTCGTTGCCGTTCTTGTGCTTGCTCAAGTGTAGCTTGGTTTTGACGACGTCGACTTTCGTGGTCGTCGAATAGCTCTTGTGAACTCTTGTCATGTAGAGTCTGTCGGTGTTCATGTCGAGCTTGACGTGCGGCTTGACGAAGAGTGTTGGACGTAGGTGTACTTGAGTCTTGCGTGGAGTCGGAGTGTCGACTTGAGCGGCTTCGTCTTTGAGATGATGTTGAGGAAGAACGTCGGTTGATTATCAATGTCCGGAGCTCGTTGTATTGGGTAGTCATGTTGGTGTTGATGATGTCGAATTGTTCTTTTGTCCTTGCTTCAAATTGGCGCGCGTCCTCGGCGACTTGACCAATGTACTCACGCATAGCTTCACTCTCTTGATGTAGAGCTCGTTGGACACCGAAGAGATGTAGTTTGGTGACGTAGTTGTTCACTTCTTGAGGATCGTCGAAGATCGGGTTGGAGGATGTACTTGGCCTATCCATCATCACAAGCAAGTATGTGAGTGGAAGAAAGGAGAAGACAATATCAATGTACCTTAACCAAGGTTGAAAATGGATCAATGATCACTCAATAATGTAACCCGGAAATAGCACTATTGGTACCACTTCGTGTCGATTCTCACACCTACACAAGTAAAGCTTTGAGAGGAGCTTGGTTAGGATGTGGCACAAATTCAATGCAATCGGCAAAATGACTCAAAGATGTTGAAAATGGTTCACAATTTGCTCATGCAACAAGTAGATCACTAGCAAAGTAGTACACGGAACACACGCACGGATAGATAAATGTGGTTGTGCAACCAAGGGTGAGCGAAAATGTGGAATCCATGGAAAATGCTCGTGTTGCACAACACTAGAGAGACGCTAACCGATTGCTTAATAGGCGGATACGCACTTGTGCACGACCTATAAGAGGCAAAATGTAACGACTATCTATCACAAGTATGCTATGAGTGTATGATGTGCCGATGCTTGAGCACAAGATGATGTTGCTATGATGTATGATCTTCTTTGATGCAAAGCGTATGATGCTATTGTGTTTTTGCTTTGGTGGCTCTTTTGCTTAAAAGCTTGTGAGTTCTTTCTTTGGGCACATATGCATGCTTCTCGGATCAAGGTAGCTATTGTGTATGCGGAGCACTCTTGTGGCACACGGAGATATGATGATACCAAGATGAATGTAGTATGCAATATCTATGACTATCACTAATGTGCACAAGTGTCGTGGCCCGGCAATACTCAAATGGCTAGTCTCAATGGTAAAGCTACGCAAAGATGGTTCATAGGGTGACAATGCAATTGCAAGGTAGGATGAGCGAAGTGTCATCGATGTTACCGTCCTAGCCAAAGTTGAGCGATGGTGTTGTCGAAGTCTTGCCGTTCCAAGGTAGCATAAACATCCAAGGAAACGGTGAAACCACAACTCAAGTATCCAAGGCAAAGGGAGACACACTTTTCAAACTCGGAGCGGGTAAGCGATGGTGGTTGCGGAAGGTGGGGTGAAAGGTAGGTGGTAGCGGAAGGTGGTACGGAACTGAACCAAGTCAGCTTCGTCAGGGTTTGTCGGACGTCCGGAAGTTACCGGTTGTCCGGTCGGTCGGAAGGGGTCGGACGTCCGGAAGTTCCGGAAATCCGGGAAAAGTTTCTGTAGGCGGGGTGCCGGTCGTCCGGTGTTTAGCGGACATCCGGTGTCTTGAGAGGTGCCGGACGTCTGGTAAACGTCGGTCGTCCGGTAGGTTTGGGACTGGGGTTGGTGGAATTCGTGGAGAAATTGGTCGAATGTGGTCGAATTTGCGGGGGAAAAATGGGTGAAAAGGTGGAGAAATGCTAGATCGACACGTGGCACAGCAAATCCATGGAACAAAGTCAACAAAATCTTTCCAAATCAACAGATCACAAAAAAATTTTGGGGCTATTTTTGTGGGGAATTTTCGAAATTAGGAAGAACACAACAAAAACAAGCTAGAAAACAAGGTGTGGGGCTCCAAAATCGTGATCAACCTTGCTCTTGATACCAAGATGATGTAGGGTGGAACCCTAATCGGCGGATCTTTCACGTTTGGAGAGTGTCCCACGATGAACACGGAGAACACAAAGAGGAAAACGGGGAAAACACGAGAGAAAACACTCAAATCAACACGAAGATGATCACACAAGTGCTAGATTCACGATACATAGTCGAGCTACACGATCCAAAGTCAACGTCGGTGGTACAAGGGTAGTCTTCTCCGTGAGGAGGTCTTGATTATCCCGTAGGATCTTCCCCGATGTGGAGGCCTTGAATCCGTAGTGGATCTTCTCCATAGAGGCGCACGGTCTCGTGGGAGAGAATCCACACAAGTCTGAGAAATGAGCTATCCGACAGCTACCCCGAAAGGAGGGAAGTCAACGAGTATATATTACACAGATGGACACCGTCGGGGCGGACGTCCGCTGGTTACCGGACGTCCGGTAACCCTCGGATTTCTGCTATTTAGCTTCTGTAGTCGATGTCATGGACGTCCGGTGGCTTCCGGTCGTCCGGTCGTCTGG